>CM035843.1:349747770-350347770 GCA_020510985.1 Pholidichthys leucotaenia
TTGGAGACCTCGCTCATCTTTTAAGTGGGAGAACTTGCACAATTGGTGGCTGACTAAATACTTTTTTGCCCCTCTGTATGTATGTATTTATATATGTACTAGTGCATGCCCGTAGAAAGCAAGTATCCTTGTCTGAAAACAGGTATCCCAATTAGGCTTTACAGGCCCAAATGTAGGCTGTGTTTGAAAGTGGAATACAAAGAGGTATAGCCTATATGTAGGCAATCCCACATGTTAGTCTTTGACAAATATGAAAGGGACTGAAATGCACTGAGATTTATTTGATTGTGTGAATATTAACAAAATAAACAAAATACAAAATAAACAAAATAAACAAAATACCTCCATCATTCCATGATGGAGGTATTTTGTTGTTGTTTAATGTCCAATTAAATGTCTTTAGGAGCTGTGGCGTGAGTTCTTCTATAAACAGTTTATAAAACTCAGATGGGTATCCATCACTACCTGGTGATTTACCGTTTTTAAGTGACTTAATCACATCTTTAATCTCTTGTGTTGTTATTTCTGCTGTTAGCTTTTCATTTTGTTGGTTTCCTATTGATGGCAAGTCCAATGTGCATAGAATTTTTTTAATATCCTTAACATTTGTCTCTTCAGGTTGTGAGTATAGTTCTTGATAGAAATTATGGAATATTTCTTCGATGTTTTCTGGGTTAACTGTGGTTTTATTTGTGATGGGGTCCTTAATCTTATATACATTATTCACTGTTTGTTGTTTTCTTAACCGTTTTGCCAGCAGTTTTGTGGCCTTTGGCCCCGTTTCATAATATTTTTGTTTTAAATATCTATTTTTCCTTTCAATTTCATCTATTTGTATTTCTTTTATCTTTATTTTTTCTTCTTTAATTTCTTGATATATTTTTGGGTCATTTGTGCTTTGATGTTTACGTTCTAATTCCCTCAGTCTCTCACATCTTTGTTCATATGTTTCCAGTTTAGACTTATTTGCTTTTCCTGATTCAGCAATTAATTTACCTCTTAACACGGCTTTTAGTGCATCCCATAGTATTGTTGGGTCCAGTTCTTCATTATCATTCTCCTCGATATACTCGTTTATGTTTACTTTTATTCTTTCTTTCATTTTCTCATCATTTAACAGTCCTACATTAAGTTTCCATGTTGTTTGTCGTGTTCTATTGTTTAAATATATTTCCATGTATATAGGATTATGATCTGATATTTCTGCCCCTCCAATCCGACAATTTCTCACCCTGTGTCTGTCACCTTCATTCATAAGGAAGTAATCTATTCTAGAGTGTACTTTATGGACTGCTGAATAATGTGTATAGTCTTTTTCGAGTGGGTGCAGGTCCCTTCGTATGTCTACCATACCCATTTCTGCCAGTGAGATTCTTATGAACTTTGTTACATGTTTTTTTTGTCTTCTTAACACTTGTTGTGTCAACTTCCTGATCCATGACAGCATTTAAGTCTCCTCCACAAATTAGGACTCCTTCACTATGTGTTGCTATGAGATCAAACAGTTGTAGAAAAAAACCCTTGTCACTTTCTGGTGGGGCATAAATGTTCACTAATGTGATCTGCATACCATCTATTCTTCCCTTTATTATTACATATCTGCCTTCTTTATCCTGGATTTCTTGTTCACATTCAAATTGTATTTTATGTGAAATTACTATCATAACCCCCCTTTTATTTCCTCCCTTAAATGAACTGTAGTAGGAGTTCTTATAGCCAAATCTCTTTAGTTTCTCATGTTCTGTCTTGGTCAAATGTGTCTCTTGCATAAATATAATTTCGGCTTTTTCCTTCTTGAATTTTCTTATTATTCTTTCCCTTTTAACAGGTGAGTTCAGACCATTCACGTTTAATGTCATTATCTTAAGATTTTTACCCATATTCATGTTTTTTCCATTTTTTTAACTTGTGCTCCTAACCCCTTTAACAACAAAACTAACACATATTTGTACAAAAACACATTACCAAATCTCGACCTCCATACTTTGGGCCTTTCTTCTGCCCACTGGTCCCTGTTGGTGGGTGGAGGGAATGACCTCACCGAGTGAGGGGCCCTCCCTAGACTTGTATTTACTATCCAAGTAATAGTCATTAGTCTAGAAATGTCCAACAAAAATCACTTAAACCTCTCCTAGCCGTTTGTTTCTCTTTTACCTTGTCTTCTTGGCCTTCATTTCTTCTGTGTCCTTCTTAATCTTTGTTATAATCTAGGCTTTCCGTTGAAAGCCTTGCAGTTTTTCCTGGGCCCGGTGTGCCACGTCCGTCTCCCGTCTTCTGCCGCTCACTCGCCTCCACTCTGGCTGTCGTGATGCGTTCAGTGCCGCCGCTGCTCCAGCCGCTTCCTCCGGTACGCTCACCACGAAGCCTCACTCCGTCATGTCCCGCGCTGCCTCTCTGGCCGTGTTGTAGGTTTTTACACCGTCTTCCCAATGAATTCTCATCTTCGTTAGCGGCGTTTGGAATCTAATTTTTTTCTCTTTCAGCATTTTTTTAATGTTGGCATATTTCTTTTGCTGCTGCACAATTTCTGTCGGGTAGTCATGATCAAAGAATATCCGTTTGTCGCCGACTCGTATCTTTTTTTTCCACGCTTGTGTCAGGATTCTTTCCTTTATGTCGTATTTCAGAAAGTTTACCACAACTGACCTGGGTGTAGAGTTTGGATTCGGGTTCTGTGCCGAGGCTCTGTGCGCTCGTTGGATCTGTAGGTCTGCTTCATTGGGCAGCTCAAGCTCTTTTTTTAAGAAATGATCCATGAATTTCGTCATCAAGTTGCCTTCAATGCCCTCCGGAATCCCGAAGATGCGTATATTGCTCCGTCTGGACCTGCTCTCCAGGTCGGTTATTTTTTCCTGCATCCTCTGTGTTTGTGCCGTCAGTGTCTGCAGCCGCTCGCTTGCCTCGGTCTTCCAGTCTTCCAGCTCCGATATTCGAGCCTGTGCTTCTGTCATACACGCCCGTTGAGTGCACAGCTCCTCCATGTTTTCAGCTAGCTTGCGCTCCATTTCTCTTCGGAGACCCATAATTTCCTCCTTCATCTCTTTTTTCAGCTCTTCCTTAAGAGCCGTTAAATCCTGTTGGAGTTGTCGCTTGAAGTCTTATAAGTCTTTACCTATATTGGCGATGCCAGTGTTCATAGTATCGAGTTTGGCGTCCTCCATTTTCTCTGCTGTAGTCACCTCATTTTTTTTTTCCTCGTGTTCAGCGATTTCTCCTGCGTTGTTGAAGAGGGATTCTTTAGTTTTACCCTGCTTTTGTCCGTGTGCCCGGCTTCTTTGTGTTTTCATCCCTTGGTTTATTGGTCCATTTATGTCGAGTTGGCCATTTACCAATGATTTTTAATCCGACTAGGGAGAGCTCTCTGTTTAAGCGTTATGTCTCTCCGCCATCTTCCCGGAAGTCCCAATTTTGCATCCATTTTAAGTCTTAATTATTTTTATTATAATTGGAAAAAAATCATTTTATTTTTATTTACTTTGCTCAATGTTGTATTTTAATATCATTCTATAAGCATTTCTTTCAAGTGTTTATGTTCATGAGTTTTATTCATATTTCATATTGACCTTGCAATAAAGTTGTTAATGAAACTGCAATCATATGATCTGGGGCAAAAAGTAACGGTATCAAAGAAAAAGTCCCATAGACTGGAGTGGTGGCTCAGTTAGTAGAGTTCAAATCCCGTCCGGATCATGCCGAAGACCATATAAAAGCAAAGCTTGGTGGTCAGCAATAATGTAAAGAAGGAGGGAAATTTGTGGTGGTGCCTTGCATGGCAGTGACCCCTCAGATTCTAGATGTGATTAACATTGTAGATAAGAGAAACATAATTTTGTTCTACTGTACATGATGTATGGATTGAATGACAATAAAGTTGGCTTTACCTTTTTCTTTTACCTTTATAAATTAATGGTATTGTATCGAAAGGAAAAATGTTGGTATCGCCCATCTCTACTGGGCTTGACTCCCTGCGATGGACTGCAGTAAGGCGATATGGCTGCTGCTCCCCCGCCTCCCCACTGCGCACCTCGTGTTCTCTACATATGCTGAATTATTCTTTAGAGCTATGCAGTCACAGTAACATTATAGTATAATTTTTTAAGCATTAAATCTTCAGTATTCTCTTTTTCTGGTCAACTTTGTCACTTTTGACTTCCTTGTTTTGTTTACAGAGCGCTCTGGTGATTGGTCGTGATGCTGCATTTTATCGAGCGGTATTTAGACCGGTGGCTAAACTTTTATTGATAAAAATGACATATTTTCACTGAGCAACTCCATACTCAGGGATGCACACTCTTGTAACCTCAGCAAAGCACGTATAAAATCTGAGACCAGTTTGACGAACAGTTTGGGAGATATCTGAGGAACACACAGACAGACACACAGAGATTTGGTACATTTATAGCTAGATGTACGTATGGATGGATGAACAGGTCTGGCACAGATTAGATAATGTGTGTGTGTGTGTGTGTGTGTGTGTGTGTGTGTGTGTGTGTGTGTGTGTGTGTTTATTTTGGCAGGGGGTTGTGGAACATGTGTGCGTTAATTGTACGTCAAAAAACACAATACGTTAACTCTTTATTAATGCATTAACAGTAACGGCACTAATTTAAATGCAACATATAACCTTTAGATTTAGAGTCAACATTTAACTTTTAGATTTAAAAGTCACATTAATTTTTTCTCTTATTTAGATAAGGCTAAACCTAAAGAAACTTCATGAATTTTGCATTTGTAAATGTGAGGAAAAAGTGACTTTAAAGACTTCACACCACATTTAATGTCGTGCTGATCTAAATGGGGCAAAAATGCTGTGAAATTCAGCATGTGCAATCGGCACTCCACACAAGAGAATTCTGCAGTAAATCTACTCATGTGAATACAATTTTATCAAAAAATACCTTACTACAAGTGATTGAGTAAATGTAATGTTAGCATGTATTCACTGTAGTATCCCCTTTTATGAAAGACTCCCTCCATTCCTGTGATTCTAAACTCCAGCTTCGCACTGCTCTCGGTAATTAGTCACATAAGCAGAAATCACAGGGGAAGTAATATGAGGGCTGCTCATTAAAGATTTCCCCTGACTCATTTCCCATGGACTGAGAGGAACCAAACTTGGCACAGCTATTAGTCTTTGTCTCCATGGGCACCACCAAGGGTCACACACTTCTCCCATCACTGTATGCAGCTGTGGAGACCTCACCTGTAGAAGTCTCCAGGATAAGTCAGAAGCCGTCACTTGACCTCGGAAATCAGGAGCAGCTGTGGGGCAGTTGTAGAGTGTGGTCAACTTTGGATTGGAGGGTTGGTGGTTTGATTCCCGCTCTCTCTGCATGTCAAAGTGTCCTTGAGCAAGACACTGAACCCTGAGTTGCTCCTGGTCGGTCAGGCATGGCAGCTCCACCACCATCAGTGTGTGAATGTGTAAATAACCAAACCTGTAAAGCGCATTGGTCATCCACGGAGGAGAAAAAAAATGCTATATAAGTGACCACCATTTATCATTTATCACTTCTGTCTGTCCTTCAAAAATGGAAAGAGATGGAAGTGAGATTGGGAGAGTAAAGGGGGTGAGGAAGGATTTCACAGCTGCAGGGCCATGCTTCCGTCAGCGCCACATGTCAGTTATGAACTGGAGCGCTGTCTTGCAGGAGGCGGACGCCTTTGGTCAGCAGACCACACCTCTCGGTTTTGATGGCCTTCTACAATTTCTACAGCAGTCAAGCGTCATTAGTACCATAACCGTGGTACCCTTTGCTGGGAAATCCATCATCAGAACTCCATGCTGGTCCCAAAAGATTGAGCATGACCTTGTCCACACTGAGGGTTGGACACGTGCCGTCTTCTGAGGTGGTGAGTCAAAATGCTTCCATTGCTTTGGCTACACTTTAGTCTCTGGATCATAGTGATGGTCCCATGTTTCATCCTGGTACCAAGTCCTCCTGGTTTTCTTGGCACACGGCCAGAAAAGCCTGGGAGCACGTGACTTGTTCCTGCTTCTGAAAAGGTGTGAGCAACTGGGGAATCCATCATTCAGACAGCCTGTGCATGTGCATAGGTCATGGATGATTTCTTTTTTTTAACAGACCCCAGAGTGATGTTGGGCTAATTGGCAAACAGATATGAGGCGAACTTCCAAAATGGTGGCCTCCACTTGGCACACACGTCACCTGTCGATGCCAGTGTTTGACTACGTCATACAATGGGACATCCTCCCCATAAATCTCTTTTATCTCATGGAACGTCTCCTGTGGTGTGCTGCTTCTGAAGTCCAGGATCCTGAGGACCACTCTGCAATCAACTGGCTCCATTATGACACCTTACTCCACCTTATCACCTGTAAAAGAGAAGCTCTGAGGAGTTCAGAGCTGTGAATTACTACGTGACCTATCAAGAGATGTATTATTATACATTATACAATTTCAGCCTCGGACAATAACTGGAAGTGGGTGAGAGAAAGTCTTTAATGAGCAGCTATCGTATTTCCCATGAATCTCATCTCACTGTGTGTTGTGACCTGTATCTCGGTGTTTCCTCCCTCCAGCAGACAGATAGCCAACTGTATGCTCTCCTGGAAGATCCTGTCATTCTTGGTGCTCATCACCAGGTCCGTGAAGAGCTTCGTTCCTCCCTCTCTGTCCAGACGGCACTGAACCGCCGCAACCGCTGCCCAGTCCCGCTCCTGCTCACCGCCTAGCACAGTGAAGCACAAATACGTCACAACACACATTTGGTAGCAGCTGCTGGGCTGCCTGACAATTTTGTAACAGACAGTTGGACAGATATCTTTTGAGCCTTCATCATATATTTTAAAAAAGAGCTTCCAACAGATTTGCTATGAACCAGCTACAGGAAGTATTTGGCATGCAAGAACAGCAAGAAAAGGGCCCGTGGGGCAATGCCATTTCTAGCTTGTTGGAGGCTGTGTTTGGGGGCCCTATTTTGCAATAAGGAAGAGTTCAAACCCTTTAAGATTTAAAAAAAAAACTATCAGCTTTCAACAAAAACATGAAAAAATAAACTTGGGTCATTATCTAGATGAACAGAAAAAAACCCAAGCTATTACCATCCATCCATCCATTCATCCATCTTCTACCCTTTTCCAGAGGTCCGGGTCGTGGAGGCAGCAGCTCAAGCAGAGAAGCCCAGACTTCCCTCTAACTGTCCACCTGCTCCAGCTCTTCAGAGAGGATACCAAGATGTTCCCAGACCAGCTGGGAGACACAGTCTCTCCATTATGTCCTGGGTCTGCCCCGGGGTCTCCTCCCAGTGGGACATGCCCGAAACACCTCAAGTGGGAGGCATCCAGGAGGCATCCTGATCAGATGCCCAAACCACCTCAACTGGCTCTTTTCAATGTGGAGGAGCAGTGGTTCTACTCTGAGGATCTCCCGGATGACTGAGCTCCTCACCCTGTCTCTAAGAGTGAGTCCAGCAATCCTACGAAGAAAACTCATTTCAGCCACTTGTATCCACAGTCTCATTCTTTCGGTCATTACCCAAACCTCACGACCATAGCTGAGGGTAGGAACATAGATTGACCGGTAAATCGACAGCTTTGCCTTAGAGCTAAGCTCCCTCTTCACCACAACAGACCGGTTCAACGTCCGCATCACTGCAGAGGCTGCTCCAATCCATCTGTCAATCTCTCGCTTCATCCTCCTCTCAATCGTGAATAAGACCCCGAGATACTGAAACTCTTTCACCTCCCAATGAACCCAAGCTATTACACAGAATAAAATTTTAACCAGCATTTACAAGAATGTAGTAAATTTCCAAGAAAAAAGTAATAAATTTACAAGGAAAAAAGTAGCAAATGTATGAGAAAAAAGCTGAACATTTAAAAAAAAAAGTTGCAAATAAAAAAAAAAAAAAAATCACAAATTTATGGGAAAAAAGTAATTTCAGTTCTCCCCCCAAAAATGTTGAGGGTGAACTTGTAACTTGGGGCCCCCGAGTGTTAGAGGGGGCCGTGGCACGTGTCATGTGCTTTATGGCCAAAAACTGCTCTGCCTTGGAGTCAGGTGAATGGTGTTGGGATGAAATAGATCACCTGCAGCTCCCAGTTCAGCCAGGTCATTCTTCGGGTTGTTCTTCTTGTTTGGAAACAAGTAGTTCTGCAGTAAAACTTTCCTCAGAGATATTCCCTGAAATGAATCAACAGAGTCACTTAAAAAGGTCCCATATATGTATCTCTCTCTCTCTCTCTCTCTCTCTCTCTCTCTCTCTCTCTCTCTCTCTCTCTCTCACACACACACACACACACACACACACACACACACACACACACACACACAGTGGTGTGAAAAAGTGTTTGCCCCTTCCTGATTTCTCATTTTTTTGTATGTTTGTCACACTTAAATGTTTCAGATCATCAAACAAATTTAAAGGGCCTATATCATGCTATTTTAAGCCTTTCAGAGTAAACTATATGCATGTATGTGATAGTATATTACCTTTGGTACACTGGAGAATGAATTTCTTATGAAATATGAGTTATTTTCGCGAGCCCGGAAGTAAGATGCCTCGATCTCTGAGGCTCTGCCTCTCCTTCTTGTGGCTGCCGCCCATTTCATGACGTAACCCCTGAGCCGGCTGCTGCAGCGTGTTGCTGGGTTCCACCCACGAAAACAAGGAAGGCTGAACAAACTCCTAAATCTCTCACAGCCAAAGACACATTTACGCCACTTAGAAGACATTGTCTTATGTAAAAAAGCAAACAGTTGTTGTCACTGAGCAGATTAGGTGTGACAGGAACTACTTCTTCACAGCGTCAATGATAAAGTGAAAGAGTTTTGCCGATCACCGCTCCGTTAGCTGCACGGAGAAAGTGGGTGTGTGCGTTAGCCTGGGGGGGGGGTGCTGGCAGCACAGGCACTTCCTGGAATGGGCGGCTCACCCACGTTCATACGTATGAATGTGGGGACCCAGTCATTATCAGGGACAGGGCGGAGCAGCAGCTCAGAGAGCAGGGTTGAGGAGGAATACTCAGAGATGCGTGAATGGAGCAAAATACCAATTTGGGGGTGTTTTTGGTGAGGAATTAACATTATAACATGCTTAAAAGCTCAAAAAAGTCGTTTTGGCATGATATAGGCCCTTTAAATATTAGACAAAGATAACACAAGTAAACACAAAATGCAGTTTTTAAATGAAAATTTTTATTATTAAGGGAAAAAAATACAAACCTACATGGCCCTGTGTGAAAAAGTGATTGCCCCTAAACCTAATAACTGGTTGGGCCACCCTTAGCAGCAACAACTGCAATCAAGCGTTTGCGATAACTGCTAATGAGTCTTTTACAGCGCTATGGAGGAATTTTGGCCCACTCATCTTTGCAGAATTGTTGTAATTCAGCCACATGTACATGTGACTGCAAGCTTACAAGCTTACACCTGTATAGGTGTAAGCTTGTAAATGAAATGTCCTCAGCACTACCAGGGATTTTGGAATGTGTTACTGTTGAGATTGACCTAGACAAAACAAAAAATCTAATCATAAGCTGCATATATAGAACGCCGGGAACTTGCATTGAGACATTCAGAGATAAATTAGTCGAGCTGTACAATAATTTTACTAGTAAGAAAATGGTAGCAATTTGTGGAGATTTCAATATTGATTTACTGAATCCACATCAACAAAATGTAGTTACAGAGTTCATGAACTCTATGTACAGCATGAGTCTATATCCCACATATAACACATCCCAGTAGAATCACAGTTCACTCTGCTACACTTATTGACAACCTGTTTGTCAATGTTTTCGATAAGAAAATAGAAAGTGGGTTATATAAGTGACCACTTGCCAACCTTTGCACTTATCCATGGCCACACGTGGCCCAACGCAGAAAAAATTTCAAAATCGTTCAGACACAAATCACCAAATGCAATCAGTTCTCTTAAAGAGGACTTGCTGAAGCAAGACTGGACAGAAGTCTATGTATCAGATGTAAATGAAGCCTATGACACATTTATAAACATTGTAACCACTCTTTATGAAAAAAACTGCCCATTAGTAAAAAAAAAGCTTAAACACAAATTTGCTGATAAGCCATGGTTAACCAAAGGACTACAAAAGGCGTGTAAAAAGAAAAATTTATTATATAAAGCTTTCCTAAAGAAAAGGACAAAAGAAGCAGAGCAGCGGTATAAAACATACAAAAATAAGTTAACATATATAATAAGATGTAGTAAAAGAGACTATTACAGTAAAGAACTGGTGAAAAACAAAGACAATATTAAAAATACATGGACAATAATCAACAGTATCCTTGGAAATAAAAGCAGAAATACAAGCTACCCAACTAATATTCCAAAAAATAATAAAACGACTCAGAGTGTGAATATAGCTTCACCTGCAGATGAATTTAATAATTTTTTTGTTAACATTGGACCTAAACTGGCCTGAGAAATACCCACTACGGTGCCTACAGGTGATACAATATGCAATAACACTGCTGTAAAAGACTCCATCTTCATAAAGAACACAGACGAAAGAGAGGTCATTGAAATTGTTAAATCGTTCAAAAGTAAAACATCTGAGATGAGATGAGATGAGATTCAACTTTATTGTCATTACACATGTATGGTAATACAAGGTAATGAAACGTGACTTGGCATTTGGGCACGCTCTGCAGAGCGCATACAAGGCCGGGGCAGCCGCTAGGCGCCAGTCATACATCTACTGACTGTGATGGTATTGACATGCTACTAGTCAAAACTGTTATCGAATGCATAGTAAAACCACTGTCGTATATCTGTAACCTGTCTCTTCAATCAGGTATATTTCCCAATGCAATGAAAATAGCTAAAGTAATTCCGATATACAAGACGGGCGACAGAGGGGAACTCTCAAACTATAGACCAATTTCACTATTACCGCAATTTTCCAAGATACTTGAAAAAATATTCTATGAGAGAATTGACAACTTCATACTGAAGAATGATTTATTGTGTGAGCAGCAATATGGGTTCAGACACAAGAGGACAACTGCACATGCCCTAATGGAATTTACAGAAAAAATATCAACAGCCACTGAAAATAAAGAGTATTCAGTTGGAGTATTCCTAGATCTTAAAAAAAGCATTTGATACAGTAGATCACAATTTATTATTAAAGAAACTACAAAATTGTGGTATTAGAGGGGTAGCACTGTCCTGGTTAAGTAGTTACTTAAAGAATAGATATCAGTATGTATGTGTTAGCAACAAAAACTCAGAGCTACTGAAGGTCACCTGTGGAGTCCCACAGGGTTCAGTTTTGGGACCATTATTATTCAATATGTACTGTATATAAACGATATATGTAAAGTTTCAGAAAAAATGGACTTAATATTGTTTGCCGATGACACTAATCTGCTATGCAGTGGAAACAATTTGGAACAACTTCTGGATACACTCGGAAAGGAATTAGGAAAGCTTAAACTGTGGTTTGATTCAAACAAATTAACGCTCAATTTAAGTAAGACAAAATTTATAGTCTTTAACAACCATCACAACAACCCAGTACCCAAACTCAATGTAAATGGTGTAGAGATTGAAAGGGTATCTGAAACTAAATTCCTTGGAGTAATAATTGATAACAAACTGTGTTGGAAGTCACATATTAATTATATTAAAGGTAAAGTATCCAAATCAATTGCAATATTACACAGAGTGAAATATTTGCAGAATCAACCCACACTATACACCTTGTATCATTCATTAATACTCCCATACATGACATATTGTAATGAAGTATGGGGAAATACATATAAAACAAACATACATCCACTCTTTATGCTTCAAAAGAGAGCTATTAGAATAATAAACAAAGCAGCTTACAGGGAACCAACAAACCCACTTTTTCTTAAACAAAAAACTCTCAAGTTGAAAGATCTGGTTGACTTTAAAACCGCAATAACAATGTTCAAAGTGAAGAATTTATCACTGCCCGCAAATATCCAAAAGTTGTTCCAAACAAGGGAGAAACGATATCACTTCAGAGGAACATGTATATTTCAAAAGCCTACAGTGAGAACAACCACCAAGCAACACTGTATTTCAGTGCAAGGAGTCAGATTATGGAACGATTTTGGACCTGAATTAAAATCATGTACAACACTTGGACAATTTAAACAAAAACTAAAGGAAGAAATACTCCAAACATATTTACAAGACGACATGTAAACTCACATAAGAATTGACATATCCAGCCTGTGTTGTGTTGTAGCTTAGTTTTTTTTTTTTTTTCTCTCTGTGACATTTTATCTTAGATTTGTTTTTGAATAGTAACCGCTTAACTTAGCCTAGCTTAGTTTTCTTTTTTTTTTTTCCTCTCAGTCACATTTTGTCTTAGCTTTGTTTTAAATTGTAATCGCTCTTGTCTTGTTTTCTCTTTTTTCTCTTTTGAATTCTTGGATGGAATATGGGTGGGCAATATAAGCTGCGGCTTCAGCCATCACCCATTTCGGATAACTCAAGTGGAATTGTATAGTAGAAGGAGTCTTTGTCTAATTTGACCTTGTTGTTATATTATACAGTTTCTTTTAACCTGTACTGTACTATCAGAAATAAAAATTCATTCATTCATTCATTCATTCATTCATTCATTCACATTGGAGGGTTTTCAAGCATGAACCGTCTTTTTAAGATCCTGCCACAGCATTTCAATTAGGCCACTCCAAAGTCTTCATTTTGTTTTTCTTAAGCCATTCAGAGGTGGAGGTTTGTTTTCGATCATTGTCCTGCTGCAGAACCCAAGTGCACCTCAGCTTGAGGTCACAAACAGATGGCCGGACATTCTCCTTCAGGATTTTTTGGTAGACAGCAGAATTCATGGTTCCATTTGCCACAGCAAGTCTTCCAGGTCCTGAAGCAGCAAAACAGCCCCACACCATCACACTACCACCACCATATTTTACTGTTGGTATGATGATCCTTTTCTGAAATGCTGTGTTACTTTTACGCCGGATGTAATGGGACACACACCTTCCAAAAAGTTCAACTTTTGTCTCGTCAGTCCACGGAGTATTTTCCCAAAAGTCTTGGAGATCATCAAGATGTTTTCTGGCAAAACTGAGACAAGCCTTTATGTTCATTTTGCTCAGCAGTGGTTTTTGTCTTGGAACTGTGCCATGCAGGCCATTTTTGCCCAGTCTCTTTCTTATGGTGGAGTCATGAACACTGACCTTAACTGAGGCAAGTGAGGCCTGCAGCTCTTTGGATGTTGTTGTGGGGTCTTTTGTGACCTCTTGGTTGAGTCGTTGCTGCACTCTTGGGGTAATTTTGGTTGGCCGGCCACTCCTGGGAAGGTTCTCCACTGTTCCATGTTTTTGCCATTTGGGGATAATGGCTCTCACTGTGGTTCACTGAAGTCCCAAAGCTTTAGAAATAGCTAGAAAACGGAACACAGCTTTCCAAAGATATGATAAACCCTGGTTATGTTTTCACAGGGGGGCAATCACTTTTTCACACAGGGCCATGTAGGTTTGGATTTTTTTTTACCCTTAATAATAAATTGTCATGATTTGCCCCTCGGGGCAGGAATGAAGACCCAAGCGCTGGACTGCTAGTTGTGAGATTTATTTACAAAAAACGTCACGTCAGCCCGGGTAAAGATTGTTGGAGGATGGAGAACGTGGCCAACAACTCCGCAAACTGGGAATATCTCCACAACCCTGGCTGCGCCTTGACAATAACGGTCGCAGAATTCACCCTCTCCCAGATCTTCTTTGGGCTACGGGAAGCAAGAGCTTCATCCACAAATCCCTGGATGAACTCGGCGGCCCACTCCTCCTCCAGACTCGGGGACCTAGTGGTCAATCATCCTTTAGTTGCCGAAGGCTGGCGTGCTGGGGATATAATGAGGCTCCGGACAAAACAGGTGAGTGCAAAAAAAAAATCACAAACTAGCCGCAGCTGGGTCTTAACTGGTCAGAGCATACTGTCATGATTTGCCCCTCGAGGCAGGAATGAAGACCCAAGCGCTGGACTGCTAGTTGTGAGATTTATTAAGAAAAACACAAGTCCAAACAGTGCACAAAAATAAACTTACAACAGAGGAGAACAGCGAGATGAAAAAACACAAAGACACACGTCAGAACAGGGATGGGGTCCCAACAGAGATTAGCAGAATCAATGATTCTCTGACAAGGAAAGGCTAACAAAGCCCCTCTTAAATAGGGCAGGAAATTAATCATAACAAGTGGCATCAGGTGTGGATCTCATAAGCGGGCAGGTGACCTAATTACTGAGTAGGAGCAGCTGAGCAACACACAAGATGATAAGGTAGGAGTGTCTGGAAGCTTAGGTGGAGGGCTGTGTCACAAAGAAACAAGATATAAACACTCAGAACTAAATGCCAGGACACTACTAACAATAATAATGAGGACATGAATGCACAACGGAACAACTGACAACTCACAACACCTCCTAAATCACGCACATAAAGATACACACAACACTGAAAAAAAATACGGAAAATACTCAGGGATAAATAAAGGCCTGAGCACGGTGACACACCGCACTCAGCCTCGTGACATACAGTGGTGTGAAAAAGTGTTTGCCTCCTTCCTGATTTCTCTTTTTTTGTATGTTTGTCACACTTAAGTGTTTCAGATCATCAAACAAATTTAAATATTACACAAAGATAACACAAGTAAACACAAAATGCAGTTTTTAATTGAAGGTGTTTATTATTAAGGGGAAAAAAATCCAAACCTACATGTCTCTGTGTGAAAAAGTGATTGCCCCCCTGTTAAAACATAAATTAACTGTGGTTTATCACATCTTTGAAAGCTGAGTTCAATTTTCTAGCCATTTCGAAAGCTTTGGGACTCCAGTGAACCACCGTGAGAGCCATTATCCACAAATGGCAAAAACATGAAACAGTGGTGAACCTTTCCAGGAGTGGCCGGCCATCCAAAATTACCCCAAAAGCGCAGCCACGACTCATCCAAGAGGTCACAAAAGACCCCACAACAACATCCAAAGAGCTGCAGGCCTCACTTGCCTCAGTTAAGGTCAGTATTCATGACTCCACCATAAGATAGAGACTGGGCAAAAATGGCCTGCATGGCAGAGTTCCAAGACGAAAACCCACTGCTGAGCAAAAACAACATAAAAGCTCGTCTCAGTTTTGCCAGAAAACATCTTGGTGATTCACCAGACTTTTGGGAAAATACTCCGTGGACTGACGAAATAAAAGTTGAACTTTTTGGAAGGTGTGTGTCCCATTACATCCGGTGTAAAAGTAACACAGCATTTCAGAAAAGGAACATCATACCAACAGTAAAATATGGTGGTGGTAGCGTGATGGTGTGGGGCTGTTTTGCTGCTTCAGGACCTGGAAGACTTGCTGTGGCAAATGGAACCATGAATTCTGCTGTCTACCAAAAAATCCTGAAGGAGAATGTCTGGCCATCTGTTCGTGACCTCAAGCTGAAGCGCACTTGGGTTCTGCAGCAGGACAATGATCCAAAACACACCAGCAAGTCCACCTCTGAATGGCTTAAGAAAAACAAAATGAAGACTTTGGAGTGGCCTAGTCAAAGTCCTGACCCGAATCTGATTGAAATGCTGTGGCATGACCTTAAAAAGGTGGTTCATGCTCGAAAACCCTCCAATGTGGCTGAATTACAACAATTCTGCAAAGATGAGTGGGACAAAATTCTTCCACAGCGCTGTAAAAGACTCATTGCCAGTTATCGCAAATGCTTGATTGCAGTCGTTGCTGCTAAGGGTGGCTCAACCAGTTATTAGGTTTAGGGGGCAATCACTTTTTCACACAGGGCCATGTAGGTTTTTTTTCCCCCCTTAATCATAAACACCTTCATTTAAAAACTGCATATTGTGTTTACTTGTGTTATCTTTGTCTAATATTTAAATATGATGATCTGAAACATTTTAAGTGTGACAAACATACAAAAAAATGAGAAATCAGGAAGGGGGCAAACACTTTTTCACACCTCTGTATATACAGATATATCTATATAAATATATATAATATGAGAGACTTGTAGTGCTCTTCTATACACTTTACACAGGGGTGGAAATTGCTGAGAAATCAGTGACACATGAAAAAAACTGACATCTCTCAACACTCTTTCAATATCTCAGCAATCGCCAAGATCGTTCAGTGATCATCCAGTGATCTCCATGGTCACCACCGTTGAGACATTGTTTTGACTCAGTACAAAACAAAGTGATCTCTCAATAAACTCTCAACAATCTCACTGATCTCCCAGTGTTCTCTCTGCAATCTTTCAATGATCTTTATTGGTTTTTCATTGAACACTCAGCAACCCTCACTTGTCTCTCAGCCACCTCTACCTTCTGGGTGGAAAAATTTGATTTATTCAAATTCATTTGATTGAAATTTCATTCACTGAAATGAATGCCAAAAAAATGTTACAAATTTAACATTTGCCAATTCAATGAATTGAAAAGGTTTTCTTGCAGTGCAAGATTAAAAAAAAAAAAACATACTGAAAGGGTCATTGTGAAGAAGGGTGTTTAATCTGGGCAGTAAATTGTGCTCCTGAGTTATTTTGACAAAAGCATGTCACAGACCTTTCAACAACACCTCTAAGAACTGTGTCAACATGTTTAAAAAAAAGTGCCTAATATGTCCCCTTTTAATGCCAGTTGTTTTCCACTGACCTTTTCATCAAAGTCCAGAGTCCTGATGAGCATCTCCTGCAGCGTCCTCAAGACTTTGATGCACAGCTTCTCCTCTGAAGACATCAGAGCCTTGGTATGCTGGATCAGCCTACACAGCACAACACACACACACACGCCCATTAATCCCTATGGTTAGGGCATGAGCACTTCAGGACAGTTGTGACTTGAAGCACATACTTGGAGATGAATCCTCCAGACTCGCAGCGCTGTCGGGCGTCAGTTCCTTCCAGGAAGAGCAGCTCTGGCTGGTGGAGAACATCCACCAACACGGAGAGCTCGGCGTTCACCAGCGGCTTCAGGCGGTCCTCAAGCGTATTAATGATGTCCTGAAAAACACACAGACCAGGCCCATTTCTAGCTTTGTGGGGACCCTTTGGAAGACTGTGATTGGGGGGGGGGGGGGGGGGGGGGGCTATTTTTAATTTGTAATGGGGAGGAGTTCCCAACTCTTAAAAAACTCTTCCCCACTGAAGAAAAATACAAAAAAAACCAAACTTGGACAGAAAAAAATCAAACCTTTACATAAATAAAAACTTAACCAGCATCCATATGAATGTTGCAAATTTACAAGAAAAAACCCCACAAACGTACAAGAAAAAAGTAGCAAATTCATGAGAAAAAATAACAAATTTACAAGGAAAAATAACAAATTTATGAAGAAAAAAGCTGCAAATTTATCAAAAAAAAGGTAGTGCTGGGAATATTAATGCATTAATGCAATTAATTACAGTTGTTCCACTAATAGATTAAAAAATGTACGCATATTAATGCCCCCACGACACTTCCTGTTAATGCAGAACTTAAAACACACAAGAACCTGTACTGATAAAGTACTTTTCCTCATCTTAAAGTGGTTCACTAACCTTCTTTGTAAGGGCCTACAGACAGTGAGGACAATTCAGTCACCAGTTAACCTAATATGCATCTTTGGATTGTGGGAGGAAACCTGAGTCCCCAAAACAAACCCACACAGCAGGGGGAGAACATGCAAACTCCTCACAGAAAGGCTCTTATCCCTGCCAGCCCAGGGATTTGAACCTGGAAGCCTCTAGCTGTGAGGCAACAGTGCTAACCACTTCACCACTGCGCTTCCCACGACAACTGTTCCGCCCGGACAGTCTCTTTAGCACGACACAAGATCAAGCTCATCATTTTATTTAATTCTGGATGTTCAGATCAGTTTGCTAGAGTACAGCATTTACAGATTTACAGAACTGACGTAGCACCAGTGTGATGAGAAACTATTGAGAATCACCAGCATTTTTATAAGCCTTTTAATTTTGTCGCCCCGTGTCAAACTCAGCACAGATCAGTGATGGAATACACGTTATATATAGTTCAGTGGCTGCTGCTCTTTGTCCTCCATTATAGTGGACAGAACTCAAAACGCACCTGACATTCTTTTTTCAAATCGCCACTGATCAGCTTTCATCTTTACAAGAACAGACACTGTGTTTGTATGCACAGGCTGCACTTTTGAGTCTCGTATTTAGCGCCACGCAAACCAAGATATGCTTTATTTCGGAGGGGACTGTCACGGGGGGAAAAAAAAAGAGCAGATGCGAGGTGAACCAGGATGCATAGACAGGACATGCTGGTCTCTTCTCCCCTCCTCCAGGCTCCGGGAGTGACTGAAAAATGCTCTTATAAAAGAAACATTTCCTTCCATTTCTTCCGTTTCTTCTGAGCCCACAGCGGCTGCCCTGGATTATGGCAAGGGCTTACCAGGGCACAAGCCCATGGTCCCTGGCTTGTGTGGGGTCCTAAAAGAAATTCTATTATTTTTATCTTGCTAATTCTGCCATGCCCAATGTTTATTGGAGGGTTTGTTTTGGCATATCAACTTTTTATTTGTTGAGGTGTACGTCTGTCCCGCCTGTTTAATTTAATTAGTTAAGAGTTGACATTTGACGTGGGCCGGTAGTAAATTCCCGGATGAATAAATGAATGAATCATAATGGCTGATGTTTGGAAGTAGAATAGAGAATGGCCACTGACGTCATGCCACGCTGCATTCTGGGCTGTTGTCGCCATCATTTTTGTCCAGCTTCTTTGTCTACCTGTAGTCTGGGCAGCTGCTAACGTGGACAGACATATGTTTGATGTAACGCAGCAAATTAAAATTCCTTATTCAGAGAAACTGAATCAGGAAGCAAAAGAGCACTACCTCTAAAAAATTTAAGAAATAAATGGGATAGATCAATATGAGCACAAGAAATGGACCAGGGACCAGACCAACTGCCTGGAGTCATGCTGTCAGATGTGTTTGCCTACCTGGTTTGTGGGGCGAGTGCATAAACCCATGAGCAATTTAAAAACTATAAATCATTAGAGGCTCATGTTCAATTCACCAATGGATGGGTCCAGCCACCTCAAATATTCTGGGTGAACAACCAGAAAACCGTCGTTTAACACAAAAGTAAGCAGTCATTGTTTCTACAAAGTCAAAATACATCGAGATTAATGTCTAGCATTGGTAGGAAGTCCAAACCTGTTCAGAAATCCTCCATGGAGTTTACACAAACGTCCCCTGGAATTAAAACGCTGCCAACGAACATATTTGCACCTACAAAAATAGAGGCCAACACCACTACACATACTCCTGAACAAGACTACACTACCTATGGTAGGTTTCTAACTTACAGCTACCATATAATGGGGTATTTGCAGCATACAGAGCTCTGCTGCTGCCTGCTGCATACACACACAGTGAGCTAAACACACGTACTTGTATGTGTAATGGGAAGTGTCGGGATGTGTCTGAGCATTTTCAAGCTTCAGGATAAAGATTATGACCTTTTACTGCAGTCTGTAACATCAGCTGTCCAGTGTTGTTCTGATAAATATGCCAAAATGTCAGAACACTGGAGGAAGTGGATCCAATCAGCTGACCACGCTGGTGCACTGAAAAAAATTACTGGTATAATTAGCTGCTATAAAAACATCCTAATTCAGGATTGTGACGTTTTATAGTCACCTGAAAGTGTCATGGTCTGCTCTGTGCTTACTGCCATCAGCTGCGCGCACACTTGCTCTCCATCTAGACCTGGCCTATTTATACCGCGCTGCCCTGGCTTCAGTGTGGAGTTGTCTCACTGTGCTCCAGACGAGCGTCATCTGCCATCCTCGACGTCTACCACAGCCTATTGTTGTCCTTGTTCCAAGCCTGCTGCCACCGAAGTCTGAAGGACCTCACCTGCAGCCCACATAAGCCCATTCATTCCTCTCACCTTGTCTACTAGTCCCCTGTGCACAGGCGGAGCTCCGTGGCAGCAGATTCTCCTCTCCTCTGTGGCGGCGGACTCCTCTCCTTCCCTTCCACTCTACACCTTCATCTCCAAGCCATGCACCAGCAGGAGCTGTATCTCATCTGCAGACACTGTCCTCCTGTGTCTGCAGATGAGATCCAGGAGGACAGGTTCAGCCACCACGCTGAACCTGAGCTGTCTACCATCCCTGCATACAGTAATCCACAGACTAAACTGTTCCTCTCCTGCAGTTTCCACCACTATCTGTTCCACTTCTGTGTGTTCCTAGGGTTGCCAGGCTGTATGGTGTCCCACTCTGTTCCCTGCAGTTCCTGCTCACACTTACACACACGCACTCACACATTTACACGCTAATAAACCTAACTGAATCTGTTCCGGAGTCTGTGTCCGGTCACTGGGTCATAAAACCATGTCAGAAAGAGGAGAATCTGCTTAATTTAACGATACCAAACATTCTATGGACTTCAGTCCCCAGCTGATATTAAATCCATGCGTAAAGAAGACAACAAGTAATCACAACTTCAAGAAAAAATCAAAGAAAATCAGCAACACGAAAAGCTCCCATTAAAAAAAAAAAAAAAAAAACTGCTCCAGATTAGCAACAGAAATTGGGAATAGCAGAGATGATGTGGGAAAATTATTTGATTTTGCTGTGTGTTTTTACACATTATTGAGAGATGACAGAGCCTGGCTGGAGTGCAGCCAAAAGCACGGCGCGCAAGACAGCTGCTCTGGAGAGGGGACGTCTTTCTGCACTTATAAATATTGTTTAAATCACAACCTACCTTGGTGAAAATGCCATGAACACACGACCATGTGTGCAGGAATATTGTCAGAGCTGATGTATTTCCTTCTGACTGCTGCAATCCATTCCATCCCACGCTCTTTGTTAGCTCAGAGACCCGATTCTCTCCACTTTTCTTCCAAGTCGGGAAGTTAAAAAAAGTTTACGCTGTTATCAATCTTTTTCGATGCCAATCTTGAGAGCAGTTGTTGCATTTGATAACGCAGCAAAACTTCCACATTCTAACGTTGTGTGGTATTCGGAGGAATAATGTGATTGAAGGGACCACATTGGAAATAAGTGTTTTTACTTTCTTGTGTCATCCTGGATTTTATATGACGTTTTATATGTATATTTACATTTCCTCTGTTTGAATAACATATTCAGTGTCATTTTAATAAGGCTGCGTGTCCACAGGGAAAGTGAAAATGCTCTCAACCTGTTTTCCTGAGGCTTTTCACACACATATTAAAAAAAGCACTCTGCCCAGTATCCTGGCAGCAACTTGACCTGTCATTCAAAGCGTGCTGGGGATTTCAGATTTTGCTCTGAAACGCTCCACTCACTGGACTAAATCACATCAAACTGGTAAAAAAAAAAAAAAATACACGTCCCTCCAAGCTTTGGCTGTTAAATATTGATCATGGTGCACTTTTAGGCCGATTGTGATTGGCTGTTGAGAGAGGTGTGCAGCTGATGAGCGCTGCAGCGCTTTGAAAATTGAACTTTTTTCAGCTTTCAGTGCCATGAGCACAGCGCTGACCGCTGAGAGTGTTTTTGCACCAAGGGCACTGTGTGCATTAAATGCCGGACTATATAGAAAATGAACAGAAAATAGTCGCCCACAGCAGGAAAAAACGCATTTGGTGGACACGCCGCTTAACCGCATTCATTGCTCACTACTAAGCACAGACAGGCTGAACACTTTTCCCACAATTCCTTGCGGTTTTTCCATCGGGTGACATCACACACCCATTCTATAGCGGCAGCCAAAAGAAAAAAAAGAAGAAAGAAAAACAGGAACATGAGAAGGAGGTTTTAAAAAAGACTTCTAAATTGACAGGATTTTTTTAAAGCAGTGATACAGACGGATGGGTTCAATTATTATTCTTGTCATAATCCTAGTTTAGTTCTCAGTGGCCCTGTTTATTAGTATTACTATTATCATGGTCATTGTTATGTTTGCCTACTGTTATTCCTGTCATGATCTTCTGTTCTGGTTTGGCTTTTATTTTGCCTTCTGTTTATTTCTGGGTTCTCTTAGCTTTGATCCTTGTTTGTTAATTGTCCATGACTGTTTTGTATTTGGTTAATTAAGTCTTGTCTCATTTAAGGGCCATGGCTCCTTAGTTCTTTGCAGTGTCTTTGTCATTCTAGCGTGAGGTAGCACGCTTCTGCCTAGCCTTGATTTTTGTCTTGATCCTTGTGTCTTGTCTTGCCTGCTTTGCTGTGTTTTTGTTTCAGCCCACGAACTGTTTTATTTTTGTATTAATAAAACATCATGCCAAGAGCTCATCTAGCATTTGAGTTCTGCTTCGTGCCCTGCTGGGGCGCACAACATGACAGTAGCTTCATTTTCTGTTTACAGTTTCTCTCCCTTTCATTACTGTTTAGTCCCAGCTGTTCTGTGTTAGTTAATTATTAGTCCTCTGTATATGTTGTCACTTTCTGTTACCTGGTGGTGCAACATTGAGTCAAGACTCGGGACGTTCCTCTGGTTCCCGTTCTTGTGCGTACCATAGGTTAACCTTCTTAACCAGTTACGTTTTACAGCCCCCATGCTGTCTTTATTTGGTTTGTTAATAAATCGTTCTTGCACTAAAGTCCTACTCACCGAAAGAGTCCATTTTTCCTGTCCATGTTTTCATGTCCATGTTTTCCTGTTTGCCTTTGTCAGAGGCAAACCATGACAGTTTTAGAGGTAGTAGGAAGACAATAAGTGTCATAAATTTAATAATGAATAAATGAAAATGAAAGGAATAATTGTGCTCAATAAATTCTATAGTTAATCCCTCGTGACAGCTGCAGTTTTAATTTTTTTTTTTTTTTACCAATAGCAGTTACAACTGCAGGACATGGTTTGTCCCATGTCTGAAGAATCAGTGTTAATCATTCAATGTTGAGTGTCACTCAAAACACTGATTTTTTATTTTTTTTTTGCTGCAGTGAAGGCAACTTTATAGGTACATTCACACCAAATGTGAACATGTGGTGCAAATACATGTAAAGTTAATGTAAACACTGCTACTGAAAATCATTGAGGGTCATCATCCTACAGTACAGGGCTTTGGTTCAGTTTAGAAAGTTAAAAACTACATGTCAAGAGTTGATACAAGGCATAAAGTCTAATTATTCAGGTACATAATGGTCATAAATGATCAAAAAATAACAGTAAACTGTCATATTTTCTGCTGGTCATGTAATTAAGAATATATTTTATAGTTCAATCTAAGTAATATACCAGTAAAAAATAAAAGTAATTTATTTATTTTGTGGTATTAATTTACCTTAATTTAACTGTTGTTTACCGGCTGTGTATGTTCCTATCCACGCTACCCCAGTACCCCCACGATTAATCACTGTCAACTGGTTAAAACATTATAATCGCAACAGTGATCTGTGTGGAGTTTGCATGTTCTCCCCGTATCTGTGTGGGTTTACCCCGGGATTTCTCCAGTTTCCTCCCACATGCCAAAAACATGCAGGTTAGGTTAATTGGAGACTCTAAAGTGGCCCTAGGTGTGAATGTGTGCGTGAATGGTTAAGGGATAGCGCCGTACTGTGGCTGCTTCATCCATCCAGGTGGGTACCCTCAATTTCCCCTCTGGGGATCAATAAAGTATACAAAATCAAAAAAAAAAAAAAAATGAGATCAATTTTAGCAAATGGGTGTGATTAATTAGTTACATTTTTTAATCGATTCCCAGCATTAGTTAAAGGTAATTCAAATTTGCCTCCCAAAAAATGCTGAGGATCAATTTGTAGCTTGGGGACCCCCTTTGCTATGGGGGCCCATTGCATTTGCCTTTTCCACTTTATAAAAAGAAACAGTTTTGGCACAGACGACACAGTCTCTGTCACTAAGCATCAAAAGTGGACAGGGCATCTTTGCTCACAGTAAAACTGTCAGGCTCAAGATGGAACTCTGAGCAGAGATAAATTTCAGCTGATAAGACATTTGTGTTCAAGTCCTGTGTACCTGCAGCTTCTCTATGATGTTCTTGTAGTCCCAGGGGTTGCTGGGAGCGATAGATCTGGTGGAGCGGGAGGAGGACTTGTAGTTTGGGTTGGAGCGGGACAGTGTGTTGAGAGCAGAGCTGGACAGCATGTTGGTTATCTGAGCCTCCAGGTCCAGAGGAAGGGAAATGGACCGACTCTTGGCTGCAAAGGAAGGGAAACGTACAGCAGTTGGTGAGGAACAAGACCGTTTCTAGCTTTTAGCGGTCCCTGGGCAACATTGTGTTGGGGGGTATTTTTTATAATGGTACTTTTTTTCATTCAAATTCTTTAAAATGAAAAAAAAAATTAAATTAAAATTTAAAGGAAAACTTCACAAATTTTGAGGGAAAAAGTTGAAAATTTAGAAGATAAAAGTTATAAATTTTTCAGAAAGGGGTTAAAATTTTAGTAGTAAAAGTTGAAAACAAGAAAAAAGTCACAAAATTATGAGGAATAACTTAAATTTTATGAGCAAAAGTTGCAAATTTACAAGAAAAAAAAATGCAAAAAAAAGCTGAAAGCAATTTTAATCCCCCCCCCCCCCAAAAAAAAAAAAATGTTGAGGGTGAACTTCCAGCTTGAACGGCCGTAGTGAATTTGGGGCCTGTAAGGTTTCCGTATTCTGTTTATAGCCAGAAGTGGCTCTGTTGCGAACGTTACAAGCGTGATGAAATCTGCTTTGTATCCCATCACATACGGCATGTGCTTTTGTGCTTGTGAGTGGGGTCACATTTACACCACAATTAATGAAGGTGTGTGTGTGTGTGTGTGTGTGTGTGTGTGTGAAAGAGAGCTACCCGTCATAGCCAGGGTCTTGATGCAGGTTTCCACCTGTCCTCGGTGCTGCTGCTGCAGCCATGGACAGTCCAGCAGTCTGACGGACGACTGAAGCAGCTGATTCACGATGGTGTGATGAGTCTGACAGGGGCACAACCACAATCACAAGTACTTTACTGACCAATCCTAGCCAGAAATAGGAGTTTTATTTTTTACAGCTGCGCCAAACCAAGAATAGTAATTGTGCATTCTGAAATCATGTGCAACAAGTTATTTACATGCCAAATCACCCAGAATTAAAACACTCCGCCACTTCACTATTTTAGCTAAATTTGTAAAAATGAAATTAACAGATGTAGTACTACCCAAGTAACGATTAACGGCCAAATTTTTGGACCAATCAGTGCAAGTAGTTTTTGATACGTGTGCAAAAGATGGTAAGTTTAAAGGGGTCAGTGACTGAAAAATTGTGTTTTGGGGTTTTAACCTTCTGAAATGAATCTATTGGCCACATGATTATTGAAAAAATATTAAAACACCCACTTCTCTTAAACACACAGTGTTTACACTGCTTTTCTCTCCAAGAAGTGGTTTTGACTCTTCCGGGTTTGCTTCAGGATGTCATAAATGCAAACCCAGCCCAGCACCATCACTCAGTGCTCTATCATTGGCCAGCCTAGCTGTCTGCCATGTAGATGGATGGCAGTGACTTGCAGTGAGTTTCACTTCCAGTGAGGCTATGATGCTTTTGGGGTCAGATTTACAAATCAGATTTTATAAATGTTTTAACAAAACAAGTGTAAGTTCTTTTATTGAATTATCTCTTACTGGAATACACAGAAAAGGCCGTAATAAAAGTCCCTGTTTTCATTTCACAACCCTCCTTCAGTATAGACAGTGTGCAAAGACCCTCAGTTACACAAATATAATGTATTAAGTTATTTTACAAATAACTTTTTGGGACAAAATTCATTATACCTTGTGTCTGGCCAAGGAAAAAAGTGGCTCAGAGAACTGCTGTGTTGTAGCTCCACTCATTATTATAAATGATTATTAGTATTTACAACTGCTGTGCTACTTGTAAATGAAGTAAATTTGCCTATATTTCTGGACAAAAATCACTGTGACTTTGTTAAATGTTCTTATCTTCCTTTATTTTAAAAAAAAAAAGTGCTTACAGTGCTCAAGCACACCCCCTCTCGTTGGGGCAACGGTACTGCGCAGCCTCTGACGGTGATTTTCAGCCTCACCTGCCTCCCCTGACAGCATGTCACTGATGGATGGGGAACCAACGGCATTGGTCAAAGCTATCAGTGGTACTGGGGAGCTCACTAACCAAACACGGTTCATACTGTTATTTTATTGAGATTTCAGTCACCCTAATAGCAGTGCTGCCAACTGCCACTCTTTTTCATTCTCACTCTCAAATCACAAACCTATATACAGTAAGTGTTTTTTGATGATAACAATATATACTGCTCAAAAAAATAAAGGGAACACTTTGAAAACACATCAGATTTTAATGGGAAAAAATAAGCTGGATATCGAAATTGTGGCAGGCTAGTCCAGCTTACTCAGATTAAAGGAACACTTTTTAATACATATATAGTATATGTACACATACACAGATACGTTTTCTGCAAATTCTATAATTTAAATATAATAATCACATAAAAAGGACCATCTCTTTTTTACATTTTAAAATACATACTGAAAAAAAAAATATTGTACAAATTCATCTTTCATTATTTCAGATTGGCCGTGATCTGAAAATCAAAAGGCGATGGAATGAAATACAAGTGATGTCTTCAACTTTATTCATTATCGCTACTTGACTAATTAAAATTCTTAGAAATCAAGAAAGTTACATTAAGAGCCAGTTTGGTCCTCCGACACGTTTTAATTTATTTATAATAATGGATTAAATTTATATGGCGCTTTACATGTCAAGTGACATCTCAAAGTGCTTACAGTGAGTCCATTATTCATTCACTCCAGACAGACATTGGCAGTGGTAAGCTACTGCTGTAGCCACAGCTGTCCTGGGGCAGACTGATGGAAACGTGGCTGCCAATCCACGCTAATGGCCTCTCCGACCACTACTGAACATTTATACACATTCATACCCAGTGTCATGGACACTGGAGGCAAGGTGGATAAAGTGTCTTGCCCAGGGACACAACAGCAGGATGGCGGGATTCAAATTTCCAATCCTCCGGTTATTGGATGACCCGCTCTACCTCCTGAGCCACTGCCACCCACCATTTTCCCTCCTCTGTTCCACTTTTGCTAAGCACTAAGCTGGACGGCAGGAAGTTCCATTTTTATATGGTCTTTGGCATGACCCAGCTGGGACTTGAACCCCGACTTCCCGGTTGGGGGGCAGATGCTCTACCTCTAGGCCATCACTCCGGTGGCGGCCACTAGTGGTGGCCTAGTGTGTGTGTGGCCACTGTCAAGCACTTTGCAGCTTTAGGATTATTTTTTTTCAGACAAAATTAATAAACTCAGCAGTAAAAAGATGGTCTGATACACTAATGTTTCCTATTAGTGACAGGTTAGCATTGTCATTTAGCATTTGCTGTTTTATAATTAAGAGTGAGATGGTGTTAACATACTTACCTCCAATTAAAACGAGGTCAGAGGACTATCCTCTCTGATGCAACACAGTGGGAAACAGTCCCACATCCCTGGCAAACAGAAGTAGTAGCTATTTGACCAAAACATTAGCTTGGTGTTAGCTACAGTGCTAACCACCGGAACCCATACGCCTGGCATACTGCGGGGGAGAGGCGGGGCGGTGACAAGTAGAAACGGGATGTCTTTTAAATCCCAAAATAAACTATAGAGTTTACATGAAACAACAGACCTTTTCATTGTGTCACCCAATATATATTGTCATATCGCACAGCCCTCCAGTGTGGCAAGGAGGCAATCAGCCTGTGGAACTGCTGAGGTGCCATGGAGGCCCAAGTTGCTCGGATAGCAGCCTTCAGCTCATCTGCATTGTTGGGTCTGAGGTTTCTCATCTTCCTAGTGACAATACTGCCATAGACTGTCTATGGGGTTTACGTCAGGAGAGTTTGCTGGCCAATCAAGCACAGTGATACCATGGCCAATAAACCAGGTTTTGGTACTTTTGGCAGTGTGAGCAGGTGCCAAGTCCTGCTGGAAAATGAAATCAGCATCTCCATAAAGCTTGTCAGCAGAGGGAAACATGAAATGCTCTAAAATTTCCTGGTAGATGGCTACACTGATGTTGGACTTGATAAAACACAGTATGACATGGCTCTCCAAATCAGGTACCAAGTCCTGTCATGTGGAAATTAAGGTCACATTGTCTGGGGGAACAGTGGAGAGGCACAGAATCGAAGCTGCTTGAGGTCCAGTGTGAAGTTTCCAGAGTCACTGATGATTTGTGGAGAAGAAAAAAAACTTAGGGAGGCTTTCGTCCTTTGGGAAATTGATTAACTGATCAGAAATGAGTTCATATTTGTTGCTAGGTAAATTCTCTAACTCCTTGCATTTCGAGAAAAAAAACTTTCAGTTCAATTACTAGGTTAACCACACCAGTTAATTAGTATCTTGACAAACGATTCAATAAACAAATATTACAAAAAATATGGTTGTCTAAGACTTAGAACAACTTTCAATGCAATTTTTGCAGCCTGGACGTGACGTCAGTGGAGGGACTAGAAGTCTACTACCTCACTATCACTGTCAGAGTTCTGAGCAGGGTCAGAGGACCATGCTCATGTTTTAAGTTTGTAGCATCACCTGGCTTTGGCTATATCTATAAAATTATCCTCCATGTTAAAGACATTGTTTCACTCAGGAAAGTCTGATCTCAGGACTGTTTCTTCACCCCAGAACCACTGTGGAAAACAACATTCCTTTGTTCAGCAAGCCATAAGGAATGCTTTCAACGGATTAACTTACGTCATAAATAAACTGGAAACTTCCTCCAACTAAGACGGTTTTATTGGTTGGTCAGCCATCTGACATTTACTAGACTGCATCCCATAAAATTTGACTGTCTTTCATAAGGCCCTAGGATTATCCACAGCTCAACACTGCCACCTTCTGGCAACTCAAGGACATGTCAGATTTAACCAGCCTTGAAACTTTGTGTGTATCTTTGACTGAAATCTTTTCTCTCTTCAAAGTTTCATTCCTCAGGATAATTTCCAGGACACCATGGAAAAGCAAATGAACTCTGGTCTACCATTCTGTGAGGACAACCATCTGGGTTTGAAAGATTTCATTAATCTTGATTTTAAATGTGTGCATGAATGTTCTAATGCTTAAATATCTTATTTTGATGCATATTAAATATTAGAAGGACCAGTATAAAGTGTATGAATACCTGACTTAGTTTAGTTTAATTTAGTTTATATATGTATATGCATAAAGTAGAATTTTGAAATTGTTTTAAGATGTGTTTCTCATATGGAAAAGTACCAAAGTCATCTGACTTGCTCAAACCAATCCCCGGTCAGCTTCTGCGGGACAAAACTTCTTTCATTCTATTGGTTGATGACAAACAAAGGACTGCTTGCTCATTGGACCAAAGTTCACTAAACCCGCCCACGATGAGAAACAGTTGGTTATCGGTGGTGTCAATCATGTTTCCCTGCGAAATTCTGCTCAGTCTTAAGCAGGGGGAAATGCCCTAGTTGAGACAGAGAAAAGTATTGCAGAGAAGATGGTTGTCTTGTGCTGTGTAAAGTCTGTGTCCTGCTTTTAACGTTTTCTTTAAACATCTGGGAATTAATTACTTTCTTTCTTGAGCTCAAAATTCTTTCAAACGAAGTCAGACTTCGTGTTCACAGGCGTTTTTCTAACTTTTTATCCCGTTAAACTTTCTTTAAACTCACCGTGTATTTTTTCAAAGAACTGACTGACCATTCATCTCCATACTGGAAGCTATTTCAGCCAAGTCTACGGCATCATTAGAACTTTGATTTTTGTGGCTTGAGTTTGGTTTTATCTTATCTCTCTGAATTTTGTTATTCGGATCAGATTTGAAGTATTCTCGAATTTCGGGAAGGAGCTGCTGACCAACAAAAGCCCTGGACACAGCTCGCCATTACAGTTGTCCTGAAGGAGCTCCGACACCAATGGAGTGAAGACGAAGGAGCCTTATCGCAGTCAAAATCTCATCTTGTGACTGTGGACTTTGAAAGCTGCTGTACCTTCTCCAAATATCTGCTGGCAAGATATTCTGGTTCTGGTACCACCTGTAAATAAAGCTTCGGGATCCTCCCAACAACAACGCAACAACGCAAGGAGTCACGTGAGCCATTCCTCTTCACTTCCATCTGCTGAATGACCTGTCTAAGGTTTGGAAATAATTCAGAAATCTGATCAGATACAGAATTCAAAAGAGAGTTAATAACTGTTTTTATTAAAAAATTCCATTTTTACTTTCGTAGAATTCAGAATTTTTCCTATAATTAGTTAATTTTCTTCACAAATCTGCGTCCAATTTATTAATAATTCTTCCATTTCAAACTGCTTCAAATTCATGCTAAAGTCCATGGTTTTACAGATGTGCTCATATTCTGTTAATCATCAGTTACAACTTTAATGTGATGGTTTAATGTTGATCATTTCACCTGCTCACAAGTTATTTGAATGTAAGGTCATTTAGTCATAACTTCATTAATAAATCTGTAAATTAGAGAGAAGCTGTTGAGTATTTATTCCTATTTCTGTGATTGTTGTACAACCACAGTATCGAATTCACAAATATTTTGAGACTGATTGATTGATCAATTTCCGGTATAAAGATTAATTATTAATTGTTCACAATAGTGAGCTGGTGCCCCCAAACGAGTGTTTATCTATTATTTTCTGGTGTGTGTGTGTGTGTGTGTGTGTGTGTGTGTGGACTTGGAGGCAAACTCCCGTTCCCACATACTCTTCCAAGTCTGAATTAAATACTCTTTATACCTGATCTTAATTATAAATTAAATAATGCTACAAGCTCTTTTCTGTTATTTTTTTGTATTCTCCTCTCCTCAGCTTAGTTTGGTTATGTTTGGTTTATTTACGTTTGCCTTTAATTAGGAATTGAATCAGGCCGTGTCTCGCTTTAAGTTTATGCTTATACTATTAATGGTAGCACGTTATGCTCAGTTATGCACAGTTATGCTTGATTTGGATTCTCATGGTTATGTTATGTTTACTTCTGTCTTGATTTTCGGCTGGGTTTTCTGTTATTCGGTGTGCACAGCTGTAACGAGGTTTTTGATTACTGATTGTTCACGGGTGTTGTTAATTTACTGCACTATATACAGTGGTGTGAAAAAGTGTTTGCCCCCTTCCTGATTTCTCATTTTTGTGTATGTTTGTCACACTTAAATGTTTCAGATCATCAAACAAATTTAAATATGAGACAAAGATAACACAAGTAAACACAAAATGCAGTTTTTAAATGAAGGTGTTTATTATTAAGGGAATAAAATCCAAACCTATATGGCCCTGTGTGAAAAAGTGATTGCCCCTTAAACCTAATAACTGGTTGGGCCACCCTTAGCAGAAATAACTGCAATCAAGCATTTGCGATAACTGGCAATAAATCTTTTACAGCACTTTGGAGGAATTTTGGCCCACTCATCTTTGCAGAATTGTTGTAATTTAGCCACATTGGAGGGTTTTCTAGCATGAACCTGTCATGAACGCCCTTACGGGACAGGAAGGCAGACCCAGGCACTGAATTGAGTTTGTGACATTTAATAACAAAAATAACAAAAAGTACAAAAATAGTGCCAATGATACAAAAATGCCAAACAAGAATAATTTACAGGATAAGCCTCAGAGCAGGGAGCGCTCTGGAGAAGTAAAAGACATTTCAGAGGCTGGAAGAAATGGAGTGATGAGAAGTTGATCCAGTATTGCTGCAATAACACAGTGAATAGGCAGTGCTTAAATACACAGAAGTGAATGAGCTGCAGGTGTGAGTCACTGAGCGAGCAGGTAACCTAATTAAATCAACTGCCCACAGCTAGTCTGAGAGAGGAGCAGACTGTGAGCAGTTAGAGGGAGTGTCTGGGAAAAGGGGAGGCCCAAATGTAAACAAACTCAAAAATATATACAGGAAACTAACAAAATCAAACTAATAAGACATACAATACTTAGGAATAAAGTGAGGGTCTGAGCTCAGTGAAAACATGAGCTCAGACACATGACAGAACCTCCTTTTTAAGGTCATGTCACAGCATCTCAATTGGATTCAGGCTAGGATTTTGACTAGGCCACTCCTACGTTTTCATTTTGTTTTTTTTAAGCCATTCAGAGGTGGACTTGCTGGTGTGTTTTGTATCATTGTCCTGCTGCAGAACCCAAGTGCGCTTCAGCCTGAGGTCATGAACAGATGGCCGGATATTCTCCTTCAGGATTTTTTGGTAGACAGCAGAATTCATGGTTCCATTTACCACAGCAAGTCTTCCAGGTTTTGAAGCAACAAAACAGCCCCAGACCATCACACTACCACCACCATATTTTACTGTTGGTATGGTATTCCTTTTCTGAAATGCTGTGTTACTTTTACGCCAAATGTAATGGGACACACACCTTCCAAAAAGTTCAACTTTTATCTCGTCAGTCCACAGAGTATTTTCCCAAAAGTCTTGGGGATCATCAACATGTTTTCTGGCAAAACTGAGAAGAGCCTTTATGTTCTTTTTGCTCAGCAGTGGTTTTCGTCTTGGAACTCTGCCATGCAGGCCATTTTTGCCCAGTCTCTTTCTTATAGTGGAGTCATGAACACTGACCTTAACTGAGGCAAGTGAGGCCTGCAGTTCTTTGGATGTTGTTGTGGGGTCTTTTGTGACCTCTTGGATGAGTCGTCGCTGTGTTCTTGGGGTAGTTTTGGTCAGCCGGCCACTCCTGTGAAGGTTCACCACTGTTCCATGTTTTTGCCATTTGTGGATAATGGCTCTCACTGTGGTTCGCTGGAGTCCCAAAGCTGTAGAAATGGCTTTATAACCTTTTCCAGACTGATCGATCACAGTTACTTTGTTTCTCATTTGTTCCTGAATTTCTTTGGATTGCAACATGATGTCTAGCTTTTGAGGATCTTTTGGTCTACTTCACTTTGTCAGGCAGGTCCTATTTAAGTGATTTCTTGATTGAGACCAGGTGTGGCAGTAATCAGGCCTGGGTGTGGCTCAAGAAACTGAACTCAGCTTTCCAAAGATGTGATAAACAACAGTTAATTTATGTTTTAACGGGGGGCAATCACTTTTTCACACAAGGCCATGTAGGTTTGGATTTTTTTCCCTTAATAATAAACACCTTTATTTAAAAACTGCATTTTGTGTTTACTTGCGTTATCTTTAGTATTTAAATTTGATGATCTGAAACATTTAAGTGTGACATACAAAAAAATGAGAAATCAAGAAGGGGGCAAACACTTTTTCACACCACTGTAAACACACCACACACTGCCATTGGCGCGACGATCTACTGGGATGTCATGTCATGCTTTGTTATGTCAAGTCAATTTAAGTCAAGTAAGCTTTGTCACATTCTTGTCACGTTTTGTTTCAGTTTTCACTCATGTCTTGAATTCAGTTTTTTTGTTTAATAAATCATGCTGAGGAGGAGAAAGCCTGTGCATGGGTCCAGTTCTTTGGCCCGGAGGGGAAATCAGGATGGTCACTAATGAATATATGCAGAAGTTTATCCTTCAAAGAGAAGGAAAATATAAGCCTGTATTCATATTAGGGACCACAACCTTATAATGGATCATGTTAGACATCATAGAGCTCAGGAGCAGAGGAGGATTAGGAGAAATAACAACCACCAACCAGAAACGGTGAGACGGTCACCAGCTATATCGCGAAGTGCACAGAAGATGTCACTATAGTGAAGACTTTCACTGCACGGGGCAACTATAAAGCCTGGATGACGGCAGAGGTGCGCTCGCTGCTCACAGCCAGAGATGCAGCCTTCAGAGCAAAGGACAGGATCACCCTCCACTCAGCCAGGTCTGCGCTCTCAAAGGGAATTAAGACAGCGAAACGCGCCTATGCGGAGAAAATCCAGGGACACCTCTGTGACACAAGGAACATCAAACGGATGTGGCAGGGAGTTCAGGTGCTGATGGATTATAAGTCTAGGCAGGGGGTCGATGATGATGACGCTTCACTTCCAGAAAGGCTCAACAACTTCTTTGCACGTTTTGAAGCATCAAACCCGACAATCAGAGGGAGAGCTGGCCCATCTCCACCATCTGTTGGGCCAGCTATCATCATCGACGCAGCGGACACACGGAGGACCCTAATCAGGGTCAACCCACATAAAGCTGCAGGTGCGGACAACATCCCGGGACGTGTGCTCCAAGTCTGCACGAGCGAGTTGGCGGATGTCCTGACTGACATTTATAACATCTTCCTGAGTCAAGCCATCGTTCACAGATGCTTTAAGACCTCTACCATAGTACCGGTGGCAAAGAAACCAGTTGTGTCCTGTCTGAATGACTATCGTCCTGTTGCACTGACACCAATTGTGATGAAGTGTTTTGAACGGCTTGTCAAACCACACATCACAGCCTGCCTCCCTGCATCACATGACCCACTCCAGTTTGCATATCGTTCAAACTGCTCCACGGAGGATGCTATAGTCACCACCCTGCACTCTGTCGTCACCCACCTGGATCAGAAAGACACCTACGCCAGACTCCTGTACATTGATTTCAGTTCAGCATTCAACACCATTATTCCCCAGAGACTGATGGAGAAATTACTCCTTCTCGGTCTGAACACCACCACACGTCTCTGGATTTTGGACTTCCTGACCGAGAGACCTCAGTCTGTCCATGTTGGAAACAACATTTCCAACTCTATCACGCTGAGCACCAGATCCCCTCAAGGCTGCACTCAGTCCACTGTTGTTTACACTTCTAACACATGACTGTGTATCCAAACATGAGGGGAACCAGATTATTAAGTTTGCAGACGACACCACAGTGGTGGGACTTATTCAGAGGGATGAGGAATCAATGTACAGGGAAGAAGTGAGAGACCTGGAGGGCTGGTGCAGGGAGAACAATCTGGTGCTCAACGTGGACAAAACAAAGGAGATGATTATCGACTTCCGGCGGTCACAGCCTGAACACATCCCTCTCAGCATCGGCAGCCGTTTGGTGGAGAGAGTGGAGAACATCAAGTTCCTCGGAGTGCAGATCTCGCAGGACCTGACCTGGAGCAAGAATTCCTTGGGGATCAGGAAGCGGGCCCAGCAGAGACTGCACTTCTTGAGGAAACTCAAACAGGCCTCTCTCTCCCCATCTGCATCCTCAGGACCTTCTACAGAGGTGTGGTGGAGAGTGTTCTGACGTACTGCATTGCAACATGGTACCCCAGCTGCAGTATGTCAGACAAAAAAGCCCTGCAGAGGATAGTTAAGGGAGCTGAGAGGGTAATTGGAGTTTCCCTCCCCTCTGTCCAAGAACTTTTTCAGAACCGTTGTAGAAGCAGGGCACTGAACATTGTCAAGGACCATTCTCACCCTCTGCATAAACACTTTGAACTTCTGCCATCTGGCAAACGATTCCGGAGCATCAGAGGCAGAACCACCAGACTGATTAACAGCTTCCTTCCACAAGCTGTTAGGATGCTGAACAGTTGATCCAGATTCTTTCATACATACTACTGCATCTTATGGACATTATGTATATTATTTGTATATTATAGTTCAAGTTAGTTTCAAGTATATCTCAGGGATGTGTGAATGGCTGTGTTGGGGTGGGGGGTGAGGGGGTGTGTGAGTGTGTCTTAAATTATGTTCTTTTTACTTATATGGATGCCTAGAGAAACGTAATTTCATCTTGCCTGCACTACAGTTGTATGTACAGCAACATGACAATAAAGGTTGATTTGATTTGAAATTAATCTGTGGTATAAGGGAAATCAGTCTCCATGATTACATGTCACACCAGCAAAATGCTCTGTTGTTAACTTGACTAAGGTCTGCAGATATTAAATGCACCAGACTTATGGGCCAGGTAGTCAGGAAATGGTTCATATTCTGTTCTTGGTGTCTGCATTCACAGGACATATTTCCGGCAAGTCCCCATCTCACCAAGGTGGTTTGGTTCATCCAGCACTGGTTTTTGCACAATTCAGTGCACATCAGGGAAATTAGTTGGACAACTACACAGCTATTATGGTGAGTTGTTTAGCTTATGATATTTGTAGGGTTATGATGGTTTGCTAATATTGTGAATAATCCTCTAAGTTTATCTGTCATAATTGCGACAGCTTTATTTGAGGGTTGACTCTAAAATTGTGGTGATCTTTAATGTGTAGTCAGACTGTAGTTTACTCTTTAAAGTGACACCCTGGCAAAAAACAAGTTTTTTCTGTTGTTAACATGTCTGTAATGTTTTTCTGACTTACAAGACATACTGTATCAAGAGAGAATTCATTGAAATGTCTCATATCTGTTTTCGTCCTGTGAAATTCCAGTGATCCAACGCCCCCCCCCCCCCAAAAAAAATAAAATAAAAAATGCGATTTTGGACAGAATGTTTCTAGCTACGTCAGTATTAGCCTGATTGATATAACATTAACCAATCAGGCTAAGCACTGAGACCCCTACTTGACCCTCTCAGGGGAAGAGGGAGGAGCCGAAGAGCAAGCAGGAGCTCAGCTTTTTACAAGCTGAGAAAGATGGCAGATTATGGGAGGGGGGGGGGGGGGTTCATAGTTGTCAAATTTGACCAAATGTGGTTTGTGGTTTATTTTTCAACAGCAGGGATCCAAGAACTGCAACACCGATGGAAGAAGTGTGTGGACCGAAGGGGAGACTATGTTGAAAAATAAACCACATTTGGTCAAATTTGACCACTACGAACTTTTCAGCCCCGCATATGTGTTCAGTTTTTGGCTGTGAGCAAGAAATCCTCTTTTTTAAATTACATGTCTTACCCACAGACATGAAAATACGACAGCAACGATTAATTTTATTTGGAAAAACATTAGTGTCCCTGCTAAAATACTGGAGAGGACACGGGTTTGCAGCCTGCATGCCGGGGGAGACGGCCCTGGTGTATGTGGAGCAATGGCCGGGGCGAGTATCATCATAGGTAAACCTGCAGAAGGATCATTCTTGGTGGACTGGAGAGGCAGTCATTGCCCAGATGGAGGGCTCCCCTTGCCTTGCTGGGAGCACCTGCCGGTGTTATGCCGAGAATTTGCTCGCTTGCCAAGAATTGCATCCCATACTGTCAAAGTCAATACAACTATGTTGAGAATTGCTTGCGTGCCGTGAATTGTATGCCATTATTGCAACCAGGTGTTTAGTGTAAGTCAAGTCAATACAACTATATACAGTACTTTGAAAATACTTTGAAAAATGATTACCCTTTTTACCGACAATGCATAAATGCAAAATCTTGATTTCGAAGATTATAAAACATGGAGTTGGATCACTATGATTTCTAACCCTCTTTGAAACACTAAAATGTCTGGCGAATAAACATAATTTAAAGCTAATTTACAAGAGGTAATAACAATTTTTACTTCTAAAAATGTATAATGGGTACTTCTAAAAATGCACAAATTGTTACAAGCCTGGCTGTAGTGTTATATTTTATAGTTTTGGCAGATGGGATGCAATTCTCGGCAAGTGAGCAATTCTCGGCATAACACCAGTGTGTCCCGCCAGCTGCCTTGCCTCTCCCCGGAGTGAGTTGGGGAGAACACTCCGAAGGAGCCAAGTGCTCCTCAGCTCCTCCACCTTCCCCCGAAGGAGCAGTCTCTGGTTACCCACTCACCACATATCACCTTGCTGAAGGCTGGCAAGCAGTTTGCCTAGGAGCAGCTCGAAGCAAGGCGAGCTCCGATGGAAGGAGGCCGGGGAGAACCTTGGAGGTGAGCCGGCTGGCAGGCGCACCAGACCGAGGCAAACTGTTTGCCAGCCCCCAGCGAGGCAATCCGTGGTGAGTGGGTAGCCAGAGACTGGCGGGGAGCCTTCCAGCCTCCATGCCGGGCCTAGCAGCGTTTCTTCCATGGGTTCACCTATGATGGTACTTTCTCAAGTTAGATCGCCTTCTTGGATCCTTGTACAATGTCCTCATCTTCTTCCAGCTACTGGTGGGCAGGAGTATGGGTGGAGCTAATTAGAATATTGATAGATCCGTGCATACTTAAGTAGGTCAAAGACGTCAAAAGCTCGTTCCAAGCCATTCAAAGGCAATGAAAGTTTTTTTGTGTTTGTGTATAAAAAGCCCCAATATACTATTTTGGGCAAAGCACATTGGTTTTTGAGGTGGTTTTAGAACCGGCGGCGTGTATCTTTAAGCCATATCATGCTCAAGGTCATGTGGTATCATGAATATAGCACCACAATGATGTATTCAAATCACTGCTGTGCTATACACATTAATACCACACCCTCTCTCATGCAATCCTACTTAAGTCTAAGCAAGGCAGAGAAAGAACACTCAGACAAAATACAGCAAACAAAATTTTCAATGAAGTTTTTCCACCTAAGTTCATGAGGTGCTTCACCTGCAGAGAAGTGCTGTTTTCAGAGAAAGGTGAGCTGAAGAAAGCATTGATGGTGTCAAAGACCACGTTGATGATGTATCTCTCTAGGATTGGATCAGAAAGACGTTGCTCCCGTTTATTACACACCTGCAGAGAAGGAAACACCAGAACAGAAACTGACCATGTGGCATCATTTCTAGGAGATGTCTGTAACTAACTAAAAGGATGCTTTCTATGAGGGCTGCTCATTAAAGATTTCCCCTGGCTCATTTCCCATGGACTCAGAGGAACAAAACTTGGCACAGTTATTAATCTTTTTCTACATAGGTACCACCAAGAGTCACAGACTTCTCCCACTGCTTTATGCAGCTGTGGAGAACTTGCCTGTAGAGGTCTGCCGGTTGCATCAGAAGCCACAACTTTACCTCAGAAATCAGTGTTTCAACGTCTTGGAAGTGCTTGGAACCTAAATGTGCAAAGCTGGGAGAGTAAGGGGGGTGAGGAAGACTTTCATAGCTTCAGGATCGTTCTTCTGTCTGGGCGACATATGGGTGTTGTCTTGCAGGAGGCAGACACCTTTGGTCAGCATGCCATGCCTCTTGGTTTTGATGATGATCTGCAATTTTTAGTGGGTCCCGGTAATTGTGGTACCTTTTGCCAGGAATCCATCCATACTCCATCCTGGTTCTAAAAGACCTTGGGCATGACATTGCCCGCCAAGGGTTGAACAAGTGTCTTCTTCAGCAGTGGTGAGTCATAATGCTTCCATTGCTTTGATTGGCCTTTAGTTTCTGAATCATAGTGATGGACTCATGTTTCGATATGCATGACTAGTCTGTCAAATAAATCCTCCTGGTTTTCTTGGCACATTGCCAAGTTTCTTTCATCTCATCAAATGTCTCCCATGGCATGTGGCCTCTCAAGTACAGGAACCTGATTCCCACGCTGCATTCAACTGGCTCCATTATCACACCTTATTCCACTCTAGCACTTGTAAAAGAGAAACTCTTAGGAGTTCAGAGCTGCAAATTACCTATAGAGATATAATATGTGTCATTGCGGTGTACATGTGCAATTTTAGTCTTCTACAATAACCAGAAGTGCATCAGGGGTAATCTTTAATGAGTGGTCCCTGTACATGTACTAATATTTTCTCATCTCATCCTAACTCAGTTTTGGCCTATGGGACTGACTCAGTGTTGTTGTTACCCGAGCCATGTCCACTGTGAAGTCCTCAAACAGTTTCCAAATGTGGTTAGATGTGTAGATCTCCTTCATCTCCACCTCCGTGTCCACATAACAATGATTGACAAAGTTCACATAGGCAATTTTCACCTGGAGACCCACAGAGAGATATGTCAGGATTCACAGAATGGTTGCCTACTGCTTGTACTCTGTAAGGGATAAGGACCTGTACTAACTGTATATAGCACTTTTTTAGTCACAAAGACCCCTCAAAGTGCTTAACTACACTAACCCTCTATTCTAAGGGCCTATCAGAGACAGATAACTAGGGACAATTTAGAATCACCAATTAACCTAACATGCATGTCTTTAGATTGTGAGAGGAAACCGGAGTCCCCGGAGTAAACCCACATAACACAGGGAGAACATGCAAACTCCACACAGAAAGGTTCCCACCCCTGCCAGCCTGGGCTGTTGAACCTGGAACCTTTGAGCTGTGAAGCAACAGTGGTAACAAGAGCACCACTATACTGTGACTCGTCCCACACAAACAAACCTCAGTGATGCAGTCGTCATGTGTCACCACCCTGACCACGTCCTCCAGGGGAAGCAGGGAGGTGCATTTAATTTCAGTGTACACGTTCTTCCCCTCTGCACAGGCAGCCAACAGTTCCACAAGGGAGATGTGATACCTGCAGAGTTAAAGAAATATACCATATTGAGTAGGATGCTTCACAGTTGTTTATGTCTGTGTTTTGTTGTTCATATCATATGATTTATACTCAAATATTAATTTTGACAGCAATTTTTTATTTAGCCATAGTCTAATGACCATCCATCCATCCATCTTCTACTGCTTTTCCGGAGGTCTGGGTCGCAGAGGCAGCAGTTCAAGCAGAGATGCCCAGACTTCCCTCTCCCCAGCCACCTGCTCCAGCTCTTCAGAGAGGATACCAAGGCGTTCCCAGACCAACTGGGAGACAAAGTCTCTCCAGCAAGTCCTGGGTCTGCCCTGGGGTCTCCTCCCAGAGGGATGTGCCCAAAACACCTCAAGCAGGAGGCGTCCAGGAGGCATCCTGATCAGATGCCCAAACCACCTCAACTGGCTCCTTTCAATGTGGAGGAGCAGTGGTTCTACTCTGAGCCTCTCCCAGATGACTGTGCTCCTCACCCTGTCTTTGAGGGTGAGTCCAGCAATCCTCCAAAGAAAGCTCATTTCAGCCGCTTGTATCCGCGATCTCGTTTTTTCGGTTATTACCCAAAGCTCATGACCATAAGTGAGGGTAGGGATGTAGACTGACTGGTAAATCGACAGCTTTGCCTTAGAGCTTAGCTCCTTCTTCACCACAGCAGACTGGTATGGATGCAGGAGCTCCAAGCTACGTGCTCAGAGTTCGCCAGCCAAAACAAACAGCTCCAAGCTAAGGTGCTGGACCTGGAGGCTTGCTCTCGGAGACACAACATTAAGACTGTGGGGATAGCAGAGGGTGAGGAAGGAGATAAACCCACAGAGTTCGTTTCACAGCAGTTACCTCAACTGCTCAGAGGTAAGTGTTTTTCACACCCGGTCAAGTGGACTGTGCACATTGCTCTCTTCAGCCGAAGCCAGCAGCCGGAGGAGGACTGCGTACCATCCTGGCGCGCATCCACCACTTTCAGGATAAAGAGTTGATTCTGTGCTACAGCAGGCTGAACACTATGCAGTACAATGGTAACAAAGTTCTAATTTTCCCAGATTACACTAACGAGGTGATGATGCAACGGCGTGCCTTTCGGGACATGATGCAGCTACTTCGGAACAGAGGAATTAAACACGCTCTGCGGTACCTGGCTAGGCTGCATATTTACCAACAAGAGGAGGAAGCACCTGTGATTTTTAGCGATCCAAAAGAAGCAGCATTATTTCTGGAAAAGATTAACGCAGAACGGGGGGGAGTAGACTCACATATACCCACTGGTAGCTTAACTAAAAGGTACTCCAGTTAATATGCTGTGGAATGGTTGGGGGAGCCAATACTTGTACTGCTGACTGTGAAAAAATTTCCCATGTTACACTGAGACAAATATAGAGCACCTTATGCTTGAATGCTTATTTTGTTAGCGGGTGTAAAATCTCCCCCATGTCATTGCTATGACGGTATTATTTTCTTCTTATTTGAACTTTCTTGAAGAGGGCAGCCCTTGATGGTGGAGTTAATTTCTTGCCTGGTAGCTCCTGTTTAGATGGAAAATGGGGATTTTTGCGTCTGGTTTAGGGAGACGTGAAGGGGGGTGGGGGGTGAATATATGTTCTGTTATGGCTCAAGTAGATTTTTTTTTGTCTTGATTTTTTGTTTTTTGTTTTATTATGTATGGTTGTTCTTCTGTTTTTTTCACTGTTTTACTTTTTTCTTGTCTGCCAGATATTACACACGGTGTGCCAGGTTGGTCGGCTGGAATGTGGGCCTTGTACGTTTTGGATGCAGAGGTCTCTTGGTAAAGCAAATTTAGGGGGAAGGGATGTCACAGTGGTCTCATGGAACGTTAAGGGGCTTGGCCACGCCGTTGAGAGAGATAAAGTTTTCAGACACCTTAAAGCCCTCTCTGCTGATGTGATTTTTCTGCAGGAAACTCATATCAAAGCAACTGAACAACACAGATTGAGGTTAATGGGCCATGTTCTCCACCTCCACTGTTGAAGCAGCTGCCCAGAGCTGCGGCCGCAAGGTCGTCGGGGCATCTCGTGGTCGCAACCCCCGAACCAAGTGTTGGACACCAGTGGTGAGAGGCGCCATTAAGCTGAAGGAGTCCTATCAAGCTTGGTTGGTTTGTGGGACTCCATAGTCTAATGTCTAAAATGTAATTTATTTTTAGTCTTAATTTAGTTATCTAAACCATATGAGTTTTAGTCTAGTTTCAGTCGACTAAATATCACCACCAAAGTGGTGGCCTAGAGGTAGAGCATCTACCCCACAACCAGGAGGTCGGGGTTCCAGTCCTGGCCGGGTCATGCCAAAGACCATATAAAAATGGAACTTCCTGCTGTCCAGCTTGGTGTTCAGCAAAAATGGAACAGAGGACAGAAATGTGGGCAACGATGGCTCTGGAGGTAGAGCAGATCGTCCAATAACCAGAGGATTGGCAGTTTGAATCCCGCTCTCCCCAGACATCCTGTCGTTGTGTCCCTGGGCAAGACACTTACCCACCTTGCCTTCAGAGTCCATGACACTAGTGTATAATTGTGCATAAATGTTTGGTGGTGGTAGGAGAGGCCATTGGCATGGATTGGCACCCACATTTCTGTCAGTCTGCCCCAGGGCAGCTGTGGCTACAGCAGTAGCTTACCACTGTCTGTGGAGTGAATGAATAATGTATCCATTGGAAAGCATCTTTTAGCGTCTATGAAAAGCACTATATAAATCTGATGCATTACATGCATACACAGATCATTTGTATGACTCATCCTAACTGTTAAATCAGATCACGGCAGCGGGCGTACAAACCGATTTCTGTCACGTCTTGTCTTTTTCCCCTCTGTTGCAGCTCTTGACAGGATTTGAGCATTAGTTACTGGACACAGCAAAAACCCGTTATGGTAATGCATGAACACTTCCAGCTTCCAGTCAGAACTGGCACGAACAGCCAGGGTGTGCTCAATTCTATCACCAGTGTACATCTCAATATGAGCGGATTAAAGAAATAAATGTGAATAAAGTTAAGTGTAAATAGAGTTTTGGTGTCCCAGCATGAGTGGTATCCTGTACCTCCGTCTCCTCGTCAGTCCGCAGTGCCTGTATTGTGGAGAGAGACCCGTGGATCTAAACCTTGCCGATCGTGTCAGGCGCGCTTGATTCCTCCCTTGGCATATACCTCCACCGGTAAAGGCAATTAAAAAAAGTTCCCTTTGACCTGTTTTATGGTCAAGCAGTCAGTGAAGCCATGTCAACGTTACTCTTCAGGTATTGTAGCATCGTCATGCAAGAGGTGACAGCCCACGATCAAGTGGCTTCTGAGTTAGTAGGGGGACAAAGTTTGCCACATACATACACATCCACACTGCAGAATCTCTTATATATATGGTCAAAAAGGTTCATTTTGTCTTCTTTTAATTATTTATCTTTTGTTCATATAAAAGACAAAAAATAAAATAGAAAGGAGATGTCTTTACCTTCTTTACATGTTTATATGAACAAAAGATAAATAAACTCTTTTATATATATACTGTATATATATATATATATATATATATATATACAGTGGGGCAAAAAAGTATTTAGTCAGCCACCAATTGTGCAAGTTCTCCCACTTAAAACACGAGAGAGGTCTCCAATTTTCATCATAGGTATACCTCAACTATGAGAGACAAAATAAGAAAAAAAAATCTAGAAAATCACATTGAAGGATTTTTAATGAATTAATTGGTAAAATTCTCGGTAAAATAAGTATTTGGTCAATAACAAAAGTTCATCTCAATACTTTGTTGTATACCCTTTGTTGGCAATGACAGAGGTCAAACGTTTTCTGTAGGTTTTCACAAGGTTTTCACACACTGTTGCTGGTATTTTGGCCCATTCCTCCATGCAGATCTCCTCTAGAGCAGTGATGTTTTGGGGCTGTCGCTGAGCAACACAGACTTTCAACTCCCTCCAAAGATTTTCTATGGGGTTGAGATCTGGAGACTGGCTAGGCCACTCCAGGACCTTGAAATGCTTCTTACGAAGCCACTCCTTCGCTGCCCGGGCGGTGTATTTGGGATCATTGTCATGCTGAAAGATCCAGCCACGTTTCATCTTCAATGCCCTTGCTGGTGGAAGGAGGTTTTCACTCAAAATTTCACGATACATGGCCCCATTCATTCTTTCCTTTACACGGATCAGTCGTCCTGGTCCCTTTGCAGAAAAACAGCCCCAAAGTATGATGTTTCCACCCCCATGCTTCACAGTAAGTATGGTGTTCTTTCTCCTCCAACCACGACAAGTTGAGTTTTTACCAAAAAGTTCTATTTTGATTTCATCTGACCATATGACATTCTCCAAATCGTCTTCTGGATCAGCCAAATGCTCTCTAGCAAACTTCAGACGGGCCTGGACATGTACTGGCTTAAGCAGGGGGACACGGCTGGCACTGCAGGATTTGAGTCCCTGGTGCCAGTAGTGTGTTTCTGATGTAGCCTTTGTTACTTTGGTCCCAGCTCTCTGCAGGTCATTCACTAGGTCCCCCCATGTGGTTCTGGGATTTTTGCTCACCGTTCTCGTGATAATTTTGACCCCACGGGGTGAGATCTTGCGTGGAGCCCCAGATCGAGGGAGATTATCAGTGGTCTTGTACGTCTTCCATTTTCTAATAATTGCTCCCACAGCTGATTTTTTCCACACCAAGCTGCTTACCTATTGCAGATTCAGCCTTCCCAGCCTGGTGCAGGTCTACAATTTTGTTTCTGGTGTCCTTTGACAGCTCTTTGGTCTTGGCCATAGTGGAGTTTGGAGTCTGACTGTTTGAGGTTATGGACAGGTGTATTTTATACTGATAACGAGTTCAAACAGGTGCCATTAATACAGGTAACGAGTGGAGGACAGAGGAGCCTCTTAAAGAAGTTACAGGTCTGTGAGAGCCAGAAATCTTGCTTGTTTGTAGGTGACCAAATACTTATTTTACCGAGGAATTTACCAATTAATTCATTAAAAATCCTTCAATGTGATTTTCTGGATTTTTTTTTTCTCATTTTGTCTCTCATAGTTGAGGTATACCTATGATGAAAATTGGAGACCTCTCTCATCTTTTAAGTGGGAGAACTTGCACAATTGGTGGCTGACTAAATACTTTTTTGCCCCACTGTATATATATATTAACCTCTTGCACTCCGTTGTACCGCGGGCGGGCAAGTCTCTGCATCCCAGAGCGCACCGGCATGTTCGGCCACAGGCGGTGCTTATTTTGCTTTTGTTCCAGCAGAGTAGACGTTATGATTTACTTCCATGGTCATAGACCGACGAAGGCAGACGACGAAGGCTGAGTGACACACACGCATTCGCCAGTCTTTTTTTAATTACTACTGTTATTTGTTTTGAAAAATCGTTCGCCAAAAACTGCAATCATGGAAGCACAAAACCGCAATAATGGAATTATGTTTTGATTGGGTCGCGAGACCAGAACCACGAGCGGACCAGTGTCGCGTTCGTCTGACAATGAGGAAGAGAAGTTCGCCAGCTCCGCTGCTGCTGTGAAGAGGTAAGGTGCTCTAAGCTAAATTATTCTCTATCCCTGAAAATTGTAATCCAAAATGACTTTTGACCGATCGGTAAATTACAACTGTGCGGCACACGAAGTCTGAAGTTCGTGCGCTGCGGTATACGGTTCATTCGTCGCGTCCAGACCATGAACGCCGCCCCCCCCCGCTATTCTTCTGTAGCGAGGGGGTGGGGGGGGAGCCGCGGTGACTGCGCTGCTGTCGCCACATCGCCATATGAGGCTAATCCGTCATGTAGCGATGGGCGATGTTCGTCCTCTGTAGCGAGGGGGGGGGAACCCCCCCCCACACACACACACAGACACAGCCCTGAGTGTGACCTTTCATTAGAGCCCAAAATGAAGCTTCTACATTGAATCATTCAAAAGTTACAGACGTTTTTCCAAACTGTGCCATTTGGCACAATTTGGCACAGTTCAAAAACGCCTGGGAACTACCTGAGGAAAAAGCTGTGTAATATATTCATTTTTTGTGGTATTGTTACAAAATTTGGACCTCAGCTGGATAACACTTGGTTCTACATTTCTGTTGCATTTTCCAGCCCGGATCTGAAGCTGTGTGTTATTTGCAAGCATTTGTATCCAAAAAAAACACCCAGGCCAAATTTATTTTCTTCAAGTTCACTATGTTTAGATGACTGTAACTCAGTGGCCGGAGCACTTAGAGAGATTATGACTGTTTTGCCAAAAAATTCAGTGTTTTCTTTTAAATGAGACCAACCCCATGAAGATGCTGCAAAGGGTTGAAGAACAGCTTTGGATTTAATTTGGGCACATTATTTTTTGGCGTTTTTAGGGAAACTGACCGGAGTGCAAGGGGTTAAAGATAAAGGCTAATGCATTTTTAGGGTCTATCCCAATTGTCATTTGTAACCCTAGCCCTTCGCCTAACCCTATCCATTACAACTGACACATCACAGTGGATTTACAAAGGCACAAAACATTAACACACTAGCATCTGGAACTCAAAAATACAGTATTTCACTTTATGATAAAAACAATTTGTCAAGATCTAGAAATAATTTTAAATTTACATACATTTTCACATCAGTCATCATTCTTAATCAATCCTAACCAACTTAACAGATTCATCACACCATACAAACTAATGGGCCAGTTTTGGCCCATGGGCCATATGTTTGACACCCCTGGACTAGCCAGTAAAAATAGCCTACATAACTGGGGTTTAATTAACCTCAGAAGAAGCTTCATTTGTCTTCCACAGGAATATATAACTAATCAAAGTGAGGTCACTTTTTTCTCTGTCATAAGAAAACTCACAGTAGTGTGACTGAGAGTGTCAGGACGTGGGCTGGGTCTCGTGCCCTCATTCTAATTTATGATGTTATCTTGTCTGCAGGGCATGGACCTCAGCCCTCGCTTTAAAGTTTTCATTTTGGAATTTTCTGTAGTTCACTCTGGTTATTATCTTTATCCTGGTTTGCCATTATTATTATTATTCAGTTTTTTTACATTTATTTCTCCGTGGGTTGTCCTCATTATTATTACTATTATCATTATTCTCATGGTCTTGTCTCCCCTGGTTTCTCTGTTCATGTTTTGTGCATCCTCTGTCTATGATCATCTGTGTAGCCCCTCCTGTACCGTGTCTGTGACTAATCCCTGCCGTCTCTGTTTGCCACTGATTGTGCTCACCTGTTCTATGTTATGTTTGATTACTCCTGTGTCTATTTATGTCAAGCTCCAATGTGTGTCTGGTTATGTGTGTCTAAGTCATACTTGCATGATCAACATGCTGCTTTTCTGACCGTTATCCCTGCCTGATCCCGCCTGACTTTTTGTAAGTTTTTGTTACAGCTTCCAACCTGTCAAGTCTGTTTTTTGTGTTTTTTGAGCTGCGCCCGTCTGGCCAGCTCTTAATAAATCATCACTGCCGACTTTAAATATTGTGTTTGGGTTCAGCTTTCCACCTCCCGTGACAGAGAGTGCGAGCCGGTGTCTGCTGTTCGTCTCTCTGTTCGTCACCCCATAGAGCTTCCTTTTTCTCCGTCACACCCCTCCTTCAGAGACCGGCTGCAAAATGAACCCACCATGAACAGAGTTGGGCTTTGCTGTATACTTCAATATTTATATATAAACTTCTATATCCTTGCTTTTGGTTTTAGGTATCTAACATTTACTGCATTTCAGTTCATGTATAATTCATTTCTAAAAGACAGGAATTTCTGATTCTGTTTGCTGTACAAGGTGTTTTAAGTTTGACTGTTCTTCTTTTGTCCTCCACTTGTTTTAGGTGCAAGGACTAGACTCAAATGAGTTAAAAAAAAAAAAAAGACAGCCAATGCCCAAAGAAAAACTTTGACAGACTTTCAAAAAGTCTTGAGAACTATTGCTCAAGAGCACTGACTCACTGAAAGAAAAAACAATAAAGAAATGAGGGGGATCCTAAAAGTTTTGCACAGCACTGCACATAGGTGTCACAGTTACCTGAGGGGGGTGTTTTCTCCAACGCCCTCCCTGCTCTCGGCCATCAGCTCCAACATTGTGTTAAATGAGGTTTTGTCATTGTAAAAGACGACCACGTCCTCACCTGCATTGGTTAACTATAATGAGAGAGACAAATCAGCATGTTGTTGCTTGAAAATGTTTCAGACAAACTAAAACGTCTCCTCCTCACCTCGGTCATGATCATATCCTGACACTTCTTGACGTACTTGCCCTCGGCCTTGATGATAGTGTGGAGGAAGTTGAGGTACTGGACGTGGCGGCCATGCGTGGCCAGGCAGTGGATGAAGTGCTGCAGGACACTTTCTGAGATCTCGCTGCACAGCTGATAGTTATTGCTGAAGATGTGCTGCACCGTCTCTGCCTCCAGGAGCTGTAAGCAGATGGGGGAAATCAGCGTCCCGGAGTGAGTCAAGTGGCCCAGAGTCAAGTTTGGGCAACATTTGTTTGATAGGTTCAGTGATATGTTTTAATGACCTATACAAAGAAATATTGTATTAATGCTGTAAGAAGTACCAGCATTATACATTACATGCTTATTGAACCAGCACTCGCGATCTCCACTCGTCACTTCCTGTGTTGCTGTCTGTCGGTGTGGTCAGCTCTCATCACTCTCCTGAGAATTATTGCCTTTAATTGTATTTTAATCGCTTTTTTTTCCATATACCGTCACCTCTCACTTCTGTTTAACAAGCCTCTTGTGCGCACTCAGTGTCACCTAGTCACCCTCTTGAGCCTTCTGTTCACCTTTCATCGGCGTTTGTGTTAGCTTCGGGTTAGCCACTAGCTATGGCTACTAGCTCTCCTTCCCCTTCTCCTCTGGTGTGCTCTCTCTGTCAGATGTTTAGCTACACCTCTGCCTCTTTTAGTGATAATGGTAAATGTAATAAATGTTGTCTTTTTGAAGCGCTCAAGGCAAGGTTGTGTGAGTTGGAATCCTGGCTCCACTGCATTGAAACACTGTCAGCGCCAGTTAATAATGACGGACGCCCCTTAGCTGCACCGGGGCACCCTAGCATAGGGCGGCCTGTTAGCTGTCCTCTGGCTTTCACCTCTCCTAAGCAGCCAGGAGAGAATGAGTGGGTGACGGTGAGAAGGAAGCATAGTCGCAAGACCCTGGTTCACCACCAACCTGTTCATGTTTCTAATCGTTTTTCCCTGCTCAGCAACACACCCGCTGAGGAAAAAACTTTGATCATTGGTGGCTCTATAGTCAGAAACATGAATCTAGAGACTCCAGCGGCCATAGTCAAATGCATTCCCGGGGCCAGAGCAGGCGACATCGAGTCAAATTTGAAAATGCTGGCTACAAGTAACTGCAAATACTCCACACCTGTTATCCACGCCGGCATTAATGACATCCGACTCCAGCAGTCGGAAGTTACAAAACTTAGCGTGGAATCGGTGTGTAGCTTTGCCAAAATGATGCTGGACTCTGTAGTATTCTCCGGGCCCCTCCCCAATCTGACCAGTGATGACATGTTTAGCTGCATGTCATCCTTCAACCGCTGGCTGTCTGTGTGGTGTGATGCAAACAATGTGGGCTACATAGACAATTGGAACTCATTTTGGGGAAAACCTGGTCTTATTAGACGAGACGGCATCCATCCCACTTTGGATGGTGCGTCTCTTTTATCTAACAATCTGGCATAATTTTTATCCAAATTTCCAAAACCTTGACATCTCAGAGTTGAGACCAGGAAGCAGAGTCGCAGTCTTAAAGTGTGTTCCCACCAAACGCGAACGGGAGAATTTTTCGCGCAGCATGATTACATTATAACTCAATGTAAACACACAAACAGATGTGAATTCCCCTTCTGAGTGAGATGCAGACAGGGGAAGTTGCCTTTAAAACATCTGCAGCTGTGTTCAACCTGCTGTGTAAATTCCCAAAATAACGTCATGCTTAAGTTTACATTATCCGATGGGGGGCACACCTGAAAATGTTGTCTCAAGCCTCCAAAACTTCACAAGATGATGGGTGTCTATGTTGCTAGCTTGCCAGCTTGCTGGCAGGAAACCGTGGGTAAAAAATTCCGAAATCCCAATTCAGCTGAAGAGCTCCCGGTCCTCCTGTCTGCAAGTGAGTGAGTCAAATTTTCAAACTAGTTTACTCTGCAGTGGTGATACCTTTACTCTGGTGATGGCAGAATCTCAGAGCTAGCAGCTAGCTAGCTAGCTAGGCTCGGACACGAATGGGCGACTGCGCAATTTCGCATGTACTTGCCTCTTCCCATTCACTTTGTATGGATTCGCACCGCCCGTTCGCGTTTGGTCTGAATGCACTTTTACACGCCTCTCTGTAACTCCTCTTCATCTGCCACCCCTCAACTTAGCCCCTACCTTCCCCATCAGAGAATCATTGTCTGCTCCCTCCAAAGTTAATAAAAATATAATGTATATGCATCCCAAAGTGATTAAAGTGATTAAACAAAAAGTTGGTAAAACTCAAATTAAACATGAAGCCTCTAAATTTAATGACTTGGCCTCTGTTCCTCCTCATAATTTAAAAATTAAATGCAGTTTGTTCAATATTAGGTCTCTTACTCCCAAGTCTCTGTTAGTCCATGATCCGTTAATTGATCATCAGACCTACAGAGACCTTACAGAGACTTGGTTAGGGCAAGAGGATTATGTTGGTTTAAACGAATCAACTCCCCCTGGTTATTTAAACTGTCAAAATCCCAGACGTTCTGGTCGTGGAGGAGGAGTAGCAACAAATTACCATTCCAAATTAGTAGTTAATGTAAAGCAAAAAAACATGTTAGAATTCTTTTGAGGGCCTGGTCCTCAGTATTGGGCATTTTAGCAATTTTAGGTTAAACCCAATTTTATTTGCCATAGTTTATCATCCTCCCTCAGCCTACTCAGAGTTTTTATCCTAATTTGCCGAATTCTTAGTGGATTTAGTGCTGAAATCAGATAGAATAATTATAGTAGGGGACTTTAAAGGCCAAATGTCACGTAATTTTTTTTTCTAAATGACAACGAATTTAGATGAAATACACATAGCTTAAACCAAATATTCATACCGGAGACCATATCACCCACCTGTATTTACATAATTGCACAAAATACACCAGGTGAAGGCCCCATCTTGCTCGCTGGCTTGTGACAGCCAGTCCAGACCACGCCCATGTTTTTGATATCACAAGTTGTACCCTGGCTGCCCTGCCTATCCACATTCACACTTATCAACATTGGACAATCATGACGGAAAGTGACAGCGATTGTGAACAAATTAGTTTAGTTTTGTCTTTTTTTTTTGTCTTTTTTTTTGTCAGTGGTTCAGACAGTGACAGAGGCATAGAACCTTACAGGTTCGAGCCGTCCAAGACGGAATCAGATGCTTTGTCTGATGACAACAGTTCCAACGATGACCAGAGAGCAGAACCAGTGGAAAATGTCATTGAACTGGACATTAATCGCCTCCAGAATTGGGAAGCCGAAGGGGGTCTGTCGAGGGCGCCCCATAAATATTGATTTTTCGGAAGCCATTATTATTACAGTGGAGGAGAGCCGCTGCTGTCAAGAAATTGACCAGATCAATATGAAAATGGAGACGCATACCTGTCAAGTGAGACGTTTTCGCCGTATTTTAATACCGTAAAACGCGGCTATAAGGGACGGCGGAGTAATAATGGACATTGTGACCCCCCACAGCTAAGGTGCTGGCAGATGGCTCAGCCTGAGCTATTCGCACTACATTGAGAAGTGTGGACTCAATCATTAGTCTGATGGCCGCGGCGGGCAGATCGCTCAGCGGGAGCTATTATCACTACATTGAGAAGTGTGGACTCAATCATTAGCCTGATTGTCGGGGCGGGCAGATCGCTCAGCGGGAGTTATTCTCACTACAATGAGAAGTCATTAGGATAATGGTTTAACACTTTCAGCTGTGCAGCGGCTGCGGAACAGAGAGGAATCGCCTTACAAATACAGAATTCTGCTTTTTTTTTTATTTTGCGCCGGACGCTGAGTTGTGTTGTTATTGTCAAATATCCATGAATCCTTAAAATATTTGACAATAACAACACGAATTACATTTAAAACATTTCCCAGAAAAGTGTCCCTTATTACTCCGCCGTCCCTTATAGCCGCGTTTTACGGTATTAAAATACGGCGAAAACGTCTCACTTGACAGGTATGAAAACATTTCCCAGAGAAATGTCCCTTATTACCCAGCTGTCCCTGATAGTCCCGTTTTAAGGTATGGGTGAAATATCCAATTTTTTCTTTCTTGTTGCTCACTTCAATCTTCCAGTCTCCATATAAACAATCAATCAAAATACCCCAAGCATCAAACTAGGGTACAATCTATTTCGTCACTTTCGCCTTCTTCCCCAGGCGATTCCAGGGGCCGTGAGTAGGAACGTCAGGCCAAGCGCGGCAGTTTTAAATTAACGAATATTCCGGCGTTACTGAAGCATATGCACCAAGACCTGAACGGATCGGTTCCCTTTTATATCTAGTTTCAAGACATTTAAAGTACCCTGTTACGTGACATTTGGCCTTTAATATACATGTAGATGTAGATACTGATTGCCTTAATATGGCATTTAATTTAATATTAGCCTTGATGGGGTTTTCTCAGAAAGTAGGAAATTCTACCCATTATCTCCACCACACGTTGGACCTTGTTCTGACATATGGCATAGAAATAGAAAATGTGGTAGTGTCTCCTCATAACCCTGTACTGTCAGACCATTGTCTGTTGACCGTTGATTTTACTATTTCTGACTATTTGGCTCCTAAAGAAAAATATTACTACAGTAGATGCCTCTCAGATGATGCTGTTACCAAATTTAAGCAGATCGTTTCCTCAATGCCATGTGTCAACACAATGGAGATAAGCTATGGGGAGCTTGCTCCTTCTGTAATTGATAGCATGGTAGATAGTGTGACAGCTTCTCTGCATCAGACTCTAGAAATGGTGGCCCCTTTAAAAAAGAAAAAAAGTCTAATCAGAGATTTCTAACTCCTTGGTTCAACTCAGAAACTTGTAGCTTAAAACAGAAGACTTTGAACCCTTTGGTCCACTGGATACTCTGTTTGCATTCACATGGCAAGCAAAGCACATCAGACTGCGTTTGCAAGCAAACCGAAACCCCCTCTTTCAGGGGGAACCAGAGTTCGCATGTTTGGTACGCACCAGAGTTCCAACGCACGTTCAGATGGAACGAAACAAACCGAATTATCCACGGAATACACACTTTGGTTCTTTAGTCCAGACCAAACAGTGGCCATGTGAATGCGCCCTCAGAGTGATACTGAGAAACTAATCCACGCTTTTGTTAGCTCTAGATTAGATTATTGTAACTTTTTACTATCAGGCTGTCCTAAAACATCTTTCACATCACATTTATGAGAAAAAAGTTTCAAGTGTCTGTAAAAAAACAGCCACAACTTTCAGAGAAAAAGCTTGCAAACTGGCAGGAGTGAAGGCATTCCTCGCTACTAAAGTAACCTTTTTAGTGCATGCGGTTTTTAATTATTAAATGTAACGATGAACAGGTAAATGTAAAGCCAGCCAGATATGATAATAAATTTGCATACTCCAGGGTTGAGGAAGAGGTTGAGGTTCTTGTGGAGCAGAGCCTGGTTCTCCTGGTTCCCCATGCAGAATTTCTGCAGGAACAGGTGAGTGTACCTGATGATCTCCTGCATCTTCACATCATTCTGCACAGAAAGAAGGAATGATATTTTTTAGACATACAGTATATGTCAAATAGTGACTTTTTTTAAAAGCAACAAATTTCACATTTGTGAGTTTGATCTGTCAAGGTGTCTAGAAATGACGGGCGAGTAAAAAAGAACTAGAAATGTCTACTTATTTCTTTAATGGTGAACATGTTTCTCTCACCATTTCTATGTCAGAAAGTATAACTTGACGTTTGCAACCTTTCTACTAACAAAACTTATATATGAGCTCCGAGATGTCTTCACTGCTGCCCATATTTGTTTCAGGTCACCTGAAATTAAAAAAAAAAGTGCACCAAAAGAAAACTGACAAATACATTTGTATACACTCACCACACTTTAATAGGTGCCCCTTGTTATCACAGGGTTGAACCCCTATTACCTTCAGAACTGCCTTAATTTTTCATGGCATAGATTCAACAAGGTGCAACATTCCTCAGAGATACTGGTCCATATTGATGTGCTAGCATCCGACTGCAGAAAATGTTTAGCTGTGCAGCCATGATGGTCCATGCATGCATCTATTCTAGACCAAATTCTGACCCTACCATCCAAATACTGCAGCAGCAACTGAGACTCAGACCAGGCAATGTTTTTCTAATCTTCTATTGTCTATCTTCTATTGGTGAGCCTGTGTGAACTGTAGCCTTGGCTTCCTGTTCTTAGCTGATAGGAGTGGCACCAGCTGTGGTCTTCTGCTGCTATAGCCCATGTGCTTGGGTCAGTGCATTGTTCCTTCAGTAATGCTCCTCTGTATCCCTTGGTTGCAATTATGATTATGTGAGAGACTATTGCCTTTCTGGCAGTTAGAGCCACTCTGGCCATTCTCCTTTGACCTCTGGCATCAACAAGGCATTTGGCTCCAGAGGACTGCTGCACACTGGATATTTTCTCTTTTTCAGATCATACTCTAAACCCTAGTGATGGTTGTGCATGGAAATCCCAGCAGATCAGTACTTCCTGAAATACTGAGACCAGCCCATCTAACACCAACAACCCTGTCACATTCAAAGTCACTTAAATTACTTTTCTTACCCATTCAGATGCTTACACCCCTTTACACAGGGGTGAGGATCATTCCGAGATCTGTCCAATTTTTGATCTATCAATGATCTTCAGTGATTTCAGCAGTCACCATGGTCTTCTCAAAGTTTTGACTGAGTCCAAAACACACAGGATCTCCCAAATGATCCCAAAGGTCGTTGTCTTCTTCTTCTTCTTCTCTCAGTTACTGGCGGATAGCAAGCAACTGAAAGGTGCATACCGCCACCTACTGTACAAGAGTGTGTAACATTATGTCATCTGAGCCCGACCCCTAAATTCTATGACTTAATCCTGTGTTATTTAAAAAAAGAGAAAACAGCCCTTCTCGTGATTCTTATTGCCTCTCCATCTCCATGTTCCCAAAATCCCAGTTAAATCCCATTCCTTACCGGCCTCTCAAATTTCATTTTCCATTATCTGTCTTTCATTTCCGTATTTGTGACAGTGTAATAAGATGTGCTCGACATTTTCTTTTACTTCACATTCTCTACATTTGTCACTTTCGCTTTTCCCCATGGTGAAATAAAGTGCCGTTTAAACCTGTGTGATCCAGTCTGAGTCTTGCCATAATGATGTCTTCCCTCCTTTTGGTTGTTATGAAATTCTTTATTGCAACAGATTTTTGTATTTTGTAATTCGATCTACCTTTATGATCTTCATCCCATCTTTTTTTGCCATAGCTCAGTTCCTTTTTTCTTGATTATTGCTTTCCCTTCACCTTTTCCAAGAGAGCACAGTCATTCCCTTTCAACCCTTCATGTGCAGGAACCCAACAAAACTGAACTTCTCCACCACCCCTGTGTACCCTAAATAAACTGTGATATAGCTCAATCACGAGTCTTCCCTTGTCGATTTTAGTGTCTGTATGGTTTTTAATGCTGCAAGTGAATCCGTGCACACCACCACCCGGTCTGGTCTGACCTCCTCCACCCACTGCAAAGCAATAATTATTGCCACCATCTCTGCTGTAAACAGGGATGTATTGTTGGAGAGTCTTTTTGCGATGGTCACTTTAAACTCTGGAATGTATACTCCAACTCCAACTCCAACAGAGCCCTCTTTATTCTTTGAACCGTCAGTATAGAGCTGTAAGAAGTTATAGTAATTGTTCCTGAGGTAAATGCTTGTTTTAACACCAACTTCACTCATATGCCAATCCTTTTTCCTCATTAGCAGACTAGCGTCTACTTCTATTCCCAGAAACACCCAAGGGGGAACATTACTCACTGGACTGGTGTTAGCTATATCAATAGTGTGCAGCCCATACATTCTGGTCCTTCTTTCAATTGTCCACCCAAACCCATGTCCCTGGAAATTAGAGTATTCCCAGCAGTCTTGTAGTGTTGTTTTTGAAAAATTTGCTTCATCACTTCCTTTCAGCTTGACCCAGTATGATAATGCGAGTTTATCTCTTCTCAAATCCACTGGCATTTCTAACTAACTAACTAACCTGCACTTATATAGCGCTTTTCTAGTCACAAAGACCACTCAAAGCGCTTTCATTAATACTAACCCTCTATTCTAAGGGCCTATAGGAAACAGATATCTAGGGACAATTTAGAACAGCCAATTAACCTAACATGCATGTCTTTGGCATGTGGGAGGAAACCGGAGAAATCCCGGAGTAAACCCACGCAACACGGGGAGAACATGCAAACTCCACACAGATCACTGTTGGTCGGGGGCTGGGATCGAACCCACGATCCCACGATCCCCACAATCCCCCGGCCAAGGGTAAACTGTGCTGCCGCAGTGCTAACCACTGCGCCACCGTGCAGCCCACTTCTCCCACTTCTATTAAAACTGCATTGCTTGGTGTTGTTTTGACGGCTCCAATGCACAGGCGAAGCGCTCTATGCTGCATTCTATTTTTTCCAGAGTCATCTTTGCCGCTGCTCCATAAATCATGCATCCGTAGTCTATTGTCGATCGCATTAGTACTCTGTAAATGTCAATTAATGCCTGTTTATCTGCATCCCCTTTGTGTCCAGCTACAGCTTGGCTACACCGTGGGCTGCACGGTGGCGCAGTGGTTAGCACTGCGGCAGCACAGTTTACCCTTGGCCGGGGGATTGTGGGGATCATGGGATCGTGGGTTCGATCCCAGCCCCCGACCAACAGTGATCTGTGTGGAGTTTGCATGTTCTCCCCGTGTTGCGTGGGTTTACTCCGGGATTTCTCCGGTTTCCTCCCACATGCCAAAAACATGCATGTTAGGTTAATTGGCTGTTCTAAATTGTCCCTAGATATCTGTTTCCTATAGGCCCTTAGAATAGAGGGTTAGTATTAATGAAAGCGCTTTGAGTGGTCTTTGTGACTAGAAAAGCGCTATATAAGTGCAGGTTAGTTAGTTAGTTAGTTAGTTAGCTTTTATGAGATTAATGACTTTTTTGCACTTTGTCTCCAGATTTTCAACATGAACTCTCCATGTGTATACACTATCAAAACACAATCCTAGATATTTGAACTCACTCACTTTCTCTATTGGTTGATTATATAATGTTATTGGTTCTGTACCAGTTCTGCGTTTTTTGGGGGGGGGGTTTTTGTGAAAGTCATATAGCAGGTTTTACTGTTTGCAAATTTAAATCCCCAGTCATATGACCACTTCTCCACTTTCTCCATTGCTTTCCTGATGTTTTTGAACACAAATTTCTCATTTCTTCCCCTCGTCCATATGGCTCCATCATCTGCATGTAGTGCTCTTTTGATGGATCCCTCTTGATCCTCAAACATGTCATTAATCATTATATTGAATAAAACAGGGCTTATCACACTCCCCTGAGGAACACCATTTTCTATTTCAAAGTCATTAGAAACTTCTGATCCTTCTTTAACCCTAATTGTCCTGTGTGTTAAAAAAATCCATGATCCAATTATACATCCTACCACCAATGCTCATTTTATTCAATTTCATAAGAAGTCCATCCCTCCACAGTGAGTCATAAGCCTTTTCAATATCCAGATAAACTATAACCATTACTTCTTTCATTTTGAGAGTCTTTTCAATATCATTACTTACCCTAATCAGAGCATCCACTGTGGATCTTCCTCTTCTAAAACCATTCTGACAGTCATTTATTAATCATTTTTGCTCGAGTACATATGAGAGTCTGTAAACTAACACTTTCTCCATCCATCCGGGCTGCACGGTGGCGCAGTGGTTTAGCACTGTGGCAGCACAGTTTACCCTCGGCCGGGGGATCACGGGGATCATGAGATCGTGGGTTCGATCCCAGCCCCCGACCAACAGTGAGCTGTGTGGAGTTTGCATGTTCTCCCCGTGTTGCGTGGGTTTACTCCGGGATTTCTCCGGTTTCCTCCCGCATACCAAAAACATGTAGGTTTAGGGCGCTCGCGCATGCAGCGACCAGCAGCGGTGGCTTATCACCAGACTGCAAACCAAGTCTACCTACGGGTACAAATAAGTAACAAAAAAAAAAATAAAAAAATAAAAATAAAAATAATAGCTTGTGGGGAAGCACACATACAGATAACAATGGAAATGTTGTGGAAGAGATGTTAGATGAAAGATCGTTAATTTGTCTCAACAGTGGTGAAGATACCAGGGTGGATGTGCATAGGGGCACATTATCATGTATTGACCTGACTTTGGTATCTGATTCTTTTATTCTATTATGGGCATTAAAGTCTCCACACCATACCTCTTTCATATGCCTTTCCCCTGCCATAACACTGAAAGTATATGCTGTTAACTTCCTACATGGATTGAAATAATTAATCAGCTTAATATTTCCTTGTCCATTTGGCCTACATATTTCAATAATATTACACTCTATGTCCTCAGGGGAGGGAATCACCCTATACGCCAGGCCATCTTTAATGAAAGTGGCACATCCTCCTTCATTTACAGCGTTAATTCTATCCTGTGATTGAACTGTATCCTGGAAAAACAAAATCTAAGTGAGGTTGAAGCCATGTCTCCTGTACACACACTACCTGTGGAACAACTTCTAGTTCGTAAAGATACTTCTTGAGTTCTTGTCCGTTTGCTATAAGACTCCTCGCATTCCACTGTAGTATGTGTATTACCATAATTAAGGTCTTGTTTCAGCATGTGCAGTCTCCCCAGTTTCAGCTTTCAGTAAAGCATAAATCTGGTCAGCTGTGATATCTTTCACATCTAGGAAGCTTCCTGCTGCTTCCACAATGGTTTTGATTCTTTCACTTTTCTTCTTTAGCTGTGCAGCAACATTCATGGTGTGGCAGATAAAAGCTATAAAAACTGACCCAGCCTTCCAATGATCTCTGTGCTGTGTAAAGGGGTTCTTAGTTTGAACTCACGGGAGCGACGCGAGACACATTGTTGACCGCGGACCGGTGAACTAGGTGGTAACAGGGATGGTTATTAGGGTGACTAAGATCTGAAGAAAATAACAATATAAGCTGCGCTTGGTTCAAGCTTCCTAGTACCAGTGTTAGCTTGGGGGCTAACAGCTCAGGGGCTAATAGGCTACCTTTAGCACTCCTTCCATCTACATGATAGACAGCTAGTTGGGCCAATAATAGAGCAATGGGTGGGTCTCAAGGACAGCAGTGGGTTGGCTTTTTCTAAACGTGACGTATACCATTTAGACAGAATAGTTAAAAACGTTTCTGGCATTTCTGGGAGAGAAAAATGAGATAAAGGCTGTGTGTATTTTTTTAAGAGAACTGACTGTTTTGAATTTTTTTTAGAATTAGGTGACCAGTAGACTCATTTCAGACAGTTAAAACCTACAAATATACCATTTTTTAGTCAATGACCCATTTAAGGGTATGAAGGAGACAAAGCAGCTAAGCCAGGGGTGTCCAATCATGTGCCACGGAAGGCCAAGACCCTGCAGGTTTTCTCTTCTACCCAGTATCTTCAGCAGGTGTTTTCGCTGATCAATAATGAGTGGGAAGAAATTCAGTGAAATCTGCTGTTGAAGACACTGGTTAGAGGTAAAGCATGCAGGGTCTTGGCCCTGTATGGCACATGATTGGACACCCCTGAGCTCAGCCTTTAAAAAAACAAAACAAAATGGCTCTCAGAACAGCCATCTTGAATGTAATTTTGATGAAAATGATGTGCTGTCCAGACCTGGGGCCTCATGTACAAAGGGTACTTATGCACAAAAACATGGTGTACGCCCTTTTCCATGGAAAATTTCAGATGTATCAAGAATGAAATGACCGTGGAAATATGTGCAGCCCCATGCCAACTTCATGGCTGACGTACGTACATTTCTACTGATATTGGTCCGTTGGCGACACTTAGAGGTGATGTTGGGATACTGATAATAACGTAAAAATTATTGTACACACCAGAGACACATGATGAACAAACATCCAAGTGTGTGCAATTAGATGAGTGGATATAAAAGCAAGTGCAAAGAAGTGCAGAAAATGCCTCTAACAACAATGGCGTTAGCATCATTAGAGGATATTGCAAATTGTGCACTGAGAATGTATTTAGAGACAGAGAAGATTTTCTGGCTCAGGATGATGACTGGCTTGTCACCTGGTTTAGGTTTCCATGGGCAGTCTTTGGGGAACTGTGCTCAGAGCTACAGCCGCTCTTGGATTGCAACACAGCGAGAAGCTGTGCGCTGCCTGTCCCAGTGCAGGTGCTGACAACTCTGGAGTTCCTGGAAACAGAGGCATTCCAGAGGGAACTGGCAGAACCATCAGGAATTTCCCAGTCAACCCTGAGCCGAGCTATGCCAGCTGTGTGGGATGGCATTATCTGGCTGTCACCCAGGTACATCATATTCCCATACAATGCAGTTGAACAGGCCAACATCAAAGTGCAATTTGCAGCGAGAGCCAGTTTTCCTAATGTAATTGGAGCTATGGACTGCACACACATTGCTATAATATCACCTTCACAAGATGAATATGTGTATGTTAACAGGAAACACTTCCATTCTATCATTATACAAATTATATGTGATGGGCAAATGCGACTAACCAATATTGCTGCCAGGTGGCCTGGTTCAATGCATGATTCATTCATTCTAATGAACAGCATTGTTGGCAACAAACTACAAACTGGCACTGTGCGGATGGGTGGCCTCTTGGTGAGTAAATTCATGTAATTGTCCTAATAATAACCAACCTCATGTGCAATGTGCCTGTGCGCCCCCAAATATCACCCTGTCTTCAAGGCTTCATTACAAGTCAGTGGTTGGATTAAGTGACTTTCTTTTTTTGATGATTAAACTACAGTTTCACGGCATTCTAACAAGCTCCCAATTGCCTCTGTGTGTACAGTAGTTATGTCAGTAAACACGTGTAAAGTTTGAAATGCAACAGTGTCACCCTTTCCCCAGCGCACTTCATTCACTGACAATAGTAGTGTGTGTAATCCATGTAAGTTGTACATAACTATAAAGGCTGAGATTTGCATTTTGGACATAAAATACGTACTTGTCAAGTCTAATATGATCTGTTTTCAACTGACAGGTGACCGTGGCTTCCCACTAAATAGGTTCATATTGTCTTCTTTTCTGTGACTATTTTCCTTTATTCAATGAGCTGATCCACCCGGCTGGTCACAAATCACAACGATCAGCTGACACTTCTGAGGATGACTGCTGATGTCAGTGGAAACATGTCAAGGTTAAATACACATCTCCCTCTCATCTCTGTCTGAATAAAGGAAAACAGTAAACTAATCTTATAGGGCTGTGAGCAGGCTATTAAATTACCTGTATCCAGCGCTAATGCCGGAGGACAGTGTGCCAACCAAAACATTTTTACGTGCCTCTGCCTCATTCAGGAGCGCCTCCAACTCACAGTCCGTGAAATTCCATTAAATCCATTATTTTTGATCATGGATACAGTATAATCAAACGTGCAGCGCCTGTATATATCTATTTGCATGTAATTGCATATTTAAATGGAGGCATGTCAAGGGAGGAGTCCGGTATTTCCTCACGTGCATTCAATTTCAAGTAGATTGGGATCTACAAAGGAAATGTGCTTGGATTCCTGCATATACACTGTTTCATACATCTGGATTTATTTTTGTTTTGCTTTGCATTTTCTTGATTTAAACGTACGTCATCTTTCAGTAGGAAATCCACGCAAGTCTTTGTACATGAGGCCCCTGGACCTGAGGAACATTCACTTAGAATTCACATAGAATTTCAAAAGAATCCAATAAATAACTTAGTCTGTGTTTCAACTAGAGCTGTTAACAGTCAATTTCTCAAATATATTATGACATTTCCAGTCTTACCTGGTCATAGGAGACCTGAAGCAGGTCCAGCATGACTTTATGGGCTCCCATGTTCTTCAGCAGCCTCTGCTGCTTCTTCCATACCCCGCTGCTGCACATCTTATTCAGCCTCTCCAGAATCTACAGAACAGCATGGATGTGTGTCACATATCAACTTGACTGTAATACTTCCTACATGAACTCTTTACAATCCATCTCAGTTCACCAAATATCTCCCTTTATAATGTTGTTGAGATTGAATGATGGACTGAATGTTTTTAGAGTGATAACAGATGAATCAGAAGAAGGCACGGTGTTAGGATATTTTTCCTCTTGGTGCCAAGAGGGAGCTTGAAAAAAGTGTGTGTGTGTGTGTGTGTGTCTGTCTGTCTGTCTGTCTGTCTGTCTGTCTGTCTGTGTGTGTGTGTGTGTGTGTGTGTGTGTGTGTGTGTGTGGTGGGGGGGGGGGGGGGTAAAAAATAAATTATTAGAACAACTGCAGCTTGGGGAGGCTTAGCAGAGGCTATTTAGCTGTGGGCCTATAGCACCCCCTAGCCTCAATGTAGTGCTGTGCATGCCCAGGATTGTGGCCATTTTGTTTAATATTAAGCATATAAATGCTTTCTAAAATGTTAACCTTTGTTTGTTTACTCATATACATGCCTGCCATGCTTTTAGCGTCATTACAAAACTAATTTTCGAAGACTTGTATGCATAGCAGTTTTTATTTAAGTAATGGCTAAATATTATTTGTAGGGGTTCCATAAAAGTCAGTACAGATCCCTTTGCTGTTTGTTTTCTAAAGCCAGTGCATGCAATTTTTCAAGTATTAATTTTGTTTTAATTATTGTTTAAATTAGTTTAATCTGCATTTATTAAGCGTCTTTTGCCATACTTTCATCATCATTCAATTATAGTCAATATTTTGATTTTTTTTTTTTTTGATTTTGTATACTTTATTGATCCCCAGAGGGGAAATTGATGGCATCCACCTGGGTGGATGAAGCAGCCACAATATGGTACCTTACCTATTTTCAGGCTATTATGTTTTGTTTCTTTTGTTTTATATATTTAACCTGCCATGCGTAGTTGCCCCCCCCAAAAAAAAAAAAAAAATTGCAGATGACTTGTTCTGCTATATTCATACTGATATAAATCCATGACAAAGGCCCATGTTCAATTAAGAAACTCCATCCTACTCCTGTTTCACTTTGAAAGGCTTATGGTGTGTGTTCAGTGGTCTGTTTTTTAATGGCAGGAAGCACATGGTGGAATGCACTGATGTGGGCATGAGCCATAACTAGTGGTAGTAAATAACTGACATAGTGCACAGAGCTCTCTCCATCCATCCATCCATCCATCCATCCATCCATCCATCCATCCATCCATCCATCCTCTACCACTTACTGTATCTGGGGAGTCTGGATCACAGAGGTAGCAATCTAAGCAGAGAAGCCCAGACTTCTCTCTCCCCAACCACCTCCTTCAGCTCTTAAGGCAGCACACCAAGGCATTCCCAGACCATCTGGGATACACAGTCTCTCCAGCATGTCCTGGGTCTGCCCCAGGGTCTCTTTCAAGTGGGATGTGCCAAAAACACCTCACATGGGAGGCTTCCAACAGGCATCCTAAACCATATAAGCACCACAGTCTTTATTATAATGGTCAAATAGCTGTTGCGACTCTCAGCTAACTCTGTTTTAGTCAGCGAGGAGCAAAGTGGCCTGGTAAAGGTCGCAGACCCCTGGCCTAGGGAGTCAAAAGGAGCCTTCTTAACTGTGAGGTAACAGTGCTAACTATGTGCTAACCATGCTGCTCAAGTGTGCACTTGAATGGCTGACACATCCAGCAGCTTGTGGTCTACTACCAGATTTCAGATTCCAGGCAACATGACAGATCACAAGTAAACTTTTGCTGCTACCATTAAAACAAACCAGCAGAAAGTGTTTCTCAGAAAAAGAATTGATGTTTTTTGTTTAAGAACTGATATCAACCACTAGTTTAAATGTTCAGCACCATACTGTTGCAGGTGACACATTCTGCGTACCAGACCCCATTTGTATAAAGTAAAAAAAATAAAATCCAACTTTATGCAAATGAACAGGTGTGGCCTTCTCCACCAACCACAACCCAAACTGCACTGTAGCAAAATATTTTGTGATGCATTTCACATTGGCACTGAATAGAAAGTAGTGTGGTGACACAATAGGAGATGGCACTCCACCCAGGACTTTGGAGCATGGGGGTGGGGGAGGAAAGTAGAGATGGTAATGGGGAGAAGAAGTGAGACGGGCACCAGAGTGCTAGGGGGGTACTGAACTGAATAAAGATGTGCCTTCGCCCCCGCTGTGCCAGGTGTGAGATGTATTGTGGAGAAGTAAGACACTTTTCACACCTGAGGACTCCAGAGCGCAAATGTATTGTGTTTAGCCATGTTCTGTGACGTATATATGGATGTGTGTACATGTTCTCTGACGCATGTGGCAATGTTTTCTCCCTGGGTGCCAAAGGCGGGAATAAAGCTGTATAAAGGAGTTCGCTTTGGCACCCAGAGTTAGTCTGTCTGTTCTGCTTGTTGGAGGAGAATAAAGTTGTGTCGTCAGCTTGTGTCTCGTCTGATTCCATCCTCCACAGCAGAAAAATTGTGGATCCAGTTATCACCTACCAGGGAGAACAGTGGTGCTCTTGTAAATAGTTCTTGTACATTGTCACTTCACAAAAGCACATAACCCATGAATGATGCTTCGCATTTGACACTGCACTTTGGTCTCAACTGCCCCTTTATGTGCCAACAAAGCTTAGAATTAAAAACAGAAATTTTAAAGATGAACTGAGTGCTGAACTTCCAAATAGTCAAAGAAATATGAAGTAATCTGAACCTATTTTCAACCTTTGGAAACTAAAATGCTGTTTGATTCTTGTAATCAAGAATGTAATTTTGAACAAAACAAGGCCTGCAGATTTCATACGAAGTAGTACAGAAACTAAAATCTTTGTTTTAGTTTTTTTGTTTATTACCATTATTTGGTGTCTTTCTGGTGAAAACAAAGATGCACGAATCAAACACAATTGTTTCAAGCAGAGAAAACCACAGTTGTTGAAGAAACAAAGACAAGAGAACCAAAGGAAGAATGTCATTTACACATGCCATGGCCACACCCACAATGATTGACATGTGATTTAGGAAAGAGCATGGCAGTGAAAACACAGTGGAGAGGAAGACAAAGCAACAAAACGATGCACATCTGGTTCTCACCTCTTTGACTTTCTGGTAGTTCTCGTTACCCTTAACTGGTTTCTCCTTTTTGGGCGTTGGCTCTTCTGATGCCCCCTACAGGATGCAGAGGGTAAGACAGCATATGCAGTGCTCTGATAAAACGGAACATTATGCACACTAAATACTACGTATCATTTGGAAAAGTTTATTATTAGGCCTTGTCGCTTCTTAATGTAGGTTGGCCTTTCAAAAACAAACAAAAAAAACAGCCATGTTTGCACGTGAACTGGAAAAGCTGTGGTTTTGACTTGCAATGTCACATTGTGCACTTCCATTGATGCTCTGCATCAAAGCTACAATAATGTGCAGCCAAAACTGCTCTGCTGCTAACATTGCTAACATGACTTTTTACATGTCTGCACATTCTAATGCAACTCAGTAAATTAGAATATTGAGGAAAATGTTTTTTTTCAGTATATTTTAAAAGATGTTTCATGTATTTAACATTCCCACAAAGGAAGATATTTCAAGCCTTTTTGATTACATTTTGATTATGTTTATAGTTTCTGAAAAATAGATTACATACCAAAATATACTAATTTACTGAGATTCACTATTAAATGTACCGTTATCCATTGTATTAGGGTGTCAGAATGCCTTCGTGGATTTTCATGTGGACAGGGTTCTTTATTGAAGCACTGCTATGTGGATCAGAGGTTGTGCTACACTTTCTCACTGTCATTTTGACAGAGTTGTAAAAATTCTGTCATAATCTATCATTACCTGTCATTTTAATTTTAATTTAAGATGCCAAATATTTTTTTTCACATGTTTAGTGTTAATCATGACCCTACAGGAAACAGCATGCAGATTATGCATTATTTGAGCTGACAAATTTAGACTGATGAGACAATACTAGATAATCACTATTTAATATGCTCTATTAAGTGGACACATGGGAATTACAAGTAAATGTTACAATAGATCTTGCTCAGTGTAATCTATCAAAATGATAGACAGCCTTCAGATTTTTCTGTAATTGTAAAACAAACATAATATTCAGTTAACACCACCTCTGATGTGGACAAAACTTTTTATAACAGGAAAAAACCTGTTTTGCTTTTGTTTTCAAGCCATATACATGTGGAGTAGGCCTTAGCGCACTCAGATTGTTTTTAAGATATGCCATCTGCCATGAAGATAATTAATATCCTTTTTCTGCATTTGAAATATTTCTACTGCTAGGATGTGAGACAGAAACAAAGGAGGCATAAACATTTCCAGGAAAAGCCCCCATATGGTCTGTCTCCATTATGGTGGAAAACCTACAAAAGGCTTCATACACTGTTTTACAAGTTTTTTTTGGACATCTTGCTTTGACTGTACTAATCTTGCAAAAATCCAACAATACAAAATTACAATGCAACAATGTGTTATCATATACAATATAACAAGAAATTGCACTTCCCAGTCAGACACTATTATTTGGTCAAAATCACAGCATCAGTGGGTCTCCAGAATCTTGACTTAATGGTGAGTTCCTTTTCAGACTTGACATGATTCAGGTCCTAACAGAGGAGCCCATGTTCCAAAACAATACCATGAAAAACCAGATTATTTACTGGTCTTTGCTAGTAAATTTAAATAAAATACAGTTCATTATCATTTGACTGATCTAATACAGTCAACAAAGGATTTTAACTCATTGGCATTTAAGTTCTAATTTTCTAATTCTTCAACTTATTATCTTTTTCTATAGTTTCATCATTTGAAGTGCTCCAGCCACATCTAGCAACACCCACTGAGCAACGCACAGTATGCAGAAATTTGCGGACAAAAACACCATACCGATTGTGTTGTTTGGATGTGGTAGCTCACCGTAGGTGATGTCATCATGTGGCGAACTGGCCATGGCACGGGGCGGTGGCACCCATCTGTATATAGTTAAGTGTGGTATGAATAAAGTGTGTGTTCGGTTCACGTCCGCTGTCGGCGACTCACTTCCAGCCATAACAATAGCGACGAGGGTAAAAATAATAATGATATGACCTGTGCAACCATTCCTCGCTCTACCAGGTGAGCCACCTTGGCCCCGCTAGCAGGAAGAATTCAAAGTCTTTATCAGTGCTGCCGGGCTGAACAACGCTAGCGACGAGAGGCTAAAGGGGATGCTCGTGCAGACGGGCAGCGTGCGTTTCAATCCTTCAGCCCTGTGAGCACATACGAGGACTGTGTGGCTGTAATGAGCAGGTATTTCACCGACACATCTAGCCTAATGGCACAAAGAATCGCTTTCAGCCAGCGCCGTCACTGTACGGATGAAACGACTCTTTAGCTTGCAACCCAACTGTGGTTCCTGGCGAGCACGTGCGCCTTTGACCACTTAGAGGATGAGCTAATACGTGACAAGCTGATGGCGTCCCAAATATCAATGGCCACCCAGCTATCGAGGCAGCTAGCGGCACCTAGCCAACAGACCCCTCACCCAGCCCCGTGAACGTAGGCTGTCACCACGCCACCCGGCGCTCAGGCCCCACATTTCCCCGCTACAATCAGAGGAGGTCAGGTAGGAAATGGGATAACACGGGTGAGTGCCCGCCCCGCCATGACTGTGGTTTATCCAGACACCAAACTTATTCACCCGCTTGCTCGGCCAGAGGGCTGAAATGCCACTGCTGTAAAAAGCTCAACCATTTTGCCAAATTCTGCCACTCAACCATTACGAATTCAACGACTCACCTGTCAGGCCCAACTGCTATCCACACGGTTGGCGCCAAAAGCCGGCCGTTCAAATGGTGCACAGTACAACTGGACGGCATCAACATGCCACTGCTGCTGGATACAGCAGCCTCGAGGTCCCTTCTAAGCATGGCTATGGTCAGGAAACTGTTTCCCCAGAAGGCCTTCACAGCAAATGCAGACGACTTATTCGGCTACGGACACGCCAGGATTGGCATGGTGAAAACGGTCAGCTTTTGTGTATGTTGCGGCCCTAAAACCATCCCGTCCTTCACCTTCCAAGTAACACGCCAGGGGGCCGACTTGCTGGGCATCAACCTGATCAGCGAATTGGGTTTCTCCATCACTGTCCTGACAGTCTCCTCATCCTGGCAGCACCGTTGGTTGGTGCTCTTCGTGGGACTGGGATGCCTCACCTCCTTCAATCACTGACCACTCATTGATCCGACAGTGTCACCAAAAATCCAGCCCCTCCACCGACTCCCCCTCACACTGTAGGAAAATGTCACGATGGAGCTGCAGAAGCTCTTGGACACCAGCATCACTGAATGGGTGAACACTTCCCCCTGGATCTCCAATCTGGTCCTGGTGAAGAAGAAGTCAGGCGGCTTACAACCATGCATTGACCTCCAAATGGTAAACAAGGTGGTGATCCCCGACAAATATTCCCTACCCACGATGAAGGAACTGACGGCGGTATTCAACGTTTCAAAAGTCTTTTCCAAACTAGACCTCCACCAAGGTTAACTGCAGGTTCCTCTCCACCCCGACAGCCGCAACCTGACAGCTTTCGTCACCCACATGGGAGTGTTCAGGTACATCGGTATGCCTTTCAGTCTCAGTTCCGCCCCAAGCTGTTTCTAGAAAATCATGGCTACCATCTTCGTCGGCCTCCCAGGGGTGGTGGTGTACCTGAATGATATTGTGGTGCACGGCGTGACATCGGCTTCCCACGACACTCACCTCGATAGAGTGATGAAGGTACTAGCAAAACACAGCCTTAAACTCAATGGGGAGAAGTATATTTTGGAACAACGACCATCGAGTTCGTTGGGTTCCACCTGACCGCCGAGGGCCTGAGCCCCCTGCACTCAAACATGGAGATGGTATTGCAACTACCTGAACCATCATGCCCCACACAAATCTCATCATGGGATGATTCCAACAAAGCAGAGCCATTTTGTCGCAACTTCAAGGGGGGACCGAATGCCCAGTGGCGTTCGCCTCGAGGTCACTCATTTCAGCCGAGCAGAAGTACTTAGTGGGAGAAAGGGAGGCACTGGCATGCATTTGGATGTGTGAACGCTGGCATATGTACCTGTATGGACGACGCTTCACACTGCAGACAGATCATAGGGCCCTCATGGCTCTGCTGGAAACACTGGGGTTGGGGCACAAACCTCTGCCTATCTATAGGTGGACAGAGAGTCTACAAGCATACAACTTTACCACCCAGCTCAAGCCGGACAGCAAAAACATAGTGGAAGACCTTTTGACCCGGGCCACTCCTAACCCCACTCCGAACGGCAACTGAGAACCCCTGGAGCCAGAGCTGATCCACATGCTGCACGAGCCACTCCAAAATGCTGTCTCCCTGCAAGAGCTCCAGATGGTGTCAGAACAGGATCTGACACTGACCCAACTGTGCACCTTCATCCACGAGGGCTGGCCTGCCAATGTGCCGGGAGAACTGGCACCCTTCCACAGGGTCAAGGATGATTTGTCATGCTGGAATGATGTCTGCGTGGCAAGAGGACACTGCACGGTGTTTCCCGAAGCACTAAAAGGCTGCGTCCTGACTATACTACACGAGGGCCACCTCGGCGTCGTCAGGGTCAAACAGCAGTGTAGGGACTCAGTCTGGTGGCCAGGCATCGACAAAGATGTGGAGATCATGGTGAAAGACTGTGGGCCTTGTCTAGCCAGCGGAAAAACTGGGATAAGATAAGATAAGATAAGATAAGCCTTTATTAGTCCCACAATGGGGAAATTCCAGGATTGCAACAGCACAGGGATAGTAACACTCAGAGCAATAATTAAGAAGATACGGAAGATATAAATAAGAGCAGTGGATATACATACATACACATCAATGTATAAATATATATACAAAGTGCGGAGCATTGTAGCAAGATGGAATAAACAGCATAACTGTCTACTTAGTTATCCTACATAGTATGAATATGTACCCATACATATTGTCACCATCCGTAGCGACCGATACTGTCCTAGTTGTATATACTGGAGGGGACCATTGTGTAAGTCTATTGCGTCTTTTGCATTCAGTACTATTAGGTCGTCATGTTTTTTTGCTATCTCTGCGAGCAGCCCTGCTTAGGTTATACAGTCTGACTGCCGTAGGTAGGAAGGACCTGCGAAACCTCTCGGTTGTGCACCTAGGATGATGTAGTCTGCTGCTAAATGAGCTCCTCAGTGCGTTCAGTATGTCCTGCATAGGGTGGGACTCGGACTCCAGCAGAGATGACAGTTTAGCCACCATCCTTCTCTCTCCTATCTCCTCCACTGGGTCAGGGCGCTGCCCCAGGACAAAGCTAGCTTTCTTGATCAGTTTGTTCAGTCTCTTCCTATCGGCTGCTGTAATGCCACTGCCCCAGCAGACCACTCCAAAAGTGATGGCTGATGCCACCACCGTGTCGTAGAATGTCTTCAGCAGCGCCCCTTGTACACCAAAAGACCTGAGTCTCCTCAGTAGGAACAGCCTGCGCTGTCCCTTCTTGTAGAGTGCGTCGGTATTGTGTGACCAGTCTAGTTTATTGTTCAGATGAACACCCAGGTACTTGTAGGATGTCACCATCTCAATGTCTGTTCCCTGTATGTTTACTGGTGCTGTGAGGGGTTGTCCTTGCCTGCGGCAGTCCACCACCAGCTCCTTAGTTTTCCTTGCGTTGATCTGGAGGCAGTTCCTATGGCACCAGTCCACGAAGTCCTGGATAAGTCCTCTGTACTCAGCTTCATCTCCGTTGGAGATGAGGCCGACGATTGCAGAGTCGTCAGAGAACTTGTGTAGATGGCAGTGTGTTGTGTTGTGTGAGAAGTCCGCAGTATAAAGGGTAAACAGGAAGGGAGCCAAAACCATTCCCTGGGGGGCCCCGGTGCTACCGATGATCGTGTCGAACACACAGTCCCGGGTTCTCACAAACTGTGGCCGGTTAGTGAGGTAGTCCAGGATCCATGATGACAGGTGCTGGTCCACCCCTGCGCACAGCAGCTTGTCCTTCAGGATCATCGGTTGGATGGTGTTGAAAGCACTGGAGAAGTCAAAGAACATGATCCTCACCGCATTCCCGGGCTTCTCCAGGTGGGACAGAGAACGGTGAAGGAGGAAGATCACTGCATCCTCCACCCCAATGCCATGCTGGTAGGTGAACTGGAGTGGATCCATCGCTGGTCCCACCAGGGGGCGGAGGTGAGCAAGGAGCAGTCTCTCCAGGGTCTTCATCGTGTGGGATGTCGAGGCCACTGGTCTGTAGCTGTTCAGGTCTTTGGGGCGGGAGGTCTTTGGTACAGGTACCACACAAGATGTTTTCCACAACTGTGGTACCCTCCCCAGCTTCAGGCTCAGGTTGAAGATGAGCTCCACAATCCCACATAGCTGATCTGCACAGGACTTGAGGAGCTTTGCGCTGATGCTGTCCGGTCCCGACGCCTTCCTCGCCTTGTTCTTTCTCAGCTCCGTCCTCACCTGGGTCTTAGTGAGGGTCATGTTGGGGGGCTGTGTGTTGGGAGTAGGGGGTGTTAGTGGAGTGGGGTGTGGGCAGCAGGACTCGATGTCTTTAGAGGCAGCAGTGGTTGTTGTGCAGTCGGGGGGGAGGGCGGTTGGTCAAACCTATTAAAAAACAGGTTCAGATTGTTCGCCCACTCCCTGCCCCCCATGGCCTGGGAGGAGGTATTCTGGAGCCCAGAGATGGTTTTAAGGTTTCTCCAGACCCCACCGATGTTGCTCTGTTGCAGCTTGTCCTCCATCTTCTTCCTGAAGCTGTCCTTGCCTTCTCTGATCTTCCTCCTCAGCTCCCTCTGTACGGACTTCAGCATCTCCCTGTTCCCTGACCTGAAGATCCTCTTCTTCTCTCTCAGAAGTGTTTTTATCTCAGGGTTGATCCAGGGTTTGTTGTTCGAGCAACACCGTATGGTCTTGGTGGGTACGGTGTTGTCCACACAGAAGCTGATGTAGTCCGTGATGGTGTGAGTGAGGCCATCGATGACCTCACCATGTGGATCGCAGAGCTGCTCCCAGGCAGTGGTTTCAAACCAGTCCTTTAGAGCGTCCATTGCCTCCTCAGACCATAACTTCACTGTGCGCATGACCGGAGGTTGTCTGTGCACTAGGGGTTTGTACACCGGCAGGAGATGTACCAAGTTGTGATCCGATCTCCCGTGTGGGGGGAGTTGTGATGAGGTGTACGCCTCCTTAGTGTTTGCATAGAATAAATCCAGTGTTTTAATGTCTCTAGTGTGGCATGTGACATACTGGGTAAACGTGGGTAGAATGGGAGACAGTGAAATATGGTTAAAATCGCCTGAGATGAGGAGAAGAGCATCTGGGTGTTCTGTCTGCAGCCTGCCAGTTACTGAGTGGATGACGTCACGCACTGTCCCATCGTTCGCTGTCGGATTTGCATAAATAACAATGCAGATCACATGTGAGTATTCCCTCAGGAGATAGGTAGGCCGCATGCTAACAGCTAGCAACTCAATGTCTTTGCTACAGTGCTGTTCCTTAACCGTGATATGTCCCGGTCTGCACCAGTTGTTATTGACGTACATCATCACCCCACCGCCCCGTGCCTTCCCGCTGTCTGGTGTTCGGTCTCCCCGTATTGCGTGGAAACCATCCAGTTCAATGTTAGCATCTGCTGCTAGTCCTGTTAGCCACGTCTCTGTGAATAGGAAGAGGTTACACTCCCGGTATATGCTATCGTAGCGGGAGATAGCCGCTAGTTCATCTGTCTTTCCGAGTATCGATCGTACATTCCCCATAATGACAGATGGGAGGGCGGGTCTGTACCTTATATTCCTTGCCCGCCGTCTTACACCAGCAGGACACCCACGTCGTTTTCGTCTTAATTCTCCCGGTATGTCGAGTTTTCGCGTTAGCATCATGGGCCGGTTGAGTGCTAGCATCTGGTCCCTTGTTATACTGCCTCCTGTCAGAAACAGTGGCTCCGTCCGCTGAATCAGGAGACATTTGGGCGATCTCCATGTTCGGATGGAATAAAGGTGACACTGGATCATAAAGATTGGCAAGAGAGCCAGATAGTAACAGAAATAGGCAGAAATTGTCCCGCTGTTGCAAAGGGCAGCCTACTCGTGTGGCGCCGGAAGTCCCGGAAGTGGATGCCACCACCCCCACCCCTGCAGCCACTGCCATAGCCATCGGCTTTGTGAAAACATGTCCAATTGGCCATTTGCAGCAAACTGCACAGTATCCCCTTGCACCAACATTTTCTACTAGTAGCCTACGACCTTCACTCAAAATGGCCCGAGGTGTTATCCACCAGCTCAGTCACCACCAATGTAGTCACCGATTTCCTCACCTCTTTCTTCGCTTGCTGGGGCGTGCCAGATGCAATCTCAATGGACAACGGACCGCAATTCACCTCAGGGGATTTCGAGGCCTTCGTGAAAAAAAGGGGCATCAAACACTTAAGAACTGCCTTCTACCATCCTCAGGTGAACAGGGGGCAGAGAGATTGAATCAGACCCTCAAGAATGGTCTCAAGGCACACCTAGCGGATGGGCTCCCGTTTTCCACCACATTACAGAGCCCCCTACTACATTACAGAGCGACGCCTCACACAACGACGGGCAGCTCCCTGGCCCTACTGATGCTTGGACATAAGATGAGCCTTTCCCTGGACAAACTACGCTCCCCATCGGTCACTACCCCGACGGCAATGCCCTCACTTAGAGGGAGGGTAGTCGAACAACAACGATGAATGAAGCAAAGGTTTGACAAGAAACGCCGAGCGAAGCAACTCGGACTCGCAGTGCTGAAATGGATTTGGATTCGGTGCTCCAACTGTGCCCACAAGCTGCAGTTGTTTTGGACAATGCCAATGCGGATCACAGCGCAGTTGGGCTCAGCCATCTTCTGTCTCGCTGATGGGTCACAGTGGCATGCCAGCTGTCTCAGAAAGGTGACACCGACTTTGGCCCCAGATCAGGAGAAGGCTGCGGACACGACGAGATCAGGCTGGGACTTTGGCGAAGGAAGACCCACAAACCTCGATGAACATCCGCCAGAGCCAGCAAAGGTGATACAGTCCGAGCGCCAATCAGCCCGAGCGCCAATCAGCCCAGGTTTGGCAAAGACATTGCCACCTAAAGGACTTTGTGACTAACTTTTGATATACTGAATTTTTGTTGAGTGTAGCCAGGATGTGACCGACAACAGTGGCATAATAATCCACTCGGTCACGCGGGCGTACCGTAAGGCTACCCGGGTGCCAAGGTAGTTGTATAGTTATATAAAGTTCTTTGGGTTTTTTCGGGGGGTGGGGGGGACGGGGGGGATAAATGTGGTGTTTGGATGTGGTGGCTCGCTATAGTGATGTCATCAGTGATGTTCAGATATTGAAGTTGGCCCAGCAAACATGTGGGCTCCACCACAGGTTAAAACTGGGCTGTCTTATGGGTCCCATGTGGGTTTGTCCATGGATTCTACATTGGCCCCATCTGTGTTTGCCCAAACGGACAAACCTATTAACCTATTTTCAACTTATTTTCTCATAAATTTGCTATTTTCTTGTAAATTTCTCACTTTTCTCCCTTAATCTGATAAGTTTTTCTTGAAAATTTGAAATTTTCTCATAAACTTGCAACTTTTTCTCATAGTTTTGTGATTTTTTTCTTGTAAATTTGCAACTTTTTTCTATAAATTTATTAGTTTTTCTTGTAAAATTGTGACTTCCTTCTTGCAGAGTTACTAAATTTTTCCTGTAATTTTGGAACTTTCTCACAATACCGGTAGCTACGGAGGGTGACAATATGTATGGGTACATAATCATACCATGTAGGATAACTAAGTAGACGGTTATGCTGTTCATTCCATCTAGCTACAATGCTCCGCACTGTGTGTGTTTATATATTTATATATTTATTCCATCTAGCTACAATACTCTGCACTGTGTGTTTATATATTTAAATATTTATATGTACATATGTATATTCACTGCTCTTGTTTTTTCTTGTCTTCTTGATTGTTGCTCTGAGTGTTGCTATCCCTGTGCTGCTGCAATCCTGGAATTTCCCCATTGTGGGACTAATAAAGGCTTATCTTATCTTATCTTAAATTTGCCACTTTTTTACTGTAATCTGACAATTTTTTCCTCATAAATTTGTTACTTATTTCCATATAAATTTGTGATTTTCTTATAAATTTGCAATGTTTTTCTTGTAATTTTGAGACTTTCTCAAAAAATTTCAACTTTTTTTACTGTAAACTTACAACTTTTCTTCATAAATTTGGGACTTTTTTCTGATAAATTTTCAGTTTATTTACTCATACATAAACTACTTATTTTGTTAATTTGCAGCTTTTTTCCTCATAAATTTGTGACTTTTTTTCTTGTAAATTTGCTGAATTTTTCTTGCAAGTTTGTAACTCTTTTCAAGTAATTTCACAATATTTTCTTGTAAATTTGCAACTGTATTCTCCCACATTTTCACTTTTTTCTCATAAATTTGTGACTTTTTTTCCTCATAAATTTGCTACTATTTTTTCTTACAGATTTATAAGAAAAAAATGTGAAAATTTATGACTTTTTGTGCAATTTTACTTATGGTGCCAGTGTTACTGAAACCTGCTCACCAACATTAAACAACATTATAAGAGAAAAATCGACTTCATGGTCTGGAAGTACTTATTGGGCATGCTCCAAATCTGAGATGCTCCAAGCAAAGGAACTCACCATAACTTCAACATGACTGTGTTCATATTCATACTGACTGGTCAAACTTTTGAATCACAAGGAAAAAAATTTCTGAGAACATGTTAATATTTTTCTTAAATTCAAAATTCATGTCAAAACTTGCAAAGTCAGGAACAAAGTGTAGGATGAGAATATTCAACTAAATTACAAACAAATGCAAACTTAGAACTGGCAGACATTTTATTTGAGGTATTTTTAGATATACTGCATTTGCTTTTATTTGGGAGGGGATGTTAGATCTTCCATATTTCTAATTTTACACTGATAAAGGCAAACGTTGAAAAGAGCAGACTGCTCTTGATCCTGCAATAAATCAATGCTGAGTCTCAGTCAGCATTTATTTACATTCATTGCAGGGTGTATGACAATAAAAAAAAAAAAATCACACAACTATTTTATTAAGCATGTCTGTGCCTTTTTTAAGAGCAGATAAAACAGAAAGTGAAAGTAAGGAATAGCATGCAACAACAGCCCCATCCCAAATATGAACCCAGGAGCTGTAGCCCGCTGAAACACCAGCAACCCCCACACCACAGTTAGTTCAAAAACCAAGATGCAAAGTTCACAGAAGTCTTTCTGCTGCTGTTAACTGCTTTGCTTTTGTGATATATTTTATGATATTTTTATGTTTTATTAGAAAGAGTTAGTCTGCGAGTGGTTAGTCATAGGTTAGTAGATTATGGTTAGTCATGATAAAAATATATTAAAGGGGTCATTGACTGAACAATATTGTTTTCGTAGGTTTAATCATTGCGAAATGTGTCTATTGGTCATGTGATTATCAACAAACTATCAAAACACTCATCTTAAAAAAAACTGTCTTTCATTAGTCACTTTAATGGTTTGTTCATCTAAGCCAAGTAAATGTAAACCCAACCTCAATACCCGCCCCCTGCTCTATCATTGGTCAGCTTAGCTGTCTGTCTGCAAATGTGTAGATGAGCAGGGAGCCTAGCCAAGGCGTTAGCTTCAGAGCTAACAGTACAGTTAACTTACCACATGCAGTTTATTTTATTATTTTCCTTATTTTCAGTCGCCCTAATAGACATCCCTACTTCTACCTGGTTCACTAATGCAAAGTATCCTGCATCATTCTGGATTATTTTGTTATATTTTCATTGTGAACCGTTAACACTGATATCTCTAACCAAGACCCAAAGTGGTTAGTTTAAGCTAGCAGTTTCGCCACTTATTCACAAATGTTTCTGTTCTTATTATATTCCAGGAACCGGCCACATCCTATCGACCACTGAAACCACACACCCCTGTCTACCAGTGATGCTTCATTTCATTTATTCTTTAATACAAATTTAGATCATTTGGCTCAGGCTCACTATCCAAGCTAGGAGTTAGCCAACAAACATTAGCAATAGTGCTATAACAGGGAATGCAGAGTTCACTGCAGCTCTTGTGCATTTAAAGTGACATGCACTGAAATGAGCCATTCTGAGGAAGGCTCTGAAAGATGATTCACAATGATGCTTCAATAATTACATAATTAAAGAAAACTTGACCAAAATATGTCACAAACATTTCATTAAGACGGCGTGAGCTGCCAACACGTGGAAAAAGTGCAGTCAGTGACCCCTTTAATACAACAGCTAGCTCTGACCATGCAATATGATTGGACAACAGGTTTCCAGGAGTTACTGTATTCCAAGTTAACTGCACTCAAACACTTCACTGGACATGTATTACTCCCCTTCAGCAGTTTTCTAATAATCTGAAGTGACAGTAACTGTCTGTAGCTTCTCATAACGTGAGAATGTAGTGTGCTGTGCTTCCACAGTGAGGCACTGTTTGAAAAGAGACAGCCTTCCCAACCCAGAAACTGTTCTTGTGTTTTGGGTTCATGCTAAGAGTTAGCCCTGTAAGCTGTGCGAGCTCACGTTTGTAATTTAGCTTCAAATTTCACTGTGCAGTTTCTACTGAAGCCTCATAACCTAGTGCTTGCCGAGCAGTCGTTACTTCACCTGAAGATGGTCACAAGAAGGTGGCAAAGAGACTGTTAACAAAACCAGGGATACCCAGCACTGTGTGTGTGTGTGTGTGTGTGTGTGTGCGTGTGCGCGTGTATAAAGCTTGAACAAAGACAACTATAACTAAATTTCTAAGCTAGGTTGTGAGCACAACTGTTCGCAAATTGCAAAATCTTTTTTTTTAATTCAAATATTAAATGAAAAAGACAGTTATGTGAAAACAATATTTATTATAACTGACATCACTCTCAATTACTTGTACGAAAAAATCTAATTGAGGCCTTATACTAATGACACAGTACTTTCCACGCTCATAATTTCTAATTAAAGAAATATATTTTAACGGTCAAAATAATCTGATGTACAGTATGTACCTTTTTACAGCGTTGAGGTAAGCTCTGTTACCTGTGCTATCCAGATTCAAAAGTTCCATCATACATAACTGTTGTTAGCCAATAAAAAACTGAATTCCTGTAGACTTGGAGGACAGCAGAACTACTCGACATAAGTGTTACCTTGTTTACTGACTATGGGCCCTCTAACACTGCTCTGTATTTTACGTTTTACCTACCAGCTTCATAATAATGCTACGATTTGCTAGCATTGTGGCAATGATGATGACCACATTTTCCTCTCATTACCTCTGCTTTGTCCTTCTTGTCTTTTTTGTCCTTCTTCCCCTCTCCACTCGAGCTTTTCTTCTCGACCCACAGTTCAGATTTCTCCACCAGTGTCCGGAAGCGGTCCAGATCCGCCTTGATCAGCTTGTAGTTCTCCACATCCTGAGCCGAGATCAGCAACTGGACCTACAAAGAGAAATCCCGTCAGCACTTTAACATGAGTGTCCTGCCTCTGTAGGCTCATGGCCGTTTCGAGCTTTTCTGGGCCCAATGCAAAATCGTGTTTGGGATGGCGGGGCTATTTTTGGAATGTTAAAGTTGCAAATTTACAAGTAAAATGTTTCAAATTTACAAGAAAAAAGTTCCATATTAACGGGAAACAAGTTGCAAATTTATAAGAAGTCACAAATTTATGAGGAAAAAAAATATGCAAATTTACAAGAAGAAAATGTATGAGAAAAAAGTGTGTGAGCAAATTTTTGAGAACACAGTTGCAAATTTAAAGAAAAAAGTTGCACGTTCACAGAAGGTCACAAATTTATGAGGAAAAGGGTTTCAAAAAAGTAGCAAAAAAAAAAACAAGTTTACAGAAGAACAGGAAATATAAATGATTGCAAACAATAACATTTTAATCAGCATCCATATGAACCCTGCAAATTTACAGGAGAATGTCACAAATTTACTAGAAAAAGTATCAAATATGAGAAAAAGTTGAAAGCTTAAGAGAAAAAACTAATTTACAAAAAAAAATGTTGAAAGTAATTTTACTTCTCCCCATAAATGTTGAGTGACTGGGTAGCTGGAGGGTTGTACCCTGCTTTATAGGCAGAAATAGCACCATTATATTGTGTGTGAGTCAAAGGTGGAATTAACCAAATGTTGTCTGTCTGAAAAGATTTCTTTAGCAGTGATGGAAAAAAACTGAAACCTGTCAGTCATTTTGACAAATCAGAGTGAGGTTATCGGTTCCAGCTCTTAACTAATACTTAACTTAAATGTAATTCCCACCTGTCCACTTTATGGTGCATATTAAATTTATCTAGGTATTGTCACCTTTTTTATTTTAATTTTAATGACAGTTTTCTCACCTGTGCAGCTGCACACAGACTCCGCTATATGCAAAACTGTCACAACTGCCGAGTGCTCCAAACCTTCTGGAGTGCCAGGTGGAATGGAGCACCGCTGCAAGAACTAATAATAACAAATCAATGACATTTTGAATGCACCTTTGCTTCCATTTGAGCAAATAAAGACACTTGATTTGAGTGTCCTTATTTAGTCAATCAAAGAAACTCATTCATCGCCTCCATCTGGATTCCACCCAGGGCTGGTCCCACGTGGGACCAGGGAACAGCCGTCACCTCGCGGTGCTGCTCGTTGTCGGCCCACAGTGGAGTTGTCGCTCCCTGTGAAGATCTGCACACATCCCGCTGGAACACCAGAGCACGCAACGCCAAATTATGCATCCCTCGGTACCTCCCTTTATGACCGTTTCATTGTTTTTCTTTTCATTCACTGTCATCCTTTTAACAGAATGATTCAAAATCAAACTCTAATAGAAGCAAGATTTATTTGATCACATCCACTGAACTGCCAACACTCTTTTTTTCTCTGAGTATAAACACTGTGACTTTGGCAGCATCCATGGCTATAAATGCCCAGGCTGAGATCTACAGGCAGGTACAGCAACGGTTTTCTGTTCCTCCATCTTCCCATTAGTGACAGAACATTCGTGAACGATTTGTTCCAATGTACTAGTACTTAAGGGTGAACGTACCGTGCTGAGTCAGTTACGAAACTGCCTCACAATCTTGTACATTTCATCGATTGACAGCTCTCCTAGCCCAGCTTAGCAGTGCAAAACTGGAGCTGCTTTTCATTGATCAGGGAGTCCACAGAAAGGTAGGTCCACCATGCTGGGAACCCAAACTTTCTCCAATATCTTGTTGAGTCTATTTTTTATTTGATACACACGTTAGCTCATTCAAAAGTGTGTTTATTCAATCCGACATCAGCTCAAAAACATGCCATGACATGCCCATGATGCACCGTGAAGCATTTCACACAGACAACAAATGGGAAGTGGAGTGGAGAAACTGCCAACGGACCCCCGCCCACTCTTTTGTGCCACGTTTTTCAGTTCAGTGAGTGGTAGGCAGTTGGAGTGCTACAGCACTAAGCGATACAGTAAACAAATATTTTGAACGAATATTTTAGAACTGGTACATTTTCGTGAACTGTCGATCACATCGCTACTTCCCATCCCGGAGAAATTCAGAGGAGTGCCGCTGGTTTCCTCTGCGTGGGTGGGCACAGCTCTCCTCGTGATCTGGTGCCATCATCATGCAGTGTACACCAGGATTGGAGTTACAGTAGTAGTACAAATAAAAATCAAAAGCTGGTGCTATTTTATTGGGGGGAGTGGAAAAGGTGGCCGGATGTCAAAGTGTGTCATTTATGTCACAAAAAGGACATGTGAAAGCAGACTGTTTTGCACTTAAAACTCCAAACAACAAATAAATGTTAAATCTGCTACACTGGCTCCTTCAGTTCCCAGACCTTCGGTTTTTCAACTATGTAAAGAAGTTTCCTGTGATGATGCCTCATGCTGTTCGTTTCAAATGCTTTTGTTTCTCTTACAGAATCTGGAGAAAAAGTGCCCGTAAAAATCTTGAGGCACTCTGGGGTGCTGGGTTCGTTCATTTTGGCATCAGAGCACTCGGCTGCTGGTGATTCAGTACTGGCTTGGAGGAGCTGGTTGTCTGTTTGATCTGCTCCTCTTCACAAGCTGTGTCTTGTTACCAATAAAAGAAGTCCAAGTTGGCACTTTGATGTGAGTTATTTGAATAAAGTTTGTGTTTTGCACTCCAACCCAAGTTATCCTCCCACTGTTTGTCATGGCTCTGAGCCAGTCATGACATTATCATATTAAAATGACAGACAAAGAGAGACTAGCATATCCTCTGGTGTGAGTGTACCTGTTTGAACGTGTGGAGCACTTCCTGTCTCTGACTGAAGTGTCTGAAGAGCAGCTGCAGTGCTCCAGAGACCAGAGGAGGGTACTCATGCATGGTGAGGTGGATCAGCACCCGCAGGAACATGCGACCTCCTTCATCGTCCACCTCCAGGACACTGTTCCCCTTGCTGCACACAAACCCAGAACCCACTCATTCAGAATTTTTTAAATACTAATAAAAACCTTAAGAATGGGCATGCTACACAGTAGGCAACATCTCAACTCTTCTGTGAACCAGCGCTCTTCCTGGAAAATGGCCCACAACATTTTTGCTTATGAAATTTCACTCACATCCCTGTCAGTGTGCACACACTGTAAAGACTTGCAAGTTGCAACACATTCAACGAAAGTTGAAATATTTTCTAACTTTTCATCACCTTTCCTTGGTGATGAACAGAGGTTTCACTGAAACCATGGGATAACAGCCCACTGATACGCACTACTTTGGATATTAATATATGGAGAGTCTACGACATGGAGAAGTGAGAAGAAAAACTGATCCTAGATGCATAGATTTAAAACTATATGTTAATGAACGGTTACACGGTCACAAAAACTGATTACTGGGAATAAACCAATAATGGCAATAATCAGTTTTGTTGTGTTTACATGCACTGAATAAACAGACTATTGAAGGGTAAACCACTTCTGAGACTCTGATTGCATGGCCTTTATCAGATTATTCTGTTTACGTGGCCACTTGAATAATCACATAACTCCAGAAATCTAATCATAACCGGATTATTTGTGTACATGTAAACATGGTCCATGACGGGGTAGCTCATTCCCACCTGAGCACAACCCTGACCTGGATCATTGTGTGCGAGTTTGTAGAACACTGGGGAAATTGCCTACAAGCAGTAATGATTTTTGTGAAATCACAGATGTCCAGATCTCCTGACCTTGACTGTAAATTCAACCTGCATGCAGAGTTACCTGAGGATCATCGTGTGTAAGTTTGGTGACAATCAAGACAACTGTCTAGGAGGAGGAGCAATTTTTCTAAAAATCACATAAGTGTCCAGATCTTCTGAACTTGACCTTGAGCACAACTTGGATGCAGACCCACCTGAGGATCATTGTGTGTGAGTTTAGTGACCATCAAGGCAACTGCCTAGGAGCCCTAGTGATTCCCATGAAATGAGGATGGACGGACAGACGGACACCATGCCATTGTATTAGATTCTTTTGGCTTCACTGGAATAAGCTAAAAACTGCATGTTATTTTAATTCAACTTTAATGCATAAAATTACAATTTTAGTTTCTCAAATAACAAGCGCAATAACATAATGGAGAAACAATCATCCTTTGTAGTACTGATATTTGAGTCATTCCATCCCCTGACAGGAAATGGAATGAAGAGCAACATACAGGAAAGCTAACCCAGGCTGGGATTTGAACCAGGGGTGTTTGTGTGAGCAACATACCCTTATGGTATGTGCTGTGACATAAACCACTAGGCCATGGGATGTCCTGTATTGCAGCCCTTTTTGAGGGACATTTGTGTGTAAAATGGTACTGCAGTACTCAAACTCTTAGTTGTTCTGTCATTGAAGGCCTGGCTATAGCTACAATGGATATAAAAAGTCTGCACACCCCTGTTCAAATGTCAGGTTTTTGTGATGTAAAAAACTGAGACCAAGATAAATCATTTCAAAACTTTTTTCCACCATTAATGTGACCTATAACCTGTACAACCCAAATGAAAAACAAACTGAAATCTTTTAAGGGGGAAAAATAAAAAAAACTTACAATAACCTGGTTGCACCCCTTTATAACTGGGGATGTGGCTGTGTTCAGAATTAACCAATCACATTCAAACTCATGTTAAATGGGAGTCGGCACACATCTGCCACCATTTAAAGTGCCTCTTATTAACCCCAAATAAAGTTCAGCTGTTCTAGTAGGCTTTTCCTGACATTTTTGTAGTCACATCTTGCAGCACAAGCCATGGTCCTCAGAGAGCTTCCAAAGCATCAGAGGGATCTCATTGTTCAAAGGTACCAGTCAGGAGAAGGGTACAAAAGAATTTCCAAGGCATTAAATATACCATGGAACACAGTGAAGACAGCCATCATCAGGTGGAGAAAATATGGCACAACAGTGACATTACCAAGAACTGGATGTCCCTCCAAAATTGATGAAAAGACAAGAAGAAAACTGGTCAGGGAGGCTGCCAAGAGGCTGACAGCAACACTGAAGGAGCTGCAGGAATTTCTGGCAAGTACTGGCTGTTTAGTACATGTGACAACAATCTCCTGTCTAGAGTGACAAGACGGAAGCCTTATCTTACAAAGAAAAACATCCAAGCCCAGCTACATTTTGCAAAAACACATTTGAAATCTCCCTAACGCATGTGTGAAAATGTGTTGTGGTCCGATGAAACCAAGGCTGAACTTTTTGGCCATTATTCCATCCATCCATCTATTTGGTGCAAACACAATACTGCTCATCACCAAAAGAACACCATACCTACAGCGAATCATGGTAGTGGCAGCATCATGCTTTGGGGCTGTTTTTCTTCAGCTGGAACAGGGGCCTTTGTCAAGTTGGAGGGTATTATAAACAGTTCCAAATACCAGTCAGTGTTGGCACAAAACCTTCAAGCTTCGGCTAGAAAGCTGAAGATGAAGAGGAACTTCATCTTTCAGCACAACAATGACTCAAAGTACACATCCAAATTAACAAAAGAAGGGCTTCACCAGAAGAAGATTACAGTTTTGGAATGGCTCAGGCAGAGTCCAGACCTGAATCCGATCAAACATCTGTGGGGTGATCTGAAGAGGGCTGTGCACAGGAGATGCCCTTGTATTCTGACAGATGTGGAGAATTTTTGCAAAGAACAGTGGACAAATATTGCCACATCAAGATGTGCCACGCTGATAGACTCCTACCCAAAAAGACTGAGTGCTGTAATAAAAGCCAGAAGTGCTGCAAGAAAGTATTAGTTTAAGGGTGTGCATATTTATGTAACCAGGTTATTGTAAGGTGTTTTTTTTTTTTTTATTTTTACCCTTAAAAGATTTCAGTTTGTTTTTCAATTGGGTTGTACAGGTTATAGGTCACATTAATGGTGGAAAAAGTTTTGAAATGATTTATCTTGGTCTCATTTTTTTACATCACAAAAACCTGCCATTTGAACAGGGGTGTGTAGACTTTTTATATCTACTGTACATTAATCAGTCCCTCCAAGTCCCTCTAAGTCCCTCTAAGTTTTTATGATTGTTGCAGCCCAAAAAGCCTGAATTTGTGTGAGCTTTTTTAAAAAGTTGAGATAAAAGTTGTGATGTTTTGAGAGGGGTTTTTTTGCACTAAAAATTGTGGGAAGAATTACAAATTTTAAAGCAGATGCTTTTTTCATAGTTTACTGCAATGATATTCTATATGACACCACAAGAAAAGCACAGAATTGTCAAAAAATTCCTATTAAACAGTGATTCGTAAATTAAACAGAAACTTCTGTTATACAGAAAAACTCATTTGTGCAACAGTAAAGAAAGACTTTAACACAATTAAGTGAGAATGAAGTAGCTACTCATAAATTTGTCATAAAAATGATCAACACTATAACCTACTCTTGCTGAGAACTTAAATAAAAAGGATGAAAAAATAATTATACATTACAACAGCTAAATTGCACTGAATGCATGTTAAAGAGAATAGATTTGGAAATTATGCCAGCATCTTCATTTGAAAACTCCCTAACCACAGTGGTCCACAACCACTTGATACCGAGTGTACAGAAAAAAATAAATAATTTATTCTGTTGCTCTGTATTGCCTGTCGAAGTCTGTGTTTTTCTGAAAATAATTATTGAATATTCTCTCTCTTTCCGTGCCTGGCTCCTACCTGTCTGTCTATCTGCTGCGCATCTTGACACACACCTGTCTCATCAGATACTCCCTTTTCCTTTGCTGGGAGTCGTACTGGGAGTCGGGGCTCTCTTTGGGGGTTTGCCGGGAGTGCATGTTGGTCCATGTCCAGACCAGAGATTCACAGCTTTAAAGATTAGTGACAAGATGTAGTAATGATTTACCTCTAAAGAAGTATAAAATGTTACAACACTGGCTGTAGTGTTAGATTTGCTCATTTGTTTGTGATTTTATGCCATCTCTCCTCATGCGTGCCCCTCACGGGTGTTTTTCAGGCAGGCGGACTTTTTGCAACACAAACCCAGCACTTCGTACATGGGGTCAGGACGGAGATGCGGGGAGATGTTCACCAGTGGGCCAGGGGAAATGGAGAAAGGGATGGTGTGGGAAAACTTGCGGGTGAATGTTTTTTAAATCTCACACACTATTTTGCTGATGAGTTCCATTAATACTCACTGTAAACACAGAAGTGAGCACGGTGCAGCGACGCATTTGATTGGTTAGACTGAGTGTTTGAGCACTACTTAGGGACAAATCTGATTGGCGAAATTGGCTGAAGTTTACAATGATTGGCCAAAATTGGCGGAAAGTTTTGGTGATTGGACAAAGTTGTAAGGTCACACAAAAGATGCGGTGAATGGGTGATTTCACGTGAATTAGTGCCATCGCAACATTGCAAAGTCCTGGAGGGACTGAATAATACTGGTAGTGTATCTTTGAACCCACACTGGTAGCATTTCAAAAATGTAAACATATCAGGTGTATCTTATATACTTCAAAATTTTAAAATGAAACAAGACAAAAGACAGAACATTTAATAACATTTCAAAGGGAAACAATTTCAAAATTTTAAGAGCCAGAGGCACAATATTTAGGATTTCTCTAATTAGGTATTGGGCCGTCTATGATTTTTTTCTTGGGAATCTGAGATGATGACCTCTGGGTAATTTAATATGAAATAACAAATTTATGTAATATTCTATGTACTATTAACTTGATTTAATACGTGTTTTTATACAGTGGTTTTCAATGGAGTCTTTCCTACTGAAACCAATAATTTGTGTGCCATGCCTGTCATTCATCGGTTACTGTGTGGCACCCTCATAAATGTTCAGATATAAACACAAGGGATGTCCTGATTCCATTTCAAGTATTGGACCCGATTGGTACCGGGGTGACTGGGTTCACCACCATTCAAGTGTCTGGTGTTTCTATCAGCCACAGTTGTTTTACGTCAGCCTCACCTATACAGAGTTGCAGCAGCTAAGGTGTTGCCAACATGTCTGCTGTGTGGAATACCCTGAGCACTGAAGTGTCAAGCAAATACGTACATGGCATTGAATTTTTAAAAAAAAATAACTTTAATATACTTAATAGTGTGTAGTTAGCAAGAATGTGTTGTAGGAAAATGTAAGTAACTAATTGTGACTTGGTATTGGCTGATCCTCAATCTTAAATGACTCGGACCGGAGACAAAAACATCTTGATCAGCACATCCCTAGTAGACAGCGGTACATGCATATACATAATGAGCATTACATACCCAACTCCAAACATAGCCTCTGCCTGCTCTCCGATGTGCTGCAGGTTGATGGTAGCTGAGAGGAGACAGATGTTTGTATAATTATATCACAGGAGGAGACTGGACAGACACGAATGTTAGCCCTGTAACAAGGACAAATTCTGTTGGATGATAAATTTTTCAAATGTAATGTAATATAATTATATTTTTTGTTGCGATCGGAAGACAATTTTATGCCACTGATACGACATAATGGTAATACATGTACATCCTTTCAAAGGGTACTGAACTTTTTTTTTTATCCACAATATTCAACATTGGAGTTGAAAAGTTCACTAAAATAATTGCTGTTCATATACGTATACAAAATGAGGAGGAAGAACATGAAGGCAGCTCATTTCAGTATAAACAAGAGTACCTATACGTACAGTATATAAGTATAAAAGTGAATGTGATAAATAATTTTAATACAATTACTCAATAGAGTAATTATTGTGACAGGCCGAGGTAGTGTACCCCCCCCCCACACACAAAACAGAATATCTTGAAAGTACATGCAGTAAGGAATTTGTTATTCTTTAACAAGGGGGTGATGGTTGTTGGCGATATTCAGAAATTTAGCATAATGGTACAACTGCAACTGTATAAAAGTAATTTCAGTACAAAGTTGCAAGAATTAAGGTGCAAAAACATAAAATATGATAATTTACTATTCAAAAAGTCACAAATTTATGAGAAAAAAGTTACATTTTCATGAGAAAAAAACACAACTTCCAAATGGCGGGAAAAAATTTTTTTTCAAAGTCATCAATTTACAACAATAAAATCACAAAATTACAAAAAAAGTCAAACAGTCTAGAATTATTTTATAAGTATTTATACATATTTTTTAAAGTATATTTGACTTTTGTCTCTCATAAATGACAAATTTTCTGACCAATTAATGCGGCTTTTCTTAGGAATGTAAACATTTTTCTCAGGACTTTAACAATTTTTTTTTTTTTTTAATTTGCAACTTTTCCCTGGCAAATGTATTTTGCAAACAAATTTAGTACTCGTTTTTTTCCCTATAAATTTGTCATGCTTTGTGATAAAATTGTTACCTTTCCACCACACAAATTTACAACAATATACTCATAAATGTTAAACTTTTTTCAATAAAATTTTCAACTTTTTCCTCGAATTTTCATGATTTTTTTTTTAAACATTGCTACTGTCTTCTCACTGATACACTAAGTTTTCCTATGTAAACAATCCTTACACTCTTTATGGGCAAAGAGGGGGGCAGGCTAAAAAGCGGGGATGATTTTGGATCATTTTACTGACAAGATTTATTTACTTGAATGGAGATTTAAAGATGCACTCCGGTGGTTATAAATCCCCTATAAAAACAAATCTGGATTGTCTAAAAGAAGAAGAAGCAGCCAACTTTACTGTCACTCAGCCTATACTGTACAGTAGAACAAAATTATGTTTCTCCTATCTACAATGTTAATCACATCTAGGAATCACTGCCATGCAAGGCGCCGCCTCAAACAACTCTTCCTTCCCCCATTCTATTATGCTGAGCACCAAGCTAGAAGGCAGGAAATACCATTCTTATATGGTTTTTGGTATGACCCAGCCAGGACTTGAGCCCATGACCTCCCGGCTGTGGCACGGATGCTCTACCACTAGCCCATCACTCCAGTTGGTATCTTATCCCCTTTTTGGCACAAATAAAACCTTTTATTGTATTACAGTTCTGTGTCAAAATATTTTCACTTTCCTCCCCTCCTTCAAACACTAAGATCTGTGATTACTAAGCCCACCCACATCCCACAAGGCTAATAGTAGCTAGCACTGCATTATCAGAATAAATCCTCTGATAAAAAAACTTACCAGTTGAAGGACGTGCCCAGTCATATGCACGGTGGCCCAGGAGAATGACTGAAAGTGCACTAGCTCTTAAAAGCAGTTTAATGGTAAAACCCATCGTAATATGGGTCACGTTTTCAATGCAGCTAGTTATTAAATGCTAACTAGCCTGGAGGATAACTTCAGTTAAGCCTGAGAGTCCTGATTGGCTCAACACTACCCACGTGCCAGCTTCATGCATAATAGAAAGCCCAAGTCATGCCCCCTCTACTTCCTCACATGGGACCTTAAATTGGAAAAAAAAATCTCCATTGAAATGAATGGCAAGAATGAAATTACCTTTTGATTTCGATCAAATTTTGTCACGAGTTTACACATATGAGTTTGTCCATTTAAAAGATAATTTTCCACATAATCACAGTGTAGGTTGTTGTCTAACTGTTAAAGTATAAGGTTGTGAAAACACCATAAATTAAAAAACTACAAACACAGACTCACCTAACTCGCGTCATCGTTTTCAAAGTGTGCCCATGGTGAAGTAACTAACAGTCCTTTGGATCAGCTGCAGCTCTCAAAATACAAAACAATACATTTGTGTTGTTTTTCTCCTCTTTGGATCCTTCTTTCATCGGTCAGGAAACAGGAGGTGAGCTTTAAGAGGGGAACCGCTGTATTGTGTTTGGTGACATGTATAGTCCGAGACAATGGGATCTAGTTTGCTCAGCATTTTCACAAAAGCTAAATATTTCTCTTTCATTATACGATAGCTGACAACTTTAGTTACGTGGAAAATTATCTTTTAAATTGATAAACATCATATGTGTAACTCGTGGTAAAATTGGATGGGAATCAAAAGATAATTTCTCTCTTGCCATTCATGTCAATGGAGATTTTTTCTGATTTAAGGTGCCATATGCGGAAGTAGAGGGGACATGACTTAGGCTCTCTAGTATGTCACCAAAAACGTTCCGTCTCAGCTCGTCTTTTCTCAGGGGGCAGGGCTAAAGCTCAACTTTACAGCAAAAAAAACAGAGACATGAGACATTTGAGTGATTTTGCTCTTGATATGTCTTGTAAGTCATAAAAAACATCTTACAGACAAGCTAACAAGAAAAACAAACATATTTTCATGGAGTGTCACTTTAATATTTTATTTATTGACAGAAAAGCCTTTTCCTTCAGACTTATTTATTTTGACCAGGTATTTATTTTTCAATGGAGCTCCCCATTTTTGTCCTTTAAGTCATTAATTAATGATGAAGACCATGGTCTCTGGGTGAGTTGTTAATTTTGATTATTATTAAACGGATTAAGCGGTAGAAGATGGATGGATGGATGTATAGGTATTAAAATAACATTGCTATACCAAGTAAATAAGATATAAAGTTGACATATAATGTTAACAAATCTTGTTCCATGTGTCCTTTTTTTCAAATTTGAGCCCCTGCCCCTCAAATGGGCTCTGTACAGTCCTGAAGTTTATTCATGATGCTGCCTCCACATGGTTTGTGCATACCTGCATGCTCCATATTAGTGGTGGCATCAGCGTCGGCCATGGGATAGACATCTACAAACTCCTTCTTGAAGACAGACAGTAGAAAGGAGAGCCGGTAGTCCAGGCGAACATTCAGGATGAACTGATGAAGACCAGAGTGTAAAAAAAAATATATATTTTCCACTGTAATTCCAACTAAATGAACACACAAGTGATGATTTCTGGAAGCATGGTCATTTCTCCTTTGCATTTTTCTTTACCTTACCAAAATAACAGCAGTAACCCGTGTGCAATAGAGATGGTGCTTGCTTTTGAAACCTATTAAATTCTGAAGCTAAAACAGCCAGCTGCATTGATAAATCAGCTTTACGTGTGTAAAATCAATGTATTTGAAATGTCTCCACGAAGTGTGCAGTACTGGCATTAGTAAATCTGTTTGCTCCTTTCTTTGTGCAGGCTCCTCCTGTGGTAATGTATCGTCACTTCCTGTGTTGCTGGCTGTCTGTGTGATTTGCTCTGTGGTGAGCTTTCCTCAATCTCCTGAGGATTATTGCCTTTAATTGTATTTTAATCACTTTTTTCCATCTACCGTTAGCTCTCACTTCTGTTTAACAAGCCTCTTGCACCTGTGTGGACACTCGGTGTCATCTAATCACCCTCCTTAGCCTTCTGTTGCCCTTTCATCGGTGCTTGTGTTAGCTTTGGATTAGCCACTAGCTATGGCTACTAGCTCTCCTTCCCCTTCTCCTCTGGTGTGCTCTCTCTGTCAGATGTTTAGCTACACCTCTGCCTCTTTTAGTGATAACGGTAAATGTAATAAATGTTGTATTTTTGAGGCGCTCAAGGCAAGGTTGTCTGATTTGGAATCCCGGCTCCGCTGCATTGAAACACCATCTGCGCCAGTTAATAATGACAGACGCCCCTTAGCTGCAGCGGAGCTCACTAGCATAGGGTGGCCTGCTAGCGGTCCTCGGGTCCTCCTGAGCAGCCAGGAGAATGGGTGGGTGACAGTGAGAAGGAAGCTTAGCCGTAAGTCCCTGGTATACCGCCAACCTGTTCATGTTTCTAATTGTTTTTCCCTGCTCAGCAACACACCCGCTGAGGAAAAATCCCTGATCATTGGCAACTCTGTAGTCAGAAACATGAACTTAGAGACTCCAGTGGCCATAGTCAAATGCATCCCCGGGGCCAGAGCAGGCGACATCGAGTCAAATTTGAAAATGCTGGCTAAAAGTAACTGTAAATACTCCACAATTATTATCCATGCCGCATTAATGACATCCAACTCCGGCAGTCGGAAGTCACAAAACTTAATGCAGAATCGGTGTGTGACTTTGCCAAAACGATGTTTGCCTCTGTAGTATTCTCTGGGCCCCTCCCCAATCTAACCAGTGATGACATGTTTAGCCACTTGTCATCCTTCAACCACTGGCTGTCTGTGTGGTGTCCTGCAAGGAAACAATGTGGGCTACGTAGACAATTGGAGCTCATTTTGGGGAAAACCTGGTCTTATTAGATGAGACGGCGTCCATTCCACTTTGAATGGTGCGTCTCTTTTATCTAACAATCTGGCATCATTTTTATCCAAATTTCCAAAACCTTGGCAACTCAAGAGTTGGGACCAGGAAGCAGAGTCGCAGTCTTACATGCCTCTCTGCAGCTCCTCTTCATCCACCACCCCCCAACTTAGCCCCTGTCTTCCCCATCAGAGAATCATTGCCTGCTCCCTCCAAAGTTAATAAAAATATAATGTACAGTGATCCCTCACTTATCGCGGTTAATGGGTTCCAGAACCGACCGCGAAAAGTGAAAAACCGCGAAGTAGCGTCACCCCAATGACGTCACCCATAAATAATACGTACGTTCATTCTCTCACTCTCTCTCTCATATGATACGTGTGTGTGTGTGTAAGTGTACATACATACGTAGATGTAAATAAAGTGTACATAAATATGTTTTTAGAACTCTTTTATTCTTATAACAAGATACGTAACTCAAGATGAAGATGATTTACTGCACAGGTTAATGAAAGCTTTACTGCTCCTCAGGTGACGCCTCATCATCAGGTGCTAGAGGCGCAGGATCGTTGAGGGCAGCTTCCGATAGAGCTGGAGAAGCTGCAGGAGGCGGCGTAGTGGCTCGACGGGAAGACTATTTCGCACAAAATGGCACAAGAAGAACAGCAAAAAGTTCCACGCGGCGAGACTAAGCAACACGAGCGATAAAGAGCAATGAATGCGGTCTTCCTTCGCTGGGTGGGCGCTCGGCAGGGAGAGAAGCTGGGTAAAACGTCGCGGCCAATCAGCTTGCAGGGTAAAACGTCTCAGCCAATCAGCTTGCGAGATTCCCGAGCCGAGCCAACACGAGAACAGCGAACAGAGAGGTGGATTTTGAGTTGTGCGGGCTCTCCGTGTTGATACCTGATGTTCTAATGTCGTCTCCCTGCCTTCTGCTAGCGCCCGCCCATTATTTCTCAATTTTGAATTTTTGATGAATATTTTTGAAAAATCCGCGATGCACTGAAGGCGCGAAAGGTGAAGCGCGAAGTAGCGAGGGATCACTGTATAAGCATCCCAAAGTGATTAAACAAAAAGTTGGTAAAACTCAAATTAAACATGAAGTCTCTAAATTGAATGATTTGGCCTCTCTTCCTCCTCATAATTTAAAAATTAAATTTGGTTTGTTAAATATTAGGTCTCCAACTCCCAAGTCTCTGCTTGTCCATGATCTGTTAATTGATCATCAGATTGATTTAATATCCCTTACAGAGACTTGGTTAGGACAAGAGGATTATGTTGGTTTAAATGAATCAACTCCTTCTGGTAATTTAAACTGTCAAAATCCCAGAAATTCTGGTCGTGGAGAAGGAGTAGCAACAATTTACCATTCTAAATTACTAATTAATGTAAAGCAAAAAACACATTATAATTCCTTTGAGGGCCTGGGCCTCAGTATTGGACATTTTAGCAATTTTAGGTTAAACCCAATTTTATTTGCCATAGTTTATCGTCCTCCATTAACCAACTCAGAGCTTTTATCCGAATTTGCCAAATTCTTAGCTGATTTAGTGCTGAAATCAGATAGAATAATTATAGTAGGGGACTTTAATATACATGTAGATGTAGATGGTGATTGTCTTAATATGGCATTTAATTCAATATTAGACTCGATGGGGTTTTCTCAGAAAGTAGGAAATTCTACCCATTATCTCCACCACACGTTGAACCTTGTTCTGACATATGGTATAGAAATAGAAAGTCTGGTAGTGTCTCCTCATAACCCTGTACTGTCAGACCATTATCTGTTAACCTTTGATTTTACTATTTCTGACTATTTGGCTCCTAAAGAAAAATATTACTACAGTAGATGCCTCTCAGATGATGTTGTTACCAAATTTATGCAGATTGTTTCCTCTATGCCATGTGTCAACACAACGGAAACAAGCTATAGACAGCTTGCTCCTTCTGTAATTGATAGCATGGTAGATAGTGTTACAGCTTCTCTGCATCAGACTCTAGACATGGTGGCCCCTTTAAAAAAGAAGAAGTCTAATCAGAGATTTCTAACTTCTTGGTTCAACACAGAAACTCGTAGCTTAAAACAGAAGACTTGTCAATTAGAAAGAAAATGGGCATTCCACTAATTTAGATGAAATCTATTTGGCTTGGAGAAATCATGTTTTAATTTATAAAAAAATCTCTTAAAAAAGCTAGAACAAGTTATAATTCTGCATTAATAGAAGAGAACAAGAATAATCCCAGGTTTCTTTTCAGCACTGTAGCCAGGCTGACAAAGAGTCAGGACTCTGTCAAGTCTAGGATTCCCTTAGAACTTACTAGTCAGGACTTTTTGAACTTTTTCAATAATAAAATTTCATCTATCAGAGATAAAAATCAGTCAGATTCTTCCCACCGTTAAATACAGTAACTACTACAACTCCTTCAATTGATATCTGTTTGGATGAGTTTACTCTAATTGACCTTTTAGAGTTAGATAAAATAATTTCCTCAGCCAAGCCTTCAACTTGTCTTTTAGACCCTATTCCTACCAAGTTATTTAAAGAAGTCTTCCCATTTATTGGTAGCTCTATTCTTCAAATAATCAATTCTTCATTAACATTAGGCCATGTACCGCAGGCTTTTAAAACGGCTGTAATTAAACCCTTACTTAAAATGCCAACGCTGGATCCAGGAGTTTTAGCTAACTATAGACCAATCTCTAATCTCCCTTTCATTTCAAAAATCTTAGAAAGAGTTGTTGTTACGCAATTATTTGACCCCTTGCAGGGAAATGGTTTGTTTGAAGAGTTTCAATCTGGGTTTAGAATCCATCATAGTACTGAAACAGCCTTAGTGAAGGTCACTAATGACCTCCTTATCACATCTGATAATGGGCTTGTTTCTGTACTTGTCCTTTTAAACCTTAGTGCAGCTTTTGACACTATCGATCATAATATTCTACTTGATAGATTAGAACACTATGTTGGACTTAATGGAACTTCGTTGCAGTGGTTTAGATCTTATTTATCTGATAGATTCCAGTTTGTTAATGTCAATATTGAGTTTTCTTTCAACTTAAAGCTCAGTCATGGAGTTCCACAGGGATCTGTGCTAGGCCCTACTCTTTTTAGTTTATATATGCTTCCGTTAGTCAACATTATTAGAAAGCACTGTATACATTTTCATTGTTAAGCAGATGACACACAATTATACCTGTCAATGAAGCCAGATGATAGTAATCAATTAGCCAAGTTAGAAGTCTGTCTGAAGGAAATCAAAGCTTGGATGACTTGTAATTTCTTGCTATTAAATTCAGATAAGATTGAAGTCATTCTTGCTGGTCCAAAAAACCTTAGAAATACCTTTCCAAATCAAACTCTTAGTTTGGATGTGGTTACTCTTTCTCTTAATAGTTCTGTGAGGAACCTTGGAGTTATTTTTGATCAAGATCTGTTTTTCAGTTCACATATTAAATTTGTTTCTAAGACTGCCTTCTATCATTTGCGTAATATTGCCAAGATCAGGAGCATCTTGTCTCAGAGTGATGCTGAGAAACTGATCCACGCTTTTGTTAGCTCTAGATTAGATTATTGTAACTCTTTCTTATCAGGTTGTCCTAAAACATCTTTAAAAAGTCTTCAGTTGATCCAAAAAGCTGTAGCAAGAGTTTTAACAGGTACTAGAAAGAGAGATCATATCTCTCCGGTTCTGGCCTCCCTTGATTGGCTTCCCACAGAGTTTAGAATTAAGTTTAAAATCCTTCTTCTCACTTACAAAGCTCTAAACAATCAGACCCCTTTTTATTTAAAACATCTGATACTACCCTATTATCATAACAGAGCACTACACTCCCCACAACCGCTGGTTACTTGTAATACCTAGAATCTCCAAAGTACAATGGAGGCAAAGCCTTCAGTTATCAAGCTCCTCTCCTGTGGAATCAGCTGCCAATCTGGATTCGGGAGTCAGACTCGATCTCTGTTTTTAAGAATAGGGTTAAAACCTTCCTTTTTGATATAGCCTACAATTAGGGATGGATTATGTGCCTCTGAACCCTCCCTTAGTTACTGTATGTTGCTAATAGGTTTAGACAGCCGGGGGACCTCCAATAATGCACTGGGCTTCACTCCTTTCTTCACTCTCAATGATTTTTTTTTTTTTTTGCTGGTCATTAACATCTGTTTGTTCTCTCCCATAGATTGAGTCCCCATCATGCTGTTTGCTCTCTACGTATCTGTTCTTTTCATCTTCTCTATCCCCTCACCCCCCAGCCAGTTGCAGCAGATGACTGGCCCTCCCTAAGCCTGGTTCTGCTGGAGGTTTCTTCCTTTTAAAAGGGAGTTTTTCCTCTCCACCGTCGCCAAGCGCTTGCTCACAGGGGATCACCTGATTGCTGGGGTCTTTCTGCAATTGTGGGGGCTTCCCCTACAGTTGAAAGTGCTATGAGATGACTGTTGTTGTGAAATGGTGCTATATAAATAAAGTTGAATTGAATTGTGCATGTTTTAGTATCCACAAACCATTACTAAATCAGGCCTTTACTATTATTTTTATTAGGCATTATTACTGCATGTTAAGTCCAATCTAAAGAGCACATTTATGCCATGTTTCTGTTTTGCGCCAGTGGTTTTGTTAGTAAGTCAGTGCAGTGTGTTTTTCACACTAATTACCTGCAGACTGTACACCCACTTTATGCAGCAAGGAGGTGACTCAATTAAGAGAGGTGTGGCATTGGGGCAGTTTCGGCATATTGGTATTTTGGTGCACAAAGCAGGTCTATAGGCAGTAGTGCATTCCTGATAGCTATTTAAGGGGTGCGTTTTAAAATCGTGAGTGCCCACATAGGCCTATTGACAGGGATACCCGAGGAAATGCTCACAGAATACGATTAATAGACAGAGTTGTAAAAGTTATGATTTATTCAAAATATTGTTACCCATCATTTTCTATAACATTTTCGGAATGATACTTCATAATGAGATAAGAGGAATGACATGGTACGGTACATACCGGCATACCATTTTTGGTACAGTATGAATTTCATAGGAATGAGATAATGGAAATAACAAGATAGGAAGGTTGGCAGATAAATAGGTGGTAAAGATGATTAGTATGCCACTTTGACATTTACAGAAGATGTATCTGGAGAAGTAAATTAAGAAATTATTTGCAATTTTGTAAATTTTATAACTTATGGCACAAATAATGCTTGAATCTAATAAGCCAGGGAACCATATATGAAAGGAAGACATACTCAATTAAGCACCAGAGAAGGCCTAAGCATTTTGTGTGGCACTACAATACATCCTTCAAGTCTTCCTTTTTGACCGAATGGTGGAGAGGTTCAGATGCTATTAGATGATGGCTGTTAATAAAGGCAGGCAGAACTGAAGACCGTACCATGTTTAAGTAATCTCTTTTTCCTGCTGCACAGCAGCAGACAGGAAAGCTCTGCAGGGGATGATAAGATCAGCTAAGAAAATCACCGGCTGCCTCCTGCGCTCCTTGGAAGGCATCGTCAACCCCCATTTTCTCAAAAGGGAAAGGAAGATCCAGTCAGACCCATCACACTGACTAGAGTCTCTTCAACTTTTAACCTTCAACCGTCTGGCAGGAAGTACAGGAATATTACGTGTTGGACAAACTTTAAAGAACAGTTTTTATCCATGGACTATCAGACTTTTAAATGCATGAGTGACACACAGATGGGCAGTCATGGAACAATGCAATAAGAGTGTGTAGCCATTTGTAAATTGAAATATGACCACTGACTATGTAGAGTATCTGTGCCTTTTATGTGTCTTTAATGTTTCTTTTTACTGCATTTTACTTTAAAAATTTTGCTATCAATTACATTTATGACTATTGTTTATTATTTACTATTTAGTATTTTGAAGTGCAGTGAATGAAGTTGCTCCAGCAATTTTGTTGTATAACTGAGTGTACAATAACAATAAAGGTTAACTATTCTATTCTACGTTACACCCAAAACACGCCTCTGAATAATTAAGAGAGTTCAGACTAGTTCCTTTGCACTTTTTACCTGTGCAAAGACAATTTTTTGCACTACCATAATAACAAAAGGAACCTGGACACACCCATAAATGAGCTCTGCCTCTTAGACACTAGACTGTTGACTGCTGTTGTAATGTGCCTCTTAGACTTTACAGCAGTTCTGTGGTATGGATCTGTATCACAGTATACATCTGTGAACTGAACATAACACATCAGAAATAGTTTGTTTCTAATAGCTACCTGTAATATTTCCAGTATCTTCAGCTTGGTATCCATGACTGTCAGGTCCATCTTGTCAATGCTGTCTTTACTTCCTCTCTGACCATCAAGCACAAGCCCCGCCCCAAGCCCTGCTCCTCTGTTGCTGGCACCTCCAAATATGGACTGTTTCCTGCTGAGGACCATGGTGGACATCATCTGCCCCATCCCGTGAATAGAGCGCTTTACATTCTTCCCTTTAGAGAATAGCGAACACAATATTAGATCATTACAAAGAATAATCTCGTCAATTTTAACAAAATCTCACCAATAAATGTTTGTAAACTTAGTCTCAGCATCTTTGAAAAAGAAGGCCTTATTTGCTTGGCGGAACATGTAGTACCTGAAGGCTCATCATGGAATAACAGCCCAGGATGTCCAGGATTGGGTCTACAGTCGATGATGCCCAGAAGGGTCCGGGTGAGTCTGAGCAGCTCATGAAAACTGTAGAAGCCAAAGTAGATCAAATGTCGGGCTAAACTTACCACCTGGGGGAGGAATGAAAGCAGAAGGTGGATTCATTGTAGTAAAAAAGAAGCTTTATGGATCAATGGAGCATTAAAATAACAGAAGATAAGAAGAAAACCTCATATGTAAGTTTGTTCTTCTCCTCATTGTGGAAGGGCAGCTCATCATTCAGGACATTGTTGAGGTACTCCTCCATGAAGACCATGGTGCTGAAGAAACGATTCTTCTTGTTGTCTCTGCTGTCGTCCATGTTGGAGTCATAACTGAGAAGGATACACAATGAGATCTTAAAGGGAACGTATAATGCACACATTATTAATTACATTATATGTTTTATATGTTTATAAGTCTTGTGGGGGAATCCTTGGGGGAGGGGTAGTTACTGTTACTTTCCCTTCATCAGAGCCTCAAAGTCGTCCTTTTTTGTTTCTTGTCTTGGGTTTGAGAGTGGCGCTTCAGTGTGACATCCAGTGGTGGTGAAAAATCCTTCTTGCTACTCATATAATACTGTTTTGCTAAGTAGGACTTCAAAGAGCCACGACTGGCTTTTGAAGAGCTGTGGGTTGAGTCCCACTGGATTTAAGCAATGTTTGCATGTAAAGTTAGGCCAGTCTTTTAATTACACCCAGCTCCAGTGTAGGCTATATCTACATTTGCAATAGACAGTGCTGTGAAAAAGTATTTGCCCTCTTCCAGATTTCTTGTATTTTTGCATATTTCAGTGAATCAGGTGGACAGTTGTACTGTATTTACTATCCTTGCACTGATGATGATGTTCATCCTTCGTGCTCGAAGATGACCAATGACATCAATTTGACGTTGAACTGCTGCGGTGAGTCTGGAGGTGGCTGGTGAGGCCAATCCGGGCAATGAATCCTCTCCTACAAGTAGGACAGAAGTGGGAAGGGGTTGTGATGTTGGTGCTAGTTGCTCTGCCCTTCCGCATCTGGCGTTTCTGCTCTGCATGCTGTACACGCTGCTCCTCTGCTCTTTGGGCTCCTGTTGTGATAGCACTGCGCCAGGAGGGGCGATCAGCAGCAAGCGTCTCCCAGGACTCTGTGTCAATGGAGAAGTCTTTAAGGTTAATCTTCAGGTTGTCCTTAAAGCGTTTCTTTTGTCCTCCGACTCTGCATTTCCCTTGGGCAAGTTCTCCATAGAAGAGCTGTTTTGGGATACGGGAGACGTGGCCTGCCCATCTCAGCTGAGCCTTGCGCATGGTGGTAATGGCGCTGGGGATGTCTGCCTGCTTCAGCACCTCCGTGTCTGGAGCTCTGTCTTGCCAGCGGATGTGGAGGAGGTTGCGAAGACACCTGAGATGGAAGTGGTTGATCTGTCGCTTGTGCCTTCTGTATGCAGTCCACATTTCGCAGCCATAGAGTAGTGTGGTTAGGACGACTGCACGGTAGACCTTCAGCTTTGTTGTGAGGCTGATCCCTCTCCTCTCCCAGACATTTTTTTCTGAGTCTCCCAAATGCGCTGCTTGCTTTGGAGATCCTGTTGTTGATCTCAGAGTCGATGGTGGCATTACGGGAAAGGGTGCTACCCAGGTAGGTGAAGGTCTCTACCGCCTGGAGGATCTGTCCATTTACCTGTATCTGTGGCTTGTGGTACTGGTTTCCGGGGGCTGGCTGGAACATCACCTCGGTTTTCTTGGTGCTGATGGTAAGGCCAAAGTTGTCACAGGCTGAGGAAAATCTGTCCATCTGCGACTGCATTTCCTGCTCGGCACCAGCATTGAGTGCACAGTCATCAGCAAAGAGGAAATCTCTGATGACAGTCTCCTTCACCTTCGTGATGGCTTCCAGACACCTAAGGTTGAAAAGTCTTCCGTCACACCTGTACCTGATGTCGATGCCAAGCTCACAGTCTCTGAAAGCATCTGAAAGCATTGCTGAGAACATCATGCTGAACAGTGTCGGGGCCAGAACACAACCCTGCTTGACTCCATTGGTCACTGGAAAGGCTTTGGATGGTTCACCATCATCCAGGACTCTGGCTGTCATTCCATCGTGGAATTGGCGGACAACTGCAATGAACTTGCGGGGGCAGCCACATTTTTTCATGATTATCCAGAGTCCCTCGCGACTGACTGTATCGAAGGCCTTGGTCAGATCGACAAAGGTTGTGTAGAGGTCGTGGTACTGTTCCATGCATTTCTCTTGGAGCTGGCGGGCGGCAAAGATCATGTCGGTGGTCCCTCGACCTGCACGGAAGCCGCATTGACTTTCAGGGAGGAGACCCTGCTCCAGGGGGAGCAGGGACTAATGATTGAGGAGATAACAGGTATAAGGGATAAGGACCTGTACTTATATAGCACTTTTTCTAGTCACAAAGACCACTCAAAGCGCTTCACTAGTACTAACCTTCTATTCTAAGGGCCTATAGGAGACAGATATCTAGGGACAATTTAGAACAACCAATTAACCTAACATGCATGTCTTTGGTTTGTGGGAGGAAACCGAAGCCCCGGTAAACCCACGCAGCACAGGGAGAACATGCAAACTCCACACAGAAAGGTTCCTACCCCTGCCAGCCTGGGGATTCAAACCTGGAACCTTCTAGCTGTTAGGCAACAGTTCTAACCACTGCATCACCGTGCTGCCGTGCTATGGGGGGACAGCAGTGGTGGTCTAGTTGATAGAGCAGCCGCCCCACAACCGGGAGGTTGGGGGTTCAAGTCCCAGCCGCGTCATACCACAGACCATATAAAAATGGTACTTCCTGCCTTCTATCATGGTGTTCAGAATGGGGAAAGGAGAAGTTGTATGGCAGTGACCCCTCTGATTCTAGATGTCATTAACACTATAGATAGGAGAAACAATTTTGTTTTACTGTACATGACTGGCTGTATGGACTGAATGACAACAGAGTTGGCTTCTTCTTCTTAACAAGGTCATTATGGGTTATATTGCTAACAAGGGGGATGGCACCCCATCCCCCCTCAAATTTCCTACTGCTCATCTTATATTTGCCAAAAAAATATCTTGATGATCCACAAGACTTTTGGGAAAATATTCCATGGACTAACAAGACAAAAGTTAAAATTTTTGGAAGGCATGCATCCCGTTACATCTGGTGTAAAACTAACACAGCATTTTAAAAAAACAACATCATGCCAACAGTCAAACATGGAGGTGGTAATGTGATGGTCTGGGGCTGCTTTGCTGCTTCAGGAAATCGATGACTTGCTGTAATTGATAGAACCATGAATTCTGCTCACTACCAAAAAATCCTGAAGGACGTTCGTGACCTCAAGCTCAATCCCTCGAGTGTGGCTGAATTAAAACAATTCTGCAATGAAGAGTGGGCCAAACTTCCTCAAAAGCAATGTAAAAAATGCATTGCCAGTTATCCCAAATGCTTGACTGCAGTTGTTGCCACCAAGGGTGGTACAACCAAATATTATTAGGTTTGGAGGCAATTACTTTTTCACAAAGGGCCAGATAGGTTTGGATAGCTTTTTGCCCTAAATAAATAAAATCATCATTTAAAAATTCCATTTTGTATTTACTCGGGTTATCTTTGTCTAATGTTAAAATTTGCCTGATGATCTCTGTTCTGGCTCCTTAAGAGCTGTCCACAGATTACTGTTGTATCTGGGTACATGTTTGCAGCACTTAGATTTATTTTGTAAGAGTACTGTATTGCTATGTTTTATTTTGAAAGCAAACCGGAAGTCCAGCGTTAGTCCCTTCCTGTCCAGCACCATGAAAAACGAGGTCTACAGCTAGACAGCCACAGGACTTAGTGGCAGGACACGTCCAGTCCAAGGACGGATAATTTTTTCACACTTAAGTGTTATGACCCGAGCGCCGGTCTTGTCCGCGCTCGGGCTACGTATAGCTCGCTGCCAGCTTTGACAGCTGTGGGTTATATTCTGGCTTCACCGGGCTCTTATTGTGAAGGCGCTCGGTGGGGCTTCCGGCTGTCAAGGTCAGCCAGCTGACTGTCATTACTACTCGTTAGGGCTCGCCCTTATTAGGCAGACGCTGACAGCAGTTAGATTGCAGGAGTATCGTCAGACATCATCCAAGCCTCGTCAGACATTCATCGTTCTGGTCTGGTCAGGTTCGTGTGTATTTTCTCGTGCTTTGCTCATTCATGTCATGCCATGTTTTAGACCGTAAGTGGCTGGGGTTAGCCTTACGGTCCCATGCTCAGTGTTCAGTGTTTTTCGTCACAGTCATAGTCTTGTATGTGTGTCTCGTGTTTTGTGAATAAATCACCATCTTTGCAAACTCATCGGTGGACTCTTGGCGTCTTATGGTGATCCACGAGGATCACCGCATGACAGTATACTCCTGCCACGGACGTCTAAACGGAGACGCCACACTGAGACGCCTTTCTTCCGTGAGTTTTGCTATTGTGTGGAGTTTTTTCTCCTGTAGTTGGACTTGGTAGGGAGATGCCCGACAGCGAGTGTGACTATTGCCCGGAGTGGCTGGAGGAGATTGACGGCTATCTGGCGGAAGCCGCCCGTCTCATGCCCACTGACGCGGCCGATCATTACCTATGCCTCGCACAGCAGGCTGTGCACCGTTACCATCTCACCTATATTCCGGTAGGAGAAAAGAGATTATCATGGATTTTTGCACAACGCACATTGAGGGAGAAGGCGCTCCTGGGAACCGCTCCACCTCCCTCGCCAGGACAGCGTCCCTGGCGAGAGTGGAGATTCGTCGGCTGGAGGGAAAGCCCGGCAGGGGACCTGTGGATCGGAATCCTGTGCCTGCCACCCACCCAGTCCCAGCGTCATGTGTTCCTGGGCCCTTCGCCACTCCATCGGCCAGTAGGCCCCATAGCCGTGCTCCTACCAAGCCCCAACGAGAATCCTGTCCGGATCCAACTCCGGGTCGTCAGAGGGACCCAGCCTCCCTGTTGGCCGCATCATATACGTCACGACAGAAGGGAATCCCCGCAGCCACCGCCCACGGGTCATCTGTTCCAGCTGCGCTGTCAGCTCCTCGTGCCCGCGTCGCCCCGACTGCCATGTCCTCCTCTGTGACGTCACCCCCCGCGGCTGGGAATGCTGTGAGTTGTGCTTCAGTGAGACATGTCAGCAATCCATCTCGAGCGGCTCCTCCTCGTGGCCCCGAGGAGCCTGCCGTTTTCTCCCGGAGGGATAAAAGGAGAACTCCACCTGCTGCAGCAGGCACCACCTTCTCTCCAGGAGACAGGCAAGTGCAAATTGTTTCTTCCCATCATTTTTATGATCTGCCTTGTCTGACTCCTGGGGCCGGAGTTCGCAGCCCCCCGAGCTTCCGCCACCTGCTGTAACTGTTATTCCTAAACCTGCTGCCTCTGTGTCTTCCCCTGCCAAGTGGTCCGCGACGCCAGGCCTACGTCTCGGGAGGAGGAGGGGGCCTGCACGGCTGGAAAGCCTGGATCCAGCCCAGCAGCCACGTCGTGGACAGAGGAGGAGAGCAGACTGCGGCCCGGAACCTGTGCCGACGGAGAAGCGTCCCCGGGTTTCCTCGCCGGAACGGTCTGAGTCAGCGGGTCGAGTGTCCCCTGCCCCCACGCCATACGGGTCATCGGCGTGGACATCGGCGCGAGAGGAACCTCAGGCTGCAGATGTCATCTTGCCAGCTGCGGAGCCCGATGCAGCTGAGTTGGAGCCTGCGGACGAGAGTCGCCGCCCTGAACCTGGATCGACGAAGTCCTGGGTGGCAACAGAACCCGAGTGCAGGCAAGTGCTCCCTATTGTGTCTCTGTCCTCTGTTTCTGAGCATTTGTGCCTGCCTCTCGGGGAGGCGAGTGAGGAGCAGCCGCCTGCTGCGCCCGAGCTCGTCTCGTTGGGTTCTGTTGCTACCGGTGATACTGATCCTGGTTTTCCTGTTGTGTGTGAGCTTTATTGCAGTGTCGCCGGCATGGAGCCAGTCGGGGTCACTGATTTGGAGGTTCCGGGTTCGGGGGTGGAGATCGTCAGCGGAGCTGCACCAACCCGGTTGGGGTCCGTTGTGGAGGCTGCGGTGGCCCAATCGGAGTCCGACGGAGGGGCGCCCGAGACCCAATCAGGGTCCATCGCGGGAGCGGCCTTGGCCCAATCGGGGCCGGACGGGAGTGCGCCCGAGGCCCAATCGGGGTCCATCGCGGGAGCTGCTTTGGCCCAGTCGAGGTCCGACATGGGTGCAGCCGGGACTCAATCGGGGTCCAGCGGAGGTGCAGCGCCGGTGTGGTCCGCGGACGGTGGAGGAGCTGCAGACCCTTCGCCGTCGGACGGAGTTCGGGCTCATCTTTGCCTTCTAGTCCCTCTACTGAGTCATCGCCCCTGTGCATCATCGCCAGGGGCCGTGGGGGTCCCTTCTCGCTCGCCCCAGTTCTCCCGAGCTTTGTCTCCACCCGGGAGGCCGCCGCGGGCTGTTTTCCCCCAGTACTGGTGGCTGAGGGATGCGGGTCGGCCGCCTGAGGAACTGCTTCGCCGGTTCGGCGCTTCGGGTCGGCCACCCGACGTGTTATGTGTTTTGCTGGGTGACCTGGTTCGGCCACCAGAGGAGTGGACGTGCTGGGCTTTGGACTGTGATGAGCCGCCCGGTCATGTCCCACCCCCCATGACCGCACATCGGCCATTGGACGCGGGGAGACCACCTGAACTGTTCCTGTGGCGCCTGGTCTCCGCCGATCGCCATGAACTGTTGGGGGGTAGAGGTCACTTTTTTGGTGGGGGTTGTTCCAGTAATGGTTCTGTTTTTTTTCTTGTTATCCGGTGTTTTGTAATGGTTATTTGGGTATCTGTGGGTATTTGTGGTCTGCCCTGCAGTTGCCTTATTTTGTTTGTGTACAGTTAGGTTTGACCCAGTAATTGTTCTGTTTTTCTGTATTTGGTTATTTGAAAATTCTCTCGAGCATTCACACAGGTGAGAAGCCATTTTCTTGTGAAACGTGGGCAAAGATTTAATTTTTCTCTTGCTGTCCTGTGCTGTTTGCTGTAATTGTTGTTTTGGCATTTAATCAGATCTGAGTGTTTGGTATTTTTTTTTTTTTGTCATTGTGCTGTGTTAGTTTTGTTTCCTTTGCCTGGTCTTGGTTATGTTTTATTGTACTGATTCTGGGTTTGGTCTCTCTCTCCCTCCGGACCTGCCCCCAGCGGCCCACCCTGAAGGGGGGGGGGGGGGGCAGGGTGGTCTATGGGCGTTCTGGAAGCCCGCCCTCGGAGGGAGGGTACTGTTATGACCCGAGCGCCGGTCTTGTCCGCGCTCGGGCTACATATAGCTCGCTGCCGGCTTTGACAGCTGTGGATTATATTCTGGCTTCACCGGGCTCTTATTGTGAAGGCGCTCGGTGGGGCTTCCAACTGTCAAGGTCGGCCAGCTGACTGTCATTACTGCTCGTTAGGGCTCGCCCTTATTAGGCGGACGCTGACGGCAGTTAGATTGCAGGAGCATCGTCAGACATCATCCAAGCCTCGTCAGATATTCATTGTTCTGGTCTGGTCAGGTTCGTGTGTATATTCTCGTGCTTTGCTCGTTCATGTCATGCCATGTTTTAGACCGTAAGTGGCTGGGGTTAGCCTTACGGTCCCATGCTCAGTGTTCAGTGTTTTTTCGTCACAGTCATAGTCTTGTATGTGTGTCTCGTGTTTTGTGAATAAATCACCATCTTTGCAAACTCATCGGTGGACTCTTGGCGTCTTATGGTGATCCGCGAGGATCACCGCATGACAGTAAGGAGTTGTTCAGAACTCCTTATAAGAACTCCTGATACAAAGATACACAGTGATGATACAGAGTGAAGTACGTGGCGGTAATGCACCTGTAAGCTGGTTGCCAACCGCCAATCAAATCTAAAAGAAGAAGATGTCTACAACTCTGTGTCCTGAGCCAAGCATAGCCTGTATGTTGATATAAACTTAATATTTTGCCTGTTAACCCTTAGATATAAGTGCTACGTTTATTTTGTTAGAAGTTGTGTGCGAAAACATCGCTAAATTTGTCTACCTTGTGATTAGCATTTTAGCTAACATTCGCATGCTCGCCCGCTAGCATTAGCATGTTAGCTTTTTGAAAAGTATATAAATCAATATGAAAAACCAATGTTGTATGGTTTGTCTGTTACAGTTTTACTCCTTCCACACACGATTCATCAATAAAATTCATCTAAAGCACTACTGGTGTCGTCATTTGGAGGAGTTATCTATCTGCACACTGGGGAAGGAGTGAGGGCAAAACAATCTCAAACATTTAAGTGCAACAAATATGCAAAAACATAAGACATCAGGAAGGGGGCAAATACTGTACATTTTCACAGCACTGTATGTACATATATAATGTTTGGTTGTCTTACGCTGCATAGCAACACAAAGGTTTTTCAGTTGAAAATACAGTGCTAAAGTGAACCACTGTCTGTGTGATGCAGAAGTAAAGCAGTATGGATAAGATGAATGTGGCACTCTCTTGAATCAATGTTAAGTTTTTGGAGTTTTCAGTTTTTTTAGCCCATGAAAATTGACTCTAAAAATGCATCCATCTCTAAAAGGAGAGAAGGCAAACCACCATCTACTTAAGGTAATTCCATGACCATTCAGAAGTATTTCTATAATCTCCACTTCAAGAGAACTGAACATTTCCTTTAAAATCTATTTACTCTTTGATGGTGATGGAGGTGGGGATCTCGGTCCAAAGGCGGGCAAACTTGACAGGGGTCACAAGTTCCTGAGGGTCCCGGTCTACATGGGCATGGAGCATGAGGCGGCAGAAGGACGCCCGCAGATCAAAGGGTAGTGTCTCGTCCATCATGCACAAGAAGATGAGCTCCACATCCAGCTGTTTGGAGATCTCGTCTATGGCCAGATACTGACGGTCCAAGCACATCCGGGCGAAGAGCTTCAGCTGGTACCTGAGCAGAACCACAGAAGTAAACAGGTTCTGTCAATTTAAAGTTCTGCTAAAAGCAATATGGGTAATTTTCATGAACTTTCCTGTGTGCGGGTGTATACCTGTAGTAGGTGAGAACGTTCTCGTCATGTGCGTTCCCTTGTCGTGCCTCCTGAGCCAACTGTCTGATGCTCTTCTCTTGTTTTTCATTGGTCTTATCTGTCCACATCAGCCACACCTGACAGAAGAGACAAAAAGTGCCACAACCACAAAACAACAACAAAACCATCCAAAAAGGTCCTAACATACCTTCAGAGATGCATGCAGCTCTTTAATCAACCACAAGAAACTAAAAAAATACAGTTTTCTGAGAAAAAAAGCTGCAAATTTAAAGGAATGTTATTTTCTTTGGGCAGGTGGTCAAGATCTAATTGCCGCAGTAACATTTCAGAGATTTGGTTAGGCAAGATGATTATGTTGGTTTAAATGAATCAACTCACTCTGGTTATATAAACTGTCAAAATCCTAGAAGTTTTGGCCATGGAGAAGTAGTACCAACTTAAAATTCCAAATTACTAGTTAATATAAAACAAAAAACATGTTATAATTCCTTTGAGGACCTGGGACCTCATGTACAAAGGGTACTTACACACAAAAACATGGCTTACGTCCTTTTCCATGAAAAATTTCAGATGTATCAAGAATGAAATGACCGTGGAAATATGCGCAGCCCCATGCCAACTTCATGGCTGGCGTACGTACGTTTCTACTGATATTGACCCATTGGCAACACTTAGAGGTGATGTTGGGAGACTGATAATGACGTGAAAATTATTGTACACACCAGAGACACATGATGAACAAACATCCAAGTGTGTGCAATAAGATGAGTGGATATAAAAGCAAGTGCAAAGAAGTGCAGAAAATGCCTCTAATAACAGAGGTCTAGATGATATTGCAAATCGCGCAGTGAGAAGAGAAAGAGTATTTAGAGACATAAGATTTTCTGGCTCGGGATGATGACTGGCTTGTCATCCAGTTTAGGTTTCCACAGGCAGTCCTTGTGGAACTGAGCTTAACAGAGCTAAAGCCGCTCTTGGAGCATGACACGGTGAGAAGCCGTGCGCTGCCCATCCCAGTCCTGGTGCTGACAATGGGGTTTCTGGAAATGGGCATTCCAGAGGGAGCTGGCAGACCCATCGGGATCATCCCAGTCAACCCTGAGCTGAGCTATGCCAGCTGTGTGGGACGGCATTATCCGGCTGTCACCCAGGTACATCACATTCCCATACAATGCAGTTGAACAGTCCAACATCAAAGTGCAATTTGCAGTGAGAGCCAGTTTTCCGAATGATTCTAATGAACAGCATTGCTGGGAACAAACTATAAGCCGGCACCGTGCAGATGGTTGGCTTCCTGGTGAGTAAATTCATGTAGCTGTCCTAATAATGACCCACCTCATGTGCAATATGCCTGTGAGCCCCACAAATATCACCCTGTCTTCAAGGCTTCATTGCAACTCTGTGGTTTGAGTAAGTGATTTTCTTTTTTTGCTGATTAAACTACAGTTTCACAGCATTCTACCAAGCCCCCAATTGACTCTGTGTGTACAGTAGCTATGTCAATAAATACATGCATAAAGTTTGAAATGCAACAGTCTCACCCGTTCCCTGATGCACTTCATTCATTTAGTAGTGTGTAATCCATGTAAATTGTATGTAACTATAAAGGATGAGATCTGCATTTTGGACATAAAATATGTACTTGTCAAGTCTAATATGATCCACTTTCAATTGACAGGTGACCGTGGCTACCCACTAAATAGGTTCATATTGTCTTCTTTTTTGTGACTGTTTTCCTTTATTCAACCAGCTGATACTCCCGGCTGGTCACAAACTGATTGAGTGATTTATTCATCGTTTAAAATAACATTGTATAAAAGATACAACATACATTTAAAAACAATGTGATGACACAAGAAAGTGCGCACACTTTATTTCCATTGGGGTCCCTAAAAAAAAAAACAAACAAACACTGCAGCTAGTCTCATACCTGCAACCTTCTGCTTTGAAGGCTGGCAGATTTAACCACTGAGTTATGCATGGGACAAATCACAGCGATCAGCTGACGCTTCTGAAGATGACTGCACTAATGCCAGAAGACAGCGTGCCAAACAAAATGTTTTTACGTGTTCTGCTTCATTCAGCAGCACCTCTAACTCACATTCCATGAAATCCCATTAAATCCATTATTTTTGATCGTGGATACAGGAGAATCAAACGTGCTGGGCTTGTATTTACTTTATCTATTTGCATACCTATTTGCATCTAACTGCATATTCAAATGGAGGCATGTCAAGGGAGGAGTCCGGTATTCCCTCACATGCGTTCAATTTCAAGTCGATTGGAATGTACAAAGGAAATATGCTTGGATTCCTGCGTATGGACGGTTTCATACATTTGGATTTTTTTTTTTTTTTTTGCTGACGACGTTTTCTTGATTTAAACGTACATCATCTTTCAGTAGGAAATCCACGTAAGTCTTTGTACATGAGGCCCCTGGTCCTCAGTATTGGGCATTTTAGCAATTTTAGGTTAGAACTGATTTTATTTGCTGTAGTTTATCATCCTCCAACAGTTTACTCAGAGTTCTTATCTGAATTTGCAGAGTTTTATATGATTAGTGCTTAAATCCAATAATGATTATAGAAGGGGACTGTAATACACATGCAGATGTAGATAGTAATTACCTTAAAATGGCATTTAATTCAATACTAGACTCAGTAGGGTTTTCTCAGAAGGTAGGAAGTTCTACCCCCCTATCATAACCACACTTTGGACCTTGTGCTGACATGTGGCACAGAAATAGAAAACCTGGTCGTGTCTCCTCATAACCCTGTACTGTCAGACCATCTGTTAACTTTTGATTATACTATTTCTGACTATATGACTCCTAAAGAAAATTATTACTACAGTAGATATCTTTCAGAGGATGCTGTTACCAAATTTAAGCAGATGGTTTCCTCAATGCCATGTGACAAAGTTGTTTCTAAGACTGACTTTTATCATTTGGGTAATATTGCCAAGATGAGGAACATCTTGTCTCAGAGTGATGCTGAGAAACTAATCCATGCTTTTGTTAGCTCTAGATTAGATTATTGTAACTCTTTATTATCAGGCTGTCCTAAAACATGTCTAAAAACTCTTCTGTTGATCCAAAATGCTGCAGCTTGAGTTTTAACAGGTACCAGAAAGAGAGATCACATCTCTCCAGTCCTGGCCTCCCTTCACTGGCTTCCCATAAAATTTAGAATTAGGTTTTAAAATCATTCTCCTCACTTACAAAGCTCTAGATCAGGCTCAAAGATCAGGCTCCTTGTTATTTAAAAGATCTGATACTACCTTATCATCCTAACAGAGCATGATGCTCCCAATATGCAGGATTACTTGTAATACCTAGAATCTCTAAAAGTACAATAGGAGGCAGAGCTTTCAGTTATCAGGCTCCTCTCCTTTGGAACCACCTGACAATCTGTATTCAGGAGACAGACTCAATCTCTGTTTTTAAAAAATTGGGTTAAAACCTTCCTTTTTGACAAAGCCTATAGTCAGGGTGGGATCTGGTGACCCTGAACCCTCCCTTAGTTATGCTGCTAATAGCTTTAGATACCCAGGGAAACCTCCAACGATGCATTGGGCATCACTCCTTTCTTCACTAGCAATATAATATTTCTGCTGGTCATTAACATCTGTTTGTTCTCTCCAATAGATTGAGTCCCCGTCATGTTGCTTGCGCTCTACATGTCTGTTCTTTTCTTCTTCTTTTCTATCTACTCACCCGCCAGCCAGTCACAGTAGATGACTGCCCCTCCCTGAGCCTGGTTCTGCCGGAAGTTTCTTCCTGCTAAAAGGGACTTTTTTCTGTCCATTGTCATCAAGCTTGCTCACAGAGGATCAAATTTGATTGCCTGATTACTGGGGTCTTTCTGCAATTGTGGGTTTTTCCCCTACCATCTGAAAGTGCCATGTTGTGAAATTGCACTACATAGATAAAGTTGAATCAAACTGAGGTAACTTTTCATAGGGTTGCAAGAAGAGGAGGGATTGAGTCATGTGAAACCTACCTCATCCTCGTCTCCATAGTCATCCATGCCCATGTAGTCTCCCTGAACACCACCAGTAGGCGTCTCTTTAGGAACACGTCGCCTGGATGCAATAAAACAGATGAGCAGTACAGCCAGAATTTTGATAGCACAACGGAAACTAAAATTTACATTGTAAAAATACTTATGCAAAGCAAATTTTATCCTCTATTTAAGGTGCTACAAAAATCATTTAATATTTTTAGACTAAAATAAAATATCACCTCCTATGTGATGGTAATGGTTGAGTGCTGTCAGCCACTCCATTTACTGTTGGTGACTTCCCCTCAGACTTGTTTTGTTGAATCTCCGACTCTTGTTCACACTGCCAGCCCACTTGTCCAATTTTCTAGTGGCCTTCCCTTGAGACCTCTGTATATAGAGCAGTGTTTTTACTGACTGGCTATCTCGACCAAGCATCAAGTGAATTTTTGGCTTGAGTTGAACAAAATCCATCTCGTGTCGCCCGAAGCAAATTCATGCGTGTTTGCATCTTTCCAGTAACTCTGCATGTAACTGCCTCAGGTGTTACACTGAGTAAACACATTATAAGACTAAAGGTGCTTTCCAATAGCCCAATAGTGTACTAGGAAGTGGACTGCACAGGGTATTTCGCCATATTAAGTGAGATTCCAAACCAAAGGGAGAGAACGGTCTTCAGTTCAAAGGGAACTGAGAACTGAGCAGGGAAGAAGTGAACAACAGTACATCACTCCAGCAGAAGCTGACGAGAAGATTACCCATAAGCCATTGCACCTCAAATACGAGTAAAATAAACTATTGTTGCTAACATTATTAACAAGCTAAATTGATGTTGGTTATTGTTTATGTCAAATGATAGTAATAAAAATATATTTGTATTAATATTTTATTTAAGAAATATAAATTAGCCGCTGCAGTATCAGTATGTGTCCATGGTTACCATGGTAACACACAGAGGAGGGGGCTGATGGTTACAGGGTGTTTCAAATGGAGAAATTTTGTGAAGGGCAGTTAGCTTCACTGATATTCCCTGAGAACGGAGCAGAGAGAGGGAATACAGTTGAAATACACTGTGGATCGGAATGTAGCTTAAATTGACATTACATATTAGGGCTGGGCAATTAATGGAGATAAAACCGAAACCAACAGTTGGGGTGTAAAACCGATGTATTCTTGCTCATGTCATTTTTTTTTTTTAGTTTTCCCCTCTCCCTGTTGTGTATAGAGAGCTTTTCATATACTGTCGCTTTAAGATGTACTCGTCGAGTTACATGTGTGGGCACGTAAGTCCACACTTAGGAAGCAGAACAGTTAGCGCTGTTTGGAAGCAGCAAAACACTGCAGGTCTCCACCCATATAGTATGTGATGGCTGACTCTTTATTTCATAGGAAGGTATCAAGAAAAAGCAAGAAAAGAGTATGGAAACTAACATGTAGATGCATGAAACTAAGCCGCTGTTAGCCTCTAATGGCTGTCTGCATCATTTCAGCCATTTTCCAGCAGGAATTCACGACAAAATGGACAAGCTAAGGCTGTATTTAAGAACCTGATAAGAGACTCATTAACTATGTAGTGGTAACGCAATCATACTCAACACAGCTAACAAACTAATTAGCCCCCGTTGCGAGTCACGTAACACATAAATCCTTAAGAGGTATGTAAACAAACAATGACTTCTGCACTTTACAATGTGTGTGAAATGGCAGTAATGCTACTCTTTACTATAGTATGCTCATTTACTACTGCACTGCAGTGATATGATACCACACTCTTGTGCAATATTACTTAATTACAGCACGTGAACTGTAAAGGACAAGGAAGGAGAGAAAAAACTGAAACACTGTGAAAGGGTCAATTAACCATGATGCTGATTTAAGGTCAAATTGCCCATCACTACTGCATATACCATAATAGGCTACAATATTTCATTTAATAACATTTTTGATTGGTGGGGTGCTAACGGGGAACTTCTCTTAAAATAAGAAGTTGTCTTTAACTCAAAAAAAATTTTATGTGCTCCCATGATCAGCAATATTCAGTTAATTTAGAGTACCTATCATGTTGTTGATTCCATATCAAAACACATAATTTTTATTAACTTGGTTAGCTTAGTATTGTTACTATGCTACTGACATTGCATGCAGTCAAATGAATCATTGTTACTGTGGTTACCATTGCAAGAATTACTAGTACTTGGCAAAGAATTACAAGGAGGGTGCTGGGCAGTGATGGTGGGTGTTAGGTGGTGTGGTCAAATAACAGCCTAAATGGAGCATAGGCTGTCATTTGAAAGCCTAAGCTGTCACACTAGAGTGGCGTCTAGTGTGACATCCAGTGGTGCTGAAAGAATTTAAGAATTTTAAATAGAAGGTGAATTACTGGCTTCAAATGTGAGGCAAGAGTAATATATAGTTTGTTTTGGCAGAACTGTGTGAAGGCTGAAAATATGTAAAATTATACACAGAATACCAAAGTTTTAGTTATTTGAAATTAGTTTAGAACAACTTGGTTCAGATCTGACCATGCAACATAAGGTCAGGTTCTTTCTTGAATTACCATGCAAGTCATGACATTTATGAAAAAGACTGGCGGCAGCCAGCAGTACCTCTCAGCCTCTTTCTTTGTTATTGAAATGTCATTTATATGGCATTTTGACCTTGACCTAAGACCTTGCAATCCCAAAAGCACTGTGATAGTTCAGTGTCAGGGTGAACCTGTGTACAACGTTTACTGATCCTATCTTTACTCATTCAAAAGTAATAGGGCAGAGGGAATGCTAACCTTGACCTTTGACCTTTTGACCCCAAATGCATAGTCAGAGGTCAGGGTGAATGTATGTAGTAAGTAAGTATGTAAGATTAGTGATCCTAGTGTTCTTTGTTTTTGAGATAGTTTAAATGGCAATCTGACCTTGACCTTTGGCCTTGCAATCCCAAAACCATAGTCAGAGGTCAGGGCCACAGGGTGAACTTATGCACAAAGTTTGGTGACCTGGGCTTCACTCGCTCTATAGTAATATGGCATAGGGGAAGCTAACCATGGCATTTGACCTTTTGAGCCCAAACATATACAGTAGTAAGAGGTCAGGGTGTCAGATTTAACAAGTATACAAAGTTTGGTGGCCCTAGGTTTCATTGTTGTTGAGATACAGTTTATATGACATTTTGACCTTGATCTTTAATCTTTTGACCCCAAACTCATACATGTAGGTCAGGGTCCAAAGGTGAATCTGTGCATCATGTTTGGTGATCCTAGATTTCTTTGTTGTTGAGATATAGTTTAAATGGCAATTTGACCTTGACCACTGACCTTCCAACCCCCAAACCATAGTCAGAGGTCAAGGTCAGAGGGTGAACCTATGTACAAAGCTCAAGGACCCTAGCTTTACTCATTCTATAGTAATAGGGCATAGGGAAAGCTGTGTTATCACATTCACAAGATTAAAGGAAAAACTGACCCAAATTTGAACTCGTCTGAGATTTTTCATAAATACAACCATGATATTAATTTGAAAACCGTATGTCATTTCTTTCTGTAGTTATCGCATTCACAAGATTTTGGGGAAACTGACCTTGACCTAAAGGTGAGAGGTCATCCAAATTTGAACTCTGAGATTTTTCATAGATACAACCATGGAATCAATTTGAAAAGTGTACGTCATTTCTTTCTTGAGTTATCGTGTTCACAAGGTAGCTGCTGACATTGCCGCCCATCTGCCTAGCGTGATGATGACAATACAATGCTGTGCAAGTATGGATCATATCAATATCTTGTCTAATATATAATTAAAGATAATTATTAATTTTTGGGGTTAAAATTTAAACCCTTCTCTCTCCCCTGCCTTACTCTGTCTTGATGAGGATATCCTGGTTTTTGGGGTCCAGTACACATTTACAGATGAGCTCCTGGGTGACGGGGATGGCCACGTTATTAGACACACACAGGTCTGACAGGTAGTCCAGAAACCTGCACAGGACAGACCATAAAAAGTAAATGAGAGAAAATTCAAAGATAATTTCAATAAAACAGATACATTTTTGCTGTGATAAGCGTTCAACAAGACTGTCAAAGATGGAGAAGCTCATTCCAGCATAGGGCTGCTAAATGTTGAAATGACACATACTCATAGCTTGTGACTTTTAACCTTTGCTTTGTGCATCACCAGTTTGGTGAGTATCTGGGCCAAATGTGGACAAATGTGGACAGACAGACAGATGGATGGGCAGACAGAGTACCATGGAATTAGTTCATTTCACCTTCCTTGGAGTGAGTTAAAAATGACCCAAAACAACCACATTATTGACTATATTATTACTTTCTGCATGAAATAACAAAACCTTGTAATCATCCATTAGAAACCAACTGAAGCAACATGATGGGCAAAAAATTAAATATTCAAAGGATTTTCAGAATTTTCCTTAAAACTAATCAATTTCCCATTGTGAATGAATAGCCAGTCTTTAAGCTAGATTCACACTACAACCTTTGGACTGACGTTTACTTATGGTTTGGCATACGTTTGGCTCCGCTGGCAAAAGTTGGTAAAAGTTAATGACAGCTGGTGTTCATTGGTGAATTCTGGCAAACGTCATGTTCATCAAAAATTTTCAACATGCCGAAAATTTACAGACGTTTGGAAATAAATGTTAGTGAAAGTTGTGCTCAGTTTGTAAAAGTTCCTGAGCGCTGGGCTAAGTTGTGCACAGCTAGCCTAAATCGGCCTAATTTAAGCTCCATTGGCAAACGTCAACTAAAATGTTGGCAGAAGCAGATGGTTTTAGACAAAATTCACTTTTCAAGCATGCACGGACACAAGAGAAATGCTGACGCAGTGTTGCTGTCCATGGTGCTGGAATGCCAAAAGCCAAGAGAAGGGGGAATAAAAAAAAAAGAATATGGGGGGGGGGGGGGGGGGGGGGGGGGCTGAAAAGTTCATAGGCTGACTAAGAAGTAGTTATGTCTTTGAGGATCAAAAAGAGAGCTTCTATACCACAGGGATCCAAGCGCTGCAACACCGATGGAAGAAGTGTGTGGACCGAAGGGGAAACTATGTTGAAAAATAAACATTTGGTCAAATTTGACCAATGCATCATGGCCAGCCTATGAACTTTTCAGCACCCCCCCCCCCCCCCCCCATGTGTATATATACAGTATCTCACTGGGCTGCAACAGCTCACGACTAGTTGGAGAACGGCATTTGTGAATGACTTTCCAAAATTTCTTGACAGTTCACAAATTCCTCTCTTAAGTCACAGGGCCTTGCTCTCCTGTTGCAAGAAATTTCAATGTGTTCAAATAATTTGGGGGACAAATTTTCTCAATAAAAAGTCACAGAGCAATAAATGTACGCCTTAAATTGATACATTTCAAATGGTTAATGCGGATGTATGTTACACCGGAGGAGTTAAATAGATATAACAAAAATATACCAGATACGTGCACAAAATGTATGGAAAGTAAAGGAACTCTATTTCATTGTTTATGGGAATGTAGATTAATAAGAATGTTTTGGGAAGAGGTGAGGGTAACAATTGAAAAAATAATCTCAAAACAAATCATATTGAATCCTAAACTGTTTTTGTTGAGTCTGTACCCAGAAAAGCATAATTTTAATAAAAGTGAAAGAACATTCATAGACCTCAGTTTGCTTAATGCCAAAAAATGTATTGCACTATTATGGAAAAAGACTCATAGACCAGATGAGACTCAGTGGTTAAGACAGATGTTAACAAACCTTCCATTAGAAAGAATAACATATATACTGAAATCAAAGGAAATTGTGTTTGAGAATATATGGAGACCTTTTATTGATTATGTAAAAAATTTAAACATAACTCTTGAAGAAGAAGGTGAATGATATGTGTGGACCTTGTAAATTCCAAACTGGTGAACACAATATGTATACTTATGTGTTGGATTGTCTAGACTAAACAGAGGAGCATTGTTGAAGATTTGATTTTGTTGGTGGTTGTTGGTGTTTTTTAGTGCATTTTTTTTTTGTAGTACTTTAGTGTTAGTGTTTGACTGTTTGTATCATGTTTGTTTAAAAAAAAAAAAAAAGGTTCAATAAAGATATTGTGGAAAAAAAAAAGTCACAGAGCAGAGATATTCACAAGTCATTTTTTGACAAGTCCAAGTCAAGTTTCAAATCTCCAAGCTCAAGTCCAAGTTGAATCTTAACCCATAAGAACCCAGACCCCTTTCTCCTTCAAGGAAAATTATGGGGGTCTGGATTCTTATGGGTTAAGTCACTTTATGGCTGCAATATCTAAGGAATTTAAAATGTGTACCACATTGTCTTTTATTTATTAGCATTAAGTAACAGAACTGGTTCGGCATTTGGGTATCATTACGTTAAACGGGCTGACCCTAAACCCATAGTCAGAGGTGAGGATCCCAAGGTGAACCTGTGTACCAGGTTTGGTGGTCCTAGCTTTACTCGTTTTACAGTAATAGTAAATTTAACATTTACTGCAGTGCAAATGGAACGTGTGCAGCGCGGTGGTGGAGTGGTTAGCACTGCAGCAGCACAGCAACTCACCCTTGGCTGGGAGATCCTGGGTTCGATCCCAGCCCCCGATCAACAGTGATTTGTGTGGAATTTGCATGTTCTCACCATGTCTGCGTGGGTTTCCTCCCACATGCCAAAAACATGCAAATTGGGTTAACTGGCATCAAACTGGGGATTCTAAATTGTCCTTAGGTATGACTGTGAGAGTGAATGGTTGTCTGTCTCTCTGTGATGGACTGGCGATCTGTCCAGGGTGTACCCTGCCTCTCACCCAAAGATGCTGGGATAGGCTCCAGCACCCCCCCCACCACCACCACCACCACCACCGGCGGCCTGAAAAGGATTAAGCGGAAGAAGATGGATGGATGACAAATGGAATGTTAACTTTGACCTTTTGATCCCAAACCCACAGTCAGGTCAGGGTGTATGCTGTCCAAGATGTGTATTAGACACAAATACTGTATCGATTTGAAAAGCCTACATCATTTTTTTCAGCAGTTACTGTGTTTGAAAGATTTAGGGAAAATCTACCTCTGACCTCAAGGTCATCCAGTGAGAGTCAAACTGCAATATGCACATCATCAGAGTATATCAAACCATGCTACCAAGTTTAAAAACATCTGGAACAAAACTGTAGGATAAGTTAATTTCACAAGACAGTTACTGTCTATGAAGTCAGGTGAAATAAAAGGTCACAGGTCAGGGGCTACAATTTCTGGAAAAATCATCCAATCAGAGCCAAATTGCCATATGTGCATCATCAGAGTACATCAAACCCTGGTACCAAGTTTCACAACAATCGGAATAAAACTGTAGGAGGAGTTGATTTCACAAAAGTGGGACAGACGAATGGACGGACTGACCCATAACATAATCCCCCTTTGGGCTTCGACTGTTCTTTTCTTGAGAGACTGTCATGCTTTGTGGATCCAATTATCTGTGTTGTTTTAACAGCGAACATCAGCTGACTTTCATTATGTTTTGGACGTTTTTGATGAAAACATTAAAAATAAACAATTTTTCATAAGTCCCAAATCACAAGTCCAAGTCAAGTCTGAAGCCCTCGTATATGCAACTTAAGAGTGACTTGCGTAAAGACACTCCCCTTTGACCCAAATCCCCATCTTTGTGACAGAGTCATCGCAGGAGTCTCACACCAGTCTCGAACCAGTTTCAAACCCTTTTTAATTTATGCTCTATGCTTCAGAAGAGAGCCATTAGAATAATAAACCAAGCTGCTTACAGGGAACCAACAAACCCACTTTTTCTCAAATTAAAAGCTCTCAAGTTGAAAGATCTGGTTGATTTTAAAACAGCAGTAATAATGTTTAAAGTGAAGAATCAATCACTGCCCGCAAATATCCAAAAGTTGTTCCAAATAAGGGAGAAACAATATCATTTCAGAGGAGCATGTATATTTCAAAAACCTTCAGTGAGAACCACCACCAAGCAACACTGTGTTTCAGTGCAAGGAGTCAGACTGTGACAGACAGACTGTGGAGCTGAATTAAAATCCTGTACAACGCTTGGTCAATTTAAACAAAAACGAAAGGAAGAAATACTCCAAACATACATACAAAGTGACAGATTAAACTCAGACCTCAAAATGACATGTAAAATCACATAAAGCTTATCATATCCAGTCTGTGTTGTGTCATTGCTTAGTTTTGTTTTGTCACGTTTTGTTACCTCCGCCAAGGAGGTTATGTTTTCATCGGCGTTGGTTTGTCTGTCTGTTTGTTTGTTAGCAAGATAACTCAAAAAGTTATGGACGGATTTTCATGAAATTTTCACAGATTGTCAGAAATGGGGTATCCTACAGATGATTAGATTTTGGTGGTGATCCGGATCACTGTCCAGAAGAAAACCGCCATTACGCAAAATGCAATTTTCCTGAATAACTACTGAACCACTAATCCTATCACTGTCAATCCAATTGCTAGTCATATGTTTTCATGGTCAAGGAATCTGAAAACGTACACACACACACTGTATGGGGGGAGCTGTGGCGCTTGGCGGAGGTCTGCGCTCTCCGAGTGCTTTTCTAGTTTTGCAATTACTTTTAATTTTTTGACTTCTTAGATGAAACATGGGTGGGCAATATAAGCTGCAGCTTCAGCCATCACCATTTTCGAATAATTTATGTTGAACTGTATAATCCGAGGAGTTACTGTTTAATTCAACCTTGTTGGGTTGTTTTTTTCCCCTGGTATATTGTTCTGTTCCTTTCTTTTAATCTAATCTATCCGACATAAAGATTCATTCATTCACTCATTCATTCAATTTAGGTTCCATGAGTCAGAAAGTGAGAGAAAAGTTAGACAACTTTGCAAGGGGTTGAGGACCTACAAAACTAAATTGTGACTGACTGGAGACAAAAAGGACAAGACGCTCTGTGTGGGAGAAAAGCGGCAACGGCCCCATCATTTTCTAGCACACGCCGACACAGCTGTGACCAACAGTGTCACCATGCCACCCAAGGGCAAGAAAGGCAGGGCTGGGGACAGGGGGCTGCTGTCCCTGCCCCACAGGCCCCTACAGAGTTAGAGGAGCCAGCCCCAGTGCCTTCAGGGTCAGATGTGGAGGACTCAGAGAAAGCCTCCTCATCCAGCAGCACCCAATTTCTTCTCTGCGACTGATCTCACTTGACGGCCGACGATAAAAAGACAGCTGGAATGGGGAGATACATATGGTCCCGATTCTGCAACTGTCCCGGATAACTGTTGCGGAAGTGTTGCACAGGATTTTCATGGCCACCATGGGACAGTTGTAAGTGCAAAAAAATGCACAAATTTGGCATGCACATGTTGCATGACACATGTGGCATGTGAGTGACATTCGTGCAGTATTCCTGCAACATACAAAGTTCAGTGATTCCAAGTGAAAATTGTTGATAATTCGCATATTTGCCACAAGTTTTTTTTTTTAAACCCCAACTAGTCATAAGCTGTCACAGCCCAGTGAGACACTACATTAAACCTCAACATCACACCAATCCCTGAGAAGATCTTAAAGGTACTGTACTAAGAAGCTGTAATTTTGTTCCCCTCCCCCTCCTCTGCTCTACATGCACCTGGGCTCTCTGTTCTTGCGGACCAGACTGACGAAGGTCTCCACCTCAGTCTTTGTGATGTGTTTCTCCAGCAGTTTGCGGTTGTTGTGCAGAAGGGCAGTGATGGTGTCCTCGGCCAGGATGTCATAGCCAATCTGGCTCTGCATGATACCAAACTGCTTGGCTATGTGCTCCTAGAGGGAGAGTTGCAGAAAATGGCTTTTTCATTTTTTTCTCCAGTCACAGCAACTATATTTCCTCCAGCTTTTGTATTATTGTTACATCAATCTATTAATCCTTTTTCAGGCAAGGCAAGTTTATTTGCATAGCACATTTCATGTACAAAACCACTCACAGTGCTTTACATAAAACATTAAAGCATTACAGCAAGTTGCAAAAGGAATACATAAGAATTTAAAAGCAAACTAAAAAATAAATTAAAGATAAATAGAAAATAGAATAAGACAGATACAGTCCAAGAAATAAAATTTACAGTGCATTGTAGGAGATTAACAATTGTTCTACTGAAAGGCAGCAGCAAATAGGAAAGTTTTTAACCTTGATTTAAAGCAGCTGAGAGTTTCAGCAGCCCTGATGCTTTCTGGGAGTTTGTTCCACATGTGAGAAGATAAAAACTGAACGCTCCCTCATCATATTTAGTTCTAACTCTGGGATAAAGGGATAAAGACCTGTACTTACTGTATATAGGGCTTTTCTAGTCTCAAAGACCATTCAAAGTGGTTGACTCGTACTAACCCTCTATTCTAAGGGCATATAAGAGACAGATACCTAGGGACCATTTAGAGTCACCAATTAACCTAACATGCATGTCTTTGGATTGTGGGAGGAAACCGGACCACCCGTAAACCCACACAGTACAAGGAGAACATGCAAACTCCACAGAGAAAGGCTCCTAACCCTGCCAGCAAACATGAAACCTTCTAGCTGTGAAACAACAGTGCGAACCACTGGGCACAGATAGTAGGCCTGACCCTGACCTCCTGAGGGCTCTGGGTGGTTCATAATGGACCAGAAGATCTGAGATGTATTTTGGCCCTAAACCATTCAGAACTTTGTAAACCAACAGCAGTATTTTTGAAATCTATTCTCTGACAGACAGGAACCCAGTGTAAAGATCTGCGGACTGGAGTTATATGATCTACTTTCTTGGTCTTAATGAGGACTCGAGCAGCAGCGTTCTGAACTAAGCGCAGCTGTCTGATGGACTTTTTAGGAAGACCTGTGAGGACAGCGTTACAGTAGTCCAGTTTACTGAAGACAAATGCTTGGACAAGTTTTCTAGATCCGCTTTTTTAGAAGTGTGTTGATAACAGCTGTTTAAGCACTGAGGAAAGACACCTGAATGCAGAGACATATTTATGATCTGTAGTAGATCTGAGGCTATACAATGTGAAACGTTTTAAAAAAAAAAAACTGTTGGCAGAGTATCGAGGCAGGAGGTAGTGGATTTCAGGTGGCGTATGATGCCATCCAAGTTTTTGAGATCGATTGGAAAAAATTGTGCCCCGGTGTTCCCGTCTTGTCTAAGTGGACAAAGAGGCAGCACATGTCCTACACCTGGCATAGGAGCACTTGACTGACTGTCTAATTTTCAGAATTTTGTTAGTAAAGAAAAAGGCAAAGTCATTACAGGCACGGTTGGATAGAAGTTCAGGATCTACTGATACATTCAGTAGCTCCTGAACTCATAAATTCTTTTCCTTTTCCTTTTCCCAAAAGGGCCACTGACCCCTTTGATCTCCGACTGGTGGGGGATTCATAGACCCTGAAAGATATTCATCACCTCTTTCTTAAATAAGGAAAGTCTTGCTGTGATACATCCTTTATCCAACAAAACATAATTACTCCCAAAAGTAACCCCAAGTGTCACAGCTACAGAATCCTTAACGATTCTGGAACAGGTGCTTATTGTCTCCACCCTCCTCACCTGGTTTTTGCGATAGTCCTCCTGGGAGTGTCGGAGCACTCTGTAGCAGAGTCTTAACATGTACTGGTAGGGAGCATTTTTTTGGTCAGCCAGCTCCTCCAGATGCAGCAAAGGACCCTCTGCCTCACTGCGCTCCTTAAAGGGAGCCTTCAGGATGCCGAAGATCTAATAAGAATATGCAATCATATAAAGTGCTGTTAGTTGTTAGTCACTCAGAACATCCCAACAACATTATTACCTGAAAGACCTGCCAAAGAGCAATCAGCAGCATGTTTGTTCATTTGTCTGTTTGCTAGCAGGATGGATTTGCTAAAGGCGCATATTTTGGTGATGACTGACTTTAAGTACAGCCACGATGCAGACCTGTTTGTGGATCACTGTGCATGATTTTGCCAAAAACTTGGGCAATTGCCTAAGAGAAGTAACAATTTTTGTGAAATGATAAATGCCCAGACCTCTCGACCTTTAATAATGACTCTGACCTTAAGCTCAACCTGGACCCACTTGAGGATCCCTGTGAGTGAGTGTGATGAGTATCAGGGCAAATGCCTATGTCAGAGGCCTATGAGGCTACTCCTCATAGGCCCTATGAGGAGTAGCGATTCCTGTGAAATGTAGAAGGACCGACAGACAGACAGATAGAAGATGGATGCCACAACAACGCATTAGCTCCTTTCAGCTTTGCCAGAATGAGCTAAACAAGACAATCAGTGATGGAGTAGCTCATTCTGACCTGATGAAATCACCCTGAGAGTGCTCAGATCTACTGATCGCTGACCTTAAGCACCGCCTAGATGCAGATCCATCTAGAATGTACTCAAAGTCAAGGTCAGTGGCCTAGAAGGAGTAATGTTGATGAAATCATAAATCATAAATGCCCAGATCTCCCAACCTTTGACAATGACCTTGATCTTGATCTCAAAACTGGATGCAGAGCCACGTGAGGATAGTTTGGTGACTATCAAGGCAATTTCCCAGGAGGAGTGGTGATTTTTCTGAAATCACATAAGTGCTCGGATCTCCTCAACTTTGAAATTGACCTTGAGCTCAACTTGGATGCAGACCTACCTGAGGATTATTATGAGTGAGTTTGGTGAGCATGGGGGCAAATGCCTAGGAGGAGTTGTGATTCCTGTGAAATGGGGACACACAGACAGACAGATGGATGCCACGCAATCAAGCCGAAAGGAGCTAAAATTGACTGGACATGTTTGTGGCTTTCTCACAGAGGACAGTATTGCTATCAGTTCTTCAAAGGTAATCTCAGGTAAGATGCTATGAAAGTTAGGATACATGTAGACTCAGTGTAGCTCTAGCTATAGTTCTGTATGAAAATAGAAGATAAAGATTACTGGCTTTTGAGAATCGTGCAATCCTATTACAAAGACAAATGTGCACGACTGTTCAGGAATATGTCAGGCTAGATTTGCTGAGTCGCGGTTGTAAATGTGTCCGACTGAAATTAACTTTAGTAATATTTTTTTAAATCCCTGAAGTCTGATAAAGAGTCAGATCACTGTTAAAATCTAATCAATTTATTTCCTGGTTGTTTTCCATCATTTACTGAAAATGTCATCAAAACCCACCCTTGATTCTTTGAAATATTCTGTTAAAACCACATATTTGAACACAAACAAGTACAAATGGAGCTCAAAACATTATCTCTAACTGTGGCACAGGTAATAATAATGTGTTATTACTACATGTATGATAAGACTTTCAGTAATGACCATCTTCTTCTTCTTTCGGCTGTTCCTCTAGGAAGTGCTCTGTTAGGATGATAAGGTACTATCAGATCTTTTAAATCACAAGCGGCCTGATCATTTAGAGCTTTGCAAGTGAGGAGAAGGATTTTAAACTTAATTCTAAATTCTATGGGAATCCAATGAAGGGAGGCCAGAATGATCTCCCTTTCTAGTACCTGTTAAAACTCTTAGCTGCAGCATTTAAACAATTTAAATAAAAGATTCTGGAATTGAGCTGATATGCAGCTGAAAAATTGCACTGAAAAAAATATTAATTTAATATATTCAGATGGTATTTGACCTGACAGACAAGGTCAGGCAGGAGTCTCCGTGGACCATGATGTTTGCAGATGGCATTGTGATCTGTAGTGAGAGTAGGGAGCAGGTGGAACAGAACCTGGAGAGGTGGAGGTATACTCTGGAGAGAAGAGGAATGAAAGTCAGTAGAAGCAAGACAGAATATATGAGTGTGAATGAGAGGGAGGCAGGTGCAACGGTGAAGATGGAAGGAGTACAAGTAGTGAAGGTAGATGGGCAACCATCCAAAGCAATGGAAAATGCACAAGAGAGGTGAAGAAGAGAGTGCAGGCAGGATGAAGCGGATGGAGACGAGTGTTGGGGGTGATCTGTGACAGAAAGATACTAACGAGTGAAAGGGAAGATTTACAAGATGGTAGTGAGACCCGCTACAATGTATGGTTTGGAGATGGTGGCACTGACAAAAAGTCAGGAGGCAGTGCTGCAGGTGGCAGAGTTGAAGATGCTAAGATTTTCATTGGGCGTGACTAAGAGGGACAGGATTAGAAATGAGTATATCAGAGGGACAGCTCAAGTTGAGCAGTTTGGAGACAAAGTAAGAGAGGCAAGGCTGAGATGGTTTGGACATGTGCAGAGAAGGGATAGTTGATATATTGGACAAAGGATGTTGAAGATGGAGCTGCCAGGCAGGAGGAAATCTTCTCTGTGGTGAGAATGTCATGGGCAGCAAGAGCGCCCCCCCCCCCCCCCCCGGCCGCACCTTTGTCAATTCATCATTGAACCTGAGGCAGAGGACACACCTGTGCCCGCTCATTGGCCAGCGTGTTTATGGAGGCTTCCTCCGCACAGTCAACGCTGGCTTGTCTGGGTATACTGCCCTAAATTCAGGCAAGCAGGTCATATTTTGCTAAGATTAGGCACGCTGTCTAACCTTCGCCTTTTTTCTCTCCTTACAGGTTGCTGCCATCGTGCGGGTGTGTCTCAGGACTGCGCGCTGTCCTGCCACCTCACCATATCCTCAGCAATAGATCTTCACCCGGTCAGGCACTACTAGCGCATTCCCCCTTACCCTACTGGTTCGTCTATTCCTCACTGCAGTCCTGCTGGTCCTCTCCCGGAGTCCCGAGTAAGTGGTAATTTGGCTCTTCCATATTCCCTACTCCACTTCTCCACTGACAGCTCTCACTTTCTCTCCACAGGTGGATTGATCTTCTGGTGAGTGGCTGTTTATCTAACTGTGTGCAGATTTCTATATTTAATAAACTGTTGAACGCTCCCCCCTTGTGTGGGTCCGTCCTGTGCTAGCATCGTGCACATGAGTTATCAGCTTAATCATGACAGAACAAGCCAGCCTGGACGACAGCTCAGCCAGTGCCTCATCACAGGAGCTGACAGCGACCGAGCATCAGCTCGCTGTGCTGACGCAACAGGTGTCAAACCTTGTTCAGCTTTGGTCTCAGTGGTCTCCCCCGGCTCCACCTACTCAGCCTGCTCCCCGCACTACGGTGTGGCGTACCACCTCCATTCCCACACCTACCCCGTACGTAGGGGAGGTGGGGAGATGTAAGAGTTTTTTTAATCCAGGTACACATGTATTTGGAGCAGGTCGGGGAGAAGTTCCTGGGCGATACGGCTAAGATTCAGTTTTTCACACTGTTACTGAAGGACCGACCTCTCGACTGGGCAAGCTCCATGCTATACAACCCCGAGGGGTGGCATTATACGTTCAGCCAATTTGTTGATGACTTCACTTGCGTGTTCGATTGGTCCGAAAGCGAGGGCAATGTAATGAGCCACCTTTTGACGCTCCTCCAGGGTGCCCGGTCAGCGGCCAAGTACTCGGTACAGTTCCGAGTTGTTGCTGCAGACTCAGGGTGGAACAAAATTGCCTTGCGCAGTGCATTCCTCCACGAGTTGAATGAACAGCTGTGGGATGAACTGGCGGTTCATCCTGTCCCAAAGACTCTCGACGATTTGATAGCTCAAGCTGTCGGTTTGGACAACCGGCACCGTGAGCGTGCGAGGGAGCACGAGGTCTCCTCTCACCCGTGCACCACGCGTGGACCCGCTGTGACTGCTGACACTGGCGGCACCATCTCTTCGCCCGAGCCAATGGAGCTCTCTCAGCACCTCACCGATGATGAACGTCGGCGAAGGCAAAGGGCCGGCGCGTGCCCGCACTGTGGTTCACTAAACCAGGGCCGGGACGAACGCCGCCAGCGGCCAAAAAACGCAGCCTATCAGTAACCATGGGGGGGTCTGGCAGATGGGACTAAAAACACTCCCCCCAGTAATTTATCCATCTCAGCCCTCATGCAGCTGCCGGGGTTGCGAGGAAGGTTAAGGCGCTGGTTGACTAGGGGTCGGAGGGTAATTTCGTGTCTGCTGAATTCGTTAAGCAGGTGCGTATTCCCACACGTAAATTGCCCTGTGATCAGAGAATCACAACCATATCTAGCTGGGAGGTCGCTGCAGTCACACGTAGCATGGTGCCGATCTCCATCCTCCTTTTCGGGAAGCACCAGGAGGAACTAACTTTCTTAGTTCTCCCTTTTTCTTCTTCCCCGGTGGTCCTTGGGTATCCATGGCTCCGGAGGCATAACCCTATGATAAATTGGGTCCAAAACACCATCTCCTCCTGGAGCACGTTTTGCATGGCCCACTGTATGCGCTCAGCGGAGTGCTCCCCCTCTCTATCCATCTCCCTCTCCCCGGTCGAGCCGCCGGACCTCAGCCTCGTTCCCCGGGCTTATCACGATCTTGGAGAGGTCTTTAGCAAGTCTAGAGCATTGTTGCTGCCACCTCACTGCTCTTACGACTGTGCCATAGACCTCATCCCGGGGGAGAGACTGCCGTCCAGCCGGCTGTGCAACATTCCTGGGCCGGAGAGGGGGTGATGGAGAGGTAAATAAAGGAGTCCCTGAACACCAGCCTAATTCGGCCATCTTTGGCTCCTCTCGGAGCCGGGTTCTTCTTCGTTAGAAAGAAGGATGGCTCTCTGTACCTGTGCATCGACTTAACAAGCTTAATGCAATTACCATTGACAAGTACCCTCTACCCTTAATCAATTCAGCATTCGAGCTCCTTCAGCGCTCACGGGTGTTCACTAAATTGGATCTCAAGAACGCGTATCATTTGGTCCACATTCATGAGAGTGGTGAGTGGAAGACGGCATTTAAGACACACCAGGGGCAGTTTGAGTATCTGGTGATGCCCTTTGTGCTCACTAACGCCCCCGCCGTCTTCCAGCGGTTAATTAACAACGTCCTCTGCGATATGCTGTATCAATTCGTGTTTGTGTATTTGGATGACATTTTAATTTTCTCCTGCTTGCCAGAAGAACATGAAGCCCAAGTAAGGGTCATTCTACAACAGCTCTTGGAGAACCGGCTCTAAGTCAAAGCTGAGAAGTGTGAATTTTCAACACCATCCACTACCTTCTTTGGCTTCATAGTAGCCGAGGGGAGACTGATTGCCGACCCGGCCAAGGTGAAGGCAGTGCTGAATTGGTCAACTCCCCACTCCTGTAGGGAGCTCCAACACTTCCTCAGGTTCGCAAACTTTTATCGCCGGTTCATAAGGAACTATAGTGGGGTGGCACTGCCTTTGACTCAGCTGACCTCCATTAAGGTCCCCTTTTGCTGGACGGAGGCAGCGGAACAGGCATTTAACAAATTAAAATGCCTGTTCATGGACACACCCATCTTGGAACAGGTCGACATGCAGCTCCAGTTTGTTCTCGAGGTGGACACATCTGACACGGGGGTTGGCGCTGTGCTGTCACAGCGCACGTCCTCGGATCAGAAGCTCCACCCGTGCGCATTTTTGTCTCGTTGGCTTATGCCGGCCAAGAGAAATTATGACATGGGGGACAGACAGGTGCTGGCCATTAAGTTGGTACTGGAGGAGTGGAGACATTGGTTGGAGGGTGCCATTCACCCTATCATCGTGTGGACCGACCACAAGAATCTTGAATACTTGCGGTCGGCCCGCCGATTAAACACCAGGCAGGCTTGCTGGTCTTTATTCTTCCAGTGATTTAATTCCACTATCACTTAGCGGCCTGGCGCCCAGAATGTCAAACCGGACGCGCTATTGAGCCAGTTTGATTCTAGGGAGGTAGACCCCCCACCCCCACCCCAAACCATCATTCTGCCTTCATGCGTCCTTGGTGCCCTTACTTGGGACATTGAGCAGAGGGGCCGGCAGGCCCAGTCCCGGGACCCCGTGCCAGTAGGGTGCCGCCCCCCGGAATCGCCTCTACGTTCTGACCACCCTCCGCAGTGACGTCCTCCAGTGGGCCCATCCTGGCATCGCCCACACTGTGGACTTCGTCCAGTGGGCATTCTGGTGGCCCACAGTGCGGCGGGACGCACGGGATTACATCAGGGCTTGCCAGACCTGCATCGGGGGAAATCTGACTCCTCTCCCCCCTTGGTACTCCTCCACCCCCTTCCCACCCCGGGTCGTCCCTGTTCTCATATCGTCATGGACTTTGTGACCGGACTCCCCCCCTCCCGTGGGAAGACTATTATTCTTACTATCGTGGATCGCTTCTCCAAGGTGGTGCATTTGGTGGCCCTCCCAAAGCTCCCTTCTGCCTTGGAGACGGCGGTCCTACTGACAGACCACGTGATCAAGGTCCACAGCATCTCCACTGATATTGTGTCTGACCGGGGTCCACAGTTTACGTCCCAGGTCTGGAGGGCCTTTTGTCGGACATTGGGCATGACAGTGAGTCTCTCTTCCAGGAACCATCCTCAGAGCAACGGGCAGGCAGAGCACGCCAATCAGTGCCTGGAGGCCACCCTGCAGTGCATAGCAGCCAGAAACCCGGCTTCATGGAGCACACACCTGACCTGGGTGGAGTATTCCCTCAACACCGGACTCACCCCCTTCGAGGCGTCCCTGGGCTACACCCTGCCTCTTCTTCACATGACCGAGAGGGAGGTGGCGGTTCCATCCATAGAGGCCCATGCCCGTCGCTGCCAACACATCTGGAGGTCTATCCGGGCTGCCCTGGCACGCACCACGGAACGCACCCGGGCCGCTGCTGACAGGAAGCGGGTCCCAGCCCCTAAGTACGCCGTGGGACAGCAAGTCTGGCTGGTGGCAAGTCAGATTCCGCTGAAGGAGAAATCCAAGAAGCTGTCCCCCCGCCTTCTGGGTCCGTTTCCCATCTCCCGGATCGTCAACAACGCGTCAGTTCAGCTGAAACTTCCATCTACTCTATGGGTGAACCCCATTTTCCACGTTTCCCATATTAAACCCCTCTTGGTCAGTCCTCTCTGCACCCCCCCCCCCCCCCCTGAAGCCGCCTCCTCCTCCCCGAATCACCCCGGCAACCCTGCCTACATGGTCTGACAAATTCTGGACGTTTGCCGTAAGGGCCGGGGGTTGCAGTACCTGGTGGACTGGGAGGGCTATGGCCCGGATGAACGATCTTGGACCCCCTCGTTGCGGGTTCTGAACAAGGAGATTCTCCAGGCCTTTCACTGAACTCACCCAGAGAAGCCCTCTGGACTACCAGGAGGCGCTCCTAGAAGAGGGAGCCCTGTCATGGGCAGCGAGAGTGTGCCCCTTCCCTCCTGCCACACCTTTGTCAATTCATCATTGCACCTGAGGCAGAGGACACCTGCGCCCGCTCATCAGCCAGCGTGTTTAAGGAGGCTTCCTCCGCACAGTCAACGCTGGCTTGTCTGGGTATACTGCCCTAAATTCAGGCAAGCAGGTCATATTTTGCTAAAATTAGGCACGCTGTCTAATCTTCACCTTTTTTCTCTCCTTACAGGTTGCTGCCATCGTGCGGGTGTGTCTCAGGACTGCGCGCGCTCTCCTGCCACTTCACCATATCCTCAGCAACGGATCTTCACCCGGTCAGGCACTACTAGCTCATTCCCCCTTACCCTACTGGTTCGTCTATTCCTCGCTGGAGTCTTGCCGGTCCTCTCCTGGAGTCCCGAGTAAGTGGTAATTTGGCTCTTCCATATTCCCTACTCCACTTCTCTGCTGACAGCTCTCGCTTTCTCTCTACAGGTGGATTGATCTTCTGGCGAGTGGCTGTTTATCTAACTGTGCGCAGTTTTCTATATTTAATAAACTGTTGAACATTCCCCCCTTGTGTGGTTCCGTCCTGTGCTAGCATCGTGCACGTGAGCTGTCAGCGTAATCCTGACAGAGAAGATTTATAGATGTAGTGAAGGAGGACATGGAGAGGGTTGGTGTTACAGAGGAAGATGAAGGGACAGGGTGAGATGGAGGCAGATGATCCGCTGTGGCGACCCCTAAAGGGAGCCGCTGAAAGAAGAAAACGAAGAAGAAGATGTATTATAAGGAATGTTAAACTTGACCTTTGACCTTTTGATCCCAGACCCATAGTCAGAGGTCAGAATCCTAATGTGAATCTGTGTAGCAAGTTTGGTGACCCTAGCTTTCTTTGTTGTTGAGGTATAGTTTATAAGCTATTTTGAGGTTGACCGTTGACCTTGCAATCTCAAAACCACAGTCACACTCCAGGGTCACAGGGTGAACCTGTGTACCAAGTTTGGTGACCCTAACTTTACTTGTTGTACACTAATAAGGCATAAGGAATGTTAACCTTGACCTTTTGATCCCAAACCCGTAGTCTGAGGTCAAGATCCCAAGGTGAACCTGTGGACCAGGTTTGGTGGCCCTAGCTTTATTCGTTTTATAATAATAGTAAATGAAGCATTTACCATAGTGCAACTGCAATGTTAACTTTGAACTTTGACCTCTGAACCCTTGACCCCAAACCCATAGTTAGGTAAGGGTGTAAGTCATCCAAGATGTGTATTAGATACAACTACTGTATTGATTTGAAAAGCCTACAGTGGGGCAAAAAAGTATTTAGTCAGCCACAAATTGTGCAAGTTCTCCCACTTAAAAGATGAGAGAGGTCTCCAATTTTCATCATAGGTATACCTCAACTATGAGAGACAAAATAAGAAAAAAAAAATCCAGAAAATCACATTGAAGGAGTTTTAATGAATTAATTGGTAAATTCCTCGATAAAATAAGTATTTGGTCAATAACAAAAGTTCATCTCAATACTTTGTTGTATACCCTTTGTTGGCAATGACAGAAGTCAAACGTTTTCTGTAAGTTTTCACAAGGTTTTCACACACTGTTGCTGGTATTTTGGCCCATTCCTCCAGGCAGATCTCCTCTAGAGCAGTGATGTTTTGAGGCTGTCGCTGGGCAACACAGACTTTCAACTCCCTCCAAAGATTTTCTATGGGGTTGAGATCTGGAGACTGGCTAGGCCACTCCAGGACCTTGAAATGCTTCTTACGAAGCCACTCCTTCGTTGCCCGGGTGGTGTGTTTGGGATCACTGTCATGCTGAAAGACCCAGCCACGTTTCATCTTCAATGCCCTTGCTGGTGGAAGGAGGTTTTCACTCAAAATCTCACGATACATGGCCCCATTCATTCTTTCCTTTACACGGATCAGTCGTCCTGGTCCCTTTGCACAAAAACAGCCCCAAAGTATGATGTTTCCACCCCCATGCTTCACAGTAGGTATGGTGTTCTTTCTCCTCCAAACACAACAAGTTGAGTTTTTACCAAAAAGTTCTATTTTGGTTTCATCTGACCATATGACATTCTCCCAATCCTCTTCTGGATCATCCAAATGCTCTCTAGCAAACTTCAGATGGGCCTGGACATGTACTGGCTTAAGCAGGGGGACACGTCTGGCACTGCAGGATTTGAGTCCCTGGCGGCGTAGTGTGTTACTGATGTAGCCTTTGTTACTTTGGTCCCAGCTCTCTGCAGGTCATTCACTAGGTCCCCCCATGTGGTTCTGGGATTTTTGCTCACCGTTCTCGTGATAATTTTGACCCCACGGGGTGAGATCTTGCGTGGAGCCCCAGATCGAGGGAGATTATCAGTGGTCTTGTGTGTCTTCCATTTTCTAATAATTGCTCCCACAGTTGATTTCTTCACACCAAGCTGCTTACCTATTGCAGATTCAGTCTTCCCAGCCTGGTGCAGGTCTACAATTTTGTTTCTGGTGTCCTTTGACAGCTCTTTGGTCTTGGCCATAGTGCAGTTTGGAGTCTGACTGTTTGAGGTTGTGGACAGGTGTCTTTTATACTGATAACGAGTTCAAACAGGTGCCATTAATACAGGTAACGAGTGGAGGACAGAGGAGCCTCTTAAAGAAGAAGTTACAGGTCTGTGAGAGCCAGAAATCTTGCTTGTTTGTAGCTGACCAAATACTGATTTTACCGAGGAATTTACCAATTAATTCATTAAAAATCCTTTAATGTGATTTTCTGGATTTTTTTTTCTCATTTTGTCTCTCATAGTTGAGGTATACCTACGATGAAAATTGGAGACCTCTCTCATCTTTTAAGTGGGAGAACTTGCACAATTGGTGGCTGACTAAATACTTTTTTGCCCCACTGTACATCATTTCTTTCAGTATTTATTGTGTTTAGAAGATTTAGGGAAAAATCTGACCTCTGACCTCAAGGTCATCCGATGAGAGTGAAATTGCAATATGCGCAACATCAGAGTATATCAAACCATGGTACCAAGTTTCAAAACAATGGGAACAAAACTTTAGGAGGAGTTGATTTCCATAAAGTGGGATAGACAGACGGACAAACAGATGGACGGACTGACCCATAACATAATCCTCCTTCAGTCTTCGTCCAAAGGGCTCTTCGACCCTTTTGGGCTTCGACCAGTGGGGGATAAAGACTGACCGCTGGCGTTGACCTTAAGGTCATCCAGTAAGAGTCAAATTGCAATATGCGCATCATCAGTGTGTATCAAACCATGGTACCAAGTTTCCAAATATTTGAAGCAAAACTGTAGGAGGAGTTGACTTCACAAAAGTGAGACAGACGGACGGACTGCCTCATAACATAATCCCCACTGTGGTCTTTAACCAGCGGGGGAAAAAAACAGAAATGTGCTGCATGATGAAATATGAGGCATAGTTTCTGATTCAGGCTTCAGCTCAGCATAAGCCCTCAAATCACCTCAGTAGAAAAGAGGAACGGATGTTCTACAGCTCAGACCTGTTTGAGGATGTTCTGTTCTCGCATCAGTTTCTGTCTCTCTCGGTTGGCTTTGGTCATGACCACATCCAGGGCCGGCTGGCCGCTGCTAATGATGTCAGCCACGAAGAAAACTACATCCTCTAGCAGCTTGATAGCAAACCTGACCAACAAAAACAGCAGTGGGGTTAACTTCACTTAATTTTTCTTTTAAATAAAGTCACCAGCTCTCCATTTCCTCCTCTGCTGCAGTACCTGCGGTCATTCTGGCTGATGAAGCCCTGGTTGAACTGGTCCACCACAGTGCTCAGCATGGCACTGGCATCATTGGCAAAGTCCAGATCTCTGATCTCCATCACAGGAACAGAAACAATAGCAAACGCCTCCTTGTCCTCTTTAGTGGGGCAGGTTCCCAGCTGCAGGAAAATTAGATTAACATGTTCCAGTTAAAAACATTTCAGTCATCTGTAAAGAAGTCTCTATGGAACTCAGCTAAAACAATAATGATCATTTGTAGAGCATTACTCAAGCAAATACCAGAGGTGGGTGAAGGCCAGACTGGGACAAAATTCAGGCTGGAAATTTGACTCTATCCCAGGCCACCCCAGTGTTAAAAACCAGAAACCACCACTGATTAACGATGCAGACATCAAACTAGTTATAGATACAGTTACAAATTTCAGCTATGAGAAAAATAATCTGAAATTGTAGGGTTGTAACTGACTATTTTTTGCAGTCAATTACAGGTGCATCTCAATAAATTAGAATGCCATTGAAATGTTTATTTTTTATTTCAGCAATTCAATTAAAAGATGAAATTCATATCATATAGATTCCTTACACACAGGGTGATAAATTTCAAGTGTTTATTTCTTTTAATTTTGATGATTATGGTTTTTAACTAATAAAAACCTCAAATTCAGTTTCTCCAAAAATTAGATTACATGAAATTAATTTTTTAAAATTGATTTTTAATAGAAATGTTGGCTGACTGAAAAGTATGTTCACGTACACACTCAATACTTGGTCGGGGCTCCTTTTGCATGAATTACTACATCAATTCAGCGTGTCATGGAGACAATTAGCCTGTGGTACTGCTGAGGTGTTATGGAGGCCCAGGTTGCTTTGCTAGTGGCCTTCAGCTCGTCTGCATTGTTGGATCCGGTGTGCTATCTGTCATAATCAGCACTTTCAGGGCAGAAATCAAGACCCCAGTCGCCTGCTGTGAGTTTGCACATTTAATGATAACAAATAGAAATAAACCACAAGGGGTAACATACAAAAAGGCAATAAATGAGAACCACAATTAGTCAGGCAAGGCTGAGTACTGAGCTGAAAATTAACAGGAATCAGATTGGGGATTCCTGTCTGTGCACAGGGTGAGGTCGCAGTGAGGAATGAACCCCGCATGTGAGATTAAATAATAATAAGGGAAAACCAAATGTGGAACAGGTGTGGATGCATGAGTGAGAAAATAATCAGGACAACAAAACAACTGTGACAACCCGTGAAAAGATTTGACAGACGGACGTAACATAACGGCGCTGTCAAAATAAAATCACAAACCATAATGGAAGAAAAATCAAGAACAAATACATATACACGGTGGCGCAGTGGTTTAGCACTGCGGCAGCACAGTTTACCCTCGGCCGGGGGATCGCGGGGATCATGAGATCGTGGGTTCGATCCCAGCCCCCGACCAACAGTGAGCTGTGTGGAGTTTGCATGTTCTCCCCGTGTTGCGCGGGTTTACTCCGGGATTTCTCCGGTTTCCTCCCGCATACCAAAAACATGTAGGTTTAGGGCACTCGCGCACGCAGCGACCGGCAGCCGGTGGCTTGTCACCAGACTGCAAACCAAATCTACCTACGGGTACAAATAAGTAACAAAAAAAAAAAAAAATACAGAAAATGAGCAGCAAAACCTAGAGAATCATGACAGTGCCCCTCCCTTAAGGGGTGGATCTAAGACACCGTAATGGAACATCAAAAAGGGACGAAAGTACCCCCCCCCCCCCAACAACAGAAATAACCTCAAAAACAGACCCCGGGAGGAATCCAGGCCTGGAGGGAGAGACACAACACTGACCAAATACGGTGCTAAGAAAACCTTGCAATACTGGGTGAACAAGGGAACAGTTCAGGTGGCCTTCCAAAGTCCCAGCTCCACCTTACCATCAGGTGGAAAAGGCTGGGCGGCCAACCAGGTCTCCCAAGCCACTAAAATGGAGGAGAGAGTTCATCGGGTGGTCTTCCAGAATTCTGAAGCCACCCACGCAAACAAGCGAGTGTGTTGGGAGGTCTCCCCACATCTCTAGGCCAACGGGTTGCGGAGCACCACGCACCTCCCCCAGTAGGCGGCAGCTGGAACCCGTGCTTACCGTGGACCACAGAAGCCAGGAGATGGGCACCCGATGAAGGGGATGGTAGAGAAGGAACCACGACGGAACCAGATGTAGACTGAGGGCCGGCAGCAACCATGGGCATAGGTGCAGTACCCCCAGTGGCCCCGGATGGGGCAAAGCAGCACCCCCGGTGGTCCCGGACTGAGGCGAAGCAGCAACCCCGGTGGCCCCGGACTGGGGCGAAGCAGCACCCCCGGTGGCCCCGGACTGGGGCGAAGCAGTACCCCAGGTGGTCCCGGACTGGGGCGAAGCAGCAACCCCCCATGGCCCCGGACTGGGGCGTAGCAGTACCCACGGCGGCCCTGGACTGGGTGGGCAGGTGCCAAGTCCTGCTGGAAAATGAAATCAGCATCTCCATAAAGCTTGTCAGCAGAGAGAAGCATGAAGTGCTGTAAAATTTCCTGGTAGATGGCTACGCTGACCTTAGACCAACACCAGCAGATGACATGGCTGCCCAAATCAGGGGCCAAGTCCGTCATGTGGAAATCCTGGTCCCAGAGTCTGGAGGAACGGAGGAGCACAGAACCCAACTTGCTTGTGTAAAGTTTCCATAGTCAGTGATGATTTGCAGAGTCATCTGTTGGTGTTGGTCCACTGGGTTTTATGAAGTCCAAAGTCAGCGTAGCTATCTACCAGGAAATTTTAGAGCACTTCATGCTTCCCTCTGCTGACAAACTTGATGGAGATGCTGATTTCATTTTCCATTAGGACTTGGCACCTGCCACACTGCCAAAAGTACCAGTATCCCGTTTAATGATCATGATATCACCATTCTTGATTGGCCACCAAACTCACCTGACCTATACCCTGTAGAAAATCTACAAGGTATTGCGAAGATGAACCAACAATGCAGATGAGCTGAAGGCCACTATCAAAGCAACCTGGGCCTCCATAACACCTCAGCACACCCATAATCATCAACATTTAAAAAAAATAAACACTTGAAACCTATCATTCTGTGTGTAATGAATCTATATAATATATGAGTTTAATTTTTTGAATTAAATTGCTGAAATAAATTAACTTTTCAATGATATTCTAATTTATTGAGATGCACCTGTAATCTATTGATTATTGAAACACTTATTGATTAATCTGATTATAAATCTGGTGCTGCTGCTTTTTTCACCTTTTCAGAAAAACAAGAAGGCAGCCTTATAGCTATAGTCAAGTTACTGTGCTGCTTGGAGAGCACATCCATTGCTCATCTACATGTTCTATTAAATGACAGAAAAAGTGCAAATTTACAGGTAAAAGGCTGCAAATTTGTATGAAAAACAGAAATTTTTCATAAAAAAGTTCAATATTGATGAAAAATGTGTACATTTATGAAAAAGTTATTAAAAATGTGTTTAACATTTTATTTTCAAAGATTAACCTCCAGTGCTTTGTATTTTCCTTTACATGTTAAAATACTATTTTAAAATCACACTGTACAACAGTTTGTTCGGACCGAGCAATATGATTGGACAACAGGGATGCCAGAAGTTACTAAAATCCACGATAATTGCACTCCAGCGTTTCACTGGATATGTATCACTCCGCTTCAAAGGTGTTCTAGTAACTGTTAATTACTAACAGTAATTAACTATCAACTCTAGGTGTGAATTGCAGTACTGTTTTGCATACCTTAATTTCCACAGTGAGGCGCTGTTTGACAAGAAGGTTGTCACTGAAAGAACACTCAAGGTTGTTACGGTATCATGAATATAGTAACTACGGGCAAGGGTGTAACTTTGTTTCAAATGTTGGGGGGGGTGTTGAGATCTTTGCCCGTACAGACAGCCTAAGTCACGCCCCCCTACCTCTGCATATTGGACCTTAAATCGAAAACAATTCTCTGCTGAAATGAATGGCAAGAGCGACATTATCGTTTGATCCAGATCAAATTTTGCCACGAGTTACACATACGATGTTTGCCAGTTTAAAAGATAACTTTCCACATAATTAAAGTTGTCAGCTGTCATATAATAACAGAGTAATATTTAGTTTTTGTTTAAACGACTAGCAAACAACAACTCCCATCATCATGCATCACTAAACACGGTTACATTTTAGTGATGTGAAAAGCACTGATTTCTCATAGCACTGACAGACAAGTCACTAGGATTAATCTTAGCCTGACTCTTAGCTAAACCACTATACAGTGATACTAAGCCATCAATCTTAGTATCTGGTCAGTGCCTAATTTGTGTAATGTTGTCTCGTGATTAAATAAAGTGGGAACGGAAAGCTCGAAATGTGATTTTAAACTCAAAAATTAAATTAAATAAATAAAGTCAGTAATGCTGTACTGTAGTGCTTTGGAACTTATTTTAACATGTAACAAAGTTTAGAAAAAGTTTAGGAATATGAAATGCATCTATTCTTTCATTCATCTATTTGGTGTTTATTTCTTATATATTTGTTTAGATACTCTTGTGCAGTTGTGGTATTTTAATAGAGGATAGAAGATCTGAAAATGATCTATATGATCTATAGGGAAAATAATCAACTTCTTTTAATGTGGATATTTAAGAACAGCATTCAGAGTGACTTGGTCTATAATCAAAAGTGGCAAAACTTGCTTTTTAATTGAATTTTATAATTATCAAAATCATGACATTTTAAAAATACAGAACAGTTTAAGATTAACTTGAATTTCGTGGAGATGACATGCAATATTTAAAACATTTATATTTAAGGACCAGTGACTGGAGTAGATTTTGTTTGTACTTGATAAATGTTCAGAGCTGCTAACATTTTGATGAATGCTGAAACACATAAATTTCACTCTAACAGTTGACAAACAAATTCATTCTGATCACATTTCATGAATGATTAATACAATGAAAAGACCAAATCTGCATGAGAAAAGCTAATCATTTCTCAGATCAGCTAAATCCTATCAGGCAGCACAGTTATTCAGTGGCGTAACTAGCAAACTAGCAACCACCTAACTGCACACAACAATTCACAAGCTAAATCAATAATATGATATTTACCTTGTTTTGGACAGAGGGTTTGGTCCTTTTGTTTGACAAGTTCAACCAATTTAAAATGGTTTGTTGCCCTTGTGGAGCTCGTTTCATGTTCTCTCACTGAGCTGAATGCATTCCATACCAGCATCCCCACCTGCCGCCCTTAACCCTTTAACTGCCCTAGGTGCCATGTGGCGCCTGGGGAAACGCAAGGCAACTCAAGGCCCCCCCAGTGGTCAAGAGTGGTAAAAAATTTTCTCACTAAAATAGTTTAGATTTCCAAGGCTATAACTTGAAAGTTACAAGACGTAAGGGCTTACTGTCAATTAGAAAGATGTAGAATATGATCCAAAGTTTCAGATAGGAATAAATTTACGCATCTAATTTGCATAATATCACGGCAGCTATATAAATTATATAACTCAGTCAAAAGTGGACTTTGGACACATTTACATAAAGAATGGTCCGGTTTTTTTTTTACGCCGATTTGTCTACAGGGGTATGTTCTTATCTAATCTTCAAAGTATATGAACCAGAAAATCAATAAAATGTCAAAAAAACATATATTTCTCTTACCTGTTGCCAGGTGGGGGGGGCTCGCCCGCCCACGTGACCGGTCCGTTTTCGTCCATCGTAGTCAATGTTTGTGTGTTTGCTCAGCCATTTACATCATGTACCGCATCTACAAACTCTTATGATTACCCCACGTGAATTTCGTTTGTATTACAAGGCTATTTTTCCTGTAAAATGCAGTTTTCCTGTGAGAATGCATGACGATCGCAGATGCCGCCATCTTGGTACTGGTAGCTCAGTTTTTCGTCCATCGTGGTCAATGTATCGTGTTTACTTAGTAATTTACACCCGTGTACCACATCTACAAACTCTTACGATTATCCCACGTGAATTTCATTTGTATTACGCTGCTATTTTTCCCATTTCATGCAGTTTCAGTCATCATCGCGGCAGCGATGACAAAACATGGCAGCATCCACATTGGTGTGTGAGCTCAAAGCGGGAAAAGGAAGAAGAATATTGAGGATTTCGTCTTTTTTGCTATATTCCATGTCAGCCATGATTCCTTCGCCACGTGTCTGCCACCTTCTAAACTGTCAGATCAATAGAGATTAGTACAAATTCTCAGTATAGCTGGGGGACGTCAGTAAGTCGGTACATGCAGTTGCTGTGCTGTGCCACTGGGGGCGCGCGACTCATCCATTTAATCTGAGCAGTTAAAGGGTTAAACTGACTCCTACTCAAAGAAGGCGCAAGTACCAGTTGGGCAATACCAAGTCTGCAGCAGGGGGGGGGGACACATTGTCTGATTATTAGAAATGTTACTTTTTGTGCAACAAAAAAAACCGACAATTTCTTCATACTTGCTTGAGTTGTAGATTTTTTTTTAATTAATTATAAGTATATGATTATTTTTTGGGGGGGTTATATAGGCTGGAGTTGATTATTGGGGGGGTTATAAACCCCCCCCCAAATTACACCTATGACTACGGGTGTGATACTCTAGTGCCCTCTGTTACTCCCACTTATGTAATATAATTTAAAAAGCAAATCTGAATAACAATATGAACATCTAAATGTAAATCTGTCATGCAGCGTGTTGCTACCTCCGGTAGGCACGGTTGGAGGAGAGGACTCAAATATGCAGGCAGAACTCCAGCGTAGCATGATGGTTTATTAACAAATAAAGAAACAGAAGATGCAGCATGGCAGCTGAGTCACAAAGAGAGCCGTGGAAGGCAAAACTCACTTAAACAGGAATACACATTGGAGACCCAACAGGGAACAGCAACACAACGTTAATGACGCCGCACTAGACAGACACTAAACACTGGTATATATATGGTGATAACTGACTACAGACGAGAGACAGCTGGGGAACAATCAAGAGTAGCTGGAAGTGGCTGCAGGTGAGGAGACAGGATGGGCGGGGCTGTACAGATAATCACAAACAGGGGACCCACATGAAACAGAACAACCATACAGGAGTAATACAGAGAAGGCAGAGGCTATAGGTACGGAAAACATGAGGAGCCGGAACAAGAGGTGAATAGGTACACACACAGACCCAGGACCAAACAGATGACACAGAAGACAACGGCAAGGGACTCAGGGGAAAACACAGAGAAGACACAAATGAACATGAATCTGAGCATGATCCTATGAACATGCCCAGATTCAAGACAAAATCTATTATTTCACTTTAGTTTACTCAAATATCTACGATAATCGTATTGTGGGAAAAATATTTAAAAGTCCTGTTTGCTCTTTTACATTAAGTCCCTAATATGCTTCTGTATTTTCTGGTTTCACTTTGGGTTTCCATTTTCTCTTTTTCCTACTTTGGATTTTGTGGTCATTATTTTCCGATGAACAGACTATAACCACCTGACTTCTTACTGGCTTTGTTTTAGACAGATTGGTTTACAAACTCACCATTGAGTCTGATGGGTCTCTCCTCATCGATATCGATGGGTACATTGGTGCTCTGGATCCAAGTATTTGTGCAAAGATGCCTCAGGCGTACGTAGGAATTTCTGTAAGAGACCCAGCAACCCAAATATATCAAATCTACTTTTGTCACAACACTGTGTACTTTGTTGTTTTGAAGTCCTGTTGTGCAGCTTCGGCACTGAATCTGACATTTGGTTAATTTTGTTAAATAACTTCTTTATTTGTTATTTCAACTATAAGAACTAAGTCAAAAAGCTTTTTGATGAAATCTAGTAGAGGAAAAATTGCAGTAAAAAGGAAAGAAAAGGATGCAAGAACAAACCAAACGAAACAGTTCCCTTGGTGACCATAAACTCTCATTAAAACCTTTATTTGTAAAAGTTTCATACAGTACCTTTAATAACAAAATACCAGGAAAGGTCATTTTGAATTCATGAAGTCCTGTGTTTTGAGTTGCACTATGATAGAGTCTAACAACTGACCTCTTTAATTAAAGCAAATAAAATTAGAACTGTATGCATGTACACTACCGTTCAAAAGTTTGGGGTCACCCAGACAATTATTTTGTGTTTTCCATGAAAAGTCACACTTATTTACCACCATGAGTTGTAAAATGAATAGAAAATATAGTCAAGACATTGACAAGGTTAGAAATAATGATTTGTATTTGAAATAATAATTTTTTCCTTCAAATTTTGCTTTTGTCAAAGAATCCTCCATTTGCAGCAATTGCAACATTGCAGACCTAACATGATTGCACAAGGGTTTTCTAATCATCCATTAGCCTTCTGACGCAATGAGCAAACACACTGTACCATTAGAACACTGGAGTGATAGTTGCTGGAAATGGGCCTCTATACACCTATGTAGATATTGCACCAAAAACCAGACATTTGCAGCTAGAATAGTCATTTACCACATTAGCAATGTATAGAGTGTATTTCTGATTAGTTTAAAGCTATCTTCATTGAAAAAAAGTGCTTTTCTTTCAAAAATAGGGAAATTTCTAAGTGACCCCAAACTTTTGAACGGTAGTGTATGTATGCAGTGATGGTTAATGTCCAAAGGGATACTGAGTCAAAAAGATTATTTACTGTATGTTATTCCAGCAAAGATGTGAAAGTTTTAATCCAGCAAATCTCCAAGCACCCATGAGTTCTCACCGTGGAACGAAGGAGTCAGTCTTCTGCAGAGTTGTTGGGTCGAGCTCGAACAGCGAAGCTATGTCGTTCCCATGAGGCACCACTACCAGCTTATATTTGATCCGCTCGCCTTGGGAGCGCTTGTTGCTACGACTACCATCCATCTAAAGGGAGGTCAAAGTTTAGGATGAGGTTTTCTAAGGCAGAAGTGCTACTGCTTTGCCTAATACTGCTCTGACATTCTTTCACTTTTCATGACAACCAAATTCTATATTAAGCTCTTCTTTATTTTATAATAGGAATGCACAATAATGTCGGCATATTACTGGTATAAGGAGACATAAGCACATGTTTTTAACACCTATTTACAGTCATACGAAAAAATTAGGACACCCTGTACACACCTGTGTGTTTCTTCTAACATATTTAGACAAATGGATATTTAATATCAATGTTAAAAATACTGAGAGATTCATGTAATACAACTAAACAATTAAAACTTAATTAAAAACTTTTGTCAAATTTTCTGTAAAATTTCATTCTAAACAAATAGTGAGGAATAAATTAGGACACCCCCCATCTTTTTAGGACACCCCCACATTCATTCCCACTTAAAATGGCTAAAATAAATGTTAAAAAATGCAAATAAAAAAAAACAAGGTTAGAAATAGATACGTGAACATTTCTTAATAAAGAACTGAATATTTAATGGGGTGTCCTAATTTTTTCACATGACTATACATCTCCTTTGTCTTACAGTGATGATTAACTGGCATATAACTACACATTCCCAAAGGAAAATAAGACAACTACCTCAACTTAATATAAATATATTTATTTATTGTTTTTTTACTAACATGTTCAACACAACTGCAGACTTCCTCCTTTTAATAGGCTTGGAAGATACTGTTGCTGTGACAGTCCTTACTACAGCCACAACCAGGGAAGGAGGAAACATGTAAATAAATGCAATGTGCCCATGGGCATCATGTGAATAATAAGTGGAACTGTATAACTGCACAGTAACTAAAACACTTCACATCATCTGAAATAGCGAGTGCAATACTTATACACCACTGAATAAACAAGCACAAATAAGGCTTCAAGTGCTTTGCAGATTTACTTCATCTCAGCATCATATAATCTGGATCAAATAAAGCATATGCTTGCACTATGTATTACGATGCACCAATTGTGAATTTTTTGCATATACTGATACCGATGTAAAAAATAATATATTTCCCAATGGCCAACTTATTATTTTTGTTTGTTTCAGTATCGGCCAATTGTTTTAGTATTGGCTGATTGTTCTGATATTGGTTAAGAAATATGCATTATTTAAAAAAAAACTGAACTGAAATACTTTAAAATGGTTCAGTCCTGACAGTTTTCTAAATTTGCAGCTGTAGTCTACTGTTGTGTGATTCAGCCCAAAATCAATGCCACACAACGGGGACACACCAGAAAAATATCACTGCCAATATCCTATTTGCTGATACCTGATATCAGTCAATACTGAAAATATCTGCCAATATCAATGTTAGGCCTATAGTATATTGGTGGATAAATTGCTGGCCATACATTTCAAAATAAAACAAACACCTTTCAAAATAAAGCATAGACACCTCAACTGACTTTAATCAGTCACAGTCTTTGGAACAAATGAAGTCACAACTGTAAAGAATTGATAGAGACGACTCACCGAGGACGATATCACAGCATCATCTCCTTTATAACCTGGGTTTTCCTGAGCCAAAAAAACCAACATAATTGATCATATTCTTAAATTTTCCAAACTAAAAAGTATTTATCAGTGACCATGTTTACACGCACACAAATAAACTGGTTTGGACTGGAGTTATCTGATTATTCAAGTGGCCATGTAAACAGAATAATCCGATAAAGGCCATGTAACCGAGGTTATTAACTCAAGTGGTTTACCCTCTAATAATCAGTTTATTCAGTGCATGTAAACACAACAAAACTGATTATTGCCATTATCGGTTTATTCCCAGTAATCGGTTTATTGTGACCATGTAACTGGGGTCATTGATAAGAAGGACATGATAGAACAAATTGCAAATACATTTAATAAATTTGTATTAAATTTTTTATTATTTTTTTTAATTTAATTTAATTTGTATTTATGTCTCTTAACAAACAATTAATTAACAATAACTTCTCTCAAATGGAAGCTTTTACTTTGAAGCAAAAATTCAGATTCAAATTCTGACTTCTGGAGTTCTGTAATGTCTTACCTCAGCAGCCAGGTAGTTTCCAGTGGCTAAGTGTTTGAAGCGGTAGAGGCTGTTCCAGTGTCCAGCACCCCCGCGGCAAGGGTCATGATGGACAACCTAATAGACCAATCAGCACATTGAGGCTTTTTTAAAATAAATTTGGGATATTTACAGTAAAGATGCGATAAGATAACAGAATATTCCTTCTGTAAAAAGTGGTTAGTGAGGGGGTACTAATGTGAAGCCCTGACTCCAGTCATCTGTAATTCAAAATAAGGGTCCAAGCCGATGTCATGACTGCCATGTTGTGTGCTTACACGCATACCTCAACCTCCCAAAGTGCATTGGAGCTGGTGGCAGATGTGGCCGACTGCCTCAATGTGGTGCGCAGGAAAACATGGAGTTTGCTCTTGTACTCGTCACAGGTCAGAAACTTCTCCTGCTCAGCATGAAACAAGCGCACCACATCACCCTGCCAGAAAACGGGAGCAAAAGCATGAGTTTGCAACAGCTAAAGAACAGACATCCACATCAACAACAGACATCCACGTCCATTTTTTTATCTCATGGGCACTGACAGTGGATATAAAAAGTGTGCAAACCCCTGCTAAAATGCCTGGTTTTTGTGATGTAAAAAATAGGACCAGCATAAATTATTCCTGAACTTCACCCACCATTAATGTGACCTACATCCTTCAGCAAAAGTGAGCTTACAAAGCACCAAAGGGATTTTATTGTTGAATGGAATCAGTCAGGAGAATGGTACATAAAATTTCCGTAGCATTACATATACCATAGATCACAGTGACCATAGAGACAGTATATCTGTATCCATCTATATGTATACATCTGATGACACATGAAGTTCAGCATTTAGAAATATATTACTGTCCTCTACGATTTAGGGGAAGTTAGTCTTAGATGGAAAGAGTTCTTTCAGTTGAACTAATGGAGCACTTGCACTGAGTGGCGTGACGTATATCCGGTTATAAAAATATATCCAGTGGACTTCCGGTTATGGCGGCCGCCTAGAAGGTCACGTATCACTCTACTCTGCTCCTGGAAATAAAGATTCGGCAAATAACTCTCTCATTTGGAACAGAACTTTTCCCAGCGTTTGGGTGAGGATATGCCGGTGAAGACTAAGGCTGGGAAATCAGGAGGGGGAAAAATTGAATCGCCGAAGCAGTCCAAATTAACGGACTTTAAAGTTTGTGGCGCAGAAGAAAAAGCTGCGGATATGGCGGATGAAACTAGCGGTGGTGCGGTAACTGCTGACGATGGCGGCACAGGTGCAGTGCTGGCTGCCATTAGCTCAATGAGAGCAGACTTTTCCGCTAAACTTGATGGGATTATGGCAGCGTTGGATGCAATGAGAAAGGAGTTGGGTGACTGCGTGGAGGTCGAGTGACGCAGGCGAGCTTCGGTGTTTCAAGTGCGGAGGATGAAATTCAGCGGACTTCAAATAAAGGTGCGCACTTTGGAAAAAAAAAATAAAGATCTGGAAAATAGGCGGTCTGGGACTGGAATCCCCCGTCCAGACGGAACAACCTGAGCTGGTGGGTTTACCGGAGGGAGCCGAAGGTCGTGATTCATGCTCCTTTTTGGAGGTGGTGATCCCGGAGGCGCTGAACAACGCGGAGGCTAGAAATCATCAGTCGTCGTGGAAAGCTCCCACCGAATTGGCCCACCGAGAGGTAACAAGGCAGCACCGAGGACGTTTAATTTATGAAGTTACCTCAGCTACAGAGACAGGATGACGATCTCCAACGCGGTGCGGGCCAATGGAGAAATTAAACTCCAAGATCAGCAGGTGCGGTTCTACCCAGATTTGCCTCAGAATCCAACAATTAAGGAAGCAGTTTGACCCCATCCGCAAAGAACTGCGCAATCCTCGAGATTCGTCATGAGTGATTCACCCTGCAAGACTTCTGGTCACATATGAGGGCAGAACACACATCTTCAAGACCCCCGATGGAGGCGCAGGGAGCTCATCAAGAAGATCCAGGAAGAGACTGGTGGGAGCTAAGCATGAACAGAATATAGGGTAGAATATTTGAGTATTTAACTGATTAGAAGCATATAACAAGATACAAAATATAGATTGTATTACATATTAAAAAAAAAAAAAAGTACAAAATTGCTAAAAAATTTTGGAGGTTAAATTGGAAAATTACAGAAGAGAGTTAATGTTACGTTATTAAAAGCAGTAGAGTTAGGGTGATTGGGAGGATGAAGAAGGAGTGGCTTTGGCTGATCCTCGTGGGTGTGGAACGGTCGATGGCTATATCGGGAGACGGAATTTTTCTTTTGTTTTTGGGGGGATTGCCACAAATGTGGGAAGGGGGAATTTGTTTGTGTGTAGTTTGTAGGGTGAATGTTCAACCACTCATTTTTTTTGCTTTTCTGTTTGAGCATGTTTACACTGCAAGGTAATCCCAAACTCCCTATTGATCATAAATCAAAGCGTTAATCTTAATTTAACTTCATGGAATTGCAGAGGTCTACAAAATTTAAAAAAAACTTAAACAAGTTATGAATAAAATAAAAGACATGGGTTCAAAAATTGTGTTTTTACAAGAAACTCATCTAATAGAGGAAGATGTAAAAAGAATTAGGAGTAGATGGCAAGGAAATGTTTTCACCTCATCATTTTCATCCCGAGCCAGGGGAGTTATGACTCTCATACATAAATCTAGTCCCATTTCAAGTGAAAAATGGTAATTGGGAGACAAATTTGGAAGATATGTAATCATTCAAGGAATCTTTGCTATTAGAAAACATAAATTTGGTGAACTTAGATGGTCCCAATATAGATGATCAAAAGTTCTTTGCTAATTTATTTCTTATCTTATCATCACTTACAGGGCAACATATAATAGCAGGGGATTTTAATTGTACATTGAATCCCGGTATAGATAGATCAACAGGACTGGACTGTACGCACAATGGATGTAGGATGACCATTAATCATTTATGAAAGAATTGAAATTGATAGATATATGGAGAGAAATGAAACCACAAGTTAAAGCATACTCTTGTTATTCCAATACCTACAAGACATTCTCACTGTATAGATTATTTTTTGATCTCCACAGAATTAAGGTCCAAGATTCAAAACTGTTTTATGATAACATCGTGATCTCTGATCATGGCACCCTGCTGTCTAATATATGGTAGATAAGAAATTGACAAAGGAACCAGGTAGATGGCAATTTCAGCATAAATGGCTTCAGGATGAGGAAATTTGTTAAGTACACAGAAAAACAGATAGATGAGCTCTTTGATATCAATACTACACAAACATCAGCATGTGTAAAGTGGGAGGCTTTCAAAGCTTTTATTAGGGGACATATTATTAGTTATATAGGTTCAAAATCTAAGAAGCCTCGAGAGGAGAGAGTCCAATTGGAACATAAAATAAAAATTCTTCAAGAAAGAGTATATGCAGGAAGAGATCCAAGGTTGGAGAACGAATTACTGATTTTGAGAGCTGAATATAACAAAAAATCAGCGAATAGAGCTGCCTCGAGTCTTCTAAGATTGAAACAATCTTTTTATGAACAAGGTGAAAAATCAGGAAAGTTATTGGCATGGCAGATTAAACAATTAGAATCTAAAACACCAATTACCAATATTATAAGTAACGGACAGGTAGTTATAGATCCTTTAGAAATTAATAGAGCCTTTAGAGATTACTATGAAAAATTATATGATACCAAAAATGAATCTGACTTAACAAAACTACATGGGTTTTTTGAACGAACTATTTATACCGTGTATTCCAAATGAAAATAGGGAGATACTGGAGTCTAAAATTAGTCAAGAAGAAGTTGGACTAGCTATTGATAATATGAAATCAGGAAAAAGTGCAGGACCAGATGGTCTTCCAGTTGACCTTTATAAAAAATTTAAGAATAAATTAACAAAACCTTTTTTGGAAATGGTTTTAGAAGCATTTCAAAATAGTAATTTACCATCATATATGAATAATGCCTTAATTATACTGTTGCCAAAACCAGGTAAGGCCCTCTAATAAATGTGAAAATATGAGACCAATAAGCCTATTAAATGCCGACCTTAAGATAATCTGTAAAATTTTAGCAAGACGAATACAAGAAATTTTACCAAATATTATTAGATCGAGATCAGACTGCTTTATAAAGGGAAGACAAGGCTTCCATAATGTAAGAAGACTATTTAATATTATTTATTCTAATAAAGAAGCACCGGATACAGCTCTCTTATCACTGGATGCCGAAAAAGCCTTTGATAGAGTTGAATGGCCCTTTCTTTTGAAGTCTTACAAAGGTTTGGACTTGGAAATAATTTCATAAAATGGGTTCAGATAATATATAATAATGCTACTGCAGAAATCTAACAAATACCAATAGTTTCAAAATCAATAAAAAATCAATAGAGGATGGTCGACAAAGGCTGTCCACTTTCACCTTTACTGTTTACTATGGCAATTGAACCTTTAAGCGATGGCGATACGTCTACAGTCACAAATATATGGAATTAAAGTTGGACCAACAGAACATAAAATCTCCCTGTATGCCGATGACATAATTTTGTTTATGTCGAATCTTAAAAATCAATTCCGACCTTGTTGAATTTAATAAAGGAATTTTGGGGAAATATCAGGATATAAAATAAATAAAACTAAATCTTCAATATTAATGCTAAATGAGACCCAGAGAAATTACCCAGCCCTGAGGTAAATCAATTCAATGTTGTAAATCAGTTTAAATATTTAGGAATCCAAATTGTGCCTAAGCTAGAATCAATCGCCAGTGTCAATTATGAAGCCTTAATGACAGATATTAATGAGTTACTTCAGAGATGGATGTCACTACCAATGTCGATGATCGGGAGAATTAATATACTTAAAAGTAATATCTACCTAAAATACTTTATTATTTCAATACATTCCCTTACCACAACCTTTAGATTTATTCTCAAGAATTAAAAAAAAGTTAGTGGAATTTATATGGAACAACAGGAGGGCTAGATTACGTCTGTCCTTTATTATATTTACCATTTGATCGTGGAGGTCTGAAATGTCCAAATTTTATGTTGTATTATTGGTCCGGCACAACTGAGGTCTATGACATATTATTTTTCATCAAATGATCTCCCTCACTGGACTGAAATGGAATCATACAATTTACCTTTACCTCTTCCCATATTCATATACTCAGATTCGGCAAAAAATTACAAAACAGTTAAAAATCCATTGTAAAGCATATGATCAAAATATGGTGTGAAGCTAAAAACTATTTAAAAGAAACCACAGTTATTGTCACAATTTAGTCCAATATGGGGTAATCAATATTAAACCAGGGAGAGCGGACGCTGTATTTAAAGTATGGAATTTAAAAGGGATACAAAAGATTCAGGATTTATATTTGCCATGTGCAGAAAACATAATGTCTTTTGAAGAGCTGAGGATCAAATTTAATCTCAATAGAACACATTTTTTTTAAATATCTTCAACTTAGAAACTTTATTCGATCAAATCAAAATAAAGCTCTCACTCGACCTATTTATTCATCCTTGGAAAAAATGTTGATGAAAGATAGTAAAAGAAAGGGTATTATTTCAGAGTTTTATAACTCATTGACACTATTTTCAAGTGAAAATTCACTGAAAAGATTAAACTACTGGAAAGAAGATCTGCAAACTGAAATTTCAGAGGAACAATGGAATTGGCTTGTACAGAAGCTCAAACCAAATCAATAAATGTACGCCTTAAATTGATACATTTCAAATGGTTAATGCGGATGTATGTTACACCGGAGGAGTTAAATAGATATAACAAAAATATACCAGATACATGCACAAAGTGCATGGAAAGTAAAGGAACTCTATTTCATTGTGTATGGGAATGTAGATTAATAAGAATGTTTTGGGAAGAGGTGAGGGTAACAATTGAAAAAATAATCTCAAAACAATCATATTGAATCCTAAACTGTTTTTGTTGGGTCCTGTACCCAGAAAAGTCATAATTTTAATAAAAGTGAAAGAACATTCATAGACCTCAGTTTGCTTAATGCCAAAAAATGTATTGCACTATTATGGAAAAAGACTCATAGACCAGATGTGACTCAGTGGTTAAGACAGATGTTAACAAACCTTCCATTAGAAAGATAACATATATACTGAAATCAAAGGAAATTGTGTTTGAGAATATATGGAGACCTTTTATTGATTATGTAAAAAATTTAAACATAACTCTTGAAGAAGAAGGTGAATGATGTGTGTGGACCTTGTAAATTCCAAACTGGTGAACATAATATGTATACTTATGTATTGGATTGTCTAGACCAGGGGTGTCCAACCATGTGCCATGAAGAGCCAAGACCCTGCAGGTTTTCTCTTCTACCCAGTCTCTTCAGCAGGTGTTTTCACTTATCAGCAATCAGTGGGAAGAAGTTCACTGAAATCTGCTGTTGAAGACACTGGTTGGAGGTAAAACCTGCAGGGTCTTGGCTCTCCATGGCACATGGTTGGACACCCCTGGTCTAGACTAAACAGAGGAGCATTGTTGAAGATTTGATTTTGTTGGTGGTTGTTGGTGTTTTTTAGTGGATTTTTTTTTTTTTTTGTAGTACTTTAGTGTTAGTGTTTGATTGTTTGTATCATGTTTGTTAAAAAAAAAAGTTTCAATAAAGATATTGTGGAAAAAAAAATATATCCACAACCAGTCTGTATTTATAATATATGACTGCGGTAGGGCTAGGAAGATTTATCACAAATGTACACAAAAAATAGTTAATTGGGATCATTTCTAAGGACAGGAGAAAAATGCTCCAAAAATGGATGTATCCTGCTTTGTTCAGCATCACAGTTTTAGGACAGAAATACAGGGCTCCCATTTACCTTCGAGAAAACTTGTGATGTTGTTTTAAACTGTAGTGATTGTGATCAGTGTTAAAAAGGAAGCTAACAATGTAAAAATGCATGTTGTTCTCAGGATCACTGCACTCCACTTGGCCTGCCAGTACACCTCAGCTACTTCAGGAGTCCAGCAAGCCAACCAAGCTCGATATGATTCCTTCTTCAGCTTGATGCCTCCACCACCACCAGTGGTATCCACCATTTGGTTCAGGGGTTGCCACCATGAGATGCACCAACGACCTTATGGCCACAGCAGCTGCTTCAACAATGGAGGTAAAGAACATGGCCCATTCAGATTCCGTGTTTCCATCTCCCTCGGAATGTGGTCAAAATTCTTCCGGAGGTGGGAGTTGAAGACCTCCGGGACAGGGGCCCCAACCAGATGTTAACAGCACACCCTCACTATACAGTGGGGTCTACCAGGTCTGAATGGCATCCTCTCCTGCCATCGGATCCAACTCACCACCAGGTGGTGATCAGCTGACAGCTCTGCACCTCTCTTTACCCGAGTGTCCAAGACATTCGGTCGCAGATGTGATGACACAATAACAAAATCAATCATCAACCTGCAAACTAGGCTGTCCTGGTGCCAAATGCACATACAGTATGGACACCCTTATGCTTGAACATGGTGTTCATTATGGACAAACTGTGGTTGGCACAGAAGTTCAACAACTGAACACTACTCGGGTTCAGATCGGGCAGGCCGTTCATCCCATTCACTGGGTTATCCACCATGTTCCCCACCTTTACAACAGTGAATATTTATCGTTTTACTAATCCACAGAAAATTACTGATTTTAAATTTCAATGAACTCTAATTGACAGCCAGTATATGTCATGTCCGCTGTGTAACCTTGCAGCGAACATATGAATTGGCAATGAGCCCATAACGCAGTGTAAGTAACGTGTTTATTTATGGAAGGAATATCTACACAGTTTCCATATGACAGTCACCAAATAAAGAACAGACAACCGGCTTCTAGCTTAGTTGGCGGGGAAGGAAAAGCCAAGCGCGCTCCAGACGGAACAGGAGTAGAAGGAAAGGCAATAATAACAAGACTTACATACGCGTAGGAGCAGAAGGGCTCTGGAATAACTACATAGTACAGTCCAGGGGAAAAAAACAACAATCTGCTAGCCAGGATGTCCAGGTTGACTTTAAGCTGCCACACCAACTGGTCGCACTGCCTCGCTATTTGTACAACGAAGGCAAATGGGCACAGTCGTGTGGCAAGCAGGTGCGGGACTGATTGAAACAGTGTGTGTGAGTGTGTGTGTGTGTGCGTGTGTGTGTGTGTGTGCGCGCACGCGCGTGCGCATGTGGTGATAAGATACCTCTGGTGAATGTCTGGTAAGAGGAGGAGACGTGGCCGTAGAACTGTCAGAGAACAAGGCTCAATCTGACAGCTGGAATTATAAGCAATAATCAAAACCTACAGCCACAAGTCATGGACGGGGTGAACGACCCCGAACATGACGGTATACAGTGGGGCATAAAAGTATTTAGTCAGCCACCAATTGTGCAAGTTCTACCACTTAAAAGATGAGAGAGGTCTCCAATTTTCATCATAGGTATACCTCAACTATGAGAGATAAAATGAGAAAAAAAAAAATCCAGAAAATCACATTGAAGGATTTTTAATGAATTAATTGGTAAATTCCTCGGTAAAATAAGTATTTGGTCAGCTACAAACAAGCAAGATTTCTGTCTCTCACAGACCTGTAACTTCTTCTTTAAGAGGCTCCTCTGTCCTCCACTCGTTACCTGTATTAATGGCACCTGTTTGAACTCGTTATCAGTATAAAAGACACCTGTCCACAACCTCAAACAGTCAGACTCCAAACTCCACTATGGCCAAGACCAAAGAGCTGTCAAAGGACACCAGAAACAAAATTGTAGACCTGCACCAGGCTGGGAAGACTGAATCTGCAATAGGTAAGAAGCTTGGTGTGAAGAAATCAACTGTGGGAGCAATTATCAGAAAATGGAAGACATACAAGACTACTGACAATCTCCCCCGATCTAGGGCTCAACGCAAGATCTCACCCCATGGGGTCAAAATGATCACGAGAACGGTGAGCAAAAATCCCAGAACCACACGGGGGGACCTAGTGAATGACCTGCAGAGAGCTGGGACCAAAGTAACAAAGGCTACATCAGTAACACACTACGCCGCCAGGGACTCAAATCCTGCAGTGCCAGATGTGTCCCCCTGCTTAAGCCAGTACATGTCCAGGCCCATCTGAAGTTTGCTAGAGAGCATTTGGATAATCCAGAAGAGGATTGGGAGAATGTCATATGGTCAGATGAAACCAAAATAGAACTTTTTGGTAAAAACTCAACTTCTTGTGTTTGGAGGAGAAAGAACACCATACTTACTGTGAAGAATAGGGTTGGAAACATCATGCTTTGGGGCTGTTTTTCTGCAAAGGGACCAGGACGACTGATCCGTGTAAAGGAAAGAATGAATGGGGCCATGTATCGTGAGATTTTGAGTGAAAACCTCCTTCCATCAGCAAGGGCATTGAAGATGAAACGTGGCTGGATCTTTCAGCATGACAATGATCCCAAACATACCACCCGGGCAACGAAGGAGTGGCTTCGTAAGAAGCATTTCAAGGTCCTGGAGTGGCCTAGCCAGTCTCCAGATCTCAACCCCATAGAAAATCTTTGGAGGGAGTTGAAAGTCCGTGTTGCCCAGCGACAGCCCCAAAACATCACTGCTCTAGAGGAGATCTGCATGGAGGAATGGGCCAAAATACCAGCAACAGTGTGTGAAAACTTTGTGAAGACTTACAGAAAACGTTTGACCTCTGTCATTGCCAGCGAAGGGTATATAACAAAGTACTGAGATGAACTTTTGTTATTGACCAAATACTTATTTTACCAAGGAATTTACCAATTAATTAATTAAAAATCCTTCATTGTGATTTTCTGGATTTTTTTCCCCTCATTTTGTCTCTCATAGTTGAGGTATACCTATGATGAAAACTGGAGACCTCTCTCATCTTTTAAGTGGGAGAACTTGCACAATTGGTGGCTGACTAAATACTTTTTTACCCCACTGTAGAACACAGATACTGGATGTGACAGAGCCACAATTCGTAAAACAGAGAATTCTCTGTAGAACTAGTCCATTCTGTATAGAATGAAGCACAAACCTTTATTGTGAAGTAATCGGATAGGCATTTTCAACAACATAATTCTAATTTTTGCAAAGGAAGACCCACTATCAGCCATCATAAGCAGCTTTTTCAAGGAGGATCTGAAAAATAAAGCCATCAACACAGCACCCATACAATGCAAACCCACCCTCTGGAAGAGATAAGTGGACAACATATTGGAGAAAATAAAAAAAGGACACACAAGAACTCACAGACCATCTGAACAACATGGACAGCACTGGGAACATAAAATTCACACACGAAGAGGAAGGAAATGGTACCATAGCCTTTCTGGACATGAAAATCCACCACAACAATGATGGCAGTATAAAAATCTCAGTCTACAGGAAACCAACCCACACGGATCAGTAACTACTGTGGACATCAGAACACCCCACAGCATACAAACTATCAGTTGTCAGGACACTATACGAACGGGCCACCATCATCACAAACCAAGAAGACAGACAGGAGAAGGAAAACTACATAAGACATGCACTCACATGCTGCCAATATCCGATATGGGCCATAAATAAAGGGAAACAGCAAGTCAAAAACAAAGAAAACAAACAGAAAACAAGACACAGACCAAAAGCCGAAATCAAAAACAAGGACATCATAACCATACCATACATCCGAGGAATAACAGAACCAATCCAAAGGATCATGAAAAAACACAATAAACACAGCGGTAAAACCACACAACAAGTTAAGGCAGTTATTAGTACACCCCAAGGACAAAATAGAACAAAGCAAAAAATGCCACGTAATATACGAAATATCATGCAGATCATGTAACAAAACCTACATCGGAGAAACAGGAAGATCATTTACCATAAGGAAAAAAGAACACCAGAAGGAATGTGAGAAGGAAACACAAGGATGGCTCACAACAAGCAATATTAAAATCAGCTATAACAGATCACTGCAAAAGAAAAGATTCAATTCAATTCAATTCAACTTTATTTATATAGCGCCATTTCACAACAACAGTCATCTCATAGCACTATCAACTGTAGGGAGGACCCCCACAGTTGCAGAAAGACCCCAGCAATCAGGCGATCCCCTGTGAGCAAGCACTTGGCGACGGTGGAGAGGAAAAACTCCCTTTTAACAGGAAGAAACCTCCAGCAGAACCAGGCTCAGGGAGGGGCAGTCATCTGCTGCGACTGGCTGGGGGGTGAGGGGACAGAGAAGAAGAAAAGAACAGACATGTAGAGAGCAAACAGCACGATGGGGACTCAATCTATGGGAGAGAACAAACAAATGTTAATGACCAGCAAAAAAAAAATATTTCATAGAGAGTGAGGAAAGGAGTGAGGCCCAGTGCATTACTGGAGGTCCCCCGGCTGACTAAACCTATTAGCAGCATAACTAAGGGAGGGTTCAGAAACACATGATCCCTCCCTAATTGTAGGCTATATCAAAAAGGTAGGTTTTAGCCCTATTCTTAAAAACAGAGATCGAGTCTGACTCCCGAATCCAGATTGGCAGCTGATTCCACAGGAGAGGAGCTTGATAACTGAAGGCTCTGCCTCCCATTGTACTTTTGGAGATTCTAGGTATTACAAGTAAACCTGCATTTTGGGAGCGTAGTGCTCTGTTAGGATGATACGGTAGTATCAGATCTTTTAAATAAAAAGGAGCCTGATTGTTTAGAGCTTTGTAAGTAAGAAGAAGGATTTTAAACTTAATTCTAAACTCTATGGGAAGCCAATGAAGGGAGGCCAGAACCGGAGAGATATGATCTCTCATTCTAGTACCTGTTAAAACTCTTGCTGCAGCATTTTGGATCAGCTGAAGACTTTTTAAAGATGTTTTAGGACAGCCTGATAATAAAGAATTACAATAATCTAATCTCGAGCTAACAAAAGCGTGGATCAGCTTCTCAGCATCACTCTGAGACAAGATGCTCCTAATCTTGGCAATATTACGCAAATGATAGAAGGCAGTCTTAGAAACAAATTTAATATGTGAATTGAAGGACAAATCCTGATCAAAAATAACTCCAAGGTTCCTCACAGAGCTATTAAGAGAAAGAGTAACTGCATCCAAACTGAAAGTTTGATTTGGAAAGGAATTTCTAAGGTTTTTTGGACCAACAAGAATGACTTCAGTCTTATCTGAATTTAATAGCAGGAAATTACAAGTCATCCAAACTTTGATTTCCTTAAGACAGGCTTCTAACTTGGCTAATTGATTAGTATCATCTGGCTTCATTGACAGGTATAATTGTGTGTCATCTGCATAACAGTGAAAATGTATACAGTGCTTTCTAATAATGTTGCCTAACGGAAGCATATATAAACTAAAAAGAGTAGGGCCAAGCACAGATCCCTGTGGAACTCCATGACTAAGCTTTGAGCTGAGAGAAAACTCATCATTTACATGAACAAACTGGAACCTATCAGATAAATAAGATCTAAACCACTGCAACGAAGTTCCATTAAGTCCAACATAGTGTTCTAATCTATCAAGTAGAATATTATGATCAATAGTATCAAAAGCTGCACTAAGATCTAAAAGGACAAGTACAGAAACTAGTCCATTATCAGATGCAATGAGGAGGTCGTTAGTGACCTTCACTAAGGCTGTTTCAGTGCTATGATGGATTCTAAACCCAGATTGAAACTCCTCAAATAAACCATTTCCCTGCAGGTGGTCAAATAATTGCGTAGCAACAACTCTTTCTAAGATCACATCATAGACTGGGACAACGCAAAAATCATTGGATCAGATAGTAACAGACACAAACGCTGGATCAAGGAGGCCATAGAAATCAGGAAGCAGGGAAAAGACAGCATGAATTGGGATGAGGGGGCATTTATGCTTTCCCATACCCGGGACTACTTTCTTCGGAGACCATCGGATGGTGGAAGGCGGGGCCACCCCAGTGGATCTGACAGTTCTGCTGGGCTGGCCCCGCCTAGGAAGGCCAGCAGATAAATGACACTTCACAGCAATCAGCTGGCACTTCTGATAAAGACTGCAGTGGACAGTCGAAACATGTAAAGGTAAAAACATCTCCTTTCTATCCTTGTCTTTAATAAGAAAACAAAAGGCTAATAATTAAAAAGAAGACAAAATGAACATACTCGAGCTCCTTTTACTTTAGTACAATTTCTGGATACCCTACCCACCTCTGCCAGCAATGCGAGAACTGTTATTAATCCTGCGAAGTAAACTGTGTGTGTATTTTAGTTGAGTCTTTGTAAATGTCCCGTTAATATCTTTTTTAGGTCCTTTTTCTGTTTCCCTCAAAAGGCCCTAACATTTGTCAGGCCGTAGATGTAAATAAGAATTTGTTCTTAATCTGTCCTGCCTGGCTAAATAAAGCTTAAAATAAAAAAAATTTAAAAAATAGATTGCAATAAGTGAACAAATTACAATTTGTTCTCATAATAACAAAAGATGGCTTCAAACTAGGATTTTTTTCACAGCAATGTTCCTTACAAGACTGTACATTGCAAATAAAGTTTGGTTTTTGTGTGATTTATGTTACAGGTAACGCATACTGTATGTATGTACCAACTCTTTTTTCCTGTATTACATACACACTTCCTGATGACCCGTCCCTAGACTGTCAGGTTAGACAAATACACATCCTCCACCTCCACCCTGAACACCGGTGTGCCACAAAGATGTGTGATGAGCCCTCTTCTTACTGGCTCGTCAAGTTTGCGGATGACACAACGACCATTGGTCTGATCTCCAACTACAGTGATCCCTCACTTATCGCGGTTAATGGGTTCCAGAACCGACCGCGAAAAGTGAAAAAACCGCGAAGTAGCGTCACCCCTAATGACGTCACCCATAAATAATACGTACGTTCATTCTCTCACTCTCTCTCTCATATGATACGTGTGTGTGTGTGTGTGTAAGTGTACATACATACGTAGATGTAAATAAAGTGTACATAAATATGTTTTTAGAACTGTTTTATTCTTATAACAAGATACGTAACTCAAGATGAAGATGATTTACTGCACAGGTTAATGAGAGCTTTACTGCTCCTCAGGTGACGCCTCATCGTGAGGTGCTAGAGGCGCAGCATCGTCGAGGGCAGCTTCCGATAGAGCTGGAGAAGCTGCAGGAGGCGGCGTAGTGGCTCGACGGGAAGACTATTTCGCACAAAATGGCACAAGAGAACAGCAAAAAGTTCCACGCGGCGAGACTAAGCAACACGAGCGATAAAGAGCAATGAATGCGGTCTTCCTTCGCTGGGTGGGCGCTCGGCAGGGAGAGAAGCTGGGTAAAACGTCTCGGCCAATCAGCTTGCGGGGTGAAACGTCTCGGCCAATCAGCTTGCGAGATTCCCGAGCCGAGCCAACACGAGAACAGCGAACAGAGAGGTGGATTTTGAGCTGTGTGGGCTCTCCGTGTTGATAACCTGATGTTCTAATGTAGTCTCCCTGCCTTCTGCTAGCGCCCGCCCATTATTTCTCAATTTTGAATTTTTGATGAATATTTTTGAAAAAAAAGGGCGCAAAAGGTGAAGCGCGAAGTAGCGAGGGATCACTGTACTACAATTCTGCATACAGGGACAAGGTCCAGAAGATGACAGCTTGGTGCTTCACTAATAATCTCATCCTGAACAGAAACACAACCAAAGAGATTGTGGTAGGCTTCAGATGGACCAAGAGATCAGACCCGGTTCCACAGTACATCACCAGAGATGTAAACTGGCTGTGGAGAGAGTCTCCAACTTTAAATTCCTTGGTATGTACACTAGGAGCAGACAATATGGCCTAAAAATGATATCACAATATTTCTGCAAATCTTCACAATGATGATACTGTTCATGATATTACAACTTTTTGATTTTTTTCTTTAAATTTATAAAGAACAGTTTCACAGGCCAGTGCTATTTACCGTATCTTCAACATATTTAGTAAAAACAAAACAAAAACTCTCTTATTTCTCTGGTTTATAAACAGCAGCTGAGACTGAGTTTCAATTTTTTTTGTTCTGCATCAAATATTACAAGAAAACAATATAAACCACATCGTAAGTGCACTTACGTAGTTGGGGTTTTATGCAGCGTAAGCTTACCTGCATCAGTAGTCTCTGTTGCACGGACATCTCCTGGGACGTTTTGGCTCTTGTCGCACTTTTTTTTCTTTTTGATTCGGCTGGTTGAATAAAATCAAGCTCAAGTAACCAAAATGGAATGAAAATAAATCTCTGGATACTTTGGAAGTCAACACTGTTCCAAGGCAAGCGGTGTTGTTGATGTGTTGTATGTGCGGAAACAAATGCAGGCAGATTATCCGCATTGCGGTACCATTTTTTTTTTAACATGACAGCAGTCTGACACTGCCTTAAAACTAAAATATTTCAAGACGACGCAGACACTCTAACCACAGAGCTGTAGCTTCCAGCGCCATGCGTGTTTTGCCGTTTCTATGGTAACATGTAATTTCTGCCAGCAGCGTAACGGTGTGAGGTTATCACGCAGCAGACCCAAAATATTGCAACATTCATTTTTACACCAGTATCATCATGAACGATACGATATGGAACATCCCTAGTGTACACCGCCGATGACTTTTTCTCTCCAAACACACCTCCACTGACACTGGGAAAGCACAGCAATGCCTGTACTTTTTGAGGAAGTTGAAGAAAGCTGTTTTACAGCAGAAGCTCCCAGGAAAACTTGTATCGGGGTATGGTGAAGAGTAGGGCTGAAACAATTGAACGACATTGTCGATAACGTCGACAATATAAATTTGTCGACAAATATTTTTATTGTTGACAAATTGTTTAATTATAAAGTTTATATGCACATTGCGGTAACGTACTTCAGCTATAATTAAAATGCCCAACTGGAACTGCTGACGGCAGTAGCACCTCTGTTGTCTGGCAAGCGTGAACAATTTCCAGTGAAAAAGAACAGGAGCTCTGAGTATGGCGAATGTCTAAATTGGATTAAAAAAAAAGCAGATCTAAATTTTCTGTTCTTTGAGAACATTTTAAGGTGCGTTCACACAAAACATGAACGGGCGGCGCGAATCCATACAAAGTGGATGGAAAGAGGCAAGTACAAACGAAACTGCGCCTTCGCGCCCGAGGCTAGCTAACTAGCTAGCTGCTAGCTTTGAGGTTCTGCTGTCACCGGAGTAAAAGTATCACCATTGCAGAGCAAACGAGTTTGAAAATGAAACTCACTCACCTTGACATAGGAGAACTGGGAGCTCTCTGAATCAGGATTTCGGAGTTATTTACCCACAGTTTCCTGCCACGGACGTGCTGCTGATGAGGCTAGCAAGCTAGCAACGGAAACACCCATCGGAAGCTGAGACATTTTCAGGTTGAGTCCCCGCCCCCACTGGATAATGTAAACCTGAGCATGACGTTATTTTGGGAATTTCCACAGCAGGTTGAATACAGCTGCAGAAGTTTTAAAGGTAGAAAAATTATAATACTGTTAGTACGCACTGTTAATGTTAGCTTACCTGTTTGACAACAAGCTCTCTGGTTGCTGAGGGCTGAGCTGTCATGGCTAACATGTTGAATGCAATAAATAACTGAATTACAGGAGTCGTTTTTCTCTTTTTCATCTTTGCTAACATTAGCCCTCATTCTGAATATTAGTTACACTGTGTTACACTGTGTCCAGCTGAGACAAAATACATTTAAATGCCTCCCGCCCATGGGAGACGGAACGTTAAGAGGTATTAAATAGCAGCTGAGTTAAAATATGCACTAGACTAGAGCCCCAACAAGAAGCAGAGATGGTGGACATGACAAAAATACACGCCATTAGTCGACAAGTTGAAAAAAATAGTCGTTAGATTAGTCGACAACTAAAATAATCTTTAGTTGCAGCCCTAGTGGAGAGCATCCTGACAATACTGCATCAAAGCATGGTATAGAGGAGTTGCACGTGACGTCGTGGTCACGTGCCACATTGTTTTTCTGCCACTGTGGATGGCAAATAGCCTGGACCCTGTGTTGAGAATAACAATAATTCCACTAGCACTTACTCAGTCCGACTCGCCACATGTTGTTCATTTTCCATTACGACTGAATACCACCTTAAGTGAGTGAGATCTTTACAGCAAGGCAGCCTGACACTCCCATGACATTGTTTGTATGTGGCAAACAAAACACAAGATGGATATGGTGGTGAGTCCGGTGCTCACTGGCTTTTTGTCAGAGTAAAGGCAAAAAAGCAGAGCCAGAGAAGACTACAGGTGGCAAGACGAAACACTGGAAAAGTACTGGAGAGTTCAGGAAGTCATGGAGCAGTATGAAGCGGAAGAAGTGAGGATACGAACTAGATCATATATGAAGGTAAGCTAATAATTGCTAATGCTAGTTAGCACTAATAAGTCCCCCGTACTATATTATAATCACGGTAAGTTATCACTGTTAGGTACTAAAATATGTATGCTGTGTGTGTGTGTGTTTCAGATTGCGCTCTTGTGGCAAAATTATCACTTCAAACCGTCGGTCTGGGTGTTCAACCACTCTCCAGTGGTAGGATGTCATCCCAGCTTCACGAACCGCAGCGACTGCAGAGCTTCAGAATATCTGTAGAAACGTTTATCTTCCTGTGCAACAAACTGCTCTGATCTGTGTGAAAAACATGGAGAGACTGTTGAGACTTCATGGGATGTACCTGCTCCAGCTGGTGGTGTCGTGGCAAAAAGTGATCAGCTGCCAAAAATCGATCGCCAGGTGCCATATTATAGTTATGGGGTTATATTAGCCGTAAAATATATATTTCAACAGGTAAACAGTACTGAGTTAGGTATAATAAAATATATTTAACAATTATGATGCATTTTTAACCCAAAACAAACTTCATCTAGGATTAAAAGCAATTAAAATAATACATTCACAAAGTTACATGGAAAATACATGGATTTATTGAATACATACGTACATGTAGACACTGTATAAATATATATTTTATGTGTGAATAATGTACTATGTACTCCTTTTGCATTGCACTAGGAATTTTTACAATAAACTTTTGTGCCTTTTGCAGATATGTCTCCACTTTTGTTAATGTTTTATTTGTGAAGATTACCAAGATTTAGTGACATAAATTAAATGCTAAAAGATTGGAAAAGCTGTCTAAATCATCCAGCAGTTTGAGAAATCACTTTTGGTTTAGTGTAAGCCCATCAACAGAATTATGAACCATAAAGTAGTTGTGTTAACGCATGTTAAATCTGTGATGTATGGGAGTTGTATGAGTTGCATTTGCATATGCCACCCCATTGGTGGGCGCTGTATCCTGTTGCATCACCAATAGTATAAGAGTGTGCTCATTGAACTGAACTAGAATGTGTATGTGTGCGTATGCTTGAGTAAACAAGCAAGCTGATGACCTGCAGCCGCGTGTGTCTTGGTGTTTGTTCCTCCAAGTGGTAATCTAAAATAGAAACCCACGGACATAACATCTTTGGCGACGAAGATAACTTTAGGTTTCCAAGTCTCGCCGCAGTATTGACTGCGAGTGACGGAGGAAGAGGAACGTTTGTCCTGGTGGGAGTTTGGCTGGGCGCAGCACGCCAGGTGACAGGACACCGGGTGACAGGACGCCAGGTGACAGGACGCCCTGTGACAAGATTGCTAAACGCTAGCTAACTGCACGCCATGGCTGGAGTTATTGGACACATTAACCCATTCGACGAGTCGGTGGAGCAGTGGACAACCTACGTTGAGAGGTTTGAGTATTTTGTAACGGCAAATGGTATTGCAGAGGAGAAAAAGCTTGCTGTTTTCTTAAGTGTAATTGGTGCGTCAACATATGGACTTTTACGTAGTCTCGTAGCTCCAGATAAGCCAGGGGCTAAGACATATGCTCAACTCACGTAAGTTTTGAAAGACCATTTTCCCCCAAAGCCAATTGTGATTGCTGAAAGATTTCGCTTTCATAAACGGAACCAACAAGAGGGAGAAACTGTGACGCAATACATAGCAGTCATTAAAAAGCTTTCTGAACACTGCGAGTTTGGTATGCACCTGCAGGATGCATTGAGGGATAGGCTCGTTTGTGGACTGAATATAGAAGCTATCCAGAAAAAATTGCTGACGGAGGAGAAGCTTACTTTTTCCAAAGCAATGGAACTAGCCGTGTCAATGGAGACAGTAGCTCGCGAGACACATCAGCTGAGCAACGCGCTGAAAGTGCATGCACTGTCACCACACGACAAACAACACACGAAATGTTCGCGCTGTGGAAAAATGAACCATAGAGAGAGCGATTGTTTTTATAAGGAGCAAAAATGCCATAAATGTGGTAAGAGAGGACATATCTCGAAAATGTGCAGGAACAAAGAGACTGTAAATAAGGAGAAACCAGTGGAGTATAAAGCTAAAAAGAAAAAAAGGGTGCACCAACTGGATGTAAAAGAAATATCTAGTGATGGTAGCACTACAGACACTGAAGTGAGCCTGCATATGGTGTCTCAGCAGAGTAATTTGTCATACATGTGTGTTAAACCAAAAATTGAAGGTAAAAGGATTATCATGGAATTAGATACCGGTGCTGCCGTTTCTCTGATTTCAAGAAAACTGTATGATGCACACTTTAAGGACTTGCCCTTGCGCCAAACCCATATAATGCTGAAAACATACACGGGCGAGGTGATTCCAGCAGAGGGTGTCATCACCGTTTCAGTGAGGATGAATGGAACACATCATAGAGGTTTGCCCGCTCCAAAGACTGGAAGGAGGATTACACACCCTCCATACAGCAAACCAGGAGGCAACTGCTTGGCTTAAGGACTTTGCATTCGCTAAATAAATAAATAGTGAGGATGAATAAGCAGAGGGCTAGACTACCACTGTATGTGGTTCAGGGAAGTTCACCCCCACTTTTTGGTCGGGAGTGGCTGCGGAGGATTCGAATTGACTGGCGAGAAATAAAGACGGTCTGGGAGGAGACGCTAGAGGACGTGCTACAAAGACATGCAGAGGTCTTCAAAAAAGAATTAGGCACTCTGAAAGGCATGGAAGTAGCCATAGCACTGAAGCCGGATCATGTGCCACGGTTCTGTCAAGCGAGAGTCGTTCCCTATGCCCTTAGGCCAAAAGTGGAGGCTGAAATTGACCGATTGTGTGAGCAGGGCATTATATCCCCTGTCAAATTCAGTGAATGGGCAACACCCATTGTGCCCGTTGTGAAAAAGAACGGAGATGTTAGGATATGTGGGGATTTTAAAGTCACAGTTAATCCTGCCCTGTGTGTGGAGAAATATCCAATTCCACGCATTGAAGATCTATTCGCATCACTTTCGGGGGGGCAGCATTTTAGTAAACTGGACTTATCTCATGCCTATTTGCAAATGGTGATAGAGGGAAATTCCAGAAAATATCTTACAATAACCACATCCAAGGGTCTGTTTTGTTACAACAGGCTGGCATTTGGAATTACCTCAGCACCAGCGATATTCCAGCGTGCCATGGACCAAGTCCTCCAGGGTCTGCCGAACGTTCACTGTTACCTGGACGATATATTGGTCAGTGGACAGGATCGTGTGCAGCATTTGAAAAATCTGGATGCAGTCCTAGGGCGCTTGGAAGAATTCGGTTTGCGAGTACGGAAGGAAAAATGTGAATTTTTCAAGGATTCACTGGAATATCTGGGTCACGTCATTGATGACCAGGGTCTACACAAGGCACCAGAGAAAGTCAGGGCAATTGTGGAGGCTCCTGCACCTACAGATGTGAGTCAGTTACGTTCTTTCTTGGGGCTAATTAATTATTACAGCAGATTTATCCCCAATTTGTCATCTATCCTAAGCCCACTGAATACTCTGCTGTGCAAAGGAAAACAATGGCAATGGACATCTGAATGTGCTGCATCTTTCAAAGAGGCAAAAGAGCAGTTATTCTCTCAAAGCGTGTTAACCCATTATGATCCACAACTTCCCATTCGGCTGGCGTGTGATGCATCACCTTATGGTGTAGGTAGTGTCATCTCACATATTTTCCCGAATGGACAAGAGAGGCCCATAGCTTTTGCATCTAGGACTCTGAATAAGGCAGAACGCAATTATGCCCACATTGAGCGCGAAGCTCTTGGCATTATATTTGGAGTTCGTAAATTCCATCATTATCTGTATGGCAGGCAGTTTACACTCCTTACAGATCATCGCCCATTGACCACTATTCTGAGTCCGTGCAAAGCCACACCATCTATGGCTGCTGCTAGAATGCAGCGGTGGGCTCTCCTGTTAGCTGCCCATAATTACACCATACAGTACCGAGAGGCAGCTCGTCATGGAAATGCGGATGGGCTTTCACGCCTTCCATTACCAACATCATCAAGAGAGAGAATCAGTACTGTGGACAGTTTTCACATTAAACACCTAGAAGCCTTACCTGTGAACTGTCAAGAAATCTGCCGAGAGAGCAGGGGTGATCCTGTCCTTGCTCAAGTCCTGGAGATGGTCTCCACAGGTCGCTTTCCGAGGGTCCAGGATGTGGCCAGCACATTGGCGCCATTCATCAGCCGGAGGGATGAGTTGACACTCCAGCAAGGTTGCCTTATGTGGGGTATGCGCGTTGTCATTCCCTCAAAATTGAGATCACGACTGCTGTCGGAACTGCATACTGGACACCCAGGTGTTGTCAAATTGAAAGCTGTCACCCGCAGTTACATGTGGTGGCCCGGAATTGACGCTCAAATTGAACAGGTCTCAAAAACATGCCAGTCCTGTCAATTTACACAGAAAGCACTGGGACCAGCACCACTCCACCCATGGACCTGGCCTGGATCCCCGTGGCAGAGAATTCATGTTGACTTTGCTGGGCGGTTCCAAGGTCAAATGTTTATGGTGGTTGTAGACGCCCATTCAAAATGGCCTGAGGTACACCTTATGAGTTCCACTACAACGGCTAATACCATCCAGGTGCTCCGAGGGTTATTTAGTCGCTATGGGCTCCCTGAGGTGTTAGTGAGCGATAATGGTCCTCAGTTTACCTCACACGAGTTTGACACTTTTATGAAAGGCAATGGAGTAAAGCACATTCGCTCTGCACCATTTCATCCATCAACAAATGGTCTTGCAGAACGTTTTGTACAGACATTCAAGCAGTCACTGAAGCGTTCCACTGGAACCACTTCCATACAACACCGACTGGACGCCTTTCTACTCACGTACCGTAACACTCCACACTCTACAACAAAGGAGTCCCCGTCTATGCTTTTCATGCATCGCAAGTTGCGATCTCGATTGGACCTGCTGAAGCCTAGCGTGACATCAGAGGTAGAGAAAGCACAAGAGGCACAGTGTGCGTATCGAGGAATGCATGCAAAAGCCAGAACGTTCAAGGTGGGAGATCCAGTTCTTGTTCGGAATTACGGGAGAGGAGAGAAGAAGTGGATACCAGGGGTTGTTTCAGCTGAGACTGGCCCTGTATCCTACACCGACATCGACATCGGCGCATCGCAGCACTGGAGGCGACACGCGGACCAGATGCTGGCCAGGGTTGTTGAATTGGATACCTCTACAGACAACGGCGGAGCTGCATCGTCGTGCATCTCAGCAGACCTGCCTGTGCTGGAAAAGACTGTTCCAGAGAAGCTACTCCGGTTCCTGTGAGTGACCCCTCACCATTACCCCAGGTAACCTCAGAGGGAAACACCACATCACCTCCAGAGACTGGTAAGAGATATCCTTCTCGTATTACTAGACCACCAGAGCGTTATGTTCCATAAACTTTGTTTAACATACTTTTAAGAGACATATATTGGACATTTTTGGAATAAGAGACCTTTTTTATGTGTTAGATGAGAGAGTCACGTCTCACCAAAAGGGCAGAATAAACCCTTGACTGACTCAGGGGTTTGGGATAGTCTACTCCCAGCCTCAAGGCTAGTGTGTGTTTTTAAAATAATAAAAGTTGTTTGCTTTGTGTATCTTGGGGGTGGGTACAACATTTAGTGGGGAGGAGATGTGATGTATGGGAGTTGTATGAGTTGCATTTGCATATGCCACCCCATTGGTGGGCGCTGTATCCTGTGGCATCGCCAACAGTATAAGAGTGTGCTCATTGACCTGAACTAGAATGTGTATGTGTGCGTATGCTTGAGTAAACGAGCAAGCTGATGACCTGCAGCCGTGTGTGTCTTGGTGTTTGTTCCTCCGAGTGGTAATCTAAAGTAGAAACCCACGGACATAACAAAATCCTATTAAACCCTAACTCATTATTAGAAAATACAGACGCTAATATGGTCCAGAATTCCTCCATATACTGGTACTATCAGTAAAGTGTGCAGTGTCTTCTGCACTGGCACATCCAACAATACAGTCTTCAGTAAATAAAATAATTGTTTTTGGTTACTTTTTCTTAAAAATGAGCCATTATTTTCAACGTCACTGATAAATGTTTGGTTTGTACTGTTGACTCTTCCCACCGGTTTCTTAACAGACAAATAGAAAATCATGATGCAAACACATAAGTCACTAAATTGTTTATTACAATTACAAACAAAATCCAGATTATTTAGAATGTGCAAAATTTAAACTTTAAACTGTAAAAAAAAAAATCAGAATGGGTCACACACGCCGGCCACACACTCCGACTCATCGCCTTCGCAAAGTGGCCCAGCACACGAAGGAACGCTTGATTGAAGGCAGCATTCTGAGCCGTCTCCTCCCTTCACAAGGTAGTTTCATGGGATACAGGTCAAGTGGACCCCTGACCAAGTCAGCACTCCCAAGTGAGCACCCCAAGTACACCCCGGGATCCAATCTGTACATGTACAAGTACATTCTCAATCCAGTGATTTGTAAACACGAAGAACAATAAGAATTTGTGTGAAACTGTTGGAAAGACTTTTCCCAGTCACCAAGAAGTATAAAAAAATATATATAGGTGCATCTCACTAAACTAGAATATCATCAAAAAGTTGATTTATTATAGTAATTCAATTCATAAAATGAAACTCATATTTTATGTAGATTCATTACAGACAGAGTGATATATTTCAAGTGTTTATTTCTTTTAATTTTGATGGTTATGGCTTGCAGCTCATGAAAACCCGAAAATCAGTTTCTCAAAAAATTAGAATATTACATAAGATCAATTTAAAAAAATATTTTTTTAAAAAAGAAATGTTGGCCAACTAAAAAGTATTTCCATGCACACACTTAACACTTTGGCCTGACTTTGGACTTGATAAAACACAGTGGACTAACACCAGCAGATGGCATGGCTCCCCAAATCACGTGCCAAGTCCTGTCACTTGGAAATCAAGGTCCCAGAGTCTGGAGGAAGAGTGAACAGGCACAGAATCCAAGTTGCGTGAGGTCCAGTGTGAAGTTTCCACAGTCAATGATGATGTGTGGAGCCATGCCATCTGCTGATGTTTTTCTACTGTGTTTAATCAAGTCCAGTGTCAGTGCAGCCGTCTAACAGGGAATTTTAAAGCACTTCATGCTTCCCTCTGCTGACAATCTTTATGGAGCTGCTGATTTCATTTTCCAGCAGGAAATGGCACCTGCCCACACTGCCAAAAGTACAAATACCTGGTTTAAAGACCATGGTATCACTGTGCTTGATTAGCCAGCAAACTCTCCAGACCTAAATCCCATAGAGAATCTATGGTGTATTGTCAAAAGGAAGATGAAATACACCAGACCCAATAATGCAGACGAGCTGAAGGCCACTATCAAAGCAACCTGGGCTTCCATAACACCTCAGCAGCACCACAGGCTGATCGCCTCCATGCCATGCTGCATTGATGCAGTAATTATGCAAAAGGAGCCCCGATCAAGTATTGAGTGTGTACATGGAAATACTTTCCAGTTGGCCAACATTTCTATGATTAAAAATGATTAAAAATCAATTTTATATAATATTCTAATTTTTTTGAGAAACTGAATTTGGGGTTTTCATTTGCTGCAAGCCATAACCATCAAAATTAAAAGAAATAAACACTCTGTGTGTAATGAATCTATATAATATATGAGTTTCACTTTTTGAATTGAATTATTGAAATAAATCAACTCCTTGATGACATTCTAATTTATTAAGATGCACCTATATATGGAAGATGACAACTAAGCTGACCCAGAGAAGGTTCTGGTTCTGTTTCTGCTTTCAAAAGACTTTTCTTCACCGCTGCTGCTCCTCACGGCTGGCTGCCCCCAGATGAAAATCCACAGAATAGGTATGTGGGACTAGAATGTTCTGAATGAGGCTTTAGAAAGCTCTGAATCAGTTTGTAAATCACTGGATTGAAAATGTACTTGTACATGTACAGATTGGACCCCTGGGTCCACTTGGGGTGCTCACGTGGTCAAGGGTCCACTTGACCTGTTCCCATTTCATGCTCTCTTGCCTCACTCAGAAGCAACTGGATGTGCTGCTGGTTCCGGTTTAGCAGATCTTCAGCGTGCGGTGGGACTCTAGAATGAAAATACACACACAACTTCAGCACATGCACAGCACGAAAGTGCAACAAAACTACTTTTTAATCAAGATTAACACTAGCTTATTTCGCCAGATGTTGTCGACAAAAGCACAAAATACAAGCACAGCACGGAGTTAGCATTGATGGCTAACTAGCTAGCTCACTGTCTGCATAAAGGAGACAACAGTGTTGTTTGTTCAAAGTGAGCTTTCCACCACTGGGATAAATAACGGCAAAGATGCATAATATCATATCACTCACCATTCTCTATCACTGTTTTCAACAATGATGATGTTGTGGTCGGGTCGACGCCACTCTGCTTCCCGTCTGCCTTTGCCGTGGCCGTAAATTCATTTCAGGTCACTCCGTCCAGTTCCCTCTGGATTTCTTTAATCAGGTACCAAGCACAGAAAAGTCTGCACCTCGTCACTGGACCATGATGTTGATTTGTGTGTAGCCATTTATCTCGTTGATTACATTAACTCACGCTTGCTGTTGGTGATTTGACTGTTCGTTGCCGTCCAAAATGGTGCAGTAAACAAAAGACATGTGACCCGTGTGACGTTGGTGCAACCCCTCAATAGCAGCTGCAACAGGAGGGACCAGAAGGCACAGTGGAGGGTTATCAAGGTTGCACAAAACATCACTGGGACTAAACTGCCTGCAGCCGAAGACATGTATACGGTTCACTGTCACAATGGGGTCTCCAACATCCTCCGGGGACCCAGTGCACCCCGCGCATAACCTATTCAAACTCCTTCCCTCTGGTAGGTGATACAGGACAGTATACTCAAATACCACAAGACTGAAGAACAGCTTTTTCCCAAAAGCTGTGTACTTGCTTAACAGATGATGTCCAGGGACTCACACATGATACACACACACCCACACATAGGGCTGGGTGATATAGCTTAAAAAATGTATAGCGATACAATTTCTCTATATTGCAGTGCACAATACATATCTTGATATGTATTTTGTGTACTAAATGTCCCTTAAAATTTGGTTTTACTTACATTTTTATTAGAAATTATATACAGTATACGTACAGTGGGGAAAATAAGTATTGAAAACATCAACATTTTTCTCATTAAACATATATGAACCACCACCAATAAACCAGCAACAAGTCGGCCTTACATGATTCCTAAAAAACATAGAAATACTTTTTTTTTAATTTGTGATTTTTGTTTGGTTTTTGTTTTGTTTTTTTTCAAAATATGCTACTTGAAATCATGAAGAAGCTATTCCATGCTTCAAATAACAGTGTGGGAGATTTTAAAACCATAAACTGTATTTGAAATAGAGTAGTCAATAGACAGTCCTTGGAAACTTTGAACCTGATTTTCTCAGAGAAGTAGTTTGAGAGGTGCTAACATTCAAACGGCCACATCTTCAAATCTTTTCGGATTTCCATGTGTTAGACATCATTGGAAAGCTTAAATTTCACACTTTTAGAATCTGTAAATAACTCAAAATACCCTTTGGGAGACTTGTTCCTGGTTTTTCCATGGCTGGTCACATACTATATTTCTGGTGAAGCCAATGACATGAGATTTTCATACAGATATCAGTAACAATCCAAGTAATCCATACATACAAAGAAATCAACGCAACTGTATTGATAAAACAAGTTATATTTGATTAAGTGGAATGACCAGTGTTGGGCAAGTTACTAAAAAACAGTAACCAGTTACAGCTACTAGTTACTTCTTTTCAAAAGTAACTGAGTTACTTACCAATTACTGCATGATTAACATAACTAGTTACTTGGAAAAGTAACTTTCATGTTACTTTTAAATGCATACTTAAATCATCTTGCACATATAGCAAGATAATGTAATTAATGGATTACATTACGGGCTTATTAATGTCAGGCTGAAAACAGACTGTTTCAGGCAGAGCTTTTAGTGCATGTTTAGTCTGCTTTATCCTGCCTTGAGAGCTCTTATTGTGGGAAAAATCTGAAGGAAATCAACACAAAACTGCCAATAATTTCCTCATTTTGGAGTGAAAAATAGGGTTTGTGGAGTGAGAGAGAGGAAAAAAGAATGAGAATCACTCCAAAAGAGTGAGTTGGCAGCACTGCATGAAGCTATCAATTTTTTACCTTTAATATTATGGATTTAATCCGATGTGCAGTGATCCAAAGAAAATGTCCATTATCCACAGTCCAAATGTCTGCTGTGACAGAGACATGGCCCAGTCTCTTAAATTCCTTTTGAAGATCAAATCTATTTTTGAATAATCTTTATCCAGGTAGCAAGTAAATGTGTTTTAACTTCAGTGGATCACAGTCCAGCTGTCTGATGGGAAATGACTATTATCAGACCTTCATTCTGTAACAACATATCTGGCAATCAGTCATTTACCTGTGCTTGAAATCCAGTCAGTGCTGTTAGCATAGCATAGCACTACCTTTGTTGGATCTTGTTGCAGTTCTCAGGCACTTCTGAAGATTGCAGTCGGTCTCACACGGCCCACCAATATGGTTTTGTCCTTAATCGCGACAAACGAAAAATAATTTGTCCATTTCCACAAAAACAAAGTAGCTTCATCTTCTCCCAGCAGGAGCAAGCTCCATTTGTGGCTGCTGGCTGCAGCAGTGAACAGGTTCTTGACTGACAGCTGCGTCAGCTATGTAGGGTCAGTTTGTATTTATTTGTGCTAAAAATATCTATCCATATTAATAAAACAAGTAACGCAAGTAACATCTGATCAAATTTCAGTAACTGTAACGCATTATTGAATTTTTAAACAGTAATTTCATTACACAGCATGTTACTGCAAAAGTAGTGGCGTTACAGTAACACATTACTCCCAACACTGGGAATGACACAGGGAATAAGTATTGAACATGCTTGGCGAAATTCATTTAATATTTAGTAGAAAAGCCTTTGTTGGTAATAACAGCTTCCAGATGCCTCCTGTATGGAGAAACTAGGTGCAGGCATTGCTCAGGAGTGATTTTAGCCCTTCTTCCACACAAACTGTCTTCAGGTCTTGAAGGTTCCATGGGTGTCTTCTATGAACTCTGATCTTCAGTTCATTCCATAGATTTTCAATTGAATTCAGGTCAGGTGACTGACTGGGCCATTCTAGCAGCTTTATTTTCCTTCTTTGGAGCCAGTTGAGCGTTTCCTTGGCTGTGTGTTTGGGATCATTGTCTTGCTGAAATGTCCACCTTTGTTTCATCTTCAGCATCTTGGCAGATGGCAACAAGTTCTTATCAAGGAAGTCTCTGTACATTTGTCCATTCATCTTTCCTTCAATTATATGAAATCTGCCTGTACCATGTGCTGAAAAACACCCCCACACCATGATGCTCCCACCTCCAAACTTCACTGTTGGTATGGTGTTTTTGGGCTGATGTGCAATGCCATTTCTCCTCCAAACATGCTGTGTGTTGTGACATCCAAAAAGTTCAATTTTGGTCTCATCTGACCAGACTACTGTATATTCTCTCAGTATTTTACTGGCTTGCCCAACTGTTGTGCAGCAAACTTTAAACAAGCTTCAACATGCTTTTTCTTCAGCAATGGAGTCTTGCAAGGAGACGGGCATAAAGCCCATGTCGGTTGAGTGCATTACTTATTGTTTTCTTTGAAACAGCAATACCTGCTAACTCCAGGTCTTTCTGGAGCTCTCGATGAGTGGTCTTTGGCTCTTGGATAACTCTTCTGATAATTCTTGTGATTCCTCTGTCAGAAATCTTGCGAGGAGCTCCTGGTCGTGGCGGTTTATGGTAAAATGATGTTCTTTCCACTTCCGAATGATGGCTCCAACAGTGCTCACTGGAACATTCAGTAGTTTAGAAATGTGCCTGTAACCAATGCCATCATTACGTTTTGCAACAATAAGGTTGCGAAGGTCTAGAGCTGGCCCCGGGAGTCCTCCATCCGGACCCCGAAGCCTTTTGATACAATTTGGGGAAAAGGGAGACTGTTTTATTTTGGTGGGGAAAAAAAGTGGAAAAGCGGAACTGAACTGCTGCATCGGTGACCGCCCGACAGATTATGGAATGAGCCCTTGGGTGCTCTCCTCCTGCTGCAGACTCCCCTCTTTGCTGTCCCACGAACGCCACTCTCTGCAGAGACTCTGTGGCTCCAACCACTCTAGAGAGTCAGCAGGTTGCAAAATCAAGTTCGCTGCGGGCGCACCCTCCCCCCTCCACACACACACACACACACACACACACACACACACACACACACACACACACACACGGCTGACAGCCAGGACATCCACCCCAGACAGGCCGTTTCAGGTCTGTACCCACGAAAAGAAGCGCTGTTGTGAAAATGAATGTATTTACCTTCTTCCTCTATTCTGCCGAGAGTAGCCCATGCTGGGATACAGAGGTGAGGTCGCTGGTATGGAGGTCCTTTTCGTAACCTCTGATATCACTTAAAGACTCTATAAAAGCTCCGTGTGTTACTGAACATAAAAAGTTCCACCTCCCCTCTCCTTGTAACCATGGGGTTACAGCTCCATCCATGCTGTAACAGAGTTTACTGTTGAGATAAAAAATGATGAGGAATTCTGTCATGTGGAATTATATCTTATGTCCTGGAATTATATCTTGTGTCCGCTTGTTTTTTTGTCTTAGTTTGAAACAGTTTTTTTCTGCACTGAAAATATTGTATAGAGGTGGACTTTTTTGTGAAATTTTATTTTTTTAGATATTAATCTTTTTTTAAATGCAATACAATTTAGTTTTTCTCCTGTAAAACATTTTTAGGATTTTAGTTGTAGATTTTAGAATTTTAGACTTATTTATTTGGAGTCAACAAACACATTTAGGGTTCTCCTGTATTATTAAATTTTATATGACATTTTGTTTGAAACTGAACAAAGAATTCATTTTAATATTTTTTGTTTAAAAATTAATACAGAACTACAGCTAAAATCTGAGCTTGATAAAATAAAGTGTAAAACCAAGTTAAATGATATTGGCCTGTCTGCAGACAGTTGGGGTCTTCTGAAAGAATGTCAATGAAATGACAGATCTTAAAGTAGAACTGAACCCACCTTTTTGCGCAAAAAGTAGAATAGCGGATTAATTCCTTATTACCTATTGTATTTTTCAACACATAAAAGAAATTTTTAGGCCGTGCGATGGCCAAGCTATAAGCCGATAAACTTTTGCCTCTGGCTGGCAGTGCCAAACAAACCGGAAGTAGTGCAGACGACGCTGCGTGACGTCACGAGTGTGACCCTTAGCAAAACAACAATGGAAGATGATAGCAGTTCCAGCAGTCAAGAACACCAGAGTTTTCAAAGTGAAGAGGCATTCAGGATCGGTGACGAGACAGAAGAGGATGCAGGAGTGTCAAGTGAACAGGAAGAGCGCGAGGGAGGCATCGAACCGTACAGATTCGAGCCAGAATTGTCGGGGGATTCCGGCACCGACTCAGAGTCAGACTGCAGCAGTGATGGGGAGGAGAGTCGCTTATTGAATACAGAATGGTGAGTCTTTACTTCTCTACTTTGGCATGTTTGGGGTGTCAGGATAAGGAAAATTAAGTCTACACTGCAGACGATTTTTGTGTTTCAATAACAATAATTCCAGTAGAAAAGGGACAATGCGGTCCGAGGGTGGTGCCAATGGTCTGATGCAATCAGTGCAGTGACCAGCTGGTGACCATGCAATGCATCGCTTCCCGGTCGCTTTTTTTTTTTGTTTTGTTACTTATTTGTATCCGTAGGTAGATTCGGTTTGCAGTCTGGTGACAAGCCACCGGCTGCTGGTCGTTGCGTGCGCGAGCGCCCTAAACCTACATGTTTTTGGTATGCGGGAGGAAACCGGAGAAATCCCGGAGAAAACCCACGCAACACGGGGAGAACATGCAAACTCCACACAGCTCACTGTTGGTCGGGGGCTGGGATCGAACCCACGATCTCATGATCCCCGCGATCCCCCGGCCGAGGGTAAACTGTGCTGCCACAGTGCTAAACCACTGCGCCACCGTGCAGCTTTTCCTCCCCCTTTCTTTTCTTTCGTCGCCATGACAGCTTTCCTTGGCCACTGAACAGATCTTCCCAGGTGTTGGAAGTGTTTTGTAGTCGGCTATCACGACAAAATGCACCAAAAACAACCAGTGTCGACGTGCTCGCAATGGTAAACATGGAGGACTGGGCCACATTCGTGACGTCACGCGGAACTCCGGCTGCACTTCCCAATAATCGGCGGATTCGGCGGATTTTTCAGGGCGGGAAATTCAAAATCACGATTTTCTCCAAGATTCCGGGATTGGTGGAGGGGGTGCCAATGATAAATTATCTTTATAATTGTATGTACTATCACCCAGTGCCGTTCAATGCCGTTCACTTCAGTTCTACTTTAAAAGCATATTTGGAGATACTGTAAATGTGTCCATGTCTTTTTATTTTATTTTTTATTTAACCTTTATTTATAGAGGGTAGTTCCATTGAGAGGCAATCTTTCTTTTTCAAGGATGCCCTGGTCACACTCACATATTCACACCAGAAAGCTGCCCAGTACAACCACAGACTGACCTGTGGCCACTGAGCAGCTCCACTGGAGCAGTTTGGGTTAAGGGCCTTGCTCAAGGGCACTGCAGTGGGGTTAAGGAGGGTGAGGCAAACACTGCTATGTTATCTGTCCCACCCAGATCTAATCCTGCCAGTCCAGATATCGAACCCGCAACCCTCCGCTCACCAGTCCACATCCCTAACCATTAGGCCACCACTGCCCACTATGTGTCAGATTTCTCTTCCATTTGTTTTAATAAAAGATGTTGGAAGTGAATTCATAGGTCATTGCAAATACTTTGCTTTCAAAGGGCCAAGTTGTCAGGAAAAATCTTGAACAGAAACAAAAGCATCGGGGTGCATTGACAATGGTTTTAGAATGAAGTCGGAGTTCTGAATGAGAAGGTGCCTAAAAGATTCCCACCACTAGTTTGGACCTCAGCTGGGGAGGAGGACCCAGGCAGGCAGGCAGGCAGGCAGGCAGATAGATAGATAACTTTATTGTCTGTCCCAGTCAGTGACAGAAATTCTTCGGCACGGCTACAACAGTATTATACATTCAGCACTCTCAAAAACATGTTCAAACTCACAGGATAAAAACAGTTTAAAAAAGTAAACATGGTTAAAAAGGAAACAGCAAACAAAAACCTGTGGCAGAAAATATTAATAACTATTAAAAATTAATAGTGATTAATAGATAAATGCTGATAACTAATATTGATAACATTGATAGCTATGATAACTATTTGATTTTGTTTAGGGTTGCTACTGCAGAAGGAATAAATGATTTCTTGTAAATGTTTTTATGGGCCAATGGAACTTTATATCGTCTGCCTGATGGCAGTAACTGAAAAGAGTGATGGAGGGGGTGAGATGGGTCCTCTGTGATCAGGGTGGCTTTCCTGATCACAGAGCGCTGATACAGTTCAGACAACGGTGTCTGTGGTAAGCCAATGATTTTGCTAGCCTGATTAACTATACGGGACAGCTTTGTTTTGTGCTTAACGAAGAGGGAGCTGTACCAGGATGAAATGTTAAAAGAAAGGATGGATTCAATTAATGAAGTGTAAACCAGAGTTAAAATGTGTCTACTGACATTAAAAGTCCTCAGTTTCCTCAACAGGTGGAGACGTTGTTGTGCTTTTTTATAAACAGAGTCAACATGGTGTACAAAAGACAGGCTACAGTCCATCTCTATTCCCAAGTATTTAAAAACTTGAACTTGCGCAATAGCCTGACCCTGAATACTGAGGGGTGTAAAGAGAGTAGTTGAAAGTTTCTCTTTGTTCCCACAGCACAACTCCTTAGTCTCTGTAGTGTTTAACTCCAGAGAGTTTTGATTAAAAATCTGAGCTAGATCGTTGACTGCCTGATGATAGCGGGTCAGTGCAGTACTGTCTGTCAGATGGGTCACCAAGGCCATGTCATCTGCATATTTAAAAAGAGTCAATCCTTCACTGTCACAGGAGATGTTATTTGTGTATACAGAGAACAGAACCGGAGATAAAACACAACCTTGAGGAAGACCCGTGTTTAAAATCAACTTGCTAGATGTAAAACCATTTAAAAGCACTTGTTGTAGCCTGTCATATAAAAAACTGTGAATCCATAAAATCAATGTTGGGTGAACCTGGAGGGCTGTCAAGTGATGTAGCAAGGTACATGTGTGTACAGTGTTAAAAGCAGAAGAAAAGTCCATAAACAAAATCCGTGTGTGTGGGTGTGTAGAATCCAGTTGTTTGGTGACAGTGTCTAGAAGTGTAAGACATGCATCCTCTACACCCCGTTTTGCCTTACAGGCAAACTGGAGGGGATTCAATTTGTGTGACATGTTAGTCAAAAAGTCACACACCACTCGCTCCATACATTTACAGAGCACAGAGGTCAGGAGACACAGAGGTCAGGTCACAGAGATCAAACATTTTGTAGTTTTAGTTGGTGACCCCTAGTCTAGAGAGAGCTCTTTGCTTCTACGCATAATGAGTTCTTTGTGGTGTGACAATCTGATATTCACAGACCTTTTTAAAGGCTATCAGTCAGGACTTAACCAGCTGAAATTAAGTTGCACGGATGGAGGATGGGATGGCTTCCTAAGTTCTGAGGGATTTCAGCTGGTTTCTTGGTTTTCAATGCCTTTCTGCACCTCTTTTTCTTTATGGGTTCAATACTTATTCCCTGTGCTATTCCACTTTATTAAATATATCTTGTTTTGTGAACACAGTTGCCTTGATTTCTTTGTATGTATGGATTACTTGGGTTGTTGCTGATATCTGGTGAAAATCTCAGGTCAATAGTTCCATCAGAAATATGTTTAATGAGAAAAATGTTGATGTTGCTGAATAATAAAATAAAATGAAAACATGTCAGAGAAAAATTTTCACAACAATATGTAACTGAGCAAAGTGTGTTTTTTCCTTTGTTTAACAGAACTCACATTATCAAGTGATCAAGTTTATCCACATGGGTAGAAATGTTTCAGTTTAAGAGATAAGCTAAGATAAGCCTTTATTAGTCCCACAATGGGGAAATTCCAGGTTAAACACATAGTTAATGCTTGTCGGGCTAATAAGTAACAGAAGTTTAATTTATCACTTATTTTTGTATTTTTTTGTGTGTCTACATTTCATCAGTTATTTTGCAATCCACTCACTCTTATTTTGAAGGGCTGCAAGACCAGATAGGAGCTCTGATTTTGAAAGGATTTTTTTTGCTAAGTGAGCAGTTACCTGCAGAGTTCAGACTTGAAATTTTTATCTTCTTCTGGCTCCCCCTGTTTCCTGTGCTTAAGGTGAGCCTACATTTATTCTGTTATCTTCCTTTTCATCTCTGCTTGCTGCAGTGTACATTTCGCTCTTTCTCTGTGAGCATGCAGGAAGCAGGGTAGCTGCAGACAGACCGGTCTTGTCGCAGCAGCGGCTCATATTAACGTGACAAATATTTAAATATGTGCGATACAGCTATTTTATGTACCGCGTGTGGCCAAATGTAACAATACAAATACATTTGGTATATCAATCAGCCCAACCAATACACACACACAACTGATTTCTCTTTTTGAAATAATACCACATTTACCATCATGTCCATGTGTGTTCTTGTATATCATCATCATATTCTAAACTGATCAAGGGTTCTTTTTTTAATATTTTATTTACACATTTTAACAGGCTCATATATAAACACAGACACACAAAAACATAAACAGACACATACTAAAACCAGTAATCACAAAAAAATTACACATACTGTATGTATATACATACATATGCACACACATATACAAATTACATGTATATATAATAAATCTGCCAGTGTTGCACTGTTGTGTCACCAGGTGGCCATAAGTGCCCATTCATTAACGTTAACTTAACTCAAACCTTTAGGCCTTGCAATTATCAAAGTAAGTGATAAAGGGACCCCAAATATCAGAGAATTTTTGCAATGAGTTGTTTCTTATATACCTGAGTCTCTCCATCTGTATAACATTCATCATGTCCATCAACCATTGACGAAAAGATGGAGGGGAAGTGGCTTTCCACTCTTTCAAAATAAGTCTCTTGGCAACAGTCATGCCCAACATCAATGACTGTTGTATAGATTTGCAAAAACGTTGAGTAAGTTGGGAACAGCCGAAGATAGTGAGAATTGCATCCAGGGGAAGAGTGATTTGATAAGCCGTGGAATACCAATCAAACACTCTAGACCATAAGTCAAAAAGCAAGGGACAGAACCAAAAAGCATGGGACAATGTACCCACTGTTTGACATCTGTCACACAGTGGTGAAATAGAAGGATAAATTTTATGCAGTCGGTGCTTTGAGTAATGAAGGCGGTGAACCACTTTATATTGGATCAGCTGGTGTCTACTGTTGACAGAGCAATCCTTAACTGCTGACAGACTTCTGTCCCAAATGCCTCCAGACAATTCAATTCCCAACTTCTCCTCCCAAGCTGTCCTGATCATCTCGGAAGAGGCAGTTAAAACACTGTCAAACATATTCACAAATTCAGAGACAAGGTGCCTGGAGTGAGGGGGGTTCTTAATAAGATCAAAGAAGACATGTTTCCCCAGAACTGCACCAGATTCATTAACTATGGACTGAACATAATGTCTGATTTGTAGATATCGAAAAAAAATGTGAATGAGGAAGACCAAATTTTTCTCTAAGCAAACTAAATGACGCTAAACTCCCCTCAATATACAAGTCCCCAATGGATACCAAACCCCCCTCCCGACCATGGGGGTAAAAATGAATGGTTATAACAAATTGGTGTATCTGCTGAGGTCTCTGGTAAATGCAAAAATGCCCGTACCTGAATTAAAATTTTAACCAAATTTCTTATTGTAAAGCTTAAACATTTCAAAATTTTCAAGTCATCCAATTTATTGAACTGCAGGGCGAGCAAAGAAGAATTAGTGACAAAGGGTTCTTTTTTTTATCATTTTACTGCTGGTGTTTTGCATCTGGGAGTGCTGACATAATTTCGTTGTCTTGCTGTTTTGCACAATATCACAGTGACAATAAAGCTTATTTTATGGTCTTATGGCCACGGCAGATGGTTCTGTACTCACTCCTTTGAGGACTTCTTCTCTGTGGTCACTGAACATCATGAACAAGTTGATCTTCCAACTTGTGTTGCAGTTCACCGAGTTCACCTGCAGATGGAGGAAGGTGCACATGTAGTTTTAGAGAGGTTGTGAGGATGGAAGGGGGGAGATAGGGTGCAGCGGGATGTGAGTGCAGTTATCTAATCAAACATCCTGGTCAATATTGGTATCTGTACCTTCATGGTCATTAAAGTGAACAGCACAAAACGGTAATACCCACAGTGCATTTCTCCAGGTGATACTTCATGAATTGAAAAAGTAATGTGCTTGATTAGTAAACATGTTTTACACTGTATCTAAAAAAAGGCTGATCAATAAATTCCTTGTGCTGCCCATAACACTGTGCTTCTCTACGCTGCTGAACTTATGCATACAGTGCCCCAGAGAGCTCAGCACACTGCAACATCAGGAAAAACTGCAAATAGACATAATTAAATCAAATTAAGAAAACATCTTCATTAAAATGGCAACACGCACATGCTGCAAAAAGTTACAAGATTTGCACATACAGAAAAACTTTGCAAATAATCACATCACAACAGACATAACTCAGGAGACACAAAATGACAGAGCACATACTGTATACACACGTTAGCCTAGCCTCAGCTGCTTGCTATTAGCCTGAAAATCCATCATCCGTTGAAAGACACAAAAGTTTTACACCGACTGCCACTTTGGTTGATAAAATCAGACAACTTACCACTTGTTTCTGTGTTTTATTTTATGTAAAGCCCTTTGTGACTTTTGTCTGTGAAAAGTGTGATACAAATAAAGATATTATTATTACTATTGGGTCCCTGGAGCAATTTCTGCTGTGCGGTGTATTCATATCACATTTCTTTATTTGTAGGTCTTGTGACATTTTGCAGGACTTGTGTGTTGTCATTTTGAGAAAGAAAGTTTTCTTCATTTGTAATTGTTTACTGATGCTGCAGTGCATTGAGCTCACAGGGCCACCATACATTTGACGCTCGAAGATTATTAACTTTAATCTCTTAACAACTGACCATGTGCCTCAGTTTTATCACTTCAAGTAAATAACCTAAGTATGCACAAGCAGTGACAGTCTGGTTGCATCTATAAAAGTTGCTCCAACACAGGACATACGTACAATAAAAGAGTGACAGGGATGCTGTCAAATGTGTTTCCTGTCTCCACTGGAAGTTACACCTGCTGACTTTCATATAAGGTCTCAGATGTTCTGATCAGCATGAGTTTCACCCACCTCTTTACATCCTGGGTGGTCAGTCAGTTCGTAGTTTGAAGCGTGAAGAGGCTGACCAGCATTCACTGGGTTCAGGATCACTTTATCCCCCACCACCACCTGCAGCACAGAGCACTGTCTGAGTCCTCAGCTATAATCACTCTGGGCTGTCATCTCTTCTCACAGCTTCTGATTACTGTATCAAAGTTCAGGTCCCAGTTATTAAAAATGGGACTTTTACTACTGATATTGGCAGAACTACAAGGACCACTACCACTAATGGTTATTAAGATAAGCACAAATACTGCAGTATACAGTCATTTCTTATCCAGACAACTGAAGTTTGATATAAAGTATCATTAAAATCACAAACATATATAATATACAAACAGTAGGTATACAAGCACAGAAGTTGCCAGTGGATGAAGAGCATAACTGCTGCCAAGAAAATTACTAGCTCACTAAAATGTTTTTTTTGGTTTTTTGTTTTTTTTTATTGGGCAACTCAGTGGAGCAGTGGTTAGTATTGTCACTTCAAAGCAAGCCAAAGAGGTTTAGGGAGTAAGTTCTCTGGAGTGATAAAAGAAAACTGGAATTTTTCTGGCCACAGATCAGCGGTATGTGTGGAGGAGGAAGAATGAAGCATACGCTGAAAAAAACACCAAAGCTAAAGTGAAGCATGGTGGTGGCTCATTAATGCTCTTGGGCTGCTTTGCTTCCTGTGGCACTGGAAACCTGCAGCATGTGACGGGCAAGATGGATTCAACTGATTATCAGGAAATCCTGGGAGAAAATATCATACCGTCTGTGAGGAAGCTGAAGCTTGGGTGTCACTGGACCTTCCAACAGGACAATGATCCCAAGCATATCTTAAAGTCCACCAAGGTTTGGTTTCAGAAGAAGTCATGGAAGATTCTAGAGTGTCCACCACAGTCACCTGAGTTCAACCCTGTTGAAAATCTCTGGTGGTATTTGAAAAAGGTGGTTGCGGCACACAAAATCAAGAATATTAGTGAACTTGAGACCTTTGCCCATGAGGAATGGGCTAAGATTCCTCAGAACGCTGCCAGAAGCTGGTGTCTGGCTATGCAGCAGGTCATAACGGCAAAAGAGTGCTCTACGAAGTACTACAGATGCTTGTCATGAAGGGGTTGAATAATTTTGAAACCGCAGTAATTAAAAATGGCATTTTGTGTTGAATTTTCAGAAAAAAAAATTGTGATATGAGTTGTATATATATATATATATATATATATATATATATATATATATATATATATATATACACACTACCGTTCAAAAGTGTGGGGTCACCCAGACAATTATTTTGTGTTTTCCATGAAAAGTCACACTTATTTACCATCATGAGTTGTAAAATGAATAGAAAATATAGTCAAGACATTGACAAGGTTAGAAATAATGATTTATATTTGAAATAATAAGTTTTTCCAGATACTCAACCTGCTCAAAGGAAGGTCAGTTTTATAACTTCTCTAACCAGCTAAACTGTTTTCAGCTGTGCTAACATGATTGCACAAGGGTTTCCTAATCATCCATTAGCCTTCTGATGCAATGAGCAAACACATTGTACCATTAGAACACTGGAGTGATAGTTGCTGGAAATGGGCCTCTATACACCTATGTAGATATTGCACCAAAAACCAGACATTTGCAGCTAGAATAGTCATTTACCACATTAGCAATGTATATTAGATATTAGAGTGTATTTCTGATTAGTTTAAAGTTATCTTCATTGAAAAAAACAGTGCTTTTCTTTCAAAAATAAGAAAATTTCTAAGTGACCCCAAACTTTTGAACGGTAGTGTATATATATGGATGTCTGTGCAAAATTGCATCTCGTGGGGTAAGGATAATCCTGAGAAAGGTGACGGATCAGCCCAGAATTACACAGGAGGAGCTTGTTATTGGTCTCAAGGGAGTTGGGATTACAATCACCTAGAAAATCCCTGGTAACACACTTCGCCATAATGGATTGAGATCCTGCAGTGCTTCCAAGGTCCCCCTGCTCAAGAAGGCACATGTACAGGCTTGTCTGAAGTTTGCCAATGAACACCTGAAGCTTGGGACAATGTGTTTTGTTTGTTTGTTTGTTTTCACTCTTCTCAGCTGTGAATTGGATCACTGGACCCATTCTGTGGCATACGCATATGTATGTGCCCGTGTGTCACACACATATGCCCAGCCACTTGTTTGTTGCTCTCTGTTGTTGATGTGAGGTGCTTGGGTACATGTGTGTGTACGCATACACAGCACTTCACGCGTGTGACATTTGAATATTTTATTTTCTGACACCTTAACTCAGCACTTTGTACAGTTTCATTGCAGTTGTTCTGCTCATGTATGATTGTTTGTTTATGTGTTTTTGTGACCCGCTGGGGGAGCACAGATGCAAATTAGCAGTATTGCTAAATCTGGCATACTTACATTTGTATTAATGCTCATTAGCATGTAATGTCCCTTTCAAATAAACAATAAACTTCAAATTTCAAACTGTTGCATACCAAAGGATGGTTCAAGGTCACCACATCTTACCGTAACTATGAGCTTTGTTTAAAAAAAATCAGTAAAAGTATGAAAGCTGTTCTTAAATGCAGACGTAGAGCCTGCCTCCCAAACAGAAAATGACAACTGATTCCATAGTAGAGGACTTTGATTTAGAACTCCAGCAATCACAAGCAATTCTGCCCTCAGAGCCAAGTGCCCTGCTGAGGTTACTGTATATGGTACTATGAGGTCTTTCAGGTTGTATTCTAAATGTGAAGTACTTTATCTGAAAAAAATGTATATTAATATTGAAATATGAAATATGCAGCTTGTAGAGACATCATGACCAGAGCAAATTCCCTCTAAATTTATAAATGCAGTTTTAGAAGTATTTACATTGTCTCCATTGGCACGTAGTTTCCAAAACGGCTGGATGAAAAGCCAGGATCCTTCATTTCCTGTCCCATCCAGAGTCACCCGCATGGCGTTCTTCTCCAGCAGCGCAGGCAGGCGTTTGTTCACAGTCAGGTACTTATTGCTCTTCATGTGCAGCAACTGGAAAGCATACATCAGAGGTTCATTTATTTCACTGCATACACATGGGTCACTATTAAATGAGACATATTGTGCAGTTTTTACACATGATGACACAGTTCCGAGACGTTTTAATGAAATGTCCATAAACATGCTTTGGTCAAAATACACAAGGCTTTAATTATTTTAGCACCATTTTCATCCTAGTTTAAATATTGTTTCCACAAAACAACTTGTATATGCTTCTTCAAATACTCACAAACCCCAGTTTACTTCACCCTCCCTCTTCCATCACCACTGAGAAGTCTGATTGAGGGACGGCAGGTGCCATTTTGCAGCTAATGTTAATTATTAACTCTCGTGCCTGAGTGAGCTAATGCAAAATTGGCAGATTGTTGAAAATGTAAAAGCCCAAATAAAGCATTATTGGAGACAGAGAAGTGTGTTGTCAGTGGTTGATGGCAAATGTCCCTGGGGTGTAATAAGTATCGAAACAACCCTGAAGGGCAAACTCTGCTAAAGCTAGGTGGGCTAACCTGTTGCCCTTTCTCCACCAAAGCAATCTCTAAGGTGGTAGAAAGACCAATCTTGGCAGGCTTGCCAGGGTGCTACCGGGCCAATGTGCCAGCCAATTATGGCTTATGAAAAAAGCCAGAATGATGTGATATATTACACAGGGTTACAAAAATAATTTTTTTCTAAGTTGTCTGTGTTTTTTTTTCAACTGATTTAAAACAATTTTGCACCGCTGAATCCAAAAATGACATCCGTTTCTCTCGATCAGGTGCTAAGTAAAAACCTGTACTTACTTAGTACTTAGTACTCTGATGTACTTACCTTTATATATAAAGGTATGTACAAGTACTGTATGTGCATGTACTTACCTTTATACATACCTGCCAACTTTTGAAACCTGAAAAGTCTAGTAGCTAGCCGGGGTCCAGGGGCTGCAGGCCCCGCTAGGTCCCGGACAAAGTCCTGGTGGGGGGTTCAGGGGGGCAAAGCCCCCCCGACGGCAAACAAATATTAGCATTAAATCAAGTTAAAATGTGGCTAAAAACCTCATATTTCTTCAACAATCATGTTTCTGTTTTCCTTAAATTGTCAATGCAGATATGCTGATGGAAAAGATCAAGGACAAACTCTATGGTAACTCTCAAGCATTGTTGTTTTCCATGGTGCACCTCTTAGCTTTCTTCAGTTGGTCTTTTGAATGGAACTGTGGCACTTGTTACCCGAAGCTGTCATCATCATTTTCCTGGTCATGAGGTTGCCCAGAACTTTTGTTGACAGACTGGACCTGAACTCAGTTTTGTTCTTGTTCACATGGCTGAATATGCGCTCACAGTCCGCAGTAATAATTCCTGGAAATGCTTTGGAGTATTCCTCACGAAAAGACTTGCCATGTGTGTGGATATGGATTATCATAGTCTCTTAATTTTCTTAATCAGTGTTCATCTATATTTATTTAAATCAGTAAGATCTATGATTATTATACTCTTTTGCTTCCTGAGGTGTTCCATTTAGTTTGATCCAAACGCTACAATTTCTTGTCCATGTTGCCTGTATCTTATTTTGTCTTTTTAGCATCCGTGCTTGCCGTGCTATTTCAGCATCAGTTTTTGTTAGATGTTCATTTAGGTAAACTTCTGTTCCCCGTAACCTTCTGGCCTGCCTCAGTAGGTCATTCTTTACCCAGGGATGTGATTTAGGGTTGGGGAAATTATCTGAAAATTTAGCAGGGGGTCTGGGGAATGCAGTCCCCCAGCGGGGTCTGGGGCAGAGCCCCGGCGGGGGGGGGGCAAGGGGGGCAAAGCCCCCCGAAGCTCCTGGGTTTTTATGATTTTTAAGTACCAGAACTGTGCTTAAATGACATAAAACAAACAGCTGAATGCCACTTATTACTGTATAATATTGACTTATGTTCTAAGAAGATAAAAACTCTGAACTTAGTTCAGAGATTTTTTGATCTCTTCCATTTCCTCCTTCTTTGGTGGCATTTTTACTGACCTGTTGACAGTAAAACAATCTCTGCTGGTGATGCCGATATCCGATCCGACCGACCTCGAATCCAGCTGGGCCTCAGCTAGCCCCCTCCGCTGCTAGTCCCGCTGCTTACCGCCGCTGCAATTGAGCTCCTGTCCAGCCAGGGTACCGGCAGCTCCTCCACCGAGTCCTGCCGCCCACCGCCACTGTAGTTGAGCTCCGATCCTGCTCCTGTCCAGCTGGGGTCCTGGTAGATCCTCCGCTGAGCCCCGCCACCTACCGCCGTCTTCCTCAGTAGTTCCTCCGCCGAGCCCCGCCGCTGTAGCTGGGCTCCAGCTACAGTCGACTTATCCAGCTGGGGCCCGGGCTGCTCCTTCACTGGTTACCGTCTCCTACCACCGCTGTACTTGAACTCCAATCCGGCTCCCGTCCAACTGTTGCCTCGGTTGGTTCCTCTGGCGAGCCCCAATCAGCGGGGACAGAGTCGCTTCTTTGTATCGGTGTTAGGTGCTACAACTAGCTATGGCGTTAGCTATAGCGATAGCGTTAGCTTAGCAAACGCTTCAGGTAAATTTAGATACGATTCTTAGCGATCTCGTGTTTGGAATTGCTTTCGTGGGTTTTTTACGATTTAAAATTTTTGACTGAATTTTTAGTGAAAAACCGTAATTTTGATTAATAAAGCCGTAACCCGGAATGGGGTCTTGAAAACCGTAACCATTACGGCAAAACCGGAGTAGTTGGCAGGTATGTTTATATATAAAGGACTGCCGCAGGCAAGGACAACCCCTCACATCACCAGTAAACATACAGGGAACAGACATCGAGATGGTGACATCCTATAAGTACCTGGGTGTTCATCTGAACAATAAACTAGACTGGTCACACAATACTGACGCACTCTACAAGAAGGGACAGCGCAGGCTGTTCCTACTGAGGAGACTCAGGTCTTTTGGTGTACAAGGGGCGCTGCTGAAGACATTCTATGACACGGTGGTGGCATCAGCCATCACTTTTGGAGTGGTCTGCTGGGGCAGTGGCATTACAGCAGCCGATAGGAAGAGACTGAACAAACTGATCAAGAAAGCTAGCTCTGTCCTGGGGCAGTGCCTTGACCAGTGGAGGAGATGGGAGAGAGAAGGATGGTGGCTAAACTGTCATCTCTGCTGGAGTCCAAGTTCCACCCTATGCAGGACATACTGAATGCACTGAGGAGCTCATTTAGCAGCAAACTACATCATCCTAGGTGCACAACCGAGAGGCTTCGCAGGTCCTTCCTACCTACGGCTGGCAGACTGTACAACCTAAGCAGGGCTGCTCACAGAGATAGCAAAAAGACGTGACAACCTAATAGTATTGAATGCGAAAGACGCAATAGACTTACACAATGGTCCCCTCCGGTATACAACTAGGAAAATACCGGTCGCTATGGAGGGTGAGAATATGTATGGGTACATAATCATACCATGTAGGATAACTAAGTAGATGGCTGTGCTGTTTCATTCCATCTAGCTACAATGCTCCGCACTGTGTGTGTGTTTATATATTTACATATTTATTCCATCTAGCTACAATGCTCCGCACTGTGTGTTTATATATTTATATATTTATTCCATCTAGCAACAATGCTCCATGCTGTGTGTTAATATATTTACATCTTTATTCCATCTAGCTACAACGCTCCACACTGTGTGTGTTTATATATTTACATATTTATTCCATCTAGCTACAATGCTCCGCACTGTGTGTGTTTATATATCTACATATTATTCCATCTAGCTACAATGCTCCACACTGTGTGTGTTTATATATCTACATATTTATTCCATCTAGCTACAATGCTCCGCACTGTGTGTTTATATATTCATACATTTATTCCATCTAGCTACAATGCTCCGCACTGTGTGTGTTTATATATCTACATATTATTCCATCTAGCTACAATGCTCCACACTGTGTGTGTTTATACTCATATATTTATTCCATCCAGCTACAATGCTCCGCACTGTGTTTATATATTTGTACATCTATCCCATCTAGCTACAAGGGTGAACAGGAAGGGAGCCAAAACCATTCCCTGGGGGGCCCCCGTGCTACCAATGATCGTGTCGGACACACAGTCCCGGGTTCTCACAAACTGAGGCCGGTTAGTGAGGTAGTCCAGGATCCATGATGACAGGTGCTCGTCCACCCCTGCGCACAACAGCTTGTCCTTCAGGATCATCGGTTGGATGGTGTTGAAAGCACTGGAGAAGTCAAAGAACATGATCCTCACCGCATTCCCGGGCTTCTCCAGGTGGGACAGAGAACGGTGAAGGAGGAAGATCACCGCATCTTCCACCCCAATGCCATGCTGGTAGGCGAACTGGAGTGGATCCATCGCTGGTCCCACCAGGGGGCGGAGGTGAGCAAGGAGCAGTCTCTCCAGGGTCTTCATCATGTGGGACGTCAAGGCCACTGGTCTGTAGCTGTTCAGATCTTTGGGGTGGGAAGTCTTTGGTACAGGTACCACACAAGATGTTTTCCACAGCTGTGGTACCCTCCCCAGCTTCAGGCTCAGATTGAAGATGTACTCCACAATCCCACACAGCTGGTCTGCACAGGACTTGAGGAGCTTTGCGCCGATGCCGTCCGTCCTTCCTCGCCTTGATTTTGAGTGAAAACCTCCTTCCATCAGCAAGGGCATTGAAGATGAAACGTGGCTGGGTCTTTCAGCATGACAATGATCCCAAACACACCACCTGGGCAATGAAGGAGTGGCTTCGTAAGAAGCATTTCAAGGTCCTGGAGTGGCCTAGCCAGTCTCCAGATCTCAATCCCATAGAAAATCTTTGGAGGGAGTTGAAAGTCTGTGTTGCCCAGCAACAGCCCCAAAACATCACTGCTCTAGAGGAGATCTGCATGGAGGAATGGGCCAAAATACCAGCAACAGTGTGTGAAAACCTTGTGAAGACTTACAGAAAACGTTTGACCTCTGTCATTGCCAACAAAGGGTATATAACAAAGTATTGAGATGAACTTTTGTTATTGGCCAAATACTTATTTTCCACCATAACTTGCAAATAAATTCTTTAAAAATCAGACAATGTGATTTTCTGGATTTTTTTTTTCTCATTTTGTCTCTCATAGTTGAGGTATACCTATGATGAAAATTCGAGACCTCCCTCATCTTTTAAGTGGGAGAACTTGCACAATTGGTGGCTGACTAAATACTTTTTTGCCCCACTGTATATATATAGTGGGGGAATAAGTATTGAACATGTCAACATTCTTCTCATTAATTATGATGGAGCCAATGACCCGAGAACTGTGTTCACAAAACAAGTTATAGTTAATAAAGTGGAATGACACAGGGAATAAGTATTGAACACATGAAAAAAAAGAAGTGCAAAAAGGCACAGAAAGCCAAGAAACCAGCTGAAATCCATCAGAATTTAGAAAGCCATCCCATCCCCCAACAGTGCAAATTAATTTCAGCTCGTTAAGTCCTGAATGATCGCCTTTAAAAAGATGAGTGATTATCAGATTGTCACACCACAAAGAACTCGTGATGAGTAAAGAGCTCTCTCTAGATCTTCGCAACCTTATTGTTGCAAAACATAATGATGGCATTGGTTACAGTCGCATTTTCTGAACTGCTGAATGTTCCAGTGAGCACTATTGGAGCCATCATCCGGAAGTGGAAAGAATATCATTCTCCCATAAACCAGCCACGACCAGGAGCTCCTTGCAAGATTTCTGACAGAGAGTCAAAAGAATTATCTGAAGAGTGATCCAAAAGCCAAAGACCACTCATGGAGAGCTCCAGAAAGACCTGGAGTTAGCAGGTACTGCTGTTTCAAATAAAACTATAAGTAATGCACTCAACCGTCATGGGCTCTATGCCCGCTTACCTTGCAAGACTCCATTCCTGAAGGAAAAGCAGGTTGAAGCTCATTTAAAGTTTGCTGCATAACATTTGGGCAAGCCAGTAAAAATACTGGGAGAATATAGTCTGGTCAGATGAGACCAAAGTTGAACTTTTTGGATGCCACAGCTGGGGATGAGCTGATCCGATCCACTGTATCGGTATCGGGTTCGATACAGGCAAAATGGCTAGATCGGTATCAGTAAGGAATAAAAATAATTTACCAATCCGATACATCAATAATAATAAAATGAAGGCACAATCCTGTTCTCAGCTGTGCTGTGCACAGCTTCTGTAAACAGAGGCAATGAGCGTCACATCACTGGAGGCTGTCTGTGGGAGTCGCCTCAGTATGTTGCTGTGTGGTACCAGCATTTACAATTTTACACCACCAACTTGATAAAACATTTCCAAAAGTATCACTGCAGCAAAAAAGTATTCTGAATTCTCTCAAGAACTGAGCAGAACCAAGTGTTTCATGCGTGCAGCGGCAGCCTCTGTTTTACTGCTGGAATATGCCAAAAGTGAAACTAAAGAAGGAAATTGAAACTAAAAACCAGAGAACCAGGAATGAAGACATAACATGGGCTTACCTTTAGATGGACAAGTACAGCTGATGAGAGGTAGGTGACAGAAACATAAATAGCAAATTATAACCGGTGAATTGGAAGCAGGATTAACAAGGCTACATGAAATGGAAGAGGGATGACTTCAAAATAAGAGCAAATCTAAAAACTATGGACAGAGAATAAACTACAAAATAAAACTGAGCACCAGGAAGAATATTTATGATAATAATAATAATAATAATAATAATAATAATAATAATAATAATAATAATAATAACGGATGACAAAAATACAACTTAAAAGGTTAGTTCCTTTATTTTCAGATCTACAGCATTTCTTAACCTCATGCACAGTGGCACTTTGAATTTCATCTGAATGTTTACTTAAATACTCAGCTTTAAAGTTTTGCAATAAACTTGCACTTAAAACTTAAGAATTCATGTTTACATAGTGCTGACCAGTGAAATGGTGCCAATGTTGCAAAGTTTAAATTTAAAAAAAGCAGCAGCATTGCTGAACTGAGTAAAATTTGTAATATATTCTTTGACTTTTAAATTTATGTTTTTATATATATGTATGAAAAATGCAACCAGTTATTTCCAAAGTATGTTCTGTACTGCTGTTTTAAATAAGAGAGACGGTATTGGGTTTGGATCAGTATCAGCCAATATTCAAAGTCACAGTATCGGTATTGGTCTTGAAAAGAGGTATCAGCTCATCCCAAGCCACAACACATGACATGTTTGGAGGAGAAATGGCACTGCACATCAGTCCAAAAACACCATACTAACAGTGAATTCTGGAGGTGGGAGCATCATGATGTGGGGATGTTTTTCAGCACATGGTACAGGCAGTAGGGATGGGCATAATTTAACGATTAACCGATAATTGATCATTAAGAATTTCACCGAGGAAGTTCATTTTCGTCGACAAACCGTTTTTTTTTTTTTAAACAATCCGAGGTTATTAGTGCACGGCCGTCCTCAAACAATGCAATGGCAAAATTTGGGCACCAGGGGGCAACATTACACCATCGCCGTACCCTGGCGTGCCTCAGTTGATACATGCGCGCTTCCGTAGGGCAATCGCCAAATCATGAAGCGATTACGGCGAAGTGTTGCGTGGGACCATTTCAATTTAAAAAATGACCAGGTGTACTGCAATCACTGCAATGCAGCATACAAATATACCCCATCGACAGGGTCCATGGAACACCCTTATTACGCGAAGAAACCGCCAACAGTGGTTGCGCGCTGAGTAATGGCGGTCGGTGAAGATTCTTTTTTTTTTTTTCAGAAACTTTATTGAGAAGGTCATGAAGATTCGGTAGAAGACACACACACACGTGTAAGTGTACATACATACGTAGATGTAAATAAAGTGTACATAAATATGTTTTTAGAACTTTTATTCTTATAACAAGATACGTAACTCAAGATGAAAATGATTTACTGCACAGGTTAATGAGAGCTTTACTGCTCCTCAGGTGCTAGAGGCGCAGGATCGTCGAGGGAAGCTGCAGGAGGCGGCGTCGTGGCTCGACGGGAAGACTATTTCGCACAAAATGGCACAAGAGAACAGCAAAAAGTTCCGCGCGGCTAGACTAAGTAACACGAGCGATAGAGCAATGAATGCGGTCTTCGTTTGTTGGGTGGCCGCTCGGCAGGGACAGAAGCTGGGTAAAACGTCTCGGCCAATCAGCTTGCGAGGTGAAACGTCTCGGCCAATCAGCTTGCGAGATTCCCGAGCCGAGCCAACATGACAACAGCGAACAGAGAGAGAGGTGGATTTGAGTCGTGCGGCTGTCCGTGCACCTGATGTTCTAATGTAGTCTACCTGCCTTGTTACGTACCTAAAAATGTTAATGATTAACCGATTATTAATCATTAATTTTCCCGACGATCGGTGAAGAAAATTTCACCGAATGCCCATCCCTAACAGGCAGACTTCATATTGTAACGTCGGGGCCATTTTAAGGGAGCCAGGGATTTCCCAGCATGCTTTGCCAGTTTGAAACGTTACTGTGTGTGTGTTAAATGTGTTACTTCTGAGTTATACTGCTGTGTCATTATAACTGCATTATAATGACCCAGCAGTGTTTAGCAGGATTAGGGCAAGATGTATCATGTGTGTGTAACCGTGATTGAAACGGAGGTCTGGGGGAATGACCTCCACTGCTCTGTGTACTAAGTTGCAGGTTGGGGGTCGGGGTGTGTGTAAAATAAATCTGGTTGATCACAGCCATCTGCTCCATTGTCTTTTTGTGTGAACCCCTGCAAACGTCACACTGGTGTCAGAAGTGGGATATGGAGCGAGATGAGGATCCAGGCGGAGGTACAGCGGCCAGAGCGATTCATCGCTCAGCCGGGAACGGAGTGTAGAGCTGAGACGCCAGCGCCTGGAGAGCTTTGCCGCGATGGACGGAGCAGAGCAAACCAGCCCCGCTTCCCGCCCTTTTCAGGGCAGGACGGGCTGGCGATTCCAGAGCGACTAGGAGCGGCAATCGACCGGGAGATGACAGTGTCATCCATCCAGCAGCGGGCCAAGATTCCCCGCTACAACGGCGAGAACCTGTTGGATGACCGCCTGGCCCAGATCGAGCTGGCTGCCGCGCTGATCATCAGAGGAAACCACCGTGCTGAGAGCGAGTGGAGGAGGAGCTACGGCACATCACAGCAGCGCGTGCACGAAGGAGACAGCCGTGGCGACGCGAGGAAGGACGGCTTCCGCTGCACAGAGCCAGGGTACATGGCATGGTACCGCCCCGCACACAGCGCACGACAAACTGGCCCCTCGCCGACGCTAAATTAGAGCGAGGTGGCATGGACGGGAAAAAAAGCCGCCTCCTGCAGATGCTTCCCCCGGCAGATGACGTCACAGAGGCGCAGGAGCGACGCAGCGGAGCGAGCAGGACGAAGATGCGGCCACTTTCCAGGCGCGGCAAAGGCTGGACACATGGATGCGGGCCAGCGGCCGCCTGGGAGAACTGGCAGCGGTGGGAGTCGGCCGGAGCGGGCCTGGGACTCCCGCTGCCAGGGAAGGGACTGTGCGTGGTCCTACAGAGGCTGTCGGATGTGTCCATCCGCCCGCTGGTGGCCAAACCGGAACCCTACCCCAACCAGATGCTCTGACCGAGACTCAGATGGCCCGTGCATGCCGCTCTGGCACCGGGCTGACTCGCGTTGGATTTCTGAAAGTGGACTTTGAATTTTCTGGGGACAGAAACCAGTCCAGGGGGGGGGCAGTGTAACGTCGGGGCCATTTTAAGGGAGCCAGGGATTTCCCAGCATGCTTTGCCAGTTTGAAACGTTACTGTGTGTGTGTTAAATGTGTTACTTCTGAGTTATACTGCTGTGTCATTATAACTGCATTATAATGACCCAGCAGTGTTTAGCAGGATTAGGGCAAGATGTATCATGTGTGTGTAACCGTGATTGAAACGGAGGTCTGGGGGAATGACCTCCACTGCTCTGTGTACTAAGTTGCAGGTTGGGGGTCGGGGTGTGTGTAAAATAAATCTGGTTGATCACAGCCATCTGCTCCATTGTCTTTTTGTGTGAACCCCTGCAAACGTCACAATATCATTGAAGGAATGATGAATGAACAAATGTACAGAGACATCCTTGATAAGAACCTGTTGCCATCTGCCAAGATGCTGAGGATGAAACGAGGGTGGAAATTTCAGTAAGACACTGATTCCAAGCACACAGCCAAGGAAACTCTCAACTGGCTCCAGAGAAGGAAAATAAAGCTGCTAGAATGGCCCAGTCAGTCATCTGACCTGAATCCAATTGAAAATTTATGGAACGGACTGAAGATCAGAGTTCATAGAAGACACCCACGGGACCTTCAAGATTTGAAAAACAGTTTGTATGGAAGAATGGGTTAACATCACTCCTGAGCAATGTCTACACCTAGTTTCTTCATACAGGTGTCTGGAAGCTGCTATTACCAACAAAGGCTTTTCTACTAAATATTAAATGAATTTCACCAAGCATGTTCAATACTTATTCCCTGTGTTATTCCACTTTATTAAATATAACTTGTTTTGTGAACACAGTTGCCTTGATTTCTTTGCATGTATGAATTACTTGGGTTGTTACTGATATCTGGTGAAAATCTCACGTCAATGGCTCCAACAGAAATATGTTAAATGAGAAAACTGTTGACATGTTCAATACTTACTTTCCCTGCTGTATATATATATATGTACACACACTACCGTTCAAAAGTTTGGGGTCACTTAGAAATTTCCTTATTTTTGAAAGAAAAGCACTGTTTTTTTCAATGAAGATAACTTTAAACTAATCAGAAATACACTCTAATATCTAATATACTTTGCTAATGTGGTAAATGACTATTCTAGCTGCAAATGTCTGGTTTTTGGTGCAATATCTACATAGGTGTATAGAGGCCCATTTCCAGCAACTATCACTCCAGTGTTCTAATGGTACAATGTGTTTGCTCATTGCGTCAGAAGGCTAATGGATGATTAGAAAACCCTTGTGCAATCATGTTAGCACAGCTGAAAACAGTTTAGCTGGTTAGAGAAGCTATGAAACTGACCTTCCTTTGAGCAGGTTGAGTATCTGGAAAAAATTATTATTTCAAATACAAATCATTATTTCTAACCTTGTCAATGTCTTGACTATATTTTCTATTCATTTTACAACTCATGGTGGTAAATAAGTGTGACTTTTCATGGAAAACACAAAATAATTGTCTGGGTGACCCCAAACTTTTGAACGGTAGTGTGTATATATATACAGTATATATATATATATATATATATATATATATATATATATATATATGTGTGTGTGTGTACAGTATATGTATATATTCCATCTGTGAGGAAGCTGAAGCTTGGGTGTCACTTGACCTTCCAACAGGAGAATGATCCCTGGGCGGTGATTGGGCGGTGCGGTGGAGCAGTGGTTAGCACTGCGGCAGCACAGCAACTCACCCTTGGCCATGGGATCCCTGGTTCGATCCCAGCCCCTGACCAACAGTGATCTGTGTGGAGTTTGCATGTTCTCCCCGTGTCTGCGTGGGTTTACTCCAGGAGTTCTCCGGTTTCCTCCCACAGGTCAAAAACATGTAGGTTAGGTTAATTGGAGACTCTTAAAGTGGCCCTAGGTGTGAATGTGTGTGTGAATGGTAAAGGGATAGCGCCGTACTGTGGCTGCTTCATCCATCCAGGTGGATGGCCTCAATTTCCCCTCTGGGGATCAATAAAGTATACAAAATCCAAAAAAAAAAAAAAAAAATCCCAAGTATATCTCAAAGTCCACCTAGACTTGGTTTCAGAAGAAGCTCTGGAAGATACTAAAGTGCCCATCACAGTTGCCTGACTTGAACCCCACTGGTATTTGAAAACAGTTGTGACAGCACACAATCCCAAGAATATTAGTGAACTGGAGGCCTTTGCCCATGAGGAATGGGCTAAAATTTCCCAGGAACACTGCCTGAAGCTGGTGTCTGGCTATGCATCACATTTGCAGCAGGTCATAAGAGCAAAAGGGTGCTCTACTAAGCACTAAAGATGCTTGCCATGAAGGGGTTGAATAATTTTGAGACTTCAGTCGTCATTAATAGGAGTCATTAACATAATTTTGTTGTACTGTACAACTGTACAATGACAATAAAGCCTATTCTACTCTATTCTATTAAAAACTTACATCCCTCTTTATTCTACTCTGTTTTATTCTGTGTTATCCTAGCGTGTGTCCCACACCTCATCTCCTGGGTTTAGCCAACGATGCCCCTCGCCTTAGCCGTTCACTATTTTGGGCTTCACCTATATCCTCCTGCCTTGCAAGTCTTGTAAGTTTTTGTTCTTGTGTTTGTGTTTTTCACTGTTAAATCTGCAAAGTCACAGCCGGCGTTTGGTGCCTTTATCTTGCCCTGAAAGGGGAATTTTGACATGGACAAATCAACTGTAATATTAGTGTTGAGCTATTTAAAATGATTACTGCAAACAGCTGCTAGTTTGTGCATTTTGCCAATAAATCTAGTTTGCAGTGAGGGTTGAATAATTTTGATCACAACAGGATGTCCCCTTCGAAAGCACACATTAAATAATTTATGACTGAAAAATTACATATGGTTTATTTCGATGTTTACTACAAAAACATTAGCTACTTTGAAATGAGTTTACATTAGTGATTAGCATAGAGCAGCTACCTTCAGTGTTGCAGGTTTAAATCGTAAACAAGCTTGATAAACCCTCTCTACACCTTCAACACACTCACACCTTTTACCCACATAAATAAGGAATCAAATTCACACCAACACACCCAACTTTAAGAATTTTTGTATGTGTGAGCCTGTGCTCATGTCTTTCAAATGACAGGTCTTCAGCAGTGCAGTAAGGTCAATATTGACGCTAAAAGAATGTCAACACACAGATACGGAAAGTGCCAGTGACAGTGTGTGTGCATGTGTGTAGGAACAGTCAGATGCAGTCAAATGCTGAAGGCAGAGGGGGAGTGTGAGTCACCAGGTTGCCATGGCAACCGGCGTGGCATTAGTAGTACGAAGTAATGTGAGAAACAGACAGAGGGGTACTGAGTAGTGTCTACTTCAGTGTCTCCTGATATAGGGTACAGATGTTTTATTAAGCAGACTTGTCCAAACACGCGTAGCCCAGCATGTGCTGCATGATATGAGCACAGTCACATCCACAAATATGTCTACCGGGACCTGAACACACGGTCTGATCTTTGCACCTGTACCAACTCTTTTTTTTACCACTTGGTGGAAGATGACAACAAGTTAACACAGCTGATGTTTGATATGGTGTACAACATTTATCTTCATAAAACAAAATTGCAAGTGGCTCTATAAAGATTACACTACAACCCAATGACCATGATAATGAAACAGACTGAATTATGACATCATTGACCACATTTACATGTACATGAATAAACCGGTTATGATTGGATTTGTGAAGTTATCTTATTATTCAAGTGGCCATGTAACCAGAATAATCCGATAAAGGCCATGTAACCGGGGTCATTAACTCAAGTGGTTTACCCTCCAATAATCCATTTATTCAGTGCATGTAAACACAACAAAACTAATTATTGCCATTATCGGTTTATTCCCAGCAATCGGTTTATTGTGACCATGCAACCTGGGTCACTATCCAATTTAGTGTCGGGACAGTAGTCTTTAACCAACAGTGACAGAGTCTTGACAGACTGCAGAATACTCTCATATCCACACTTATACTACTCACAAAAAGTTACAGATATTCGACTTTCAGGTGAAATTCCAAGATGTACCTAAAATGCACTATAACCTTTGCAGGTGAACTTATTTTGACATTCTCTAACTTCTGAATGCACAAGTCCAACTGTTCAATGTTTCAGTACATCTTGGATAACTTGCTGTTCTTTAACAAGATGCTGAACGGCAAAATTCACAAGAGGTATTTGATCCATGATTCAACCAGTAAATTTTCTGGTACAATTAGAATTGGTATTTAAACAGTCCTCTTCATCATGCTGTTCACATTTTGACATCATGAGACCAAGACAACACCTCACAACTGATCAACAGTACCTCACCATTGTGAGGCTTCAAACAGGATGTTCTCAGAGGGAAGTGGTCAATGAGCTTAGTGTCACAGAGTGTCATCAGCAGGTTGCAACAGAGATACAGAGAGACTGGAACATCACAGAAAGGCATAGAAGTGGATGTCCTTTGGCCACATCCCATGCTGATGACCGCTTCATTGTGAACAGTGCCCCGCAGAACCGGATGATGAATGTCACTCAACTCCAGGCACATTTAAGAGAGGTGAAAGGCACCCAAGTGTCATGTCAGACCATTCGAAACAGTTTACATCAGCGTGGTCTGCGTGCTAGATGACCTGCAAGGGTACCTGACCACACTACGCACAGGCGTCATTGTCTTGCATGGGCCAGACAGCATTTACGCTGGACAAGGGACCAGTGGGCCTCGGTGCTGCTCTCTGATGAAAGTCGATTCATGTTAGCAGAAATGATGGCTGCCAATAATGTTGGAGATATCAAGGACAGTGCTATGCATCAGCTACTGTTGTGGTGGCATGACGCTCTTTGAAGGTGTGTCTAGTCCATACAGACCTGCCCTACACCTTGTGAATGGTACAATGACAAGCTGATACTACTTAAATAACATCATTAATCCAATCATTGTGCCCCTGCATGAACAACATAGGCCTAATTTCATCTTCATGGACGACAATGCTCCAGCTCATCAAGGTTGCATCATTAGGGAACAGCTGCTGGAGGCTGGGGTATCTCAAATGGAGTGGCCTGCACTTTCTCCAGACTTGAATCCCATAGAAAACCTATGGGATCAGCTGAGTCACCGTGTAGAGGCTTGTAACCCTGCACCCCACAACCTCAATGACCTGAGGGCTGCCCTTCAAGAAGAGTGGAATGCCATGCCTTAGCAAACAATAAGTCAACTTGTGAACAGCATGAGATGTCGTTGTCAAGCTGTAATTGCTGCTCAAGGACACATGACAAGTTATTGAGACACTGACATTTTTTGTTGTAGTATACCCACCACTGTTGTTGGCTTTTGTTTCAGTAAATAGGTTGAGATGAGGAACTCACCATTGCATGCTTCTACTTAAATGCCCTACTTTCATGATATAACATCACTGAGCGTGAACTTTTTACATTTTCCATAAATTTCACCCAAAAGCTAAACATCGCTAACTTTTTGTGAGTAGTGTATTTAAGTCCCAAAAAACATGGTGAGATAGACCATTAAAGTAAGAGATAACGGCCTGTACTTATATACTATACACTATACACTCAGGCTATGGGGGATGTGGCAATCACCTGGTCAAAGGTTGACATATCATCGAAATAATTTTGTAAACATTATTTTAAGGCGAAAATCTTATATACTGTACCAGCCCCTCACAACTACAGTTGTTCTTGTCTGTGCTCTAACTTGATAACAAATTAAGTTAGTATCACCAAACTTGATGCACAATTTCACAGCACAGCTCAGCTGCTAATTTGGGTTTGAGGGAATACATGACAAAATCCCAGTCAACAATAAGGACAAAAATCAATTTCAGGTAATAGCAATCTTTAATTTCATGGAGCTAGATCCATCATATTTAAAAAAAAAAAAAAAAAAAAAATTGCATCCAAAGATAGCACACATCAGGGAAGCCAAAAGATCTTGGGCCCTACTTTGGTGGTGATCAGCAGACTTTTGTGCCATAGTTCCCGCTGTACCCCAGTGTTTATGTTAGTTTCTGTCAGCACACTGTCTGTTTTCTAGACTTTGTGTCATACCATCTAATTACCAGTAGACAGTGTGCCCGCTTGGCACTGGGAGGTGGAGAGTCATTTCAAAGAGGTGTGGCGGCGTGCAATCGCATGCGCACCGATATTATGGTGCATGTGATGACAATGCACTTTTCATTAGGAAAAAGGAGGTCTGTCAGCTGAAGCACTTTGTTTAATGCTATTTCAGTGGCATGTTTTGAAATCGCATAGCTCTGGAGCTCATGAAGAAATGGCACATGCTGGGATTTTCTATTATTTTAATGGAGAGAGCTGTAACAGTCATAATATAATCGCCCGTCATTTTATTTATATGATGATACACTAGTTTTTTTTTTAAATTCCATCCACGTTCTCATTTTAATTGCGGACTTACCATTGGAGCCTACAGATTAAGCATTAATGTGTGATTTTTTTTTAGGGGAATGAATGACACAGGGAGCATGTGTGTGTTCTGGTGTGGATACGGCGTACAGGGGGAGGTGTGTCAGTCTGAAGATTTCTTATTCCATCCACATTTTCGTTTTTATGATGGACTTATTAGGCATTAAAGTGTTTATTTTTAGAGGAATGAAGGAATGAATGAGCAGGGTTTTACTTTTCACTGTAATTCCCCAGAGAAACAGGAGATGCATCCACATCTGCCTGCAGCTCCTACGGTCAGGGTTCTCAAGCTGCGGGTGCCCTGATTACTACCCGTCAGCCCCCGTCAGGGGGCCACTGAGAGCAGATTACCTCCTTCCTTTCCGGGCGGGAGGGTGGTAAGAGACAGAAAGCCACAAACCTCAGCAGACCCCCATACAAGACAGGGAAGACCCTCAGTTGGGGAAAGCAACAGGAAAAGGAGCACTCCATCTCCTCATGGACAGGGAGCAACTTCAGTGCCACTGTTGATGATCCTTCTATTTTATGAAAGTTTGCACAGGCATCATCCTGTTTTCCTGAAGTTTCAAACTCATTCATGTCTGTGTGTTGTATCCGTGTGCACTACATTGAACCATTCAGCCCAGCATTAGCTGTTACTTGTTTGTGTTACCCTGTTTTTTTTTAAATTTTAAATAGAAATATAATTTAAATGTTAATTATTTAAAATACCACTTTTAATTTGATGTGTTACTCGATGTTTGATAGTAATTTTGTACACTTCCTTCTTTATACAAATGCTACTTTTAAAATCAAGTAACATTTATTAAACAGTACAAGTAATTTATTGGCCTTACAAATGTAAGTAAAAGTTACTTATTGTGTGGCAGAGATGGAGCTAATGGGTAATATTAAATATCAGAAAATAAATGTGTTTTCCTTAGACTCTCAGTTTAATGCTTGTTAGTGCTGTGCATATGTCAAAGCTGTTTCTGTTGGCTGATATTTGTAATATTTATCTGTGTTAACACCTTTATTGAGCACGTGATGTTGAAGCTATACATCCCTTCTTTTTGCACTGTGCAAAGCACGTACTGCTTCCTGAATGTGCACCCCCTGATGGCTCATGAAAGACACACATAGTGCAGAAGATTTGCCAATGCCAATGGATGAGTAATCAAACGGCAGATATTTTGCACCATGTATGTCTTCACATGGTTCGATAGCACTTGCATACTTTGTCCTGGAAGAAATGGCTATGCATGTACTAAATGCATTAATTCTGTAATAATTAGAGGTGAAGTACGTTCATATATGGTAGTATACACATGAAATAAAAATTACTTATTTCAGATAAACCCTAGAAAATTAATACTGAAAATAAATATTAAGGTTTTGAAGAAACAAACTAAGCAACCAAAGCATAAGGAAATTTATCAGAAAAATAAAGTTCTAAGTAAACTTTACTAGAATACGTATATTTATAAAATATGCTTTTGGTACCCAGTAAACTTCACTTCAGCAAAACCTGAGTAACTTTTATTAGAAATATTGAGTGAAGGTTTTTTTAAGTAAATGCCACTCCAAATTTTTTTCAGTGAAGCCGTTTGATCAGCATTCACTTTAGATAATGCACCTCTGTGGGATGGGCAGGAGCGCTTTGGATTGGATTATCCAAAACACACCTCTGAATAATTTAACCAGCCTCTTCTACAACTTACGCCCTGTGGAAAATCTGTTTTTGCGCTGCTGTGATAAGGAAATTAACTTGGAAATGCCCATAAACATGTTCTGCATCAGTGACAACTGATTATGTCATTGTTGGAACATGGCCCCTTGACTTCAACTATGACATTAAAAATTGGTAAATTCTGAAGTTATAGCAAAACCCTGTGTTACACAAGTCTAAACAATCTTGCTTAAAGTAACAAATGTTATATGTAACATAAAGGGAGCATTATGCAAGGATGAAATGACAGTTTTCCTTTGGAAGTCTTCTACCATTGGAGAGAAACTCCAATATCTGTTGTAGCTCAATAAAAGGAAAATGTGTTTTACTCAAGAATTAACCTGTAGAGTTTACCTGCAGGTGACAAGAAATAACCAGTTTTATGCTGAAACTTATAAATGATTCATGTCTGTGCTATCACTGAAAAATACAAAAGAGAGCCATTTACCTGAATGACAGTTCCATATTTGACAACATCTCCATGGACTTTCTTGTTTTCTGCCTCGTTCTGCTTCTGCTCCAAATTTGACGCATGCTGTAACACAGAGATCGCCATTCTTGTTAATTTAAAAATAAAGCTTCCTCTTCTGCAGTCAAAATTTTGCTGGAGTAGTAGAGAGACTCTCGTTTTCATCTCTTAGTCTGAAGCTTCACTTTGAACGACACACACAGCATGGGCCCTTTGACTATGGTCAAGCAGGCATTTGAGCCACGCTTTGAGCCTTGCACTGGTGCTTTCGTTAGCTTCTGTCAGTGCATTTTCTGGTTTTCCACTGTCCACCCACACCACCTGATTAGGAAATGACTGTGCATGACTTGCGCTGGTAAGAGAGGACTCAAAGTGGGTGAGGCTCAGCGCAAAGTTTGGTGCTTTTGTATAAAGATGCATTTCCTTCCAATGTGCTTTTGATCTGTAAAAAGCAGATCTAAAGTCAGTAGCAAATTATCGACCACTACTTCAGCAGTGCATTTAAAAAGCATTGATGCACACATATGGCTGTTCCTATACCGAGGCAAGAATCTCTCAATCCCTTACCTGATCTTTCATTCAGTCATTCATCTGGCCAGGGTGCATCCCACCTCTCTCCCAAAGACGCAGGGATAGCTGACCCGTAAAGGTGTAAGCATTTAAGAGGATGAATGAATGAATGTGGTAAATGTGCTCTGCACCTTAGACAATAGACTGTTGACTAGCTCATCATAATATGGCCCTAGAGTATATGTTTCCAGTACAATGAAGTACAGTGATGTATAAAAAATGGAAAAATAAAGCAAATAAAAATACCTTACCTCCATTTAAAGATGTTTTTTTTTACTGAAAGAGCCCTGAAAATAAACTATTTTTCAATAAAGCAATGTGACAGATTGCTTCTGCATAATGAACTCTGTGTATATTACCTGTAGTTTCTGAAGCAGGACCACATCACCAATCTTGTCCTTTTCGTGTTTGGCTTGTTTGGCTTTCCAGAACTGCTTCTGAGCTGAGTATCGGCTCATCGGACAAACTTTAAACAGGCAATCTGAAAAACAGTTGTTTTATATATTATCATCCCAGTGTGCACACATATTAGGCTTGGCCATGCTGCGAGATAATGGGATGTGGACTGTACATGGCAGCAGAGAAGTGTAATTGGCTCCAAGGAGATTAAGTACAATACAACAAAGCCAGTAGATGTGCAGAAAGACAGAAAGTTAAGCCACAAAATCATAAAGAGCTTTTAAAAAACTAAAGGACAGTTTTTTGCACAAACTGAGAAGTGTTGTGTGTATGGGACAACCATCTCCCCTTCTTTCAGTGGACCAACTATTTATTTTAGTTGTTAACATCTTGCCTTAATTAGTGAGCCGAGAAAGCATAGTGCAACCACAAAACAGCCTTGAGTCCTGTAGGAGATTGCCATGAAGGAAGAGACACCAAGTACCAGAGGTCCCACAGTTAGCATGTGAGAACCACTGTAGGTACCATATGTGGTTGGGCTCCTTTATCATAGCCATATAATATGATAGCTGTGGCACTCCGATAGACTTCTATAGAAACTGTGGAATGCAGAAGTCACGTGGGTCACGGAGCAGCGGATAGTTCCAAACAATGAATTTTTCCTCATAGACCACCATTCATTTCACAGAGTGTCTGCTTAATAATCCCGGATAAGTTAATGAATGGCCGTTGTTTTGATCATTTTACCACTTACGTTAACATGTAGATTCTGTAGTCTGTGATCTTGTTTTATTTTGTCAGCTTTTTTTCTTCTTTATGTGCAGTAAAAGCTCATAAACTTGCTACTTGTTATTAGCCTGTGCTAGCTCAACTAGCTAGCCGGGTCAGCCCTTATTTCAAAAATCTGTTGTACAGTTATTGGGTAAAGGCTCAGTTTCTGAGAGACATTACAGATTGGTAGTAGTATTATATGATGGGACATGGCATGAAAACCTGTGACGGAGCAGATGTGACTTACTATCTTGCTCATAGTATTGTTGTAGCATTAGCAGCATAACAGGACTATAGTGGTGGATTTAAAAGACGGCTTACAAAAATGAAATTGCTCTACTTTCTTATAGAGGAAAACATGAAACCATGAGAGACTGATATGTTTACCAGTAAACCTGCTTTCTACAAGGACGAAACATGGAACAAGGTAGGAAACTACCAAATACAGTTCTTTACATCTTCCAAAGTCATCATCAGTGTCATGATTACAATAAATATCAGCTCACGTGCAAGATGCTACACCAGGGAAAACACACAACGCAGAGAGGCAAAGTTTATACACAATTTTATTGAAAAGAGTTGGAGAAAAATTAGCGGAAACAACACCTCACTCGCCAGAGAAGAGCCCAACCTGTAAGGAGAGAGACGAGAGCGGATTAGAGCGAGGAGGGAGGCAGGTAATAATGAATCATAAGGGAAAAATCTCTCAGGAGTGAGAGCAGAGAGCCCGATGGGGAATCCAGGAGGCAAGACTCTCCTCTCGGCGCCACACCAGTCGGCTGCCTTTTGCAACAGCGGCTCGATTCCGAGTTTTTTTTCCCTTCCTCTCTCTTTTGATCACTTTTTTTTTTTTTTTCACCCCACTTATATCACGGACACACAGATCGTCCCAAATGTCTCCTGAGCCGGTGGACGGAGCCACTGTTTATAGCAGGATACGATATAACAGGGAAGAGCTGCTAGCATTTAACCGCCACCCGGTCCCACTGGAAAAACTCGACATACCGAGAGAACTGAGGCGAAAACGCCGCGGCTGCCGGGCTGGAGTAAGGCGGAGGACAAAAAATATAAGGTACAGACCCTCCCTTCCATCTGTTGTCATGGGAAATGTACGGTCGATACTGGGAAAGTTAGATGAGCTAGCGGCTATCTCCCGTTATGATAGCACTTACCGGGAGTGCTCTCTCCTTTTGTTTACTGAGACGTGGCTAACTGAACTAGCAGCAGATGCTAACATTGAGCTGGAGGGTTTTCACATGATACGAGCTGACCGAACACCAGAGAGTGGCAAAACTAGGGGCGGTGGAGTGATAATGTATGTTAACAACAACTGGTGCAGACCGGGACATATCACTGTTAAACAACGACACTGCAGCAAAGACATTGAGTTGCTAGCTGTTAGCATGAGGCCTACATATCTCCCGAGAGAACACTCACACGTGATCTGCATTGTTGTTTATGCAAATCCGACGGCGAACGCTGGGACAGCGCGTGACGTCATCCATTCAGTAACCAGCAGGCTGCAGACAGAACACCCAGATGCTCTTCTCCTCATCTCAGGCGATTTCAACCATGTTTCACTGTCTCCCATTCTGCCCACTTTCACCCAGTATGTCACATGCCACACTAGAGACAATAAAACACTGGATTTGTTCTACGCAAACACTAAGGAGGCGTACACCTCATCACAACTCCCCCCACGTGGGAGATCGGATCACAACTTGGTTCATCTCCGACCGGTGTACAAACCCCTAGTGCACAGACAACCTCCGGCCATGCACACTGTGGAGTTATGGTCTGAGGAGACAATGGACACTCTAAAGGACTGTTTTGAAGCCACTGCCTGGAAGCAGCTCTGCGATCCACATGGTGAGGACATCGATGGCCTCATTCACACCTTCACGGGCTACCTCAGCTTCTGTGTGGACAAATCCGTTCCCACCAAGACCATACGGCGTCACTCAAACAACAAACCCTGGATCAACCCTGAGATAAAAACACTTCTGAGAGAGAAGAAGAGGATCTTCAGGTCGGGGAACAGGGAGATGCTGAAGTCCGTACAGAGGGAGCTGAGGAGAAAGATCAGAGAAGGCAAGGACAGCTTCAGGAAGAAGATGGAGGACAAGCTGCAACAGAGCGACATCAGCGGGGTCTGGAGAAACCTCAAAACCATCTCGGGGCTCCAGAATACCTCCCCCCAGGCCACGGGGGGCAGGGAGTGGGCGAACAACCTGAATCTGTTTTTCAATAGATTTGACCAACCGCCCTCCCCCCTGTCTGCACAACAACCACTGCTGCCTCTAAGAAATCAAGTCCTGCTGCCCACTCCCCACTCCACCGACACCCCCCCCACTCCCAACACACAGCCCCCCATCCTGACCCTGACCAAGACCCAGGTGAGGACGGAGCTGAGGAAGATCAAGGCGAGGAAGGCGTCGGGACCGGACGGCATCAGCGCAAAGCTCCTCAAGTCCTGTGCAGACCAGCTGTGTGGGATTGTGACGTATATCTTCAACATGAGCCTGAAACTGGGGAGGGTACCACAGCTGTGGAAAACATCTTGTGTGGTACCTGTACCAAAAACTTCCCACCCCAAAGACCTGAACAGCTTCAGACCGGTGGCCTTGACGTCCCACTTGATGAAGACCCTGGAGAGACTGCTCCTTGCTCATCTCCGCCCCCTGGTGGAACCAGCGATGGATCCACTCCAGTTCGCCTACCAGCATGGCATTGGGGTGGAGGATGCGGTGAGCTTCCTCCTTCACCGTTCTCTGTCCCACCTGGAGAAGCCCGGGAATATGGTGAGGATCATGTTCTTTGACTTCTCCAGTGCTTTCAACACCATCCAACCGATGATCCTGAAGGACAAGCTGCTGCGCGCAGGGGTGGACCAGCACCTGTCATCATGGATCCTGGACTACCTCACGAACCGGCCTCAGTTTGTGAGAACCCGGGACTGTGTTTCCGACACGATCATCAGTAGCACGGGGGCCCCCCAGGGAACGGTGCTGGCTCCCTTCCTGTTCACTCTTTATACTGCGGACTTCTCACACAACACAACACACTGCCATCTACAGAAGTTCTCTGATGACTCTGCGATCGTTGGTCTCATCTCCAGCGGAGATGAAGCTGAGTACAGAGGGCTTATCCAGGACTTTGTGGACTGGTGCCATCGGAACTGCCTCCAGATCAACGCGAGGAAAACTAAGGAGCTGGTGGTGGACTGCCGCAGGCATGGGCAGCCCCTCACAGCACCAGTAAATATTCAGGGAACAGACATCGAGATGGTGACATCCTACAAGTACCTGGGTATTCATCTGAACAATAAACTAGACTGGTCACACAATACTGACGCACTCTACAAGAAGGGACAGCGCAGGCTGTTCCTGCTGAGGAGACTCAGGTCTTTTGGTGTACAAGGGGCGCTGCTGAAGTCATTCTATGACACGGTGGTGGCATCAGCCATCACTTTTGGAGTGGTCTGCTGGGGCAGTGGCATTACTGCAGCCGATAGGAAGAGACTGAACAAACTGATTAAGAAAGCTAGCTCTGTCCTGGGGCAACGCCTTGATCCGATGGAGGAGATAGGAGAGAGAAGGACGGTGGCTAAACTGTCATCTCTGCTGGAGTCCGAGTTCCACCCTATGCAGGACATACTGGATGCACTGAGGAGCTCATTTAGCAGCAGACTACATCATCCCAGGTGCACAACCGAGAGGTTTCGTAGGTCCTTCCTACCAACGGCTGTCAGACTGTACAACCTAAGCAGGGCTGCTCGCAGAGATAGCAAAAAGACGTAACAAACTAATAGGTTTTTTTTGAATGCAAAAGATGCAATAGACTTACACAATGGTCCTCTCCGGCATACAACTAGGAACATACCGGTCGCTATGGAGGGTGAGAATATGTATGGGCACATAATCATACCATGTAGGATAACTAAATAGACGGTTATGCTGTTTCATCCCACCTAGCAACAATGTTCTGCACTGTGTGTGTTTATATATTTACATATTTATTCCATCTAGCTACAATGCTCTGCACTGGGTGTGTTTATATTTATATATCTATATATTTATTCCATCTAGCTACAATGCTCCGCACTGTGTTTTTATATATCTACATATTATTCCATCTAGCTACATTGCTCCGCACTGTGTGTGTTTATATACTTGCATATTTATTCCACCTAGCTGCAATGCTCCGTACTGTGGGTGTTTATATATTTACATATTTATTCCATCTAGCTACAATGCTCTGCACTGTGTGTTCATATATTCATATATTTATTCCATCCAGTTACAATGCTCTGCACTGTGTGTCTGTGTGTGTGTGTGTGTATATATATATATTTTATAGTAATATGTACATATGTATATTAGCTGCTCTTGCTTGCTTGTTTTTTTTTGTTTTTTTTTTTTGTTTTTTTTCTTGCCTTCTGATTGTTGCTCTGAGTGTTGCTATCCCTGTGCTGTTGCAATCCTGGAATTTCCCCGTTGTGGGACTAATAAAGGCTTATCTTATCTTATCTTATCTTATCTTATCTTAAGGATGAATGGGGATGGAAGCTATTGATGAGTAGGGCTGATGAGATGTCCGACCGGGTGGAGTAGGTGATCAGGAGAGAAGACAATGATGAAGGAGCAGGTGAGCGTGTAACGGATGCCAACTAGTACTGTTCGGCGTAGAACGTTAGTAAACCTCCCTCCCGAAAGCCTCATACAGTATCGGTAGCGCTGAGCTATCGGTCGGACCTTTAGCTCAGCGCGATCGTGCTGTGTCTCCCATGCTCGAACTGTGTAGTTGACTGAGAGGTCGCGGGTTCGTGTCCCGTGTGGGGCGAACTGCGCAGGATGATCTCTGTCACACTGGTGCCGTGACCCGGATGGGAGTGAGGTTTAAGGGGGAGAGTGTAACGGATGCCAACTAGTACTGTTCGGCGTAGAACGTTAGTAAACCTCCCTCCCGAAAGCCTCATACAGTATCGGTAGCGCTGAGCTATCGGTCGGACCTTTAGCTCAGCGCGATCGTGCTGTGTCTCCCATGCTCGAACTGTGTAGTTGACTGAGAGGTCGCGGGTTCGTGTCCCGTGTGGGGCGAACTGCGCAGGATGATCTCTGTCACACTGGTGCCGTGACCCGGATGGGAGTGAGGTTTAAGGGGGAGAGTGTAACGGATGCCAACTAGTACTGTTCGGCGTAGAACGTTAGTAAACCTCCCTCCCGAAAGCCTCATACAGTATCGGTAGCGCTGAGCTATCGGTCGGACCTTTAGCTCAGCGCGATCGTGCTGTGTCTCCCATGCTCGAACTGTGTAGTTGACTGAGAGGTCGCGGGTTCGTGTCCCGTGTGGGGCGAACTGCGCAGGATGATCTCTGTCACAAGCGCACAATGAACCCCCGGGGACACAACGCAGAGATGGCAGCAACCTGAGAAGGAGAAAGAGAGAAATGTGTCATTCACTGGATTCCGAGATAATTAAAACTTTACTTACTTAATTCTTTATGGCAGTATACCCAACGAGCCAGCGCTGGAGTGTTCACAGACTGGTCCTTTTAAGCGCTGGCAGCAAAGAGACAGCAGGTGCGTCCACTCACGCATGTGTATTGATTACCTGCGGAGCTGGGGACCCTCCCACAGGACGGGAGGAGGAGTGCACTCACCAGATCATAACAGTGCCCCCCCCCCCAAGGGACGCCTCCTGGCGGCCCACTGGACTTGTTGGGATGGGCTCGGTGAAAGGCCTGGACCATCCCCTTGTCATGGAAGTACGACAGGAGAATCCATGACCTTTATTCAGGTCCATAGCCCTTCCAGTGGACAAAGTACCAAAACTTATTATTATTAAGTATCGCAGCCACTGGCCCTGATGGCGAACATCCAGAATTCTCTGAACGGTGTAGGTGGTCTGACCGTTGAGGATCCGAGAGAAGGAGGCTTTGGGGGGGGGACAGAGAAAATGGGTGGGGAGGGACTTGATCTTGGATAAGTGGGAGTCGGCGGAAGCTCCAGGAGGACTGTCACATCATTGATGATTCGGGAGATGGAAAACAGGCTCAGGAACTGAGGTGACCGTTTACGAGATTCTGTGTTAAGAGGCACCTGGTCCACCGACAGCCACACCTTCTGCTCAACCAAGTATCTGGGCGCTGGAACCCACTTGCGGTCCGCATACTGTCGGTTCCGTTCAGTGGAACGGAGGAGCGCAGCGCAGGTGGCCCTCCACAGGTGACGACAACGGCAAGCATGGGCCTCCACAGATGGCACGCCAACCTCCCTCTCCACCATGGGCAACCGGGGGGGGGGGGGGTACCCCATCAATGCCTTGAAGGGTGTTAATCCCGTAGCTGATGAAACTGCAGAGCTGCGGGCGTACTCCACCCAGGTCAGATGAGTGCTCCATGTAGATGGGTTGCAGGATGCCACACATCTGAGGGTGGCCTCCAGAGACTGGTTGGTGCGTTCAGCCTGCCCGTTGCTCTGAGGGTGGTATCCAGATGACAGGCTGACCGACGTCCCGAGGTTACGGCAAAAAGACTTACACACTTGAGATATGAATCGTGGCCCCTGGTTAGACACAATGTCCAAGGAAATGCTGTGAAGGCGGATGACGTGGTTAGTGAAAAGGCTAGCTCTCTGAGGTGGAGGGGAGTTTGGGGAGGGGTAGTAAATGAATGGCTTTTGAAAATCGGTCGACAATGGTGAGGATGACAGTGTTACCATTAGAAGGGGGGAAGTCCAGTGACGAAGACCAAGGCTACATGTGACCAGGGGCAGCTGGGAATCGGGAGGGGATAAAGCAGACCGGCGGGAAGAGAAGAGTCAGATTTATTTCTGGTGCATACTAGGCATGCTTTAACATAATCCTGGACGTCCGTCCACAGCGTGGGCCACCAGAACACCAGTCCAGGACATCCCTGGGTGGCAGGCAAAATGACTAGTATGACCCCACCTAATGACTTCGCTGCAGAGGCCGGCCGGGACAAACAGTCGATCCTCAGGTCCTCTCTCGGGTTTGGGCTCAGTGGCCTGGGCCTGTCGGACCCTCTGCTTGATCTCCCTGGCAAGAACACCTAAGATACATGGGGGGGGGGGGGAGAATGGGTTGGGGGAGGGAGGAGGGGGTTGAGTGGTCAGAAGTAAATTGGCGGGAGAGAGCGTCAGGTTTAATATTGCGAAAGCCCAGCCTATAGGTGATGGTACGATTAAATCTGATAAAGAATAAGGCCCAACGGGCCTGCCGGGCATTTAATCGGCAGGCCAACCGAAGATATTCTACATTTTTATGGTCGGTCCACACAACGATAGGATGAACTTCTCTCTCCAGCCAGTGCCTCCACTCCTCCAGAGCCAATTTAATGGCCAAGAGCTCTTGGTCCCCTACGTTGTAGTTCCTCTCGGCCAGTGTGAGCCGCCGAGAGAAATATGTACATGGGTGGAGCTTCTGATTGGAGCTTCTGATTGGAGGTCAAGTGCTGCGAGAGGACAGTGCCCACCCCCGAATCAGAAGCGTCCACCTCTACAATGAATTGGAGCTGAGGGTCGACCTGGGCCAAGATGGGAGTGTTGGAAAATAGGCTCTTCAGTTTAAAAAAGGCCCGTTCAGCTGCCTCGGACCAGGTGAAAGCCACCTTGACCGAGGTCAGCTGCGTAAGAGGTTGTGCTTCCCCACTGTAATTTCTAATGAAATGATGGTAGAAATTAGCAAATCCTAGGAAGTGTTGAAGCTCCTTACGGGACTGGGGTGTTGGCCAGTCAAGCACAGCCTTCACCTTGGCCGGATCGGCCCTCAGCTCTCCCTCAGCGACAATAAAGCACAGGAAGGAAGTGGAGCTGGTGGAAAACTTGCACTTTTCAGCCTTCACAAAGAACTGGTTTTCCAGGAGCCACTGTAACACGGCCCTGACATGGACTGAGTGCTCCTCTGGCGTGTGTGAAAAAATCAAAATATTGTCAAGGTAGACAAAAACGAATTGATTAACCATATCGCGCAGGACGTCATTAATCATTCGCTGGAAGATGGTGGGGGTGTTTGTGAGCCCAAAGGGCATCACAAGATATTCAAACTGCCCCAGGTGAGTTTTAAATGCCGTCTTCCATTCGTCCCCCTCGCAAATGCGGACTAAATGATGCGTGTTACATAGATCCAATTTAGTAAACACCCGCAGAAGGAGCTTGAACGCAGAGCTGATCAGGGGCAAAGGGCATTTATTTTTGACAATAATGGCATTTAACTCGCAGAAATCTATGCACGGCCGCAGAGATCCGTCCTTCTTTCCAACAAAGAAAAACCCCACCCCAAAAGGAGCCGAAGAGGGCCGAATGAGGCCAGCGTTAAAGGAGTCCTTTATATAACTTTCCATCACCGCCCTCTCCGGTCCAGAAAGGCTGTAGAGCCGGCTGGACGGCAACCACGCACCTGGGAGGAAGTCGATAGCACAGTCATAAGAGCGATGAGGAGGTAAAGAAACGGCTCTTCACTTGCTAAAAACCTCCCCAAGGTCATGGTAGACCTTGGGTATGAGGCTGAGATCCAGTGGCCCCACCGGAGGAAAGGAGACTGAAAGGGACGGTGAACACTCGGCCGAGCAGAGGCAGGTATGCTAAACAGAAAGGGCTCCAGGAAGCGATGGAATTTTGTGCCCAACTGATGACAGGGTTATGCTTCCAGAGCCACAAATATCCCAGAACCACTGGGGAGGACGAACTAGGGAGAACAAAGAACGAAATGGCCTCCCGGTGGTTCCTGGACAGAAGGACGGGAATCGGCTCCATGTGCTCAGTAATAGATGCCAAACAACTCCCAGATAGTGCTGCAACGTTTAGCGAAGCCGGCAGTTTAGTTGTGGGAATGCGAATTTCCTGCACAAGCCGCAAAGAGATGAAATTTTCTTCTGCCCCTGAATCAATTAATCCCGAAACCCTCCTCTCGACCCCCGGCAGCTGAATGAGGGCCGGAATGGAAAAGCTACCGGGGGGATGAATAGAGTTCCCGCCCGTCAGACCCCCCACGGCTACTGACAGGTCATGTCTTTTTGGCTTAAGGTGGCAATTAAATATTTTGTGCTCAAGCGAGCCGCAATAGATGCAAGCACCGGCTCTCCTCTGTCGCTGGTGCTGGTACACATGTCACTGACCCTGGTTACATGGTCACAATAAACCGATCACTGGGAATAAACTGATAATGGTTTTGTTGTGTTTACATGCACTGATTAAATGGATTATTGGAGGGTTAACCACTTGAGTTAATGACCATAGTTACACGGCCACTTGAATAATTGGATAACTCCAGAAATCCAATCATGTACATGTAACCAAGGTTACTATTGGACTCTTCCTCGTCTTGTGTTTGGGAGGACAGCATCAGTCCTCGGTCTGGGTTTGTCACTTTTGGTTCTTGTGAATTACTCCCTCTTAGAATGGGCCTGCACATTCATTCAGTTTAATTTCCTCATTTATATCACTGTTTTACTTCAATATAAAAAAAAATCACAATTTATGTGCCATCACAAATGTTTGAGCTTTTCCCCCTCCACACACTTCCTTTCCCTATTTCCCATCCTGTCGGGTCCTCCATGGGTAAAATAATTTAAATAAAGTATTAAAAGTTATTACAGGAGGAGTTTACAACAATATACAGTACATAGGTGCTGTATAAAGCTCCTTTTGGCAAAGTCAATCTGTTTTGGCACAATAAGGGTAACAGATCTCTATTCTGCTTACCTAGCTGCCTGACAGAACAAGGAGGAAAAAAATGTTTGAGCTTGGAGACGGAAATGTTTTGTGGAAATAAAGGTACTGCATAAAGTTTTCTGTTGTTGTACTCTTTCATTAAAGTCATGCTGTTTCTGCTAACTTGTCTCAGACATCTTTTCTCCTTTCTGTGTGTGCTGGGAACCCAAACATCTGGATCACTTTCTCAGCTTTATTTGTATATCCATAAGCTGCACAGATAATCATGCTGAGAACCTGATCTGAGAACATTTTAGAAATTCATTATTTTTAGCAAAAAATACAATTTATGAAGTCAAACCCTTCTGACATTGGAGGAACATATTCATTTTCCTCAATTGTGTGATGTTACAATATGGATGAATGAAAAATAGAAAAAAGTCTTGTTTTTATTTGAATCACTGGTGCTGTTATTATCTATTTAAATTCAATCATGCAACCACGGTCCCACCTGGAAGGAGGCAATGGTGCCACCATGCTGCTCACTGGTATTAGCTGAGTAATTTGTCAGGCAGAAGTTCAAAGTGAAAAACGAGAAAATGAGAGCATGTCTTTACATTTTTATTAATTTTCATTTTAAAAATAGAATTTCATGGCATTTGTACTACATTGAATATTTTCATAAAACAGACTGTTGCACTTTGACTACATTATGTTACAAAAGCCTCTTCTTTTATTTAGTATTTTCCACCCTGCTGATCACTAGTTTTCAGAGTAGTGTAATGTTTATGTACTAGTACATCTCAGTAAATAGAATATCATGATTTACATTTTAATTTCAAAAACTACAATCAAAATTGAATTTAAAAAAGGCCTGAAATATTTCCTTGTGCCTGGAATGAATATTGAACATGTGAAAGTTTATTTTTTTTTAATTATAAAAAAAAATAAATTTTTCACAATATTCAAATTTACTGAGAGGCACTGTGTTATATTTACATTCACACACAGAAAATCTTTCCTAACTTGAAAGGTTAAGGAGTAAAGTGCACAACCCCTAGTAATTTAGCTAAATCACATTAAACTGACTGAAGGCAGTTTTTTTTACTACATACAGTATTTTCAATTAAGATAATTCTGCCTAATCTTACAAAATAACCCATTGTATTTAGAAGCTGATAATTCAGTAATCAGTCCACTGAAGCCATAATATAAGATAAGGCTGCACAGGTAGGCAGTAATATTTACACTGCAGCTTTCATCACTGTGAATCAGCAGTTCTCCTTCCCTCCAAGACATATTCTGACAGTCTTTTTAAAGCTGCTCTTTATATCATAATCCATTTAAATCTGTTCATTATACTGTAAGTCTAAACAATGTACCTACTGACAGGTATTCTGAATATTTACCTAATATGGCTAAAAAATGCTGTTAATATCGCAGACTGTCACAGCTGCCATTAACACACCATTATAGAAAGGCTGTCGTTTGGAACCACGTGACCAGGCAGCGGCGAGATCAAAGCGTATTGCAACTATCATATTATACGGCTATGTGCTTGATGTGCTTGGAGCCTGTGCCTGCTTATGACACTGCAGTATATGATTGGCTGGAGGGTTGTTTTGATGACGTAGCACATTGTGATTGGTCCGTGTCTGTAGTTTAAAAAAACACGCCTTTCATTTTAAATATTTTGCTTTTATTTCTACAAGGACCATAACTTTTGTGTTATTTTCATCATTTACAAACAAAATATTATCTAACCATCTATATATGGCCAGACATACAGTACTCAGGTACTTTTTAAACATCAGTTTTTATACGTGGGTTTCACCGTTTATCCACAAACAAAAAACTGTTTTCAGGTACTAAAAAGGACTACAAAAAGTCCTTGAAGAAATAAAAGCAAAATATTTAAAATGAAAGATGTATTTTTTTTTTTACTACAAACACGGACCAATCACAACGTGCTATGTCATCAAAACAACCATCCAGCCAATCATATTCTGCAATGCCATAAGCAGGCACAGGCCCCGAGCATATCTAGCAGGCCGAGCAAATGTGGTACCTACACCACCACCAGTCCATGAGAAGTCTGCATCAGCAGTCCTTATCCCTCACATGCTTGCCAAATGCAGACATGCAAATGACCAAACACTCATCTCAATGCGATGGTCCCAAAATACAGAATGTCAAATCATCCCCCAATGCTTTGGCCTGACACACAGCAAGTGAAGTGCACTGTCCCACAAGGAATCACCGGTTTCACTAGAGATGGTTCCTGTGGAAACCGTAAACAAAAGGTTGCTCTTTGCACTGTATACAAATAAATATCACTGTATACAAATAAATATTGTACTCCTAGGGCTGGTCCCAAGCCCAGGTAAATGGTAAAACTTTTGCCAAATCAAGCATGTGGATCATGATGAATGAGACTTCCATACCGGATCGGTCAAGGCCCGGGTTAACAAGGACCGCCACAGGTGCTGTTAACCGGCAGGGTGCCTGTGAAATTGGGCTACTGTTAGTTGAATATTGAGGAGAAGGCATACTTGGAGGCAGAGGGAGAAAAAGAAAGGCAAAAAGAGTGAGGAGGTGAGAGTAGGGATGTTAAATGTAGGGACTATGACTGGTAAAGTCAGGGAGTTGACTGATGTGATGGAGAGAAAAAAGGTAGATGTACTGTGTGTTCAAGAAACCAGATGGAAGGGAAGCAAGGCTAGGGGCATTGGAGGTGGATTTAAACTGTTCTACCATGATGCAGATAGGAAGAGAAATGGAGTAGGAGTAATCTTGAAGGAAGAGGATGTGAAGAGTGTTCAGGAGGTAAAGAGGGAGTTAAACAGGATAATGAGTTTGAAGCTAGCAGTCAAAGGTGTGACGCTGAATGTTGTCAGTATGTATGTCCCACAAGTTGGATGTCAAGTAGAAGAGAAAGAAGAATTCTGAAGTAAGCTGGATGAAGAGATAGAGAGTGTTCCCAAAGGGGGAGAGAGTGGTGATTGGAATGGACTTTAATGGACATGTAGGTGAAGGAAACAGAGGGATGAGGAGGTCTTACATTGGTATGGTCTTAAGGAGAGAAATGTGGAAGGACAGATGGTTGTGGATTTTGCTAAAAGGAGGGAAATGGCTGTTTTTTAACACCTACAGTACTTCAAGAAGAGAGAGGAACATCAGGTGACAGAAGAACGGAGAACGGTGTTTACGTCTTATGTAGAAGGAGATATCTGAAAAGAGATAGGCAAGGTGGTAGCAGGGGAGAATGTAGCTAGGCAGCATCATATGGTAGTCTGTAGGATGTCTTTGGAAAACAAGAAGAGGAAGAGAGTGAAGGCAGAGCCAAAGATTCAATGAACAAAGTTACAGAAGGAAGAATGTGGCATACAGTTCAGGAAGGAGTTGATACAGGCTCTGGACAGTAGAAAAGAATTACCAGAGGACTGGGAAAGTACAGCAAGAGTATTGAGGGAAACGGGTAGAAAGGTATGTGGTATATCCAGTGGACAGAGGAAGGAAGACAAGGAGACTTGGTGGCGGAATGAGGAGGTACAGAAAAGTATTCAAAGGAAGAGGTTAGCAAAGAAAAAGTGGGATAAGATAAGATAAGATAAGCCTTTATTAGTCCCACAATGGGGAAATTCCAGGATTGCAACAGCACAGGGATAGCAACACTCAGAGCAACAATCAGAAGACAAGAAAAAACAAGAGCAGCGAATATACATATGTACATATAAATATATAAATATATAAACACACAGTGCGGAGCATTGTAGCTAGATGGAATAAATATATAAATATATAAACACACACAGTGCGGAGCACTGTAGCTAGATGGGATGAACAGCAAAACCGTCTACTTAGTTATCCTACATGGTATGATTATGTACCCATACATATTGTCACCCTCCGTAGCGACCGGTATGTTCCTAGTTGTATACCGGAGGGGACCATTGTGTAAGTCTATTGCGTCTTTTGCATTCAATACTATTAGGTTGTCACATTTTTTTGCTATCTCTGCGAGAAGCCCTGCTTAGGTTGTACAGTCTGACAGCCGTAGGTAGGAAGGACCTGCGAAGCCTCTCGGTTGTGCACCTAGGATGATGTAGTCTGCTGCTAAATGAGCTCCTCAGTGCGTTCAGTATGTCCTGCATAGGGTGGGACTCGGACTCCAGCAGAGATGACAGTTTAGCCACCATCCTTCTCTCTCCTATCTCCTCCACTGGGTCAAGGCGTTGCCCCAGGACAGAGCTAGCTTTCTTAATCAGTTTGTTCAGTCTCTTCCTATCGGCTGCTGTAACCCCACTGCCCCAGCAGACCACTCCAAAAGTGATGGCTGATGCCATCACCGTGTCGTAGAATGTCTTCAGCAGCGCCCCTTGTACACCAAAAGACCTGAGTCTCCTCAGTAGGAACAGCCTGCGCTGTCCCTTCTTGTAGAGTGCATCAGTATTGTGTGACCAGTCTAGTTTATTGTTCAGATGAACACCCAGGTACTTGTAGGATGTCAACCATCTCGATGTCTGTGCCCTGGATGTTTACTGGTGCTGTGAGGGGTTGTCCTTGCCTGTGGCAGTCCACCACCAGCTCCTTAGTTTTCCTCGCGTTGATCTGGAGGCAGTTCCGATGGCACCAGTCCATGAAGTCCTGGATAAGTCCTCTGTACTCAGCTTCATCTTCGTTGGAGATGAGGCCGACGATTGCAGAGTCGTCAGAGAACTTCTGTAGATGGCAGTGTGTTGTGTGAGAAGTCCGCAGTATAAAGGATGAACAGGAAGGGAGCCAAAACCGTTCCCTGGGGGGCCCCCGTGCTACCGATGATCGTGTCGGACACACAATCCCGGGTTCTCACAAACTGTGGCCGGTTAGTGAGGTAGTGCAGGATCCATGATGACAGGTGCTGGTCCACCCCTGCGCATAGCAGCTTGTCCTTCAGGATCATCGATTGGATGGTGTTGAAAGCACTGGAGAAGTCAAAGAACATGATCCTCACCACATTCCCGGGCTTCTCCAGGTGGGACAGACAACGGTGAAGGAGGAAGATCACCGCATCCTCCACCCCAATGCCATGCTGGTAGGCAAACTGGAGTGGATCCATCGCTGGTCCCACCAGGGGGCGGAGGTGAGCAAAGAGCAGTCTCTCCAGGGTCTTCATCATGTGGGACGTCAGGGCCACTGGTCTGTAGCTGTTCAGATCTTTGGCATAGTCAGGGAGATGAAGAAAGTAGACAGGAGTATTTGGAATCTAGGCGAATGGCAAAGAGAGAGGTGGCAAAGGCAAAGGAAAAGGCATATAGTGAGCTGTATGAGAGGCTGCACACTAAGGAAGGAGAAAAGGACTTTTATCAATTATCTAGACAGAGATTGAGCTGGAAAGGATGTGCAGCAAGTTACGTTAATTAAGGACACATGGTATGTACTAACGAGTGATGAGTGTGTTGAGAAGGTTGAATGAATACTTTGAGGAGCTGATAAAAGAAGAAAATGAGAGGGGGATGGATGAAGGGAAGATGGTGAAGTAGGAAGTCCCAAAGATTAGCAAGGCAGAAGTGAGGGCAGCTCTGAAGAGGATGAAGAATGGAAAGGTGGTTGGTCCAGATGACATACCTGTGGCGGTATGGAGATGTTTAGGAGAGATAGCAGTGGACTTTTTCATGCAGATTATTTAACACAATCTTGAGGATTGAGTGAGAGGATGCCTGAGTAGTGGAGAACAAGTGTTGTACCAGTTTTCAAGAACAAGGGTGATGCTCAGAGCTGTAGTAACTATAGATATGGGAAATAGTTTTTGAAGCCAGATTAAGAGGAGAGGTGACAATCAGTGAGCAGCAGTATGGTTTTATGCAAGAAAGAGTACTACAGATGCAATGTTTGTTCTAAGAGTGCTGATGGAGAAGTACAGAGAAGGTCAGAAGGAGTTTCACGGTGTCTTTGTGGATCTAGAGAAAGTAGATGATAGGGTGCCAAGAGAAGAGGAGGAGGGGTGGTGGTGGTGGTGTGTGTGTGTGTGTGTGTGTGTGTGTGTGTGTGTGTGTGTGTGTGTGTGTGTGTGTCCATCACAGTTGCCATAACAAGCTTACCAATTTTTCCCCATTCTGCAAAAGGTACAGCTCACCTTCAACAGAAGAACAGGGCAGCTATGGCTGCTGAAAATGAATGTTTCATTTGCATGTTTGTGATTGAGTTTAATGTTCTAGGTACAATAATGGGACTCCACCCATTTTGTCATAAAACTGCACTCTCACACATGTTATAACAGCTTTATCTAAGATTGCATTTAATAGAACTAGTACATTCCCATAGAACCAAATATTCCTGTCTGAAACAGATATCCCAGTCAGGCTTTACAGGCCCAAATGTAGGCTGTGTTTGAAAGTAAAGAGGTGTAGCCTATATGTAGGCAATCACATGTTAGACTGACAAATATAAAAGGGAATAAGTAGGATTTATTTGATTGTGTGATTATTAATTACAGAATAACTGAAAATGAATGGGACATCCAATATTAGCCACTGGTTAAGAACCACTTGTTTATTTTTTTTGTCAGATCACTTATTTGTGTGATCTTTTATGAGTTATTGAGCGTTTTTGTGTTCAGTTTGGTGATGGTAGTCGTTTAGTCAAACCATGCATGTGGCCGTATATGATATGCAGTTGATCTGGGCATTTTGCTCTGCAATTATTAACTTTTAATAATTAACTTTTAATAATTGTGTGAGCACACCGAGAGCAATGCCACCGGTGACGACGAGTCGTGGTCCTGCAAAGGGACTCCCGTTTACCGCTGACTGGGGCAGGCTGGGTGTGCCTCCCCGCAAAGCACCGTGGTCCGCCCGGTTAGGCTGCTGCTTCTCCTGGTATGTTCTGTGTTGATACACTGGTATTCTTTGTCAGTCTCGGTCCCCACTGATGCGCCGCCCAGTCTGCTCGTGCACCTGATGTTCTCCACATATGCCGAATTATCCTTTAGATCTCTTATAGAACTTTATAGTATAATTTTTTAAAGCATTAAATCTTCAGTATTATCTTTTTCTAGTCAAATTTGTCATTTTTCACTTCCTTGTTTTGTCCAGGGAACACTGTGGAGACTGACAGGTCGTGATGCCGCGTATTGTCCAATGAGCACGGAGTCAGGCACCCCGCCCACACTTCTTGAAGCCAGGATACAGAGAGCGGTCACAGAGTGGTGGCTAAACTTTTATTAATAAAAGATACATATTTTGACTGAGCGACTCCACATTCGGGGATGCACACCCTCGTAACCTCAGGAAACCACGTTTAAAATCTGAGACCAGTCTGACAAAAGGTTCGAGAGATATGTGTGGAACAGACAGACACACAAACAGAGATTTTGTGACTTTATAGACAGATATTGTCATGGGCAGTGGGAGCGCGCCCTTCCCATCCTGCCTCACATTCACCAACTCATCACTGCACCTGAGGCAGAAGACACACCCGCACCCGCTCATCAGCCAGCGTACTTAAGGAAGCTCTCTCCACGCAGTCAACGCTGGATCGTCTGGGTATAGTGCCCATGATTAGGCAAGCTAAATTAAAGCTATAAGTGTTGACACATCGTTAACCTTATTTCTCTTCTTTTCCCAGGTTGCTGCCACTGTGTAGGTGTGTCTCTAGGACTGCGCGTGCTCTCCTGCCACATTTCACCATACCTCATCTTCCACTCCACCCGGTCAGGCACCATTAGCGCATCATCCCCCCACCCTACTGGTTCGTCTATTCCTCGCTGGGTCCCTGCCGGTTCTCCCTGGATTTCCCAAGTAAGTGGCAATTTGGCTCACCCATTTCCCCTTACTCCATTCCTCTGCTCACGGCTCTCGTCTTCTCTCCACAGGGCTATTCCTCTGGCAAGTGACTGTTTCTGCAGCTGTGCACTTTGGTTTTTGCTATTTAATAAAACTTTCAAACATGCCCCTCTGTGTGGTTCCTTCTTGTGCTTTGGCATCGTGCACATGAGCTGTCAATCTTAATTAGTCATGACAGGGACTTCTGACTTTTTTGCTGTTGTAGAATAGTTTCATAAATTTGTAGAAGTGGTCAATCACCTCATCATATCAAAGGCTACTAAATGGAAATGTACATTAATTATTAGCCTTTTGTTTTTATTAAAGACAAGGATAGAAAGGAGATGTTTTTACTTTTACATGTTTCGAATGTCCACTGCAGTCTCTTTTCTAACCTTGTCTTTAATAAGAAAACAAAAGGCTAATAACACAACATAACAAAAATAATTTTTTTGTAAGTTGTCTGTGTTTTTTCAATTGATTTAAGACAGTTTTGCAAAAATGACATCCATTTCTCTTGATCAGGTCAGGTTTTTATGCTAAGTTGTAAGCAGTTGTACAGCAGTTGTACTGTAAATTGAATAGTAGACACTGATAAAGGTAAGTACATGTAAAATGAATGTTATGCCATCATTGTTCAAAATTCAGAGGATTTCAAGAAATAAAAAAGAATTTTGCATCATATAAAGTGAAAATATCCATACATGTAAACAAAAACGTAAGAAAACATGTGGCCATAATTCAAAAAGTTGACCTGATTGAGCAAAACCAATGTGATTTTTGGATTCAGCACATCAAAATTGTCCTAAATCAGCTAAAAAAACTTAGACAATAAATTTTGTATTGACCAGTGTAATTAAAAAAAGACAAAATAAATAAGACATAAAAAAGACATAAATCTATTGGTTTAACATTTAAGTGCAAACAGTATATGATAACAATATACTGTTTTAAAGAGCAAAATTTACTAAAAAGCAGGACCTAAGAAGAGAGAAGAAAACAAGAAGGAAGGCAAATATTGACTCTCTTCCAGCAGATCCTGCATGTTTTAATACTGTTCCAACTGTGTGTTTGTAAAGCAAACACAATTTGCCTCCGTGCAATCACCCTGCCTGGTATAATTAAGATCTAAATGCTGTAAAACTAGGCTTAACTTAAAGCTTTCAATACAGACACAGAACCAGCAAAATATTATGAGTGCTGAGCCACTAATAATAACAACACATGCATTAATCATAACAGTTTGAAAATGTCATGCAGAAATGGTTTTGTTGACAGGTTACACAAAAAGTCTCTACCCCTTCGTTTCTTCAAAACTCCAATAAATGGAATAAATACATTTTCTTTCAAAAATTACATTAACAATAAAGGTATAGCATGTAAAATGTGAGGGTAATCAGAATTCTGAAATTCAATGCAGCAGCATCTTAACTTAGTTTTCATTGTTATGTGGAATATCACAGAAGAAGGAGTGACATTGTGCTGGGACATCGGCATGGTTGCAATGTGACGTAAGCATGGGGTGAAGCCAAGTTACCCCCATCACCTTCCTTTTGGCTATGATATTGATCCAGTTTCCCACACAAGGCTCCTGAGCATCAGCGCTAATAACATCACAGCCTGGATTAAAGAAAAAAAAAAAAAAAACAAGTTCTACACGGAAGAGAATGGGTCATTATCTGCCTCTGTGAATTTATTGATAAACACAGCAGTCCTAGACATACTGGGTCAGCAGTTGCTGGTAGAGAAAGACCAAAGAGGCTCCTGTTCCAGCTGCACCACTGATTGACTCCACCACCATAATCCTCACATCATCACCTCTCCCCCCGGACCACGAGCCACATCAGTCCAGAGCTATTCCACTCAGACCCTGGGATCCGTGTACAGCCCATTAAAATCAGAACCAGTGCTTAATTTGAGCGGGATCCTGCCAGAACAAGATCCGGCACCTTTCACTTCGGGACCGGAACTTCTTTAGTGGGATCCCCCACAAAATTAGCACTCAGGTAGCCCAATTTATTTGTTTCTTTATTGCATTTTTTTCTTAGTGTGCTTAGTAATTCTTTTCCCCCATGGATTGTCACCTTATCGTGATGGGGGTTTTGCGTGCCCTAGTGATCCCAGCGGCTATGTTGTCTGGGGCAATCTGCCTCTGGTAGGTTCTCCCAAGACAAACTGGTCCTGGGTGAAGGGTCAGACTAAGACTGATCCAATAGACTCCCATGATGAACAAAAAATCAAGGATTCAGTGTATCCTGCCAAGTATGGGGTTACCAGGGCCCCGCCCTGGAACCAGGCCTGGGGGAGGGGCTCGATGGCTAGCGCCTGGTGTCCAGGTTTCTGCCCATAGGACCTGGCTGGGCTCAGCCTGAAGGAGTTACATGGGTCCGCCCTCCAGTGGGCTCACCACCTGCAGGAGGGACGATGGGGGTCCGGTGCTATGTGGATCAGGTGGCAAGCGAAGGCAGAGACCTTCGCGGACTGATCCCCCGCTTTCGAAACTGGCTTTTGGGACATGGAACATCACCTCTCTGGTGGAGAAGGAGCCAGAGCTGGTGCATGAGGTTGAGAGATACCGGTCTAGATATAGTTGGGGTCACCTCAAAGCACAGCTCCAGTTCTGAAACCAGTTTCCTGGAGAGGGGCTGGAGCTTGGCCTACTCTGGAGTTGCCCGGATGAGAGGCAACAGGCAGGGGTGGGTATTCTTATATCCCCCCGCCTTGCTGTCAGAATCAGAATCAGAATCAACTTTATTGCCAAGTATGCTTACACATTCAAGGAATTTTACTTATCACTAAGGTGCGCTCGTGTTAAGCGCTCCCTAATGACGCCGCAGCCATACAGGCGCCTCATACAGTGGGGGGTAAAGAGGGGGAGGGGGAGGGGGTGACACATTGGGCAGAGAGAAAAAACAAAGTTATCAAAATAGACCTCGAGTGAGCAAGATTGTGATCACATAGAAAAAAAACCTCTAATTGCACACTTAGCAGACAAGATACAGATCCACACATTAACAAAGCAAGAGAGAGACCAGTGTGTGTATGTCAGTCATGTGATATCAGTGTGAATGCAGTGTGAAGTATCAGTTACTGGTGCACAACAAAAAATCCTCTCCTAGGCAACGACTAGATGTTATGTCCATGTATTCTAAACATAGATAACATGTCCACAGAGTTCATCTCTCTTCAGTGCATGTCAGATGGTAAAATTCCATGTTGGTCACATGATGACGCTGTCCTTGGAGAGTTCAGATTGCTGCACATCAGAATGTTTGGGTTAGAGAGAAGCCAAAACTCCCTTCTGCTTTATCTCTTCTCCTGGAGGAATGAGTTCTCCCAAGGACGCCGACTCAAGGCCTGATGAGCACAGTTCACTGAGAGCATAGAAATTTCCTCTCTCATGCAATTCTGTGCATCACAATTTACATTAAAGTCCAAATGTCACGTAATTTTTTTTTCCAAATACCAACGAATTTTGATAAAATACACATAGCTTAAACCAAATATTCATACCGGAGACCATATCACCCACCCGTATTTACATAATTGTACAAAATACACCAGGCGAAGGCCCCGCCTTGCTCGCTGGCTTGTGACAGCCAATCCAGACCGCGGCCATGTTGTTGACGTCACAAATTTAACCCTGGCTGCCCTGCCTATCCACATTCACACTTATCAACATTGGACAATCATGACGGAAAGTGACAGCGATTGTGAACAAATTAGTTTAGTTTTGTCCTCTGGTGAATCGGACTTGGAATTCAGGGAAGACGACACCCCAGATACTGATGACAGTGGTTCAGACAGTGACAGAGGCATAGAACCTTACAGGTTCGAGCCGTCCGAGACGGAATCAGATGCTTTGTCTGATGACAACAGTTCCGACAATGACCAGAGAGCAGAACCAGTGGAAAATGTCATTGAATTGGACATTAATCGCCTCCAGAATGTTGAATGGTAAGCCAAAAGAAATCTGTGATGTTTAAATTAATTATAACCACCGGCAAAATTGGGAAGCTGAAGGGGGTCTGTTGAGGGCGCCCCATAAATATCGATTTTTCGGAAGCCATTATTATGATGATACAGTGGGGCGATAGCTTACAGTAGAACCCTTTCTTTCCTCATTCAGTTGTAGCAACAAAATCAAGGATGAAATGGAAGTAATTGTGGAAAATGACTTGTATTAAAATCCCCAGGATCGTGTGTATAGGGCCATAACCTTGGGTAATAAGGGACACTTTTCTGCGTCCTGCTCAAAATAAAAAAAGCAGAATTACACTTAAAACACATACCTGTCAAGGCATACCTCATGCCTCCCTTATTGGGGGGCTTTCACACCTGTACTGAGTACTTCAAAACTGTATTTATCGGCAGATGAAAGAAAACTGCCCCCCCCCCCCAAAAAAAAAACAAAAAACTGCAACATGACCTATTTCAAACATATTTATTCAAATGTACACTTTTATGGACACAATCTTGAGCCACAACTTTTTGGTAATGTGAAAATAATAAGCCAAGTAGCACAAAAAAATAAATAAAATTAAAAAAAAATACAAAAATATTTTTCAAATTTACATTAGCACAAGGTAGATTGCTTAATTTGAAAGTACACAATAAGAATTATTCTGAATATAGTTCTTAATTGTCAGCTAGATACTGTATATACACTTGGAATTAAAGAGTTTTTATTTGTCAGCTTTGTTACACTAATGCACTTGGATGAACTTGAAACAAGAAAATGTTCACTGATGCTGCTTGTTATAGTTCCAAGTAGCAGCCTTTGCTGACTCTAGCATTTCTGAAATGGCAGATCAGATCAGGTGGCAGATCAGAAGTGATCTGCCACCAATGGGGGTAGACTGTGCCCTGCCACAAAAAAATGACAAACCATCACTTCTGCTAGTGATGCATTGGATTTGGAAGGCGATTCCTCTCTGTTCCGGAGCCGCAAGACAGTAGAAAGTGTGAGGCCATCAGCCTACTTCTCACTGTAGTGATAATAGCTCACGCTGAGCACTCTGCCCGCCCCGGCCATCAGCCTAATGATTGAGTCCACACTTCTCATTGTAGTGAGAATAGCTCACGCTGAGCACTCTGCCAGCCCCCTAGCTGTGGGGGTCACACACACGACGTGTTCCTCAACACACTCACTAATTTTTTTTCCCGTATATTTTTCTTTTGGGCGTACAGAAATGGCAATACGCCCGTATTTGCTAAAATTACATTTTCCCCGTACAGTATTAAAATACGGCGAAAACGTATCACTTGACAGGTATGAAAACATTTCCCAGAAAAGTGTCCCTTATTACCCAGCTGTCCCTTATAGCCCCGTTTTACAGTATGGGTGAAATATCCAATTTCTTCTTTCTTGTTGCTCACGTCAATCTTCCAGTCTCCATATAAACAATCAATCGGGATACCCCAAGCATCAAACTAGGGTACAATCTGTTTCGTCACTTCCGCCTTCTTCCCCAGGCGATTCCGGGGGCCGTGAGTTGGAACGTCAGGCCAAGCGCGGCAGTTTTAAATTAACGAATGTTCCGGCGTTACTGAAGCATATGCACCAAGACCCGAACGGATCGGTTCCCTTTTATATCTAGTTTCAAGACATTTTAAGGACCCTATTACGTGACATTTGGACTTTAACATTCACAGGTTTTAAAATCATTCCCTGGAGAGCACCCAGCGACTCCGAGATGTTTCCCACCTTCCGATTCAGTTCGCCATTTGCCGCTATCAGTGCTCTCCCCAGCTGGTCGAATTGTTGAAGGAGCTTCGCCGGGTCCGCATTTTGATTAGCTCTTTCCAACTTCTTTAATTTCCGATACACCAGGAAAACTCCAAAGCCAAACAGCAGAAATCCTGTGATCATGAAGCCAAACAGGTAGATGTCTTCCACATCCATCAATCGAAAGATCACACAGACACATGAGTTTCCAATTGTCCCACGAGTCTCTCACATAACCCGCAGCTGAAGTGCCTGCAGGACACCTGGGCTCCCCCGGGCCCGATTTTCTGTTTGAAAAAGTGGTGTCAATTGCATTTAAAGCCCTGCTCAATTCCATAATTTTCCATTTGGATTGAGATCAGAGAGAAGGAGAGCGAGACACAGACAGGACAGAGCAAGCTGGGATCAGTCAAGGGAGGCGGAGGAGGAGAGGAGAAGAAATGCGTCTGCTCTCTCTGAAAGCCGGAAGAAGAAGTGTCTCCTCGCTTCGGTGGTCATTTCCCGGGCTGACGATGGGGCTGCCTCCAGCAGGACCAAAGCTGTCGCGGAGGCACTCCCTGCAGCAGACGTCCTAATCCTCCCCCATCCGCCTGTTCCCGCTCCTGCTCCATCAGCTCCAAAACACTGCCATCCAGCTTTGGATCGCCAGAGGAATGCCTCCACCTCCTTGTCAGCAGCCCCTCCTTCACCGAGGCCAAAAACTCCCACAGCAGTTCCTTCTCCTGGTTTTTCTTCTCCGGCTGTTCCATCAGCCTCCTCATCCTCCCCTGCTGCTGCCTCTCCCTCCTCCTCGGCGATTCCTCTCGCTGTTGAGGGACTGGTCTTCTCCTTTCCAGCTCCGCCCATCACCAAGTCTGCTGGGGAGGCTCTTCTACCTTCCTCAGAGGGGCCCGCTATCACGGCAGCCACGGAGAGTGTGGACTCTACACCTGCTGCAGCAGGAAACATCATGCCCTGGGAACACAGGCAAGTGTCTTTTTATTCTCAGTTACCAACACAAAAATTATCTTGCTTGATTCCCGGTGGTGAGGCTCAGGTTTTGCAGTCCTCTGAGCTCTCACCTCCTGCTGCAGCCATAATTACCTCACCTGCTCTCTCCATGTCTCCTCCTCTGCCCCTTGAGTGTCCGCCGGCTGCAGGATTGAACTGCCTTAGTTATGCTGCTAATAGGTTTAGTCAGCCGGGGGACCTCCAGTAATGCACTGGGCCTCACTCCTTTTCTCACTCTCAATGAAATATTTTTTTTGCTGGTCATTAACATTTGTTTGTTCTCTCCCATAGATTGAGTCCCCATCGTGCTATTTGCTCTCTACATGTCTGTTCTTTTCTTCTTCTCTATCCCCTCACCCCCCAGCCAGTCGCAGCAGATGACTGCCCCTCCCTGAGCCTGGTTCTGCTGGAGGTTTCTTCCTGTTAAAAGGGAGTTTTTCCTCTCCACCGTCGCCAAGTGCTTGCTCACAGGGGATCGCCTGATTGCTGGGGTCTTTCTGCAACTGTGGGGGTTCCCCCTACAGTTGATAGTGCTATGAGATGACTGTTGTTGTGAAATGGCGCTATATAAATAAAGTTGAATTGAACTGAATTGAATTGAATTGAATTGAACTGCCGGACGACGGAGGAGCCTGTGGCCCTGGAGGACCTGATTCCAGCCCCGCAGCTATGGTCTAGACGGAGGAAGACTGCTTCCTATGATTCAGAGCCTGCGTCGACGACTGAGCGTCCCCGGGCTTTAACAGTGCAGGATTCAGCGCCTGCAGGAAACCGACCTCCTTGATCCATGCCGGATGAGCCACCTGCGTGGGTCGCTTCACTGAGGGGTCCTGGGACTGCATCAACCACCAAGCCTGCTGTAGGGGCCGCCGCAGCAGAGCCGGAGTTGGACCTCCACAGGGCCGGGCCCAAAACATCACTGCCTGGATCAACGGAGTCCTGGACGGCAGTGGAGCTTGAGCTCAGGTAAGTGCTCTCCTTTGTTTTTGTTATTTCCATGTTGGAGGGGTCTTGTCTGGCTCTTGGTAGGGAGAGCCAAGTGCAGCCGTCAGCTGCACCTGCGCTCACCTCGCTGGGCTCCACTGCTGCCGGTGACCCTGACCCTGTGTCTCTGTTCCCTTTGTCTAAGCCTTTTCCCAGGGTCACCGAGGATCATCCAGCTTCTCCCAAGATCACCGTGGGTCCAGCTCCTCCGCCCACTCTCGCGGGCGCTCTGTCCCAGCCCGGGGCCTCCGTGGGTGCTGCTTCCCCCTCAACTGAGGTCATCGCAGGTGCTTCGTCCCAGCCCGGGACCTTCATGGGTGCTGCTCCCCCTCCTGCTGAGGTCATCGCGGGTGCTTCGTCCCAGCCCAGGGCCTCCGTGGGTGCAGCTCCTCCTCTGTCCGGGTCCACTGTGGGTGCAGCTTTGGTCCAGTCCAGGTCCACCATGGGTACTGCCTTGCTCCAGCCCGGAGCCACCGCAGATGCTGCTTTGCTCCAGCCCGGAGTTGCCGTGGGTGCTGCCTTGCTCCAGCCCAGAGCCACCAAAGGTGCTGCAGCCCAGTCCGTGAGCGTCGTGGTCCCCTCAACTCCGCCTGAGGTCGTCATGATTCTCTCTCCTCTGCCCAAGTCCATCATGATTCCCTTTCCTCCACCTGATATCGTCGTGGGTTCCCCAACTCCTCTGTCCCCTTCTATGTGGGGCTTCTAAGCGGGGCAGCCACCTCCTGGGCCACCCTTTCTGTTTAGGTGGCTAAAAAACTCTGGTTGATCACCTGACGGACTGTGCCGTTGGGTTGGGTGGCCCATATTCTCCGGCAGGCCACCCGACTCTTATCACCTCACAGTCTGCAAGGCCTGGGACTTTGGCCGGCCACCAGAACTGTCTAGCTCTTTGGTCCAGAAGGCCTAGATCCCTGGTTCTACCTGGTGTGGATCCTGAGGGTTTCTTTTTTTGTTTGTTTTTTGTCCCCTCCTAGCCTGGGTTTTGCTGGGGTGTGAGTCATGGGGCTTCTTCTTATTTTCTCTGGTTTGTTTTGGTCCCTCCGTGCCTGGGTCAGCTTCCTCCCGCCCAGGGTGGGGTTGTTTTCTTGTCTTTTCGTGGGGTGGGTCCTTTTCCTTCCTCTGATGTTGCCCGGGGTGTCGGGTGTCCACCTCTTGAGGAGGGGGCTCTGTTTCTTTGCCTTTTTTTTTCCTTATTTGTATAATGTTGTATTTTTGAGTTCTATTCCTGTTATGTAATCTTTAGTTTGTTTTCACATATTCTGTATTGTTTCTTGGTATGATTTATTTTCCTGTTTATATTCATTGTAGTATTGTTATTTACATATTTGGATTTATTTATCTTTATTTGTTACCACATTGTCTTTGCTGGTTTTCTTCTCTTTCTTTCTCTCTCCGGGGTTGCAGCTGTCAGAGGCACTTCCGGGTTTTTCCCTGGCTGTGGGCGGTGCCCCTGTCAAACTGTCAGCCCCGTCTCCTCTCCTCATGACTCACAGCAGATTGACATCTTCTCCCCAACCCGCTCATGTGATTCACACCAGTTACTATTTGTGTTTAATTATTTTTGGAACTATTTAAGGGCGGTTTTCTCTTTTCTGTTTGCTGGTGTCTTGATAAAGGATCATTGTGTCAGAACCCTGTCCCCATTCTGGCATTTCCTTTCCCTGTGTATCCTGTGTTCTCTGCGTCGTTTGTGAGTTTGCTTTGTATACTATTTGGATTTTGTGTTTGTGCAGTTTGGACTTTTTGTTTGTTAATAAATTTCACAACTAGCAGTTCAGCACCTGGGTCTCTCATCTCTTTGCCCCGAGGGGTGATTCATGACAAGGGTGTGCTGGGAACGTCTGGCTAAGGCCCCTGTCCGGGAGGTCTTCAACTCCCACCTCTAGAAGAACTTCAACCACATTCCGAGGGAGTCTGGAGACATGGAGTCTGAATGGGCCATGTTCTCCACCTCCATTGTTGAAGCGGCGGCCCAGAGCTGTGGCTGCAAGGCTGTTCGTGCATCTTGTGGTGGCAACCCCCGAACCAAGTGGTGGACACCAGTGGTGAGGGGGGCCATCAAGCTGAAGAAGGAGTCCTATCTAGCTTGGCTGGCTTGTGGGACTCCTGAAGCAGCTGAGGTGTACCGGCAGGCTAAGTGGAGTGCAGCTCGGGTGGTTGCGGAAACAAAAACTCGGGTGTGGGAGGAGTTTGGTGAGGCCATGGAACAAGACTTTCGGTCGACCTCGAAGAGGTTCTGGAAAACTGTCCGGTGACTCAGGAGGGGGAAGCAGCTCCCTGTCCACACTGTGTAAGGTGCGGATGGGGTACTGCTGACTTCGAATGGGGATATCGTCAAGCGGTGGAAGGAATACTTCGAGGATCTCCTCAATCCCACTGACACGCCTTCCATAGAGGAAGCAGGGCTTAGGGACGAGGAGGATAACTCGCCCATCACAGGGATTGAGGTTGCCGAAGTGGTTAAAAAACTCTTTGGTAGCCGGGCCCTGGGGGTGGACGAAATTGGCCCTGAGTACCTCAAGACCCTGGATGTTGTAGGGCTCTCATGATTGACACGCCTCTGCAATGTTGCGTAGAAGTTAGGGACGGTGTCTTTGGCATGGCAAACAAGGGTGGTGGTTCCTCTTTTTTAAAAAAGGGGGCCCGGAGGATGTGTTCCAACTTTAAGGGGATCAACCTTCCTGGGGAGGTCTATGCCAGGGTAATGGAGAGGAGAGTCCGACCGTGGGTCAAACCTTGGATTCAGGAAGAGTGATGAGGTTTTCGTCCTGGCCATGACACATTGGACCAGCTCTTTACCCTCCCGAGAATCCTCGATAGTTTGTGGGAGTTTGCCCAACCAGTCCACATGTGTTTTATGGCCTTTGAGAAAGCATTCCACCGCATCCCTCATGGTCTCCTGTGGGGGGCGCTGCGGGGGTATGGGGCATAGAGTTCGTTGTTACGATCTATCCGGTCCCTATATGACCATTGCAAGAGTTTGGTTCGTATTGCCAACACCCGGTCAAACACATTTCTAGTGAGAGTTGGACTCCGCCAGGGCTGCCCTTTGTCACCAATCCTGTTCATAAATATGGGCAGGATATCTAGGCGCAGCCAAGGACTGGAGGGTGTCATGCTTGGTGACCACAGGATTTCATTTCTGCTGCTTCCAGATGATGCTGTCCTGTTGGCTTCATCCAGCAATGACCTACAGGTTCTACTGGGACGGTTTGCTACGGAGTGGCTGGGATGAGAATCAGCACCTCCAAGTCCGAGTCCACGGTCCTCAGCCGGAAAAAGGTGGATTGTCCTCTCCGGGTTGGAGACAAGCTCCTGCCCCAAGTGGAGGAGTTTAAGTATCTCGGGGTCTCAGTCAAGAGTGAGGGGAGAATGGAGCGCGAGGTTGACAGATGGATCGGAGCAGCATCTGCAGTGATGCGGACATTGTACTGGTCTGTTGTAGTGAAGAGGGAGCTGAGCTCTGAAGCAAAGCTGTCGATTTACCGGTCAATCTACGTTCCTACCCTCACCTATGGTCATGAGCTTTGGGTAATGACCAAAATAATGAGATTGGGGATACAAGCGGCTGAAGTGAGCTTTCGCCGTAGGATTGCTGGACCCTTAGAGATAGGGTGAGGAGCTCAGTCATCCGGGAGAGGCTCTGAGTAGAACCACTGCTCCTCCATATTGAAAGGAGCCAGTTGAGGTGGTCTGGGCATCTGATCAGGATGCCTCCTGGATGCCTCCCACTTGAGGTGTTTCAGGCACATCCAACGGGGAGCAGACCCCGGGGCAGACCCAGGACACGGTGAGGAGACTATGTCTCCCAGCTGGCCTGGGAACATCTTGGTATCCTCTTTGAAGAGCTGGAGCAGGTGGCTGGGGAGAGGGAAGTTTGGGCTTCTCTGCTTGAGCTGCTGCCTCCGTGACCCGGACCTCCGGAAAAGCGGTAGAAAATGGATGGATGGGTGGATGGAAAATTAGCACTCAGGCAGCCCAACTTATTTGTTTCTTTTTTGCATGTTTTTTCTTAGTGTGTTTAGTAATTTTTGTATCACTATTCTGTTCTTTTTTTTTTTTCTTTTGCTCTGATCAGAACTAATGTTGTTCCCAAAAGCTTGACTATAACAAAGTTTGGATTTAGCTGTGAGCCTGCTTCGTAGGGATGTGATGCCTTCACACTGAAGACAGCCAGAACCATGACAGCAAAACTGTAAATCAATTCTTGTAATATTTTATCAGACAGGCTGAATAACAAGAGGCTGTTGCTCCTGAAGATGTTAGCACTGACATGTAGTTGAAATAAGGGAAGATGTGTATGCTTTTCTAGCTATAGATACATTGACTGTCGGGCTGCAATGATTATTCGACGCTGTCAACAACGTCAATCACAAAAATTTGTCGACGTAAAATTTTATTGTCAACACATCGTTTAATTTTAAAGTTTATGGCCATGCCGTGGAAATGTTCAGTTGTAACTGCAAGCACAACTGGAACTGCTGCGAGCAGTCGCGCTTCTGTTGTCTGGCATGTGTGAACAATTTCTAGCGAAGAAGAAAAGGAGCACAGCATGGTGAAGTGGAAAGATAAAAACAGAGAAGAAGAGCTAAAAAAAAAAAAAAAGGCAAGACCCAAACTTTAGAAAGATGGGAACATTTTACTGAAAATAAAAAAACAAAACAAGTAAAATGCAGAATCTGTAAAGCAGACTTATCATGGCAGCACTACAGTGATGATGAGCATCTGAAGCAGAGACACCCAGAGCCGCGACGTTTACTGCTGCTTCTGCTTGGTAACGTTTACCAAGTAAAGAAAGTTAGTGCCACTTATTTTCAATGGCCAACTGTTTCAAGCTTTATTTATATCACTAATTTTTAAATTTTAACAATTTTTCAAAATGTGGAATACAGGGATAAGTTAAACCAATTATTAACATTTTAATTTTTCAAACCCACACACTAAATGGTTCAGTGAGATGAGCACACCACGCCTGTCACTGACATGAGGGACCCTATTATGAATATCTAAGGTGTGCATTTGTGCCACGCTTCCCATTTTGGACCTTTGGATTTGTTAGTTTATGTCAAACGTGCGTGATACAGAAAAGTGACTGTACGATCATTTCAGTGTGCAGATCAGTATTTATCATTCTGAACATGATCGTATGGTGCGCTCAATCTCACGTCAGCATCGAGTTGGGGTATGTAAATTTTCAAGTGGTTGTAAACTCCCGTGCAGCAGAGAAACCTGCTGCGTGGGAGAATTATTTCATCATATCAAATTATAATGACCAGTTCAACCTTTCAAGTGATATGTTTGCCTTGTGTTAAATTTAGATGAAAGTTTTGATGATTTACTTTAAAGACTAAAGAGGATGCTCTTAGTAATTATTAATGTTATATCCATATTCATGTAGCAAATACTAAAACAGATTTAAGCAGAATTTTAAAAAAAAACAAAAAACTAGCTATTTGATGGAATATATAAAACTAAATTTGGTTTCTGAATTTCTTTTTATCATTGCAGTTGAGCTGCAGGGATTTTTCAGTTATTTTATTACTTTATTTATATATCTGTACTGTAAGGAGCCTCCTGTTTGAGTACTGTTAAAAGAATATTCTAAAAAGTATTTTTCTGTTACGTAGTACAGTATCTCACAATAGTTATCCCTTACAAATTATCCATTAACTAAAACCACAACACAGCTTTACGTGCACAAGTGCCCAGTCGAAGTGATCCGCTCATAGGGGTTAAAAAAAAACCTGCGCCGGATTAGCAAGAGAAATTTGGAATAGCAGAGACGTGGGGAAATTATTTTATTTTGGCCTGTGTATTTCTACATAATGTTGAGAGATGCCAGAGAGTGGCTGAGCTGCAGCCAATGTGCACAGATGCACATCAGGCAGCTGTTCTGGATATGGGATGGCTTTTGCACTTCTAAATAGTAAGTAATACATTCTCATGTTTGACAGTCCTCTAAGTCAAACACTAGGCTACAAATTTATAATCCTCAGATGGAGATCAACTGTTCACACCAACAGTGCTGAGCAGCATCAGCCTCCTCCATAATGTGATTCTTTTGCATTTAAAGCAACGTTTGAAATTAACAGATCATACTAAATAATTATTTCTTGCACTGCCATCTACAGAAGTTTTCTGACGACTCTGCGATTGTCGGTCTCATCTCTGATGGGGATGACGTGGAGTACAGAGGACTTATCCAGGACTTTGTGGACTGGTGCCTGCAAAACTGCCTCCAGATCAATGCGAGGAAAACCAAGGAACTGGTGGTGGACTGCTGCAGGCGTGGGTGGACAACACCCCACAGCACGGAACAGACACTGAGATGGTGACATCTTACAAGCACCTGGGTATTCACCTGAACAATAAACTGGACTGGTCACACAACACTAACATGCTCTACAAGAGGGGGCAGCGCAGCCTGCTCCTCCTGAGGAGACTCAGGTCTTTTGGAGTGTGAGGGGCACTCCTGAAGACCTTCTACGACTCTGTGGTGGCATCAGCCATCACATCTGGGAGGAGAGAGGAGGATGGTGGCTAAGCTGTCATCTCTGCTGGAGTCCGACTCCTACTCCATACGGGACACGCTGAATGCACTGAGGAGCTCATTTAACAGTAGGCCGTGCCATCCTAGCTGCTTGAGGGAGAGGTTCCACAGGTTCTTCCGAACAACAGATGCCAGACTTTATAATCTAACCGGTGCTGCTCACAGAGGCCATATTAAACATCACAACTTTGCACAATACAGATCGTCCTCTCCAATACACAACTAAGACAATTACAATTATTATCAAGGGTGGCAACAACACTGTTCATTCAAATATACTGTCTGGGTCCATATTTATATTTTGCTGAGGAATTTAACTAACTGTAATGCTGTTGATACCATTTAGCTGCAATGCTCCTGCACTGTGTATATAACGGTGTACATATGTATATTTATTTACTGCTTTGGTTAAACTATTCTTATCTTACTATCTTAATTGCTATTGCTCTCATTGCTGCTATCTCTGTGTTGCTGCAATCCTGGAATTTCCCCACTGCGTGACTAATAAAGGCTTATGTTATTATCTTATCTTATCTTTTAAAAAAATGTGTTCTCCTGGATTCCCTTGATTTACGCCCATGTTACCAGGCTGTCCTGCTGTGGGAGCATCTGGGTGAATGCGACGACTTTCAGCGGCAGTTAGCAGAACATTAGTGCACATAATTGCACCAGTGATGAGCGCACCCACACACGGGCAACAAGGGTGCGCTTCGAGCTTCGATGGCAGCAAGGCCAAGTTGGTGGCAGCGGTCAGGTGGCTATGTTTGGAACGTAGTGCTCACGAGCACAGGTGTTGCACAATGCCCATACACATCAATGACTCAGTCACACACAGGCAGTGCAGCAAAGTTTGTAAGTACAGAGAAGTGAATATATTACATAAAGGTGAAATAAAATAAACAAGTAACATAGTCCTTTAGTTAAAAATACACAGAATTTATAACATATGAAGATCAGACTTCTAATAAAAATTGGAAACAACCCTACCACTGTCTGACGGTGGCTCCCTGGCTTTTGTTCTACATCATGTGTGTATCCATGGAGTGTGGTGGTGCGGGGTGCCGTGGCGTGGAGCAGGCGGGGACCCTGATTATCAAAGGTGGAATGCGGGTTCCCTTTCAAGGTTGTGGTTCTTCGAACACCAGTGGTGATCGCGACTGTTTTCTTTCTCTCCTCGGGGTGGGGGGGTGTGGTGTGATTTCTCATGCTTGCCTGACTTCATTGAGCATTCTGCAATAGTTTGATGGGGCCTCGCTCCATCCAAGGCTGTCCTTACACCTTAAACTGTCCGGCTGGTAGCAATTACAATGTTTGAGTTCCTTTCATTTTTTTTTTCTTCATTCCATCGTGTTTTTTTTTTTTTTAAATGGTATCAAAAGATTTTGGGGTCTGGACGGAAGACCGTCTGGGTCCGGATGCGAACCAGGATCCGCCATTTGAGGAGCCTGGATGTAGACCTTTTAGTACGGTCATATTTACACCTAAATGTGCTCAGATTTCTACACACTTTTGATAAATGAGTGCCAGTCTGTTTTTCACGGTGTGAAAATTCTCGGCATTCCCCACCCAATCGAACCTAGACCCCCGGACTATTCTGGTGTGAATGCAGCCTCAGATAGCGAAAGACAAACAAAACAGGGCATACCATTTTAGACTATATAATTTGTTTTTATAAGGTATTTATATCCACCGGAGTGTGTTTTTAAAGGGAATGGGAGGAACACTCCCCATTGGGTTATTGCACCTCTGAATAATTAGACCAGCCCCTTTGTGTTTTTCACATGGTGCAGAGATCGTTTTCCTGCTGCAATGATAACAAAATGGACTTGTACACACCCATAAATGTGCTCTATGCCTTAGACCAGGGGTGTCAAACTCATTCCATGGAGGGCCAAGACCCTGCATGTTTTGCTTCTACCCAGCGTCTTCAGCAGGTGTTTTCACTGATCAGCAATCAGTGGGAAAAAATTCAGTGAAATCACCTGTTGAAGACACTGGGTGGAGGTAAAACCTGCAGGGTCTTGGCCCTCCATGGAATGAGTTTGACACCTGTGCCTTAGACAATAGACTGTTGGCTAGATCATCGTAATATGGCCCGAGATCTCAGAGAAACTTGCATAACACGTGATCATGAATGCCACAGTTAACAGTCAGTCATTACTCATGATTAGCCTCACAGTCCTTCACTTAGAAAATTTTTTTTGCCAAGGCTCATGAATGAGCAGGCAGAAAACAGTGTTTAAAAATGAGGGACATACAAAGTACTTTTATTGAGTTTCAAAACAACACAGGAATGGGTTCTGGTCTTTAGAACTACATACAGTATATTTATGTACTATACAGTATGTGTCACTGAGGATGTCAAAACAAAATTAATCCCTGAAAATGGCAAAAAGTGGGACTTTTAACACATTCTGTTGAGCACAACAAACACAGTGTTTTCATTTAGAACTAAAGCACTCTAAAACACTGTGAATAATTACTAGACTGAGGTTGAGGAGGCCTGCTGTCTGCTCTGGATTTAAAGTTTGTGCTGTCACTCATTCACTGTGATCTACTTTTCAATTAGCTCGGCTGCTCAGTGTCCCAGAGCTGCACACAGCAGATGGTAATGTAACTTTATTTAAGAGAGTGAGCGATCCTCGGAGAGCAGCTGGTGAAAATCTTCTCTACCAGCAGTCTCTGATGATCAAAGTTGGACTCTGAACACTTGCATGTTATTTATATCATCATACAGAACCAGACGTTCACATGGTTCATTTACAGTAGTTTCTACGCCTGACCCAGGATCAGAATGAAGCAAAGACATCAGAGGACTATAAGTACCCAGAAGTGAGATGCACTTGTTACTAATGATACTGCTGAGGAACAGGTTGACAGCATCCTCAGTTTCTGTGGACAGTCATATGGTCGTCTGAAACCAGTGTACTGGTGGTGACCTCACGAAAGAAAACTGGGTCGTTATTTTAAGTTGCTCACGTAAAAATGAACATGAGCATGTGTAATCAACCTCTTGCACAATGTAGCGTGCTGTACTTCTACTTTCAACACACTAGCAATTGAAAGCTAATTGGGCTAACAGTAGCAGAAACTGTGTTAAATAGACAGGTACATCTCAAAAAGTTAGAATATCATTAAAAAGTTGATTTATTTCAGTAATTCAGTTCAAAAAAATGAAACTTCTACATTATATAGACTCATTACACACAGAGCAATATATTTCAAGTGTTTATTTCTTTTAATTTTGATGGTTACGGCTTATAGCTAATCCATCCATCCATCTTCTACCGCTTTTCTGGAGGTCCGGGTCGCGGAGGCAGCAGTTCAAGCAGAGAAGCCCAGACTTCCCTCTCCCCAGCCACCTGCTCCAGCTCTTCAGAGAGGATACCAAGGCGTTCCCAGACCAGCTGGGAGACACAGTCTCTCCACCGAGTCCTGGGTCTACCCCGGGGTCTCCTCCCAGTGGGACGTGCCCGAAACACCTCAAGTGGGAGGCGTCCAGGAGGCATCCTAATCAGATGCCCATACCACCTTAACTGACTCCTTTCAATGTGGAGGAGCAGCGGTTCTACTCTGAGCCTCTCCCGGATGACTGAGCTCCTCACCCTATCTCTAAGGGTGAGTCCAGCAATCCTACGGAGAAAGCTCATTTCAGCTGCTTGTATCCGCGATCTCGTTCTTTCGGTCATTACCCAAAGCTCGTGACCATAGGTGAGAGTAGGAATGTAGATTGACTGGTAAATCGACAGCTTTGCCTTAGAACTAAGCTCCCTCTTCACCACAACAGACTGGTACAACGTCCGCATCACTGCAGATGCTGCTCCAATCCATCTGTCAATCTCTCGCTCCATTTTCCCCTCACTCGTGAATAAGACCCCAAGATACTTAACCCCTTGCACTCTGGTCAATTTCCCTAAAAACGCATAAAAATAGCATACCCAAAGTAAATCAAAAGCTGTTCTTCAACCCTTTGCAGCATCTTCATGGGGTTGGTCTCATTTAAAAGAAAACACTTTGAATTTTTTGGCAAAACAGTCATAATCTCTCTAAGTGCTCCTGCCACTGAGTAACAGTCATCTAAACATACTGAATCTGAAGAAAATAAAGTTCGCCTGGGTGTTTTTTAAGATACAAATGCTTGCAAATAACACACAGCTGTCAGATACTGGCTGGAAAATGCAACAGAAATGTAGAACCAAGTGTTATCATTCATTCAGTCATCTTCTTCCACTTAATTCTTTTCAGGTCGGGGGGGCTGGAGCCTATCCCAGCATTTTTGGGCGAGAGGCAGGGTACACCCTGGACGGATCGCCAGTCCATCGCAGGGCCAACACAGAGAGACAGACAACCATTCACTCTCACAGTCATACCTAAGGACAATTTAGAATCCCCAGTTTTGATGCTAATTAACCTAACTTGCATGTTTTTGGCATGTGGGAGGAAACCGGAGAAATCCCGGAGTAAACCCACGCAGACACGGGGAGAATATGCAAACTCCACACAGATCACTGTTGGTCGGGGCTGGGATCGAACCCAGGATCCCCCGGCCAAAGGTGAGTTGCTGTGCTGCCATAGTGCTAACCACTCCCCCACCGCGCCGCAAAGCTGAGGTCAAAATTTTGTAACAATACCACAAAAAATGAATATATTACACAGCTTTTTTCTCAGGTTGTCCCCAGGCATTTTTGAACTGTGCCAAATTGTGCCAAATGGCACAGTTTGGAAAAACATCTAACTTTTGAATGCTGAAACATAGAAGCTTCATCTTGGGCTCTAATGAAAGGAGACACTCAGGGCTGTGTGTGTGTGTGGGGGGGGGTTGTTCATTCATTCATTATGAACAAACAAACAAGCCCCCCACACACAAAGAAGCATGCCATGTAAAAATTGTGTGGCCTTTTTTTTACAAGAAAAAATAACCTACAGTGCAATAAAAATTATACTAAAATATCTGCAATGTAGAGGATAACAACCCCCCCCCCCCGCTACAGAGGAGCTCGGCGCACAAAAAACCGCCCGTCAACGGTCCGTCATGTGGTTATGATGGTCCGTTGTAATTACTGATCGGTCAAAAGTCATTTTTATTACTATTTTCATTGATAAAGAATAATTTAGCTTATAACGCTTACCTGTCCACAACAGCAGTGTCGTTGGCGAACGTCTGTTCCTCATTGTCAGACGAACATGAAGCTGGTCCGCTTGTTACGGACTCGTGGTTCTGGTCACCCGACCCGGTCCAACCATGATTCCATTATTGCGGTTTTGCGCTTCCATGATTGCGGTTTTGGCAAACGATTTTTCAAAACAAATAAGAACAGGAGTAATAAAAAAAAGACTGGCTAACGCTACCGTTACACACAGCTCTCAATGTGTGTCACCCAGCGGCTTAGACGAAACAGATTTTACGCACGGGACACACACGTTTCAATCGTCAAACTTCTCTGCTTCAATTGGCTCGTTGTATTCGCGGTCGTTGGTAGGCAGGTCCTTCTTGCTAGGTTTTCAGTCATTGGTTCTTCAAGGTTTCAGACACCCATACCTCATTAGTCGAATGAGAGGTCAATCAAATCTAAACCAATCAAAACACTCCTTTGGCTTTCTGTTCGCGGCTGTGTCTGTACTGGAAGAACAGAAATGCAGCTTTTTTTTTTTTTCAGTGCGCACTGAGATGCACAGTGCGCACAGAGACGCACTAGGACGCAGAGACGTGACCGCCCGCGGTATCCCGGAGTGCAACAGGTTAAACTCCTCCACTTGGGGCAGGAGCTTGTCTCCAACCCGGAGAGGACAATCCACCTTTTTCCGGCTGAGGACCATGGACTCGGACTTGGAGGTGCTGATTCTCACCCCAGCCGCTTCACACTCAGTGGCAAACCGTCCCAGCAAGAGCTGTAGGTCATTGCTGGATGAAGTCAACAGGACAACATCATCTGCAAACAACAGAGATGAGATCCTGTGGTCACCAAGCATGACACCCTCCGTTCCCTGGCTGCGCCTAGAAATCCTGTCCATAAAAATTATGAACAGGATCGGTGACAAAGGACAGCCCTGGTGGAGTCCAACTCTCACTGGGAATGAGTCCGACCGAGTGTTGGCAATATGAACCAAACTCTCACAACGGTTGTACAGAGACTGAACAGCTCGAAACAACAAGCCCGATACTCCATACTCCCAAAGCACCCCCCACAAAAAACAACGAGGGACGCGGTCAAATGCCTTCTCCAAGTCCACAAAACACATGTAAACTGGTTGGGCAAACTCCCACGAACCCTCGAGAATTCTCCAGAGGGTAAAGAGCTGGTCTGATGTGCCACGGCCAGGACGAAAACCACATTGCTCCTCCTGAATCCGAGGTTCGACGAACGGCTGGACTCTCCTCTCCAGTACCTTGGCATAGACCTTCCCAGGGAGGCTGAGGAGTGTGATCCTCTAAAGTTGGAGCACACCCTCCGGTCCCCTTTTTTGAAGAGAGGAACCACCACCCCGGTTTGCCATGCCAAAGGCACTGCCCCCGACCTCCACGCAATGTTGCAGAGGCGTGTCAACCATGACAGCCCAACAACATCCAGGGCCTTGAGTTACTCAGGGCAAATCTCGTCCACCCCCGGGGCCCGGCCACCAAGGAGATTTTTAACCACCTTGGCGACCCCAGCCCCTGTGATAGGCGAGTCATCCCCCTCGTCCACAAACCCTGATTCCTCTGTGGAAGGCGTATCAGTGGGATTGAGGAGATCCTCGAAGTATTCCTTCCAGCGCCCGACGATATCCCCAGTCGAAGTCAACAGCGCCCCATCCGCACCATACACAGTGTGGACAGGGAGCTGCTTTCCCCTCCTGAGCTGCCGGACAGTTTGCCAGAATCTCTTCGAGGCCGACCAAAAGTCTTGTTCCATGGCCTCATCCAACTCCTCCCATACCCGGGTTTTTGCTTCAGCAACCACCCGAGCTGCACTCCGCTTGGCCTGCCGGTACACCTCAGCTGCTTCGGGAGTCTCACAAGCCAACCAAGCTTGATAGGACTCCTTCTTCAGCTTAATGGCCCCCCTCACCACTGGTGTCCACCACTTGGTTCGGGGGTTGCCACCACGAAATGCACTGACCACCTTGCAGCCGCAGCGCTGGACCGCCGCTTCAACAACAGAGGTGGAGAACATGGCCCATTCAGACTTCATGTCTCCAGACTCCCCTCGGAAAGTTCTTCCGAAGGTGGGAGTTGAAGACCTCCCAGACAGGGGCCTCGGCCAGACGTTCCCAGCACACCCTCACTATACGTTTGGGTCTACCAGGTCTGAATGGCTTCCTCCCCTGCCATCAGACCCAACTCACCGCCAGGTGGTGATCAGTTGACAGCTCTGCACCTCTCTTTACCCGAGTGTCCAAGATATACGGTCGCAGGTCTGATGACACGATAACAAAATCGATCATCGACCTGCGACCTAGGGTGTCCTGGTGCCAGGTGCACATATGGACACCCTTATGCCTGAACATGGTGTTCGTTATGGACAAACTGTGGTTAGCACAGAAGTCCAATAACTGAACACCACTCGGGTTCAGATCGGGCAGGCCGTTCCATTATAGCTAATGAAAACCTCAAATTCAGTTTCTCAAAAAATTAGAATATTATATAAAATTAATTTTTAGAAATTTGATTTTTAATAGAAATGTTGTCCGACTGAAAAGTATGTCCTTGTACAAACTCAATACTTGGTCAGGGCTCCTTTTGCATGAATTACTGCATCAGTGCAGCGTGTCATGGAGGAGATCAGCCTATAGCACTGTTGAGGTGTTATGAAGGACCAGATTTCTTTGTTAGCGGCCTTCAGCTCGTCTGTATTGTTGGGTCTGGTATCTTTTCCTGACAATACTCCACAGATTCTCTGTGGGGTTTAGGTCAGGAGAGTTTGCTGGTCAATCAAGCACTGTGATACCATGGTCATTAAACCAGGTATTGGTACTTTTGGCAGTCTGGGTAGGTGCCAAGTCCTGCTGAAAAATGAAATCAGCTTCTCCATAAAGCTTGTCAGCAAAGGGAAGCATGAAGTGCTCTAAAATTTCCTCGCAGAAAACTGCGCTGACTTTGGACTTGATAAAACACAGTGGACCAACATCAGCAGATTACCTGCTTCCTCAAATCATCACTGACTGTGGAAACTTCCTACTAAACCTCAAGCAACTTGGATTCTGTGCCTCTCCACTTCTCCTCCAGACTCTGGGACTTTGATTTTCAAATGAAATGCAAAATTTATTTTTATCTGAAAAGAGAGTGTTTGTCCACTGGATTTAAATTTGGGGTTTTCATTAGCTGTAGGCCATAACCATCAAAATTAAAAGAAATAAAACACTTGAAATATATCACTCTGTGTGTAATGAATCTACAGTGGTGTGAAAAAGTGTTTGCCCCCTTCCTGATTTCTCATTTTTTTGTGTTTGTCACAATTAAATGTTTCAGCTCATCAAACAAATTTAAATATTAAACAAAGATGACACAGGAAAACACAAAATGCAGTTTTTAAATGAAGGTGTTTATGATTAAGGGGGAAAAAAATTAAAACCTACATGGCCCTGTGTGAAAAAGTGATTGTGCCCCCTCCCGCCGTTAAAACATAACTTAACCCTTTGAGTGTGAGAATTTGTGTGCCCCTAGTGGCAGAGCGCGGCACTGCGCCTGCCTTCTCACTCTGACTTTGTCAAAAGTAAGTGAGAAATTTCAGGGGTTTTTTTAAATGTACTGATTTCTTGTTCATATACTTTGAAGACAAGATGATGAGGTACCTCTGTACAAAAAATGGTGTCAAAAGACTGAACCATTTTTTGTGTAAATATGCCCAAAGTCCAGTTTTGACTGAGTTATGGAATTTAAAGAGGTGCTGTGACATTATGCAAATTAGATGCATAAATTTATTTCTATCTGAAACTTTGGATCATAGTTTGCATCTTTCTAATTGACAGTAAGCCATTATCTCTTACCACTTTCAAATTATAGCCTTGGAAATCTGACCTATTTTACTGACAAAAAATATTTACTACTCTTGACAACTAGGGGGTATGTCGCAGTTCTGCACCATACACACTCAGAGGATTAACTGTGGTTTATCACATCTTTGGAAAGCTGAGTTCAATTTCTCTAGCCACACCCAGGCCTGATTATTGCCAAACCTAAATAGGACCTGCCTGACAAAGTGAGTAGACCAAAAGATCCTCAAAAGCGAGACATCATGCTGCTATCCACAGAAATTCAGGAACAAATGAGAAACAAAATAATTGCGCTTTATCAGTCTAGAAAAGGTTATCAAGCCATTTCTAAAGCTTTGGGACTCCAGCAAACCACAGTGAGAGCCATTATCCACAAATGGCGAAAACATGGAACAGTGGTGAACCTTCCCAGGAGTGGCCAGTCGACTAAAATTACCCCAAGAGTGCAGTGACAACTCATCCAAGACGTCACAAAAGACCCCACAACAACATCCAAAGAACTGCAGGCCTCACTTGCCTCAGTTAAGGTCAGTGTTCATGACTCCACCATAAGAAAGAGACTGGGTAAAAATGGCCTGCATGGCAGAGTTCTAAGACAAAAACCTCTGCTGAGCAAAAATAACATAAAGGCTAGTCTCAGTTTTGCCAGAAAACATGTTGATGATCCCCAAGACTTTTGGGAAAATACTCTGTGGACTGACGAAACAAAAGTTGAACTTTTTGGAAGGTGTGTGTTCCATTACATCTGACGTAAAAGTAACACAGCATTTCAGAAAAGGAACATCATACCAACAGTAAAATATGGTGGTGGTAGTGTGATGGTCTGGGGCTGTTTTGCTGCTTCAGGACCTGGAAGACTTGTTGTGGTAAATGGAACCATGAATTCTGCTGTCTACCAAAAAATCCTGAAGGAGAATGTCTGGCCATCTGTTCGTGACCTCAAGCTGAAGCGCACCCTGGGTTCTGCAGCAGAACAATGATCCAAAACACACCAGCAAGTCCACCTCTGAAAGGCTTAAGAAAAACAAAATGAAGACTTTGGAGTGGCCTAGTCAAAGTCCTGACCTGAATCCGACTGAGATGCTGTGGCATGACCTTAAAAAGGTGGTTCGTGCTTGAAAACCCTCCAAAATGGCTGAATTACAACAATTCTGCAAAGATGAGTGGGCCAAAATTCCTCCACAGCACTGTAAAAGACTCATTGCTAGTTATTGCAAACGCTTGATTGCAGTTGTTGCTGCTCAGGGTGACCCAACCAGTTATTAGGTTTTGGGGACAATCACTTTTTCACACAGGGCCATTTAGGTTTGGATTTTTCTTCCCCCTAAATGATAAACACCTTCATTTAAAAACCAAATTTTGTGTTTACTTGTGTTGTCTTTGTCTAATAAAGTGTTTTAAATTTGCTTGATGATCTGAGACATTTAAGTGTGACAAACATACAAAAAAAATGAGAAATGAGGAAGGGGGCAAACACTTTTTCACATCACTGTACATAATATAAGAGTTTCATTTTTTGACTTGAATTACTGAAATAAATCAACTTTTCGATGCTGTTCTAATTTGCTGAGATGCACCTGTATTGTTGTTTGGCTTTGACCAGAAATACGTCATGTTACACTGTACACCAGGTCCATACTGTACAAAACATCAATGCATACAAACAGATCATAAAAAAAATGTGGCATGCACGTAACACCAATGTGGAAACAGAATCGGTCTTGAGGTGATTTTTGAAGCCCCCCCCCCCTCCAAAAAAACTCCATTTGTCTATAAAAACACTTGTTTCTAACATTCATGTAAAGTGAAGGCATTTCATTAACAAATAGTGACCATAACAAGTACATGACTTACAGCAAATGATTGATACCAAAATGGAATTATTACCTCTGAATTTCTTTGGAGGATTCTCCAAATCTCCAGCAGCTGGTTCGACCACACAGCGGTCATCTACCAACCTGCACACAGACACCACACAAAAAAATGTCATCATTAACAGTAATTTGCATTTGTGAGGAGATTTTCAGGATTTATGCCTTGTGCATGTTACAAAATGATAAAAAAAAAACAAAAAAAAACATGTACAGGATTTTAAAGTGCCCCTCTTGTGCTTCTGAGGAGAAGTGGAGGAAAGTTTCAACATGGTGTCTGCAGGTTTTAACAAGTGCAATTTTAGACTTTTTTAGACCTTTTTTAGACCATCATGGATTAAATTTAAGACCTTCACGAAGTATTAAAAAAAGAGAGAACAAACCCAGATTGCGGTCAATTGACGTTTATTGTCAATGAAACAAACATATATACACCCATTATTTTCATTATTACCTCCGCCAGGCCGAAAAGGCCAGGAGGAGGTTATGTTTTTGCCGGGGTTTGTCTGTCTGTCTGTCTGTCTGTCTGTCTGTCTGTCTGTCTGTCTGTTGGTTAGCAAGATAACTCAAAAAGTCTTGGACGGATTTCCATGAAACTTTCAGGCGTTGTTGGAAATGGTACAAGGAAGAACTGATTAAATTTTGGGGATGATCCGGATCACCGTCTGGATACAGGAATTTTTTAAAGCATTCTTTAACACTGTGACATACGGCTATTTTCAACATGTGTGCAGGCGCAATGGAGGGCACTGGTCATCGTGTCTGACCAACATAAACTCCGCCTTCTTCAACGTTTTAGGCACAAAAGTACGCGGAAAACACCGTGCCTGTGTTTGCGCGACGCTGCAAAAGCTGAGACGGGCAGCTGTCCGCCGCCGGATTATTTGGCAGAAATTCCCCAGCCAGCCATAGGCGCTGCGCAAAAACCAGCTGCTCGGCAGCGTGCTGTGTGCCTGTGTTTGCGCAACGCTGCAAAAGCTCAGACGGCCAGCTGTCCGCCGCTGGATTATTTGCCAGAAATTCCCCGGTCAGCCATAGTAGCTCCGCAAAAAGAAGCTCTCTGCCGGGGAATTTTCCAAATCATCTTTGGCCGCGGAGCGCAACCCCAATAAAGATAAAGATTAGATGTACCACGAAGGTCGAGTGCAAGCAAGATGTTTGTGTCTGTGAACATTCCGTCTTTTGGCGAGTTGATACGTAACAATGTTTACAGTTTGATGACAAGGTTGCTGCCATGTAATAATCATCTTATATCAGCAATTGTCAACTCGTCACTCACACTTCAGCATTTGGAAGTGGTGGCGTTCCATTTTATACTGAGTCCAGTATTGTATGTTATTGTTGTTACAAGACTGCCGACTGTCTGCTGATCTGTATATACTTTTATTTATTTATTTATTTATTTTCTACTCCTTTTAGTTCTGCATTTAATATGAACCCTGAGTTTGAAATAAACGCTTGATTTTTGAATAAAACCCACGCCAACCCGTCTACCTAATTGGCATCTGTCCGTGAAGCCCTCAGTGCTGCTTTCAGTGATCTAAAACGCTCACATAACCCATTGGCCTGTGGATTGTACGCAGTTGTGTCATGACTTCTTTTGTTTTTTCTTTTGAATTCTTGGATGGAACATGGGTGGCCAATATAAGCTGCGGATTCAGCCATCACACATTTCGGATAACTTATGTTGAACTGTATAATCAGAGGAGCTATTGTCTAATTTGACCTTGTTGGATTTTATTACCCCCTTTGTTATATTATTCACTTTCTTTTAACCTGTACTCTTAATCTATTCGAAATAAAGATTAATTCATTCGTTCATTCAATTGCAACACCCCCAGCCTGGGAGTTTGCAGATGCAGGACATGGACACAACACCAACACTTCAGTTTATTACCTCCGCCAAGGAGGTAATGCTTTTACTACTGAACCACTAATCCTATCATTGTGAATCCAATTGCTACTCAGATGTTTTCATGGTCAAGGAATCTGACAACGTACACACAAACACTGTATGGGGGGAACTGTGGCGCTTGGCGGAGGTCTGCGCTCTCCGAGTGCTTTTCTAGTTTTACATGCTTCTAAGCTCTGCACTTTTGGTGGCAATTTCGTCCTCCAGAACCTTAAGCTGGGAGAGTTTGTCTTTAGCAGCCCTCCTCAGAGCATTTGATTTTGAGAGGAGCTGTGCCATTTTGCTCCCAGCCTTGCCCTCTGCTTGCTCTGCCAACTCATCTGCATCTTTGCCAAGGCTCTCAATGACTGTATGCAGACTGTCCCTCTTGACTTTCAGGTCTTGTAACTGCTCCTCCGCGTGTGCCCTTTTCTTCCCTTGTGTCTCTGCTTCCTTCCTCTTCCTCTCTTCGTCCAAATGCACACGGTACCGTGACCTGGCAGCCATGACAGATTTCATTAAGTCAGGTGTAAGTGGAACCCTGGTAACGCCCCCATGTATTGCAACGTAGTCGCAAACAAGCCTGTGTGCAAACCTTTGAGATACAATCTTTCTTGACGAACTCTGCTACTCCAAATCGGATGATATAGGCGGTCTTGTCTCTCCCGCATTGGAATGTTTTGGCTACTGTCGAGTCGGGAAACATTGCTTGAAACAGTTCCCCGATGTCGTCATTAGCTCTGTATGACTGGTGTTTAGCCACGGTGTTAAGCGCCCACAGAACTTCTGCCTTCATCGTTTCAGTCGAGCCCATTAGATCGCGAATATCATTTGTATTATTTCTTGACGTGCTGCTTGCAACCGAACAGAACTGAGCAATTCCACGAGAGTTGCGTGCTGCATTTGCTGATTCCTGGTGTTTGCTAGCTTTGATGTGTGACTCCAGTGCCCTGACGCCCAGGGTCCCGAGTTTAAGTGTTCTTTTGCACAACGTGCAGTACGCCTCAGTGTCGTCGTTGGGAACGCGTTTGAGCCAGTCTGCAAAGTCATCTCTTGAGAGCCAACTGTCATTAAATTTACATTTGCCCATCTTTTTAGTTTTGTCCTGCTAGCTTTCTCTCCTGCCATTCACACGTTACTTCACAACTATTCCCGCCTTGCTCGCGCACACAGCTCATTCAGACCAGAGCCAAAATGCTTGCTCCAGCATCCTGTGACGACAGTACATTTCCGTTTCACATCTGTAGTTTTATTGTGCGTTCCACTAACAGCAACATTTCATGTAGAACAGGGGTCGGGAACCTTTTTGGCTGAGAGAGCCATGAACACCACATATTTTTAAATGTAATTCCGTGAGAGCCATACAATATGTTTAAAACTAAAAATACAAGTAAATGTGTGCATTTTATGTAATTTCAACACTTTTAAAGTACAATAAGTCCCTGAATTCTTTTTAATAACATTGTTATGCTGTTGCTAATCAATGAGGAGTATTTCTTACCATTAATGCGACTTCTGGTGATCTGGAATACCCGGATGTGCAGCGGCTTTTGGGATATTCAAATTCAAACGTTTATTTCAAACTCAGGGTTCATATTAAATGCAGAACTGAAACGAGTAGAAAATAAATAAATAAATGCTTAAATTCAGCGTGCCGTCTCATGTGATCTGAGTTCGTAATGGCTGATGTTTCTAAAACTATGCGATCTGGATCAATATTGGCTGAGCCTGGAGTACCCGGATGTGTAGCGGCTTCCGGGATATTCAAATTTAAATTCAAACGTTTATTTCAAACTCAGGGTTCATATTAAATGCAGAACTGAAACGAGTAGAAAATAAATAAATAAATGCTTAAATTCAGCGGGCCGTCTCGTGTGATCTGAGCTCGTAATGGCTCATAATGGATCTGAGCTCGTAATGGCCGTGTGGAAAAGACATAAGAACAATACTTTAAAAAAAAACATTAATCCTTTATCGATATTTTGCATTGAAACGTAGGTCTTAAATTACTCAAACTCAATTTTAGACTCACAGTGCAAAATATCCCTGTATTTTAGACTTTTTTAGGCCTAAAATTGAAAATGTGTAATTTTAGACTTTTTTAGACATCGCGGGCACCCTGTTCAAACTGAAGTCACACAACTACACTGGTCCTGGCTTAGCTAGCAAGTGAGCTATCGCCCTGACTGTGGGTTCTCTTCTTTGTAAATTCTAGTCACCCCACTACACATCCATGTTCCTCGCTCATTCATTAATCCAAGGTTGACAATATATCTCCTATCATTCTGGCCACTTTTGTTGTTTTATGACCAGAAAATAGTTCCTCGAAAATGTGACCAATTAAATAAATCAGCCACTACAGCATATCATATGAGGGGAGCCCTCGTATGATATGGTCAGGATTACCCCTGACCCACTTCTAGTTATTGTAGAAGGCTGAAACGGCACATGCATACTAACGCGTATGTCTATAGGTCACATGGTAATCTGCAGCTCTGAACTCCTAAGCTTCTCTTTTACAGGTGCTAATGTGGAGTAAGGTCTGATAACAGAGCCAGTTGAATTCAGAGTGGTCATCAAGTTCTTACACTTGAGAGGTTGCACACCAAGGGAGACGTTCAATGAGATGAAAGAGATATACAGTATGGGGAGGATACCCCATTGTATGAAGTAGTCAAGCACTGGCATCGACAGTTCAAGTGTGGTTGGACATCGGTGGAAACCGTGTGAAAACAGTGCGCCATTGATAAAGACACTATCTGGCAAGTAGAGGCCACCACCTTGGAGGATCGCCGCATAACTGTTTACCAATTACACATACGAAAGTTGTCTGGACAATGGATTCCCTGGTTGGTCATACCTTTCCATAAGCAGGAACAAGTCATGTTATCCCAGGCTCCTTTTTTTTTTTTTTTTTTTTTTACATGTGCCAAGAAAACCAGGAGGACTTCTTTGACAAAATAATTACGCAGGATGAAATATGGGTCCATCACTATCATCTACAAACTAGAGCCCAGCAGAAGGAATGGAAACATGACTCACCAACTCCAAAAAAGGCATGTCAAGATCCTGCTCAGGGTCTTTTTGTACCAGCATGGAGTATTGATGATGGATTTCTTGGCAGAAGGTACCACAATTACCGAGACTTACTACGCTTCGTTGCTGCAGAAATTGCAGAAGGCCATCAAAACTGAGAGGTGTGGCATACTGACTAAAGGTTTCCACCTCTTGCAAGACAGCGCCCCAGTTCACAGCTCGCATGTTACCCAAACAGAAGCACGGTCCTGTGGCTATGAAATCCTTCCTTACTCTCCTTACAATCCCAATCTGGCACCATCTGACTCCCACCTCTTTCCAGCTAGGAAGTAATTTTTCAAGGGCAAACAGTCAAGTCATGGCTTCTGACACAACCTGCAGACTTGTACCAGTGAGGTCTCCACAGCTGCATAAAGCAATGGGAGAAGTGTGTGACCCTTGGTGGTACCTTTAGAGAAAGACTAATAACTGTGCCAACTTTCAGTCCTGACAGTCCAGGGATACTCTTTAATGAACAACCCTCATAGTTGTATTTTTAAAAAAAAAATCTTATGGGCACACAAGAGTTTGGCAAAGGTGTTTATTTTTAACACACCTGATTTTTTAAGCCTTGATCCTTGTAACATTTTAGATAAGACGGAAAAGCATGCGGTGGGCCATTTAAGCATTTCTCTCACAGTGCTAAAGAAAAACTGAAACAGTCTGGTGGATCTGGAGCAAACAGCTGGGTGTGAAAAAAACTTCTGGTTATTGCAACGCTACAGCAGCAGTCAAGATATCTGCAGAGATGACAGGAAGCAACAAATGGCAAGTCTGCGCCTATTTTTAGAATCTTTTTTTACATGATGGTTCAAAGGTTTCAGACTCAAGCTACCAAGAAAAACTGTAGCCTTATGGTATATGCATGTTTTATTGTTATGTACAGTGTACATAAAAAGTCTACACACCTCTGTTCAAATGCCTGGTTTTTGTGATGTAAAAAAAAATGAGACCAAGATAAATCATTTCAAAACTTATTCCACCATCAGTGTGACCTATAACTGGTTATTGTAAGTTTTTTATTTTTTATTTTTCCCCTTAAAAGATTTCAGTTTGTTTTTCAGCTGGGTTGTACACATTATAGGTCACATTAATGGTGGAAAAAGTTTTGAAATGATTTATCTTGGTCTCATTTTTTTACATCACAAAAACCTGCCATTTGAACAGGGGTGAGTAGACTTTTTATATCCACTGTACATGTATATATCCAGTAAATCTATGTATTTTTCCATGTAGCCTTGTGACAGCATTATTTTAATTGCTTTTAATCCTAGATCAAGTTTATTTCCAGTTCAAAATGTATCATAAGTGTTAAATATATCTTATTATACCTAACTCGGTACTGTTTACCTGTTGAAATATGTATTTTATGGCTAATTATAACCCCATAACTACAATATGGCACCTGGTGATCAATTTTTGGCAGCTGATCACTTTTTGCCCATGACATCGGCATTGCTTTGTCTGTCTCTTAGCAACATTACTCCAAAATTTATGAACGGGTTTTGATGAAATGTTCAGGAAAGGTGTGTAATGGCATGGGGAAGAGATGATTACATTTTTGTGGTGATCTGGATCACCACCTGGATCCAGGAATTTTTTGGAAAAATCAGTATCAACATTTGTTGGTACACCAGAATCTCTGCAGTTGAGTTACGTCATACTATTTATTTATTTATTTCAATAAATCTTATAGAAGGAAACTTGAATTACCGTATTTTCCGGACTATATAGCGCACCTAAATATAAGCCGCACCCACTAAAATTTAAAAGAAATGCATATTTTGTCACATATAAGCCGCACCGGACTATAAGCCGCCGATATCCAGGCTGAGAAATAAGATATTTACACAGAAAGATTTTGTACCATAAGTGTTTATTCATATACCTGAACTGATTGTTTCCGAACAGTGCCTGTAACACGGCAGTAAAAGTGCTGATCAAACAAAACAGAAAAGTCATTGATGGTTTTATTCATCTTCCTCCTGTGCACTAAAACAAAGTTGCTTTATTTTTCTTCCTCCTGCGTACTCAAACCACTGTCACTTTTTCTTCCTGCGCACTTAAAGCGCAACTACGGTATTAAAGTCGCTTTATTCTCCCGTGCACTGAAACCACAAGTCACTATTCATCTTCCTCCTGAGCACTGAAACTAGTGAACACCAAACCACTGTCACTTCATTTCTCCTGTGCATTGAAGCCACAAGTCACTGATTCATCTTCCTCCTGTGCACTGAAGCCACTGAAGTCGTCCTCTTCAGTGTCGGAGTTGAACAGCCTCAGATAATCTTCGTCACATACCTTTGCAGTCTCTGTTTTGGTGTTGCTCCAGTCACTCTCATCTCGAGGCAAAGTTGCCTCTGAAGCTGCGCTGCTCTCTTCACGCAGCAGTCTGGCCTTTCGGAACCCGTTGATGATGGTGGATTCTTTCACACTCCTCCATGCCGTTAAGATCCACTGACAGATGTCAGAAAAAGATGCTCTTCGCATGCGGCCAGTTCACGGATAGCCAGATCGATGGCCTTCAACTTAAAAGCTGCATCATAGTAATTTCTTCGTGTGTTTTCCATTATGAGGGGGTGAGGGTGTAAAAATATTACCGTATTTTGCTGTTGTGCGTCTTGGGTTGCATGTGCTAAGAATAAAAACTGGCGCTTTCTTGTTTGCACTGACTCCCGCTGCCTGTCTCGTTTTTGCACTTCCTGCTAGAGCGCCCCCTGAGGGCTGAAGAAAAATTGATAGAAAAGCCGCATCTCTGTATACGCCGCATGGTTCAAAGCGTGGGGAAAAAGTAGCGGCTTATAGTCCGGAAAATACAGTAGTATTTTTCATCAATATCAAATGCAGAAATGTTGCATTTAGAAAACTGCTGCATTTCTAACAATGTCATTTGTGGGAAATGAGCTGCTTGCCGGAGGTCTGCCCTCTTTGAGTGCCCTCTAGTATTAAACATAATTTTCCAACCACAAAATTGTGGCTAGTGAAAAGGATGAGTGGCTAGTAACTTTGGAAAAACTAGCCACAGGGGCCAGTGAGCAAAAAAGTTAATGTCAAGCCCTGGACGTATGTGTGGTGTTGGGGATCAGAAGAAGAAGAATCCCAGAAAAATACTCCAAATTACCTCATTTTCCCTGAGGATCATAAACTATACCTGCATTCCATTAAAAACCATTCAAAACTTTGTCAAAAGTAAATATTATTATCATGCATAATTAAATAACAATTAATTAATTATAAGACCTCCGATGTGGCAATGCACCCATTTGGTTTATGTAATGAATTCTATCAGTGCTGCACATGACCGAGCTTCTGGTTCTTTTTCCAGTTGTGGTGAAACTGCTTTTGGATGGGAAGGAGCAAAATGTGACTATTTAAGGAACCAGCAGTGTTACTGGACCCGTCAGAACATGCCTGTCTGTGTGTGTGTGTGTGTGTGTGTGTCAATTAGAGTAAATCTCTGTTACAATCAGTGTTTAGGAAACAAGAAGGCTGAATGGAGACAGACACGCTGTGGCCTCTGGCAGTCTGAAGCGCACGGTCATGTTTCCATCACCACTTGAGAGGACATTCTCTTTTTCTGACTCAATTTCTCTGCATCAGACCCTAAAAGATTCTCCTAATGTTAAAGTCTTTAAAACTAAATGTAATAATTTACCACAAGAAGAACTGATTTATTTAAGGCTTGTAAACTGCTTTCTGTCAGTATATGAGTAATGCATACATGCACGTGCACACACACACATGGACATGGACACTCATGTTTCCATGGAACGAGCAGTCAGCAGGATTAACTCAGCATTCAAACACACAGTCACTACATTCTGTAGGCTGCCAGGTGTGTCACACTAACCCATTGCTGGGTCTTTACTTCTTAACTGGGAACAAAAAGGAAAAAGAATGAATGGCTGATTGAGGTTAGGTTTAGGAAGTCTCTAGGAAATGAATATACCTCAGTGCATTAACTCTGATGAGACAGAAACATGTCCATGTGTGTGCAGAATGCTGCTGTATAATGACAAGCAGCTTAAACAGAAACACTGACTGACTCTGTTGATCCTTCAGCCGATTTCCTTTCATCTTAAGGAAAGCCAGACTTTAAAAGGTGATACTTTATTGGGTTTTTCACGATTCTAGAAAAAATGTCCTGTTTTTACATCTGTCGCACATTTACAGTGTGAATTAACAACATACTGATAGTGCTGTTTCAGTCCACTATCACAACTGCTTGAATAAGTGCCGTGTCTGAACGTATTACCCGACTCATAATTTTGCATTGTGGCTCCACCCAAAACCACAGTGTGTAAACAAATCAGGTTTGGGCAAATGACCTTCAAAGGCAGCAGCACCCATTTATATTAAATCTGTTTTTCTGACACTTTTTGTCAATAGCTTTATTCATACAATAAAAAAAGACAATGTGGTGGTCATTTCTATGTTTAATTTGTGAGTGTTAATTAATATGTTCACTTGAATGTGTGTACAGTCTTTACATTATTATGGAACAACATACAAGAATTTATTATAAAACATTTAGTTCCCACCAAGCAATCTAATTCCAGGATTTACTGTATTCCCCCATAACCACACTCAGTTGCTTTACCGGATACGCATCACTCCGCTTCAGTGTTGTTCTAAAAAATTTTATTACTTACAGTAACCATCTGCAGTAAGGTGTGATAATGGAGCCAGCTGAATGCAGAGTGGTCATCGGGTTCCTATACTTGAGAGGGCACACACCACGGCCGATGAGATGAAAGACACGTAAGGGGAGGATGCCCCATCATAGGACGCAGTCAAGCACTGGCATCAACAGTTCAAGTGTGGTCAGACATCGGTGGCAACCACAGTACGCCGCTGATGAAGACACCATCTGGCAAGTGGAGTTCACCATTTTGGAGGACTGCCTTATCACAGTTCACCAACTAGTCCAAGATAGTCAGGCAGATAAGGGCCAATTTTCATAAGAATCGTTCACTTCTGGATAGAAGCATAAAATTAGGCACAAATGTAGTCCAATAAGTCCTGTTTCATATAAGATTAAGACCCACTTCGGATCTGGCTTGGTACTTGCATTATTCAAGATGGCGTCCAAATATGGCCGCCAAAAAACACGTTTTTGCTTATAACTAGAAAATGTGAGCTTTTAGGGCATAATAATGTATTGTTGACTAATATAAATGTGTACATTCCGCACATTTTGAGCCCAAAATCAAGTCTGTATGACAAACGGTTCTTGAGATATGGCTTATTCAAGTAATCACAATAATGCAACTTCTTATGTTCATTTCAGGTACAGCAGTGGGAGTGTCAGTATTGAGATACAGGGATGTCCAGATCACTGAGGATCCTTCTGCCTTAAGAAGGTGGTTGGTTGCTGGCCCTGAAGTTGCTAGGGTTGTTAGTGAGCTAGAAGAATCTCTGTTGAAGCACAAGGCAATGAATCTCAAGCATCATGATCAAATTCCAAGTGTCCAGGTTGCATTTGCAAAAAATGTTTGTAACCTAGTAGTTTCATTAGAGGACATGGGAAATCCCTTCAAAGAGACAAGCAATGACCTTGTTAGACTTGACACCAATGAAATAATGCCTCACCATGTTATTAATGCAGTGAAATCAGCGCATGAATTAGGCATTGCTCAGTATCAGGAGTTTGTTGATAACAGACTGAATAAGCATACAGTTGCTTTAACTGACACAGTTTCAAGAAACAATCTACCTCTGTTTGGTACTTATGAAGTGACAATGTCAGTCAATCTAAGGTGTCTGCTTTGAAATCTGATTGCAATCTTTTTGCTCGGCTCTATATTGCCTGTCAAACCCGTGATGGAAACATAGAGGAGTTTTTCAGACATGAAAACAATGCCCATCCTCCTTCACTGTCTGCTCTAGGCAAATTGCGTCAAGGCAAGAAGTCAGATTTGCTTCAGTGCATTGGGGTATCACAAAATCAGTTGTTACCAGCTGTTACCATGAAGGTCTTTGATGGAGCAGCTGTTGTGAATATGCTTGCACCTGGTAAAGCAAAGACTTTCCAAGAGTATTCAAGGGGAGTTTTCTTGCCTTACATCATTGATCAAGCTAAAGATGTGAAACGTGTTGATGTAGTGTGGGACTGATATCTTGACTGCAGCCTCAAAAAGGCAACCAGAGTGTCTCGAGGCAAAGGTAACTGAAGAAGGGTGCTTCCTGACACTGTCACTCCCAGTAACTGGCAGACCTTTTTGCGCTGCACCGATAACAAAGCAGAGCTATTCCAGTTCCTTGGTAGAGAACTGGCTTCTCTAGAGGTGGAAGGTGTCTTGTTTGTTTCAACTTCTGATGTGAATGTTGTGAGCAACAGACCAAGTGACATGGCTTCTGCTGGCATTGATCCAACTGATCATGAAGAAGCTGATACAAGGCTTATGTTGCATGTTGCCCATGGTGCATCTCAAGGCCACAGGAGTGTATTGATAAGGACAGTTGACACAGATGCTGTTGTTCTAGCTGTTACATATGTAAATCAGCTGGACATTGACCTGTGGCTGGCGTTTGGTGTGGGAAAACATTTCACCTACATATCAGCAAACAGCTTGGCAGGTAGCCTTGGTCCTGACAAGTGCAAAGCCCTTCCCTTCTTCCATGCTTTCAGTGGCTCAGACACTACTTCCTCGTTTGCTGGCAGGGGCAAGAAGACTGCATTTGATGCTTGGGAAGTTTTTCCTGAAGTGACACCTGTATTCAGGAAACTGAGCTTCACTCCTGAAGTTATAACAGCAGAGGATGAAGCTGTTCTTGAACGGTACATGGTAATAATGTACAGTCGTACCTGCCCACTGTATCAGGTAAACAAAGCTCGTCAGACCCTTTTTGCACAAGGAACGCAGTCACTTGAAAATATTCCACCAACAAAGGCAGCATTAACAGAACATATCAAAAGAGCTGCTTATCAAGGTGGCTATGTGTGGGGTCAAGCACTGGATCCAGTGCAAAATCTACCAAGTCCTACACATTGGGGATGGACTGAAGCAAGGGAAGGCTTCATCCCAAAGTGGACCACTCTCCCTGAAGCTTCCAAAGTATGTCAAGAACTTGTGCACTGTGGTTGCAAGAAAGCTTGTAGGGGCTTGTGCAAGTGCAGCAGGGCAAATTTAAGCTGCACTTCTCTGTGTTATTGTGGTGGTGCATGTCTCCAGGCAGAAGGTTAGCGGAGGTCTTCTCGATCACTTCACTCTGTTGATGCATGGGTTGTAATGAGGTTACACTCGATTACATAATATTTGGCATATCACTGACTGCGTTTTGTATTTTTAACTTTCTTGGGGTTTCTCATTATGCTATTATTGATCTTCGAATGTGATTCGAATGAACATATACCATAAATGTTCAATTACTATTGTTCAGCATTTGTATCTCTGTAACTTTTGATATGATTAAGATTATACAGTTTGTGGCAATTTTCAAAATGTTATATCTCAAGAACCGTTTGTCATACAGACTTGATTTTGGGCTCAAAATGTGCGGAATGTACACATTTATATTAGTCAACACTACATTATTATGCCCTAAAAGCTCACATTTTCTAGTTATAAGCAAAAACGTGTTTTTTGGCGGCCATATTTGGACGCCATCTTGAATAATGCAAGTACCAAGCAAGATTCGAAGTGGGTCTTAATCTTATATGAAAGAGGACTTATTGGACTACATTTATGCCAAATTTCATGCTTCTATCCAGAAGTGAACAATTGTTTCACCTATCTGCCTGACTAAGATGTGAAGATCGGTCTGGGGTCTTTGTGAAAAATCCTCTATGGCCACTTGCACATGTCGAAGTTGTCTATACGATAGATTCTCCAGTTGTTCACACCTTTCCAGAAGCAGGAACAAGTCAACATGTTCCCAGGCTCATTTGGCCATGTGCCAAGAAAAGCAGGCGGACTTCTTCAACAGACTAGTCATGCAGAATGAAACATCAGTCCATTACTATGATCCAGAGACTAAAGCCCAGTCTTAGAAATGGAAACATTATGAGTCACCACCTCTGAAGAAGGCACATGTCCAATTCTCGGCAGGCAAGGTCATGCTCATGGACCAGCATGGAGTATTGATGACGGATATCTTGGCAAAGGGTACCACAATTACCAGGACTTACTAAGCTTTACTTCTGCAGAAACTGCGAAAGGCCATCACAACTGAAAGACGTGACATTCTGATCAAAAGTGTCTGCCCCCTGCAACACAACGGCCCCAGTTCACAACTCACATGTTGCCCAGACGGAAGCAACTTTTAAATTGTATTTGTGGAACTGTTTTATAAAATACAAAAAGTATGTTCACCTGCCCATACAGCCAGTAAACCTGCTTGATGTTACTTTTTTCATACTGCAGCCTGAGGGAAAATGGAGTTGACTCAGTGTTTTCCCCACTGCCCCAAAAATGGGGACACACAGAATAAAATAAGCTGATCCTTATTTTCACACAGATGTGCAGTCAAGAAGTCATTGTTTATATGTGTATACCTGTCCTCCTCTTGAGCTGTTTTTGTGGGTCATGTGACTCATGCCAACATCAACTGCTAGTTAACTTAATAGTTGGGCTGAGGGAGTCCTGGATGAAACCATGATTATGTTATCACCACATAGCTATTACACAATTGGGATGAGGTGGATAGCACTTAGAGACTAACAACAATTTAGCTTTGGCCATCTCCGTGTTAGTTTCACCTGCTTGTTCTTGACATCTTGAGATGAAATAAAGAGCGTGTCACCACATGGGTCATGTCAACAGACATGACATTTGGAAATATGGAGCTGGCATGCTGGCTTCATTTCACATGAAGGTTTACAAGGCGCCTGGCACCAACACATCCTGGTCCCAAAGATCTGGCTTTTGAGGACCATCTATTTTCAAACAGCGCCTCACTGTGGGAATCAAGGCATACAACACAACATTGCAATTCTCACATATACTGCTCAAAAAAATAAAGGGAACACTTTGAAAACACATCAGATTTTAATGGGGAAAAAATAAGCTGGATATCAAAATTGTGGCAGGCTAGTCCAGCTTACTCAGATTAAAAAGTGTTCCTTTAATCTGAGTAAGATGGACTAGCCAAAATTCACTGAAAAGATTAAACTACTGGAAAGAAGATCTGCAAATTGAAATTTCAGAGGAACAGTGGGAATTGGCTTGTACAGAAGCTCAAACCAAATCAATAAATGTACGCCTTAAATTGATACATTTCAAATGGTTAATGCGGATGTATGTTACACCGGAGGAGTTAAATAGATATAACAAAAATATACCAGATACATGCACAAAATGCATGGAAAGTAAAGGAACTCTATTTCATTGTGTATGGGAATGTAGATTAATAAGAATGTTTTGGGAAGAGGTGAGGGTAACAATTGAAAAAATAATCTCAAAACAAATCATATTGAATCCTAAATTGTTTTTGTTGGGTCTGTACCCAGAAAAGCATAATTTTAATAAAAGTGAAAGAACATTCATAGACCTCAGTTTGCTTAATGCCAAAAAATGTATTGCACTATTATGGAAAAAGACTCATAGACCAGATGTGACTCAGTGGTTAAGACAGATGTTAACAAACCTTCCATTAGAAAGAATAACATATATACTGAAATCAAAGGAAATTGTGTTTGAGAATATATGGAGACCTTTTATTGATTATGTAAAAAATTTAAACATAACTCTTGAAGAAGAAGGTGAATGATGTGTGTGGACCTTGTAAATTCCAAACTGGTGAACATAATATGTATACTTATGTATTGGATTGTCTAGACTAAACAGAGGAGCATTGTTGAAGATTTGATTTTGTTGGTGGTTGTTGGTGTTTTTTAGTGCATTTTTTTTTTGTAGTACTTTAGTGTTAGTGTTTGATTGTTTGTATCATGTTTGTTAAAAAAAAAGGTTCAATAAAGATATTGTGGAAAAAAAAAAGATGGACTAGCCTGCCACAATTTCGATATCCAGCTTATTTTTTCCCATTAAAATCTGATGTGTTTTCAAAGTGTTCCCTTTATTTTTTTTGAGCAGTATATAAGAAGCCACCGACAGTTACTTTAATTCAAGGATTATTAAAACATCGCTAAAGTGGAGTGACACAGATCTGGTGAACCATCTGAGTGTGATTATCGGGGAATATAGTGACTCCTGGAATCCCTGTTATCCTATCAGATCTCAGTCGGAACTAACTGTTGTATAATCTTTAATGTGTTAATTTTCTGAAACAAATTCATGTCCTTGTCTGTATTTTAACTTATTTTTCTTGTTCAGTTGCTCTTCACTTACAATCATCATTATCTTGTTCTTTTCTTTCTACTTCTGATGTCTCGTTTTTAGCCCACCTGCTAAGCCCACCATCACTACAACAACAGCCAATCAGTTCCTTTGTCAGTCTTCCAGGCATGTGCATGTCTTGAAGGACACCTGTATGGCTGATTACTCCATTCATAATCACTCAGGTGTGTTGACTCCGAGAGTGAGGAAGAGGGTGTGTGTGTGTGTGTATTTGTATGCAATACCAAAAGCAACAGTCAGTCTTTTTGTGTCTTTTTCTGCTTTAATCCAGGTGGCCACTATTTTATAGTAATAAAGTCAAACAACCTGTGAAGAAAAAAGCATCTTTATAAAAAGATATTTTATAGATGTTACAGACGAGTGAACTCTTCCCCCAGGCCAATGAATGTGTAATGTATGGACCTGCAGAGTAAACAGTGGTGAGGGGTACACAATGTAGTAAAATGGTTTTATGGTGGCCAAGTGCTCTTGCGAAACAAAGTTTTAGACATACTTCCAAATTACATGAAATTTCATGTGTCTGAGACAACCAAGCAATCAATTATTTGGCACATACTCTCACTCTGAAAGTTCATGTGCAGTTAGATGGATATGTTCAGTCCCTGCACAGTCAGCCTGTGTAGCCAGTTATCTGGATATAAATATATATATGGGTGATTCCATTTATTTGGGGTCCAGTGCACTATATCAGGGGTATCCGACTTTCAAGCGCTCTCTCTTTTACTGTAATTTGCAGATGTCGGTTTCGTTTTTATAACATGCAAGGGAACATAAAAGCGTTTCAGACTTGCATTGCAATTTTAAAAAAAAATCATTGATTTTGCCGTTACCATCGAAACTATTGGTCGTGTCCCCTCATTTTTCCCAGTTTTTGTGTGACATGACAATCGCATCAATTTCAAAGTACCTGAAAGGGATCTCTGAGTAACTCCTTCTACTCATTTATGCAAGAGATAACAGAGTTGTAATGCAAATTCAAAATAAAACATTCCCCAATGTGATCGTATCTATGGTTTTTGTAAGGCGACCCCTGCAAATTTACTCGTACGACGTAAATTTTCGTGTCCCCGAATTTACGCATCAACATGCAAGTTATTCGGTAAAGTAACAAGAAAAAAAGAAGTGCTGATGCTTTTCACTTTGCACCTTTCAAATCCCAAACCATACACGTAAAAAGGAGATCAGTCTTTGTGAAGCTCAGATGTAGAATATTTCAATAAAATCTCAAACATTTATGACACATCGAATATGGTGTCCCTTAAAAAATTTATGTCTTCGGTCTTGGTCGGCCACGCGCAGCCCCGTCTGGTGAGGTGACCGGCCTGGGAAAGCCCTGGATTTTCTCTACCCCGGATGTGCTCAACCCATGTGGAGAGGATTTACCGTGGCCATTTTGGATAGAAGTTATCGAAGGTCCAAACTTCTGTGTCCCACATTTACGCATTTTGTGATTTTACGTCTTATCCAACAAACAGAGAGAATTTGAAGGTATACACGTTATCACATCTTAATATGTCATGAAAATGTAGCTGTTGATGAGTTTTAATGCGTTAAAAATACCGGAAGTGTTGAAGTTGTTTCGTGTAAAACGTGTGCCATTGCAAAGTGCATTCAACTCCATATCGGGAAACAAAAGCCCGAGTGTCCCATTTACGCCTTAACTTACAAGTAGTTAAAGTGAGCTCTCATCCTCAAGAGTTTTGGACATTTGAATTATATACTTGTTTCTGGTGCTTCTTTATCCTCATAAAATACCTATTGGAGTTGTCGCTTATAAAGTATAATCTAAAAACGAGGGAAATGCCATAGACGTAAAGCAAATTAAAGGGAAACCAAAACAATAGCGTCTCCATTTATGTCGCCTGCACCAGGTCATTTTCTGGAAATCAAGTCAATGTCATGGTTTATTTCGCATTATATTTGTTACCGTAGATCATTTTGCAAGTACCTGTATAAGTTTTAAGGTAAAAAATTAGAAATATGTGTCGAAATGAGTGGCTGTACCTTGAGTGAGATCAAGACGTAAACAAGGACTCAAACAAGTCTATAAAGATACTCAAAATTTCATTTTCATGAAAAGAGGCTTTAAATAGGTCATGCTATTTGGGAAAGTAGTCAGACTAGAGTACCTAACACATGCCAACTTTCAAAGAATGAAAGTGTTCTTGGCTTTTATGTACAAAACCATTTTTAGGTTTGGTGTCCCCTTTACACCAGAAAAATGGACACGTGTGTGCACACTTGCATGCTATCTGTTCCTGAACGCGAATGCCGTTACGAAAATAGTTAATAGTTTCATAAACCTGACACAATTGGATAGTGATTAGTCAATTTCATGTGCAGATTTGATCAATTTTAAATTTTGCCACCAATGTCACACATTGGACCCCTAATAAATGTAATCACCCATATATCGTGCATCTAAAATCTTAAATGGAAAACATTTCATTTCAATACTCAATATATCGCCCAGCCTTACTTGGTACTGAGTATAATAGATGAGGGAAAGGAAGGTCAATGCAAAGAGCTAACAGGGTACTGACTCTCTCACTGTAGCTTTCACTGCTTATAGTAGCTGTATGGCCTAGGGTCACAGAAAATGGAGACAGGTGCTTTTCTTTACACACTATATATGGTAGCTCACATGCTGAAGAAATGGAAATATTAAATAGATTAGTAACCAATTTGTTTTTCTATTACATACTTTAAATATTCATTAATGATCTAAGTGTAAGGCTGGGCCATATGTCAAATATATTTATTGTGTCAAGACATTTGGCTACACATGATACATAAAATGGCTACGTCATGCCTATCGAATATAATCTGTCACATTAATGTGAGACAACAGTGTGATTCAGATCAGCATGACTTCTCTCTCCCTGCTGCTGCTCACCACCCCCACCCAACCGTAGGTGTATATACAAGGACTAGGAAACATGGCTAGCCGCTAGGCTAGTCGCAGTCGGTCAAGCGCGGCCACCACACAAACAGATAGGCATTTTCTTCATTCTATTACACTTGGCTTCATTCTGGCTCAAGAAGCTGAATATTACACAAAATAAACAGCACTCATTTCCGATTCTGTTTGCCATGAAAATGTAGCCATGTTAGCAAACCAGAAAACAACCTCCACTTTCAAAACACAATTCAGTCCCATAAACCTTCAAAATAAGAGTGACTGGCTTGCCAAAGGAATAACTGATGGAACGTACACATAAAAAACAAAGATAAGTGACAAATTATACTTCTACCACTTTTTATTAGACCAAGCATTAACTATGTGTGGTAAACTGAAATACTTCTGCCTATGTGGATATATCATGTATTGTGATATACAGAAATTATAGTGCAATACACTTTTTTGCTGTATCGCCCAGCTCTGTCTAAGTCTATAGTACAATTCCTGAAAATGTCCTCAAATGTCTTATTCTATTAAGCAAATGGTCTCTCAAAATTACATTAAAGATACCTGTATATAGTTTATTATTGCAATCACAAAATCTTCAGTTTGATAAACAAAAGATAAAACAAATAATAAGATAACATAAGATAAGATAAGCCTTTATTAGTCCCACAACGGGGAAATTCCAGGATTGCAACAGCACAGGGATAGCAACACTCAGAGCAACAATCAGAAGGCAAGAAAAAAAAGCAAGAAAGCAAGAGCAGCTAATATACATATGTACATATTACTATAAAATATATATATACACACACACAGACACACAGTGCAGAGCATTGTAGCTGGATGGAATAAATATATGAATATATAAACACACAGTGCGGAGCTTTGTAGCTAGATGGAATAAATATATGAATATATAAATACACAGTGCGGAGCATTGTAGCTAGATGGAATAAATATGTAGATATATCAACACCCACAGTACGGAGCATTGCAGCTAGGTGGAATAAATATGTAAATATATAAACGCACACAGTGCGGAGCAATGTAGCTAGATGGAATAATATGTAGATATATAAACACACAGTGCGGAGCACTGTAGCTAGATGGAATAAATATATAGATATATAAATATAAACACACCCAGTGCGGAGCATTGTAGCTAGATGGAATAAATATGTAAATATATAAACACACACAGTGCAGAGCATTGTTGCTAGATGGGATGAAACAGCATAACCGTCTACTTAGTTATCCTACATGGTATGATTATGTGCCCATACATACAGTATTCTCACCCTCCATAGTGACCGGTATTTTCCTAGTTGTATGCCGGAGGGGACCATTGTGTAAGTCTATTGCATCTTTTGCATTCAAAAAACTATTAGTTTGTTACGTCTTTTTGCTATCTCTGCGAGCAGCCATGCTTAGGTTGTACAGTCTGACAGCCGTTGGTAGGAAGGACCTGCGAAACCTCTCGGTTGTGCACCTGGGATGATGTAGTCTGCTGCTAAATGAGCTCCTCAGTGCATTCAGTATGTCCTGCATAGGGTGGAACTTGGACTCCAGCAGAGATGACAGTTTAGCCACCGTCCTCCTCTCTCCTATCTCCTCCACCGGATCAAGGCGCTGCCCCAGGACAGAGCTAGCTTTCTTGATCAGTTTGTTCAGTCTCTTCCTATCGGCTGCAGTAATGCCACTGCCCCAGCAGACCACTCCAAAAGTGATGGCTGATGCCACCACCGTGTCATAGAATGTCTTCAGCAGCGCCCCTTGTACACCAAAAGACCTGAGTCTCCTCAGCAGGAACAGCCTGCGCTGTCCCTTCTTGTAGAGTGCGTCAGTATTGTGTGACCAGTCTAGTTTATTGTTCAGATGAACACCCAGGTACTTATAGGATGTCACCATCTCGATGTCTGTTCCCTGTATATTTACTGGTGCTGTGAGGGGTTGCCCATGCCTGCGTCAGTCCACCACCAGCTCCTTAGTTTTCCTCGCGTTGATCTGGAGGCAGTTCCGATGGCACCAGTCCACGAAGTCCTGGATAAGCCCTCTGTACTCAGCTTCATCTCCATTGGAGATGAGGCCAATGATCGCAGAGTCATCAGAGAACTTCTGTAGATGGGAGTGTGTTGTGTTGTGTGAGAAGTCCGCAGTATAAAGAGTGAACAGGAAGGGAGCCAGCACCGTTCCCTGGGGGGCCCCCGTGCTACCGATGATCGTGTCGGACACACAGTCCCAGGTTCTCACAAACTGAGGCCGGTTCGTGAGGTAGTCCAGGATCCATGATGACAAGTGCTGGTCCACCCCTGCGCGCAGCAGCTTGTCCTTCAGGATCATCGGTTGGATGGTGTTGAAAGCACTGGAGAAGTCAAAGAACATGATCCTCACCATATTCCCGGGCTTCTCCAGGTGGGACAGAGAACGGTGAAGGAGGAAGATCACCGCATTGTCCACCCCAATGCCATGCTGGTAGGCGAACTGGGGTGGATCCATCGCTGGTTCCACCAGGGGGCGGAGGTGAGCAAGGAGCAGTCTCTCCAGGGTCTTCATCATGTGGGACGTCAAGGCCACCGGTCTGTAGCTGTTCAGGTCTTTGGGGTGGGAAGTTTTTGGTACAGGTACCACACAAGATGTTTTCCACAGCTGTGGTACCCTCCCCAGCTTCAGGCTCAGGTTGAAGATGTACGTCACAATCCCACACAGCTGGTCTGCACAGGACTTGAGGAGCTTTGCGCTGATGCCGTCCGGTCCCGACGCCTTCCTCGCCTTGATCTTCCTCAGCTCCGTCCTCACCTGGGTCCTGGTCAGGGTCAGGATGGGGGGCTGTGTGTTGGGAGTGGGGGGGTGTTGGTGGAGTGGGGAGTGGGTAGCAGGACTTGATTTCTTTAGAGGCAGCAGTGGTTGTTGTGCAGTCAGGGGGGAGGGCGGTTGGTCAAACCTATTGAAAAACAGATTCAGGTTGTTCGCCCACTCCCTGCCCCCCGTGGCCTGGGGGGAGGTATTCTGGAGCCCAGAGATGGTTTTGAGGTTTCTCCAGACCCCGCTGATGTCGCTCTGTTGCAGCTTGTCCTCCATCTTCTTCCTGAAGCTGTCCTTGCCTTCTCTGATCTTTCTCCTCAGCTCCCTCTGTACGGACTTCAGCATCTCCCTATTCCCCGACCTGAAGATCCTCTTCTTCTCTCTCAGAAGTGTTTTTATCTCAGGGTTGATCCAGGGTTTGTGGTTTGATCAACACCGTATGGTCTTGGTGGGAACGGATTTGTCCCCACAGAAGCTGAGGTAGTCCGTGAAGGTGTGAGTGAGGCCATCGATGTCCTCTTCATGTGGATCGCAGAGCTGCTTCCAGGTGGTGGCTTCAAAACAGCCCTTTAGAGTGTCCATTGTCTCCTCAGACCATAACTCCACTGTGCGCATGGCCGGAGGTTGTCTGTGCACTAGGGGTTTGTACACCGGCCGGAGATGAACCAAGTTGTGATCCGATCTCCCGAGTGGGGGGAGTTGTGATGAGGTGTACGCCTCCTTAGTGTTGGCGTAGAATAAGAATATATTATAGAATATATTAATAATAATAATAATATATTATAGAATATATTAATAATAATAATTATTATTATATAATAATAATAATTATTATTATTATATAATAATAATAATAATAATAATAATAATAATAATAATGACGATTACAACAACAACAATAACAATAATAACAAGTAGCACTATATATTAGGGATGAGCCAATACCACTTTTTCAAGTCTGATACCAATACTGTGATGTTGAGTATCAGCCGATACCAATCCTGTCACAAGACTGAGCACGGGTAGTACTGGGCTCAGGCTCTCAATTTATTTCTGAATATTTTCTGTACTTTTTTCAAGCCTTGTGGTGTTTTCCTGTGTTTTGATTTCTGATGACTTATCGTTTTGTCTGTTATTTATGCTTCAGTATCGTTATTAATAATAATAATAATGCATCAGATTTATATAGCACTTTATCATAGACACTCAAAGACGCTTTACAAGTAGATACATTATTCATTCACTCCATACAAACAATGGTAGTGGCAAGCTACTTCTGCAGCCACAGCTGCCCTGGGGCAGGCTGACGGAAACATGGCAGCCAATCTGCGTCAACGGCCTCTCCGGCCACCACCGAATATTTATACACATTCATACCCAGTGTTATGGACACTGGAGGCAAGGTGGGTGAAGTGTCTTGCCCAGGGACACAACGGCAGGATATCTGGGGAGAGCAGGATTCGAACCGCCAACCATCGGGTTATTAGACGACCTGCTCTACCTCCTGAGCCACTGCCGCCCACAATTATTATTATTTAAATTATAATTAAATTATTAATTATTGGAATACTGGAATTAATTACTGAAAGGATATATTTTAGAAGGGTAGTATTTATATGTACGATTCACTATGCTCACTCTGGGACACTATGGGACACTATGGAATGGTGGGTGGGACAGCACTGTGTATATCTGCGTTGTTTGAGGCTGGTTTTGATGTATGGACATCAATGTATGCTAGGATGGATGGGTGTTAATGTTGATATGTACAAAATACAGTTAATTGTTTACTTGGGGTCTTAAATGAGGTAATTTGTATATAATTCACATGGGTGTATTTATGGAAAAGAGGAGATGGAATTAATAAGTGTTCACTTCTTCCTTCTCCCTTTCGAACACTGTATACTGTTACTTTATTGCATTTGTCATTTGTTTTGTTTTTGTTATACTTTTTTGTTCGAAATAAAGTATCTATCTATCTATCTATCTATCTATCTATCTATCTATCTATCTATTATGTTGTCAGTTTATGTAATTAAAGATTGTTTTGCCTTTTATGTGTGACAGGGTCATTACTCCTCCCCTTCCAGACATCCCCACTTTATTTGCTCACTGTCTACTTTCCTAGTCATCTCAGCTGTGAGTGTTCTGTAATTAGGTCACCTGTCCGCTCTTGTTCCCCGCACCTGCTGCTTATTATGCCATCTCATTCTCCCACTATTTAAGCTCTGCTTGTTCACTCAGTCTGGTTAATAAATGTCACAACTATGGTTCAGCGCCTGGGTCTGTCTTCCTGCCCCAAAGGGGCATATATGACAGAATACTGCCACCAGTTTATGACCCAGCTGCTATAGTTGTGCGTTTTTGTCTTTTTGTGCCTTTTCTTTTTTCACTCACCTGTTGGTAGAACTGTGATAGATTCAGCAAGCGGATGGGGCTACCCAATGCGCCTGGGATGGGAGTGTTGCCGCACGCTCATGGAGATTGATGGGCTAATCTCCACGGCACACATATTTTCCACTCCAAAGGACGCATTGTGGTATCTTGGGCTTGCAGAGGCGGCTGCTTGTCGGTGTCTTCAGCTGTGGGAGCATGTTTTTTTTTTTTTTTTTTTTTTGTTACTTATTTGTACCCGTAGGTAGATTTGGTTTGCAGTCTGGTGACAAGCCACCGGCTGCCGGTCGCTGCATGCGCGAGCGCCCTAAACCTACATGTTTTTGGTATGCGGGAGGAAACCGGAGAAATCCCGGAGTAAACCCACGCAACACGGGGAGAACATGCAAACTCCACAGAGCTCACTGTTGGTCGGGGGCTGGGATCGAACCCACGATCTCATGATCCCCGCGATCCCCCGGCCGAGGGTAAAACTGTGCTGCCACAGTGCTAAACCACTGCGCCACCATTTCTCTGGTGGCAGCACTCCAACGCGAGAACAGTGGAATAATGGAAATGTGGAGTGGACATCCCTTGGAAACAGTGGAAATCCCCAGAGAAGCCTGGGCTCGCGCCGAAGGGGAGGTGCTCCCGGGACTCTGTTGCCACAATTCCTCACCACTCTCCGGCACCTGTTCCTGCTGCATCAGCTCCACAGCGACAGCGTTGTCCCATCTCGGACCGCCAGAGAAACCCTTCCGTCTCTTCGGCAGCCATTCCCCGGACATCGAACCTGACAATTTCCGCAGCAGATCCCCGCTCTTCTTCTTCTTCGCCGGCTGTCACATCAGCCCCATCTTCCTCCATTACTGCTGCGATCTCTGTCCCCTCGATGTCTCCTCCTGCTGCCAAGAGGTCCTCCATTTTTTCCCCGGCTACATCCACCTCCGCGGCTACAGGGGCGGCTCCTACTCAATCCTTAGAGGGGGCCATGATCACCATAGCCACAGAGAGGGATGACCTTCCACCCACTGCAGCAGGCAACATCAGACACCAGGAGAGCAGGCAAGTGTCATTTATTTCTTCTTCTATTAATGATGATATGCCTTGCATGATTCCCAGTGATAAGGTTCATGGTCTGCAGTCCCCTGAGTCCTCACCACCTGCTGCAGCCACCCATTGCTCACCAGCCCTCTCCATGTCTCCTCCTTTTTCCCCTGAATGTCCGTGGGCCCTGGGTCTGAGCCCCCAGATGCAGGAGGAGTCTGAGGTCCTGGAGAGTCCAACTCCAGTATCAGCGGTGAGCCAACCCCCAGCTGCCATGCCAGAAGAGCCACCAGCGTGGGTTACATCACTTGGGGAAACAAAGACTGCAACCACCATCATGCCTGCTGCGGAGGTCACCGCAGCAGGCATGATGGTGGACCTCCAGAGGGCCGAGCCCGAGTTGACATCATCGCCTGGATTGACGGAGTCCTGGACGGCGGTGGAGCTCGAGCTCAGGCAAGTGCTCTCCTTTGTGTTTCTCTTATCTGTCCTAGAGCAATCTTGCCTGGTCCTTGGTGAGGGGAGCCGGGTGCAGTCGCCTGCTGCACCTGAGCTCGCCTCACCAGGCTCCACTGCTGCTAGTGACCCTGATCCCCCCTCTCTGTATGTTCTGTCTGAGCCTTCTCACTGGGAGAGTTCCAGCAATGCCAGAGGTCTCCGTAGGTCCAGGTTCGCTGCCCGAGGTCGTCCAGGGTCCAGCTTCCCCTGCTGAGGTTGTCGTGGGTGTCTTGTCCAAGCCCAGGACCTCCGTAGGTGCAGCTTGGGCCCAGGCCGGGCCCTCCGTGGGTGCAGCTTCACCTCTGCCCGAGGACATCATCTGGGTTCTACCTCCTTGGTCCGAGTCTCCGTGGGTGCTGCGTCCCGGTCAGGGATCCTCGTGGGTGCTGCACCCCAGCATTAATCCTACATGGGTGCTACACTCCAGCTTGGGTCCACCATGGGCGCTATGCCCCAGCCCAGGGTCCACCAAGGGTGCAGCGTTGGCCCAGTCCAGGACCACCGAGAGTGCTGCAGAGCTCCAGCCCGGAGCCACTGGTGCTGCAGAGCTCCAGCCTGGAGCCACCGCGGGTACATTGTCTCAATCTGAGACCACCGAGGGTGCTGCCAGCCAGTCTGAGGATGCCGAGACCTCTCCTCTTCTGCCAGACGCCGTCAAGGCTCCTCTTCCTCTTTTGCCGGACGCCGTCAGGGTTCCCCTTCCTTCTCTGCCAGACGCCGTCATGGTCCCCCATCCTCCTTCACCACCAGACACCTTCCTGTGGGGGAGCCACCTCCTGGGTCATCCCTTCGGTCCTGGTGGCTTAAGAACCCGGGCCGGCCACCCGAAAGACTGAGCCGCCGGGTCGTGTGGTCCATATTCTCCGGCAGGCCACCAAACTCGTACCACCTGGCCGTCCGGCTGGCCTGGGACTTTGGCCGGCCACCCGAACTGTCCAGAGGGGCCCAAGGCCTTGATGTAGCGTGGGTGCAGGTCCTGAGCAGGCCCTGTAGTTTTGCTCCCTCCTTACCTGTTTCCCCCACCTCCCACCCGGGGTTTGTTTTTTGCTGTACTTTTTTTTTTTTTTTTAGGGGGTGCTCCTCTTGGTGTTACCTTGGGGTGTCTGGGTACCACCCCTTAAAGGGGGGGCTCTGTCACAAGAGTGTGCACGAGTAGTACCGGGCTCAGGCTCTCAATTTATTTCTGAATATTTTCTGTATTTTTTCCAAGCTGCTGCTTATTATGCCATCTCATTCTCCCATCATTTAAGCTCTGTTTGTTCACTCAGTCTTTGCGACACTATTGCATTATTTTGGAATTACATGGATTAATCCCTCCGAGAATATCCTCCTCTCCTCCAAAGCTAAGCCAGCTCTGGAGAGCTCCTCTCAGTAAGTTATTCTTGTTTGCATTTTTGTATTGTCCACACTATTTTTTGGACTTTATGTTATTTTGGTTAATGTCACAACTGTGGTTCAGCACCTGGGTCTGTCTTCCTGCACCAAAGGGGCGTACATGACAGATCCAAACCCGATACCATCTCTCTTATTTAAAACAATAAAATACACAACATATATTGGTCATGACTGGTTGCATTTTGCAGACATATAAAACCATAAATCTAAAAGTCAAAGAATATATTATAAATTTGACTCAGTTCAGCAATGCTGCTGCTTTTTCTTATTTTAAACTTGATAACATTGGCAGCATTTCATTGGTCAGCACCATGTTTAGTTTAGTTTACTGGTATATTTGTCAGGAACCATGTACAGAAAAAACAAACAAACCATTAAATACAGAGTAAAGATGCTCGGTAACAGATTATAGCGTTCTCACTAGTTTTCATCTGTAGTCCCTGAAGCAGGCAGGAAGATATTAAAAGAAAGACAGCACATATAGAAAGCAATTCAGGTCGGGCTTCAGAAACTGCTGACCCTCAAACAGGCAGGGAGTAAGTTTAAAAGGTAAAAAGATAAAACAAACAGCACGCATCAAAACAATTTAAGAGTACAATTTCAAATCCTCATCATGTAACAGTCAGAATCACTTTGTCTCCAAAATAAAAATGCTCTTCACCAACAAGAATTAAAACTCACAAGCTGAGCAGTCTATAATCAAACTAGAAAAGCACTCGGAGAGCGCAGACCTCCACCAAGTGCCACAGTTTCCCCCATACAGTGTTTGTGTGTACGTTTTCAGATTCCTTGACCATGAAAACATATGACAAGCAATTGGATTGACAATGATAGGATTAGTGGTTCAGCAGTTATTCACGAAAATGGCATTTTGCGTAATGGCGGTTTTCTTGTGGACGGTGATCCGGATCATCTCCAAAATCTAATCATCTGTAGGATACCCCATTTCTGACAATCTGTGAAAATTTCATAAAAATCTGTCCATAACTTTTTGAGTTATCTTGCTAACAAATAAACAGACAGACAGACAGACAGAGACAAACCAACGCCGATGAAAACATAACCTCCTTGGCGGAGGTAATTAAAAGTAAATGGGCACAGTAACAAGCATTTCCCTTTTTGGTAACTTATACAGTAGTGACAGGCTGTAGTACAACCCAAACTTAACCCATTAAAAGCACTCTTATCTCTGCTGCACAATTCTGGAAACCAGATCGCAGATGTTAAGGTGTTAAACAAATGTGATAATATGAATGTGAAGGAAGGTTTGTTCCTAGTGTGACAAATTAGAATATATCCTCAAATATTAATGTCATATCGACAATACAAAAATAAAACCATCATGCTGCTTTAACAAGATACATTTCTTATTCACAGATTGTGCCAATTTCAAGAAACTAACTTCAGTCAAAATTATATTATCTCTCTGTAACATCTCTTCAAATTTAAACAGGCTGGTTGTAGTGTCTCAGGCTTGTGCACTCAATTCCACTGCTGACTGCCTGGTTACTGTCACCTGCTCTGATTGCTCCATCTGTGCCGTGTCAAGGCAGCCTTTAAGACTCCTGTGGACTCCTCCTCCTCAAGGGAATGTCAGACCTACCAGTCTGCAGTTCTACTCGTGTGCCCCACCCCTGCACACCTGAATGCGGGATCATCGTAAGCCTGTCTACCCCTCTAATCCTCTCATTTACCCTACCTGTTTTTGAGGACCTTCTCTCCATCGTGGACGAGTGGACTCTCTCCCTGGTGGAACTGGAACTGCATTCTACTCTCTGTAAGTGCACTTACAATCATCGTCTAACTGTTAAAGTTCCCAGCTCCTGGGCAGCCACCTCTCAACCTACAGGAAGTTACAACTGTACCAAATTCACCGCTTCTCTCTTCCTCTCTCTGCAGGGGTTGCCAAATCTTCGCACACTCACAATCACTGTTATTATAATAAACTTTGTTTTGCACTTGAACGTGACTCTGATTGTTTCTGCTTTTAGGTTTGTCAGTATCAAAACATCTCAGTACATTCCTGTCAAGAAGGCCCAGTGGACACAAATTTGCATGGGTTCTCTGCTCGTCTTAATTTAGTTGAGCACCACCTTAATCATGTCTCGCACCAGTTAAACTCAACAGTAGTTCAACTCTCTATAGTCTCTGACCACTTAGGTTCACTCACCGAGTCTGTCTCTAATCTCTCCTCCACTTTAGCTGCCTCAGTCAGTTTACCCCAGGCTGCTCCAGACGTTCAGCCACTATTTCCACGGTGGCGAGGTATGGGGATAAGCTGGTGGAGGGCCAAGACGAACTGGCCACTCTAGACAAACTAATTTCCCTTACAAGCAAACTAGATAATTGGATACATGAATGCCCACAGGAGTTAACAGCGCCCAACTCGCTCCACACCACCGAGTTCATCACATCCTAAGGACCGGTTCCCAGCCTTACCTCCTCCCAGGTCCGCCGAGGCCATGGCGGTGGGTTGCTCCCGGCTCACACCTGAGGAGCACTGTCTTCAGCGGGAGGCTGGGCTCCGTTTATATTGCGCTAGTTGTGAGCATGACATTGGCACGTGTTCTGTGAGACCAAAAGATAGTGCCCGCCAGTCGCTTTAGGGGGACTGGTGGGTGGCAATTCCATTCACCCTCACAATATCTGAAACCTGCTAAACATTTTAACCCTCACCAACCCTAACTCGGATCCAACAAGGTCAAGCTAGAAGCCCTCTCCAGGCAGTTCGAGGCTGATGTCACTCCCTCTGATGAGCAGGCCATTGTTCCATCATCCTGCATTGCGAGACCCTCATCTGGGAGATTGACAACAAGGTGAGGAGGGCACAGAGCAGTGAGCCAGATCCTGGGAGTGGGGTCCCACTGGTCGTCTACATGTCCCATCATCTGTCAGAGGTGAGGTCATTCACTGGTTACACATCTCCAAATTCTCCTGTCACCCTGGGTTTTCCTGCACTGTCTCACACTTAAGCTATATGTTTTGGTAGCCATCAATGAGGAAGGATGTGCTGGACTATGTCCGTGCTTGCCTGCGGTGTTCCACGGATAAGGCGTCCTCTTCCCCACCCACTGGATTGCTCCAGCCCATCCCCATTCCTAGCCGGCCCTGGTCTCATACTGTCCTAGACTTCATCCCTGGCCTACCTCCATCCAACGGTTATTCTGTTATACTCACCATTGTTGACAGATTGTCAAAAGCCCTTCACTTTATTCCATTGATTAGATTACCTTCTGCTAAGGAAACTGCCAAACTCCTGACATTGTATGTTGTCCGCTTATATGGAATCCCTGTTTCTTGTTTTGTTTTCACTCTGTCCTGTCCAGCAGCTTGGTAAGCAGAACAGATATCTGCTTCCCTTATTGTACCAAACAGATTTAGTCTGCTCATATTAGATATATACTGTATATAAATAGTATTTATAGACTCTTCTTGCTATGTAGTAACTTTAATACTTTATTTAAATTGTTTTGTTTATGATGGACCTAACAGGGATTGGGAGAGGGGATTGAAAAGATTTAAAGTGTCTCGAAGGGGTGGGAGGTAAGGGGCTGGGGAGGGGGAGAGAAAGAAAGAAGAACAAACAGAGAAAACGCAAACAATTTCTGCTTCTGGAGAAATCTCATCACAAGCCTGATATCTGTACCTAAATAAACTTTCCTTTGCACTTGAATGTGACTCTGGTTGTGTCTGCTTTTGGGCTTGTCAGTATCAAAACATCTCACTGCCAAGGATATTTGTGGTATAAGGCCCAAAACAGTCATTGGTCACATGGGTCATGGTGTTTATAAGTGCAAGGATGGGAATGTGGTCTGTTGAAGATTCACATACAGATGCATACTGTAGAGCAGTGTTTTTCAACCGGGGTGCCATGGCATCCTAGGGTGCCCTGAGAGACCATTCAAGGTGCTGTGGGAAACTGTCTAAGATCACTTTCAAACTACAACTGGTGAGATGCAGAAAGAAGCAAGAGCAAGAAGTTCAGGGGTTCTATCCTATCCCTTGACCATCGGTGACCCCTCTGTGTGGAGTTTGCATGTTCTCCCCGTGTCTGCGTGGGTTTTCTCTGGGTACTCCAGTTTCCTCTCATAGGCCAAAGACATGCAAATCAGGTGCATTGGCATCAACTGGGGATTCTAAATTGTCCTTAAGTATGAATGCAAGAGTAAATGGTTGTCTGTCTCTCTGTGTTGGCCCTGCAATGGGCTGGCGATCTGTCCAGGGTGTACCCTGCCTCTCGCCCAAAGATGCTGGGATAGGCTCCAGCAACCCCCCTCCCTTCCCCCTGCAACCTGAAAAGGATTAAGCGGTAGAACATGAATGAATGGATGATACCTCAACAACCCTTCATGGATTTTTCAAACTTTAAGGAGATGGGAGTCTGATCTCCCACAAATAATAGTGCATCTCTCCAGTGTATCAGCTTTCATGTCCTCACATCACTGATGTCACATGAACATAACGTGAGCCTGGAAGGTGGGGATAGCAGTCGCTACTGATTAATTGAGTGGCTGGCATTTTTACAAGTCTTTTATTATCGTTTCGTGCCAAACTTGGCACAGATCAGTGGTTGACTGGAATACACTGATCTATAGGTTTCTGCTTCCTGTCCTCCATTTCAACGGACAAGGTTGCAAAATGTGTGTGTGGTGCATGTGTGTGGCACGTGTCTGCACTTAAAATTTTATTTCGTATGTGTTGCCGCATTTCATGTCCAGCACCACAGAAAACAAGCTATATCTAGATCTATATTTTTTTAAGAGGGGGCTGTAATGGAAAAGAGGAGCACAGCATCACTGGGTGAAAGTTAATGCAGAGTGAACCAGGTTAAAGCTGGGTGTCCACCAAAGGCGCTTTTTCCGCTCTGGGCGGCTATTTTCCATTCATTCTCTATGTAGTTCAGCGTTTACAGCGCTGACCGCCCTCGGCGCTGAAACGCTCTCGGCAGTGGCTATTTTTTGTCACGCCACTCAGGGTGTTCAGAGTTGAAAAAAGTTCAACTTTTCAGAGACTGCAGCTGAGCTCGTCAATGTCACACCTAGCAGCGAATCATTACTGCTGCGTGGGCAGGACATAGGATGCTGGTACTAGTCTGTACTCGGACTCCTGCTTTCCGTGTCATCGTATTTTGCATCCAGAGCTGCTAGAAAATGTTTCCTGTCCATTGTTATTTAGAGACTGCTATTAAAAAAATCAGTAGAAAGTCTGACAATAGGAAAAGCGAAAGTGTTGAGCTGAGAGTGACAAGCTGTTGCAGGGATACAGGGCACAGAACAGACTTTTTTTTTTTTTTTCCCCAGAGCGTCACACACAAACGCTGAAAAAAATGCTCAGGGCGGTCGGGCAACAAAAAAAGCGTTTGGTAGACACGCAGTCTAAAACCTCCTCCACAAACTGCATGTTGGCTGCCCTCAGCCCCAAACAAGTGGAAAACTGTCACAGAGCTCCATAGTCCTGGTAACAGTGGAGTATCAGCGCTGATTTGTATGCAATCGTGCCACATTTCACACCGAGTATCAACAAATTACAACATGAGTGAAGCAGGACCACTATTGGCTGTTTTCTGACAACTTGGAAGCCAGAAAATTTGGGAGAATGAATAGTAAACTGTATTTCAAAGCTCCAATGTTGGACTGCAGTCAAATGAGCAAGGAGAGCCCAGTAATGTCAATGAGCTGATATGTGGCCTACATTTGAAAACTGTTGTAACAAAAACAGAAAAATTAATTTAAAAAAATTAACCATCTGACTCAATTTTTCTAAGTGGAAACAAAACAAAGCCCCCTCATTTCCCCACAGTCTGGTATAATGGAGTATTTGAGCAATAATGCAGATATAAACATTACAATGATAAATGAAAAAGTTACTATTAAAATTTATTGTCTTCCAAAATTTGTGATTGTTACAGGCCTAGTTACAAGACTAAGGCTAATTTGTCATTGCATATGCTGTAATAGGCTACAATGTGTCAACTCATTTTATTACATTTTGGGTTGGTGTGGTGCCACGGAATTTTTTCAATGTAAAAAGGGTGCCGTGGCTCAAAAAAAGTTGAAAAACACTAGTGTAGAGGCTAATCTGGGTGTAATTTATGCCAGTGTTTTGGCGCAGTGGCAACATATTTTTTCGGGGGGGGGGGGCAGAAAACACATGACACTATTGTAAACGGAATATGTTAATGATACACTATTTATTTCTTTTTTTTTAAATTTTGCACAGTAACTTTGCATATGGAACTTACCATTTGAAGTATTGTACAACCAAGGCTTGAATGTTGGAACATTGGGCCAGTTGGGAACCACCCAGACGTCCTGTGTTTGGGCTTTTTACTGGTGTCATCCTTCTCTCCTTCCTCGTAGAGGTGCACATATGACACTGAGTCATCAGAGAATTTCTGCAGGTGGCATGACTCGGTGTTGTACTGAAAGTCGGTGGTGTATAAGGTGAAGAGAAAAGGAGAAAGCACAGTCCCCTGTGGAGCTCCCGTATCACTAACCACCACATCAGACAAAACACTGCCCAGCCAGACAAACTGTGGCCTGCCTGTCAGGTAGTCTGTAATCCAGGAGATCACAGAGCTGTCGACCCCCATCCCCCACAGCTTCTCACCCAGCAGCAGCGGCTGAATGGTGTTAAATACACTGGAGAAATCAAAGAATGTGATTCTCACAATGTCTCCTCCTCCATCCAGATGCAAGTGGGCTCATTGCAACAGGTAGATGACAGCATCTTCAACTCCTAAATGGGGCTGATATGCAAACTACAGAGGGTCCAGCCACGTCTTCACTTGCAGCCTCAGGTGGGCTAAAACAAGTCTCTCCAGGACCTTCATCACATGTGATGTGAGGGCAACTGGTCGATAGTCATTCAGGTCCAATGGCGATGACTTCTTGGGGACAGGAACCAGGTAGGATGTCTTCCACAGCACCGGTACTCTCTCCAGACTCAGGCTCAGGTTGTACAGGTGTTTCAGTACCGGAGCTAGCTGGTTGACACAGGTCCTCAGAATCCAGGTGGAGATGCCATCAGGGCCCGCGGCCTTCTGCTGGTGAAGTCTCTCCAGTTGTTTCCTCACCTGGCCTGTGGTCACAGTGATGTGGGGGTTGGTGCTGATGTCGTCAGTGGGGGAGAGGGGGGCTGAGAGAAGAGGGAGGTGAGTTGAACCTATTAAAAAAGAGATTCAGACTTCCGGTTATGGCTGCCACGTAAGAAGGACACGTCTCACTCTGCTCTGCTTCTGGAGAAAAAAAATCGGCAAATAACTCTCTCATTTGGGACAGAACGTATCCCAGCGTTTGAGCGAGGATATGTCGGTGAAGCCTAAGGCTGGAAAACCAAGTAGAGGAAAAAGCGAGCCGCAGAAACAGTCCAAATTAACGGACTTTCAGGTCTGTGACGCAGCAGAGAAAGCACCAAATATGGCGAAGGAAGCTAACAACGGCGTGGGAGCTGCGGGAAATGACACAGGTGCGTTGCTGGCGGCTATGAGTTCAATGAGAGCGGACTTTTCCTCTAGATTTGATGGGATTATGGCAGCGTTGGAAGGAATGAGAAAGGAATTGGGTGACTGTGTGGAACGAATGGCGCAGATGGAGCTTCGTATTTCCAGTGCTGAAGAAGAAGTCAATTGTCTCCAATTAAAGGTGCGCACTTTGGAAAAAAAAATAAATGTCTGGAAGAAAACATTCTGGATTTGGAATCCCGGTCGAGACAGAACAACTTGAGGCTGGTGGGTCTACCGGAAGAATCCGAAGGTTGGGACCCGTGTTCCTTTCTGGAAAAGTGGATTCCGGAGGCGCTGGGCAGTGCGGAGCTGCGGCCAGCGGTGGTTTTGGAGGGCGCGCATCGTATTGGCCCACGGAGAGATAAGGGACCACCGAGGACCTTAATTATGAAGTTTGTCAGCAACAGAGACAGGATGAAGATCTTCAACGCAGCACGAGCTAAAGGAGAGATTAAACACCAGGATCAGCAGGTGCGGTTCTACCCAGATTGGGCCACAGGAATCCAACAATTGAGGAAGCAGTATGATCCCGTACGTAAGGAGCTGCGCATCCTTGGGATTCGTCATGGTGTAATCTATCCTGCGAGACTGCTGACCACGTATGGGGGCAGAACCCACATCTTCAAGACCCCAGAGGAGGCGCAGGAGTTTATCAAGAAGATCCAAGAAGAAGAGACTGGTGGGAGCTAAGCATGAACAAAATATAAGGTAGAATAATTAAGTATTTGCACAGGCATCTGACTGACTTGAAGCAAATAGCAAGTCTACAAAATATAGATTGCATTATATAATTAAAAAACAAACAAACAAACAAACAAAAAAAACTATGATGTACAAAGTTGCTAAAAATTTTGGAGTTAAGTTGGAAAACTACAGAGGACAGTTAATGTTACGTCATTAAAAGCAGTAGAGTTAGGGTGATTGGGAGGATGAAGAAGGAGTGGCTTAGGCTGATCCTCGTGGATGTGGAGCAGTCGATGGCTATATCGGGAGACGGAATTTTTCTTTTGATTTTGGGGGGTTTGCCACAAGTGTGGGAAGGGGGAATTTGTTTGTGTGTAGTTTGTAGGATGAATGTTCAACCACTCATTTTTTTGCTTCTCTGTATGAGCATGTTTACACTGCAAGGTAATCCCAAACTCCCTATTGATCATAAACCAAAGCGTTAATCTTAATTTAACTTCATGGAATTGCAGAGGTCTACAAAATTTAAAAAAACTTAAACAAGTTATGAATAAAATAAAAGACATGGGTTCAAAAATTGTGTTTTTACAAGAAACTCATCTAATAGAGGAGGATGTAAAAAGAATTAGGAGTAGATGGCAAGGAAGTGTTTTCACCTCATCATTCTCATCCCGGGCCAGGGGAGTTATGACTCTCATACATAAATCAGTCCCTTTTCAAGTGAAAAATGTAATTGGAGACAAATTTGGAAGATATGTAATCATTCAAGGATCTTTGCTATTACAAAATATAAATTTGGTGAACCTATATGGTCCCAATATAGATGATCAAAAGTTCTTTGCTAATTTATTTCTTATCTTATCATCACTTACAGGGCAACATATAATAGCAGGGGATTTTAATTGTACATTGAATCCCGGTATAGACAGATCAACAGGACTGGACTGTACGCACAATGGATGTACGATGACCATTAATCATTTTATGAAAGAATTGAGATTGCTGGATATATGGAGAGAAATGAAACCACAAGTCAAAGCCTACTCTTTTTATTCCAGTACCTACAAGACATTCTCACGTATTGATTATTTTTTGATTTCCACAGAATTAAGGTCCAAGATTCAAAACTACTTTTATGATAACATCGTGATCTCTGATCATGCACCCTGCTGTATAGTATATGTAGATAAGAAATTGACAAAGGAATCAGGTAGATGGCAATTTCAGCATAAATGGCTTCAGGATGAGGAATTTGTCAAGTACACAGAAAAACAGATAGATGAGTTCTTTGATATCAATACTACACAAACATCAGCATGTGTAAAGTGGGAGGCTTTCAAAGCTTTTATTAGGGGACATATTATTAGTTATACAGGTTCAAAATCTAAGAAGACTCGAGAGGAGAGAGCCCAATTGGAACATAAAATAAAAAATCTTCAGGAAAAAGTGTATGCAGGAAGTGATCCAAGGTTGGAGAATGAATTACTGATTTTGAGAGCTGAATACGACAAAAAATCAGCGAATAGAGCTGCCTCGAGTCTTCTAAGATTGAAACAATCTTTTTATGAACAAGGTGAAAAATCAGGAAAATTATTGGCATGGCAGATTAAACAATTAGAAATTAAAACACCAATTACCAGTATTATAAGTAACGGACAGGTAGTTATAGATCCTTTAGAAATTAACAGAGCCTTTAGAGATTACTATGAAAAATTATATGATACCAAAAATGAATCTGATTTAACAAAACTAAATGGGTTTTTGAACGAACTATCTATACCGTGTATTCCAAATGAAAACAGGGAGATATTGGAGTCTAAAATTAGTCAAGAAGAAGTTGGACTAGCCATTGATAATATGAAATCAGGAAAAAGTGCAGGACCAGATGGTCTTCCAGTTGACCTTTATAAAAAATTTGAGAATAAATTAATAAAACCTTTTTTTGGAAATGGTTTTAGAAGCATTTCAAAATAATAATTTACCATCATACATGAATAATGCCTTAATTATACTGTTGCCAAAACCAGGTAAGCCCTCTAATAAATGTGAAAATATGAGACCAATAAGCCTATTAAATGCCGACCTTAAGATAATCTGTAAAATTTTAGCAAGACGAATACAAGAAATTTTACCAAATATTATTAATCGACATCAGAATGGCTTTATAAAGGGAAGACAAGGCTTCCATAATGTAAGAAGACTATTTAATATTATTTATTTTAATAAAGAAGCACCGGATACAGCTCTCCTATCACTGGACGCCGAAAAGGCCTTTGATAGAGTCGAATGGCCCTTTCTTTTTGAAGTCTTACAAAGGTTTGGACTTGGAAATAATTTCATAAAATGGGTTCAGATAATATACAATAATGCTACAGCAGAAATCCTAACAAATAACAATATTTCAAAATCAATAAAAATCAATAGAGGATGTCGACAAGGCTGCCCACTTTCACCTTTACTGTTTACTATGGCAATTGAACCTTTAGCGATGGCGATACGTTTACATTCACAAATATATGGAATTAAAGTTGGACCAACAGAACATAAAATCTCCCTGTACGCCGATGACATAATTTTGTTTATGTCGAATTTAAAAAAATCAATTCCGACCTTGTTGAATTTAATAAAGAATTTTGGGGAAATATCAGGATATAAAATAAATAAAACTAAATCTTCAATATTAATGCTAAATGAGACCCAGAGAAATTACCCAGACCCTGAGGTAAATCAATTCAGCGTTGTAAATCAGTTTAAATATTTAGGAATCCAAATTGTGCCTAAGCTAGAATCAGTCGCCAGTGTCAACTATGAAGCCTTAATGACAGATATCAATGAGTCAATTCAGAGATGGATGTCACTACCAATGTCGATGATCGGGAGAATCAATATACTTAAAAGTAATATTTTACCTAAAATACTTTATTTATTTCAATACATTCCCTTACCACCACCTTTAGATTTATTCTCAAGAATTAAAAAAAAGTTAGTGGAATTTATATGAAACAACAGGAGGGCTAGATTACGTCTGTCTTTATTATATTTACCATTTGATCGTGGAGGTCTGAAATGTCCAAATTTTATGTTGTATTATTGGTCGGCACAACTGAGGTCTATGACATATTATTTTTCATTAAATGATCTCCCTCACTGGACTGAAATGGAATCATACAATTTACCTTTACCTCTTCCCATATTCATATACTCAGATTCGGCAAAAAAATTACAAAAACAAGTTAAAAATCCATTTGTAAAGCATATGATCAAAATATGGTGTGAAGCTAAAAATTATTTAAAAGAACCACAGTTATTGTCACCATTTAGCCCAATATGGGGTAATCAATATTTTAAACCAGGAAGAGCGGACGCTGTATTTAAAGTATGGAATTTAAAAGGGATTCAAAAGATTCAAGATTTATATTTGCCATGTGCAGATAACATAATGTCTTTTGAAGAGCTGAGGGTCAAATTTAATCTTAATAGAACACATTTTTTTAAATATCTTCAACTTAGAAACTTTATTCGATCAAATCAAAATAAAGCTCTCACTCGACCTATTTATTCATCCTTGGAAAAAATGTTGATGAAAGATAGTAAAAGAAAGGGTATTATTTCAGAGTTTTATAACTCATTGACACTATCCTCAAGTGAAAAGTCACAGAAAAGATTAAACTACTGGAAAGAAGATCTGCAAATTGAAATTTCAGAGGAACAATGGGAATTGGCTTGTACAGCAGCCCAAACCAAATCAATAAATGTACGTCTTAAATTGATACATTTCAAATGGTTAATGCGGATGTATGTTACACCGGAGGAGTTAAATAGATATAACAAAAATATACCAGATACATGCACAAAATGCATGGAAAGTAAAGGAACCCTATTTCATTGTGTATGGGAATGTAGAATAATAAGAATGTTTTGGGAAGAGGTGAGGGTAACAATTGAAAAAATAATCTCAAAACAAATCATTTTGAATCCTAAACTGTTTTTGTTGGGTCTGTACCCAGAAAAGCATAACTTTAATAAAAGTGAAAGAACATTCATAGACCTCAGTTTGCTTAATGCCAAAAAATGTATTGCACTACTGTGGAAAAAGACTCATAGACCAGATGTGACTCAGTGGTTAAGACAGATGTTAACAAACCTTCCATTAGAAAGAATAACATATATACTGAAATCAAAGGAAATTGAGTTTGAGAATATATGGAGACCTTTTATTGATCTTGTAAAAAATTTAAACATAACTCTTGAAGAAGAAGGTGAATGATGTGTGTGGACCTTGTAAATTCCAAACTGGTGAACATAATATGTATACTTATGTATTGGATTGTCTAGACTAAACAGAGGAGCATTGTTGAAGACTTGATTTTGTTGGTGGTTGTTGGTGTTTTTAGTGCATTTTTTTTTGTAGTACTTTAGTGTTAGTGTTTGATTGTTTATGTCATGTTTGTTTAAAAAAAAAAGGTTCAATAAAGATATTGTGGAAAAAAAAAGAGATTCAGCTCACTGGCTCTCTCATGGCTGCCCACTGTCTGTCTGTCCCTCCCCTTACACCCAGTGATGTTTTTCATTCCAGACCACAGCTCTCTTATATTCTTCTGCTGTAGTTTATCCTCCAACTTCCTCCTGTAGTTGTCTTTACACCTCCTCAGCATCTCTCTCAGTTCATGCTGTACTCTCCTTAGTTCTTCCCAGTCTCCAGACCGAAAAGCCCTCTTTTTCTTGCTAAGAAGTGCTTTCAGGTCACTGGTGATCCATGGTTTGTTGTCGGGGGAACAGCACACAGTCTGAGCTGGTATGGCTGTGTTTTCACAGAATCTGATGTATTCTGTGATGCAGTCAATCATGTTGTCTGTGTCCTCCCTGTGTGGCCCACAGAGTACATCTCAGTCCGCTGTCTCGAAGCAGTCCTGTAATGCATCAGCAGCCTCCTGTGCCCACCTCCTCACAGTCCATGTGTGAGCAGGCTGCCTTTGCACAAGCGGAATGTACTTAGGTGATAACAGAACCAGGTTGTGAGCCGATATGCCTTGTGGGAAGGGGGGGGGGGGTTAGAGCTGTGGTGCTGTATGCATCTCTGACATTGGCATGCAGATGATCCAGTGTTTTATTTTCTCTGGTGGGCCAGTCAACAAACTGGTGGAAGTTTGGTCATGTTTTGTCCAGTGAGACATGGTTAAAATCTCCCATGATGGCCATGGATGCGTCAGGGTGCTGGGCCAATAAAGTGGCAGCTGTGGAGCTGATGACGTCACATGACGCTGCTGCATCAGCTGATGGATGAATGTAAACAGCAATTACAACGGCGCACGTGAGCTCTCTCGGCATGTAATAGGGTTGCATACTCAAAGTGAGCAGTTACAATGTCCGGGCTGCAAAGATGTTCTTTCACATACACATGTCCGGGATTACACCATTTTTCATTCACAAAAAGCGCAATTCCTCCTCCTTTCCTTTTACCGCTCCCGATAGCATCCCTGTCCGCCCAGATAGTCTTGAAGCCGTGTAGCGCGACGCTGCTGTCAGGAATGTGTGAGCGAAGCCACGTCTCTGTAAAACACATGATGCTGCTCTCCTTGTATTCTCTCTGCATCCTGATCAGCACTGTGAGCTTGTCCATCTTATTTCCCAGAGACCTCACATTACCCGTGATAAACACTGGTACGGTTAGTTTAAATTTTCTCCTGCTCATTCTAACCTTTCTTCCAGCTCTTTGTCCCCAGCGACTCCTCCTGAGCTCGTCTGGGATTAGGGGCTTAGGTCCATTCAGCGTAAAAAGCTGGTCAGATGTGTAAACAATCCTTTTTACTCCACTGTTCTCCATAGTTACGAGGAAGAAAAATAGCAGGAAAACCAGCAGAAAAGAATATTAAAACTTGGTCCAGTCATTACTCTAGTCTTATTACCCGGCCTTGATAAGAAAGAACACAGTAGAGACAGAATACACTAAATAAAGACACAAAGTTAGGAAAAACGTTAACAAGAGCTGCTGTTACTGGCCGCCATCTATCCAGCGCCAGTAACAGCAGTAAAGTAACGCCAGTAAATCTTGAAGATTTGAGGTTTTTCGCCAAAATTTATAACAATTTTCTTATATTTTCTATTTTTCTCCGTAAATTTATCTAAATTTGCAACCATTTTCCTCAAATTTGTAATTTTCTCTTGTAAAATTGACTTTTCTTGAACATTTGAGACTTTATCATAAATTTGTGGATTATTTTATGGCTAATTTTTGACTATTTTTTAAACAAAATTGCAAGTTTTTTTTTATATAAATCTGAAATAGATTGTGGTAAAATTTTGACTTTTTTTCCTTATCCAATTTACACTTTTGACTATAATTTTGCAGCGCCAGAACAGAACAATAATTTAACCTTGATTTCAAAGAAAGAATATTAATAAAATTATACTTAATGAAATAAATTAACTTAAATTACCAAAGATGTTGTTATTTCTGTTAAAATATTTCTATATATTTATAGTTTTTTAGAAATCTCCACACCACCCAGACAGCAGGAAAAACCTCCCTTATTTTGAAATCCAAATGTTGGCACGTTTAGTTGTCTGAAGGCTGTTGACGGATTAAAGTTATTGACTTTGTGAATTTCGGTCACCTTAACTTGCCAGGTACATAATTCATTCATTCATTCATTCATTCATAATAATGAACATAAATGATTAGTTAATATTGTAGTGGCTGGTGAAATAAATCCTCAGCGATTCAGTCACTCTTGCCTATGAAGTCTAACCACACCTGTTTGTTAAGCGACTCTTCATTACTGTTCCCATTACCAGCAGGTTAAAACCACGATAAATGCCTCCACTGCCTACATACAGTACCTCTTCTGCTTTTTTTTTTTTTAACGTTTAAAGTACTTTAATAAGCGCATGCTCCTCTCGGACAGTGACGCTAGTGAGACACTCTGCCTGCCGACTGGAACAGTCATACAGGCAGGGCACTTCTGAACTCTGCACAGATGACTGTCACGTGCATTGTTCGTGAGTGCGCTTGTGGACCGTCATTCCTTTATATTTTTTTCTTAAATTTGTATTTCCTTACTGTGGCGGCATAACTTCAAGGGTGGCGTCCCGGCATGCGGAAATGTTACCAGAGGAAACCCTATATGCCGAATGTATTTAAGGGCCCCTTTACACAGCAGAGCGATCACTGAGAGGTTGGGTCAATTTTTGATGGTTAGAATCATTTTCGGGTGGTGGTTATGTCTGGAAATAGGACAGCGGAGGCAGGAGCTGTACTGAACGATGACTTTACTAACAACAGACACAGGTGGTACACGTGTCGGGGTAATAGCTATAAGCTAGTACTAAAGTGGCACAGGCTGTGGTTGGCTTGGAGATGAGGAACCAAAGAGGACAACTGCCGCCATCAGACTCCTAGTATAGGCATGGCATGGTGATGTCACGTCGTGCATACGTCCCCACGTCCGTGCTGCCTATTGTAAACATGTCAATATCTAACACTTACTTCCCCCTTGAAAAACTCAAAAACATTATAAGCATTTCAAATCACAGCAGCTCTCTTTTTTACAAGAACAGAACCTGGGCCACAAGGTAGCCCACCGGTTGACCCTGCATGACAGCATGGAATATTCTGCCACTTTAAAGCAGTCGTGCCCTGCTGAAAAGAGCTGAACACAGTCACCGCTGAGATTACAGGTTGGGGCCCCCTGGAAGACTCTCATGAGCATGGCCCTGGAGGCGCTGAGCGCGGCGGGTCTGGTAGTCCCGCTGTAAAGTCCCAGTCCAGGTCCCACACTGACTGGATCAGCTCCTGAGCAGCTGATCTCACCCTTTGCAGATGGCTGGCGTGCCATCTCCATCCACTGGCCAGCTGGAAAGTGGCCGGCCCCAACTGGGCAACAATTCTCATCTGCAATGATGAGACCCCCTGTGTGTCCAGGCATCCGGATCGATGGACCCAAACCCATTCCAGCATGGCGAACGGCGATCGGTTCCGCCGCACACGGCGTTGCTGTTGTGGAAACATACCCTTCATGTCGGCGGGACGTGCCTCCGGTTGGCCTTGTCCCACTGGATCCCGCTGGGACATGAACTCTCCGTCCTGCTGCCCCGTGGCGGTCCCTTGTTGTCTACGCTCAGATACAGGACGAGTCCAGTTTCTGCCTGGGTGGTGGTTCCTCTTTTCAAGAAGGGGGGACCGGAGGGTGTGTTTCAACTTTAGAGGGCTCACACTCCTCAGCCTCCCTGGGAAGGTCTATGCCAAGGTACTGGAGAGGAGAGTCTGGCCATTGGTTGAACCTCAGATTCAAGAGGAGCAATGTAGTTTTCGTCCTGGCTGTGGCACATCGGACCAGCTCTTTATCCTCTCGAGAATCCTCGAGGGTTTATAGGAATTTGCCCAACCAGTTTACATGTGTTTTGTGGACTCGGAGAAGGCATTTGACCACATTCCTTGTGTTTTTTTTGTGGGGGGGTGCTTCGGGAGTACGGGGCATCAGGCTTGTTGTTACAAGCTCGCCGGTCTCTATACGACCGTTGTGAGAGTTTGGTTCGTATTGCCAACACTCGGTCGGACTCATTCCCAGTGAGAGTTGGACTCTGCCAGGGCTGCCATTTGTTACCAATCCTGTTCATAATTTTTGTGGACAGGATTTCTAGGTGTAGCCAGGGAACGGAGGATGTCATGCTCGGTGACCACAGGATCTCATCTCTTCTGTTTGCAGATGATGTTGTCCTGTTGGCTTCATCCAGCAATGACCTACAGGTCTTACTGGGATGGTTTGCTGCTGAGTGTGAAGCGGCTGGGATGAGAATCAGTACCTCCAAGTTCGAGTCCATGGTCCTCAGCTGGAAAAAGGTGGATTGTCCTCTCCGGGTTGGGGACAAGCTCCTGCCCCAAGTGGAGGAATTTAAGTATCTTGGGGTCTTATTCACAAGTGAGGGGAAAATGGTGCGAGAGATTGACAGATGGATTGGAGCAGCATCTGCAGTGATGCAGACGTTGTACCGGTCTGTCGTGATGAAGACGGAGCTGAGCTGAGTGGAGATCATTGATAGATCAAAAGTTGGCCAGATCTCTAAACAATCTCTCAATGATCTCCCCCCGTGTGTAAAGGGGTATTAGTTCTAAATTTATATACTTTAAATTGTAATTGGAGTTTTTGACATTTCTCATTCTCTGCTAATGTTAATATAAATTTTGGTTGAATTTTTTACATTATCATTCAAGGGTTGATTTATTTGGGTGAGTTATAGATTGCACTGTATATAGGCCAATCAGGCATGCGGATGAGCATTCTCGTTTGGTTCTGGTGATTGTCAAGGCATCATGCCAAACAGTTTTTGACAGTCAACAGAAGTGTACACTTGGATCTACCTTGTGACAAAGCATGGTGAGCGAATAAACAAGAAATATGACTCTGTTTCTATGAGTACAGAAAATCTGTCATGAAGTTTAAATGTGGACATGTGTCAATATAGCATCCCTCACAGTCCAACTTTAGCCCCAACAAACTGCTGTGTGCGTCTGGGACTGAGGTCAGTGCTGACTGGATACCAATTCAGCATCATGCATGAACAAAGAGAAGCTAACAAAAGAGGCAACTGTCACCAAACGAAGAGCATAGGGAAGATCTAATGCCACTCTGTGGAGAGGAACTGTCAAATTGACTGTGTGGCATATTCAGCCAGCGCTTGCAAGCAATGCGAACGGCAGGAGGGCACGAGCATTCGTGATGCCAGCTAGAACTCTACAGAGTGACCATGAGTCAGCAGGGACCTCTGTGCAGGCTGGATGTCCTGTGTAGTCCACTCTTCTTTTCTGCAATCGCGTTTCCTCACTCTGGTCCTCAGTCCTCAGCCATGTTTTAACTAAGCCTATTATTACCTGAGGAGGTGGGAGGGTGGGCAGGGTGGGAGGAGGTGGGCTCTGGGATGGGTTGGGAGTCAGGTGGATGGATGCCTCGGACGAGAGTGGGGACGGGGGGGAGGACTCTCTTTGACTTTTTATTATTTTGTTTGTGTTTTATCTGTAATTTGTTTTTAACTGTAAAGCACTTTAAGCTGCACTTTGTTGTATGAAAGGTGCTATATAAATAAAGTTTAAAGTTGAACAACAATGGCAGCATTGTTAATTTCTTTCCAATTTGATTCCAATGGTATATAGTGCCTCATCACAATAGAGGCCCATCTCAGGGTGCTAAAACAGTCTATACGTATGGAATCACACAATACATAATTCAGCGAAACACCCCACAACTCAAATTACACCCCTATGAACAAGCATTAGCCAACAGTAGGATGGAAAAACCTCCCTTATAGAAAGAAACTTCTGGCAGAACCAGGTTCAGGGAGGGGTAGCCATCTGCCATGACTGGTTTAAGGATGTTGGGAGAGAGAAGAAGAAAAAACAGACTAGACATAACATTCACACAAACAAGAGTAACAATGCAAATACCATACAACTAGAAAACATTCATACAAATAAAACATGTGCAAAGTCAAACCAAAAGCATACTGGTCCAATCCATTCCATTTGTCATATTTCATACATAATCATTTCTGTATAATGTCAGTGTATTTTAAACAATGCAACATGTTTGTTTTGATGCACTGCATCACAATCAAACCTGTCAAATGATTATGTCATGAAGAAAACCTCTGGTAATGGATGGCTTCTACCCACACAATGAAGACACTGTGGGTGAGACACAATCAAGCCGTATTAAAGTTTCCATCACATAAGGTTTACCCATAATTCCATCAGTGTAAACTGGGCTTATTACCTCCGCCAAGGAGGTAATGTTTTTACCGGCTTTTGTCTGTCTGTCTGTCTGTTACCAACATAACTCAAAAAGCTATGACCGGGATTTGACGAAATTTTCAGGAACGGTGTTGTAATGGCACGGGGCACAGATGATTAGATTTTGGTGATGATCTGCACCTGCTACCTCCACCAAGGGCTTTTTTGTATTTGTGCAGCAGGACTTACACAAACACTACTGGATGGATTTTGGATGAAATTATCACCACAGGGAGGTTCTTGGCCAACAGAGGAACCCCATTACATTTTGGTGATGATCTCGGGAATGCATACCTCAGCCAAGGCTCTTCTTACAGTGTGTCACCCACAATACTCCCAAAACTAATGGACAGATTTTGATACAATTTTCACACCAGTGGTCTAGGCCCTACACAAAACCCATTACATTTTGGAGGTGATCCATGAGACACTGAAGGAGCCTTGGCGAGGTATGCGCTCTCTGAGTGCTTTTCTAGTTTGTAAATGTGATGGATGCTCCTTTATCCCAAGGTCAGTCAGACCTCTTGTTCCTGTGTCACATCTGACCTTGCACAAGAAGATTCACCTTCCTTCCTTTATATTATTTTCCCACCTGTTTAGCACTAGTATCCTCATTAAATGTTATTTTAGAGTGGATAAATAAAATATTTCAGGAACAGACCATCGTCAGTGAGCCCTATGCTCTGTACAAACAGGAGCTCTACAGTGTACTGGTTACTTTAACAGCTCAGCATTTCTCTGAGCATCCAGTTCAAATCCTGTTCATGTTGATCCAGCTGAATTTGACTGTAGGAAAACCAGCAGGTTCAGCCACTCATATATTATAGACTCTTTCCAACAGTCAGGTGCTCCCTATTCAAATGTGTCACTGAAAACAAAGACTGAGCAAACACCACACATTCACCAATAGTAAAAGGATCAAACCATCAAATGTTTGTAATGTTTACAGCACAGTCAGTATGTGGCCAGTCGGGATGCACCAATTATGAAACTTTGGGTAGATACTGATAATTACAGTTAATATAACTATCTAGCCATTGGTTGGTTTTTTTGTTTTTTTTTTACATCTGCCCCCCCCCCCACCTTTATGCCAGGGAAACACAGAAATATGCATTATCATAAAGAGCTTTGTAGCAGGGTTTGATATACACTGATGATGAACAAATTGTAATTTGACTCTGATCAATTTTTTTTTTTTTTTTCAGGAATGATAGACGTTGAGGTCAAGGTCAGAAGTCAGCATTTCCATAAATCCTGTAGATCCGATAATGACTGATAGAAGTGATGTAGGCTTTTCAAATATCATTGTTGTATCTAAGAAGACAAATACTTGGATGGCTTACACCCTTACCTGACTATGGGTTTTGGGGTCAAAAGGTCAAGGTCGGCATTTCCTATGCACTGATACTATACAACGAGTAAAGCAAGCGCCACCAAACTTTGTACCACACGGTTCACCGTGGATCCCTGACCTACCACTATGGGTTGTATAAAACTATTTTTGCTGTATAGTCATGCCACTGTTACCGAACAGCGAGAAGGTTCTAGGTTCAAATCCCCAGGCTGGCAGGGGTGGGAATCTTTCTGTGTGGAGTTTGCATGTTCCTTCTGTGCTGCGTGGGTTTGCTCCAGGTGCTCCGGTTTCCTCCCACAATCCAAAGACATGTGTGTTAGGTTAATTGGTGACTCTAAATTATCCCTAGATTCTGTCTCCTATAGGCCCTTAGAATAGAGTGCTAGTGAAGCCCTTTGAGTGGTCTTGAGACTAGAAAAGTGCGATAGAAGTACAGGTCCTTATTTGATTCTAACCTAATAATTATATATACACATGGACAAAATTGTTGGTACCCCCTCTGTTAATGAAAGAAAAAACCCACAATTGTAACAGAAATAACTTGAATCTGACAAAAGTGGTGATAAATAAAAATTCTATGAAAATTAACCAATGAAAATCAGACGATGCTTTTGAATTGTGGTTCAACAGAATTATTTTAAAAAAACAAACTCATGAAACAGGCCTGGACAAAAATGATGGTACCCCTAGAAAGATTGAAAATAATGTGACCATAGGGACATGCTCAACCAAGATGTGTCCTCTAATTAACATCACAGGTGTCTACAAACTTGTAATCAGTCAGTCGGCCTATTTAAAGGGTGACAAGTAGTCACTGTGCTGTTTGGTGACATGGTGTGCACCACACTAAACATAGACCAGAGGAAGCAAAGGAGAGAGTTGTCTCAGGAGATTAGAAAGAAAATTATAGACAAGCATGTTAAAGGTAAAGGCTATAAGACCATCTCCAAGCAGCTTGATGTTCCTGTGACTACAGTTGCACATATTATTCAGAAATTTAAGATCCACGGGACTGTAGCCAACCTCCCTGGATGTGGCCGCAGGAGGAAACTTGATCAAAAATGGAAGAGACGGATAATACGAATGGTAACAAAAGAGTCCAGAACAACCTCTAAACACATTCAAGGTGAACTCCAAGGTCAAGGTACATCAGTGTCAGATCGCACCATCAGTCGTTGTTTGAGCCAAAGTGGACTTCATGGGATACGACCAAGGAGGACACCACTGTTGAAAACAAATCATAAAAAAGCCAGACTGGAATTTGCCAAACTGCATGTTGACAAGCCACAAAGCTTCTGGGAGAATGTCCTATGGACAGACGAGACAAAACTGGAACTTTTTGGCAAGGCACATCAGCTCTTTGTTCACAGACGCAAAAATGAAGCATACCAAGAAAAGAACACTGTCCCTACTCTGAAACATGGAGGAGGTTCTGTTATGTTCTGGGGCTGCTTTGCTGCATCTGGCACAGGGTGTCTTGAATCTGTGCAGGGTACAATGAAATCTCAAGACTATCAGGTATTCTAGAGAGAAATGTGCTGCCCAGTGTCAGACAGCTTGGTCTCAGTCACAGGTCATGGGTCTTGCAACAGGATAATGACCCAAAACACACAGCTAAAAACAACCAAGAATGGCTAAGAGCCAAACATTGGACTATTCTAAAGTGGCCTTCTATGAGCCCTGATCTAAATCCTATTGAACATCTGTGGAAGGAGCTGAAACATGCCGTCTGGAGAAGGTACCCTTCAAACCTGAGACAACTGGAGCAGTTTGCTCATGAGGAGTGGGCCAAAATACCTGCTGAGAGGTGCAGAAGTCTCACTGACAGTTACAGAAATCGTTTGTTTGCAGTGATTGCCTCAAAAGGTTGTGCAACAAAATATTAAGTTAAGGGTACCATCATTTTTGTCCAGGCCTGTTTCATGAGTGTGTTTTTTAAAATAATTCTGTTGAACCACAATTCAAAAGCATTGTCTGATTTTCATTGGTCAATTTTCATAGGATTTTTATTTATTACCACTTTTGTCAGATTCAAGTTATTTCTGTGACCATTGTGGGTTTTTCTTTCATTAACAGAGGGGGTACCAACAATTTTTGTCCACAGCTGTATAATGGCAGCGCAGTGGCAGAGTGGTTAGCACTGCAGCAGCACAGCAACTCACCCTTGGTCGGGGGATCCTGGGTTCAATCCCAGCCCCTGACCACCAGTGATCTGTGTGGAGTTTGCATGGTCTCCCTGTGTCTGCGCGGATTTCTCTGGTTTTCTCCCACATGCCAAAAAACAAACATGCAAGTTAGGTTAATTGAAGACTCTAAAGTGGCCCCAGGTGTGAATGGTGAAAGGGCTGGGCACCACACCAGTGGATGCCCTGTAATTTCCCCACTGTGGGACTAATAAAGGAATCTAAATCTGAAAAGTTGAAAACTTCTGCTTCAAACATACTTGGATCCCATTAATTTGAAATATACTAAATAAATAATAGTTAAGTTTAAGCCACTTTCATTGTCCATGATGGAAACTGAATTGAAAATTAAAATGACAAAATAGACAGATAAAAATGAATAAATAAAAAGAAGTTGCAAGCAAATATGTTAGAATGACATTGCGCCGATACTGAATAAGCAATGTGTTTCAAAACTTGGCATTACTGAGTGCTTCACTATTTAGTCCAACTGAAAAACATTTTTCCTAAAACATGAATTAAATTTGAATAAAATTATTATAAAATAAAAAACATTATATCTAAAAATAAATTGAAATATAAAAAAGAGATGTTAGTATTGCATTTTTCACACAGGATCTGGCATTTGTTTCCAACCATCCATCCATCTTCTATCGCTTAATCCTTTTCAGGTCGTGGGGGAGCTGGAGCCGATCCCAGCATGTTTTGGGCGAGAGGCAGGGTACACCCTGGACAAATCACCAGTCCATCACAGGGCCAACACAGAGAGACAGACAACCATTCACTCTCACATTCATATCTAAGGACAATTTAGAATCCCCAGTTGACGCCAATTAACCTAACTTGCATGTCTTTGGTCTGTGGGAGGAAACTGGAGTACCCAGAGAAAACGCACGCAGACATGGGGAGAACATGCAAACTCCACACAGATGAGTCACCGATGGTCAGGGGGTGGGATCGAACCCACGATGGTCAGGGGTGGGACTGAATCCATGACCTTCTTGCTGTGCTGCCACAGTGCTAACCACTGTGCCACAGAGTTGCCCTGTTTTGTTTCCATTAAACACAAATTATTAGGGGTTGTTTTCCCCTCATGGATCGCCACCTTATCATGGTGGGGGGTTTGCGTGCCCTAGTGTTCCCAGCAGCTATGTTGTCCGGGGAAATTTGCCTCTGGTAGGATCACCCAAGATAAACTGGTCCTGGGTGAAGGGCCAGACTAAGGACGATCCAACAGACTCGCATGATGAATGCTACAACAAGAATTCAGTGCACCCCACCCGGTATGGGGTTACCGGGGCCCCACCCTGGAGTCAGGCCTGGGGGAGGGGCTCGATGGCTAGTGTCTGGTGGCCAGGTTTCTGCCCATGGGACCTGGCCGGGCTCAGCCCGAAGGAGTTACATGGGTCCGCCCTCCAGTGGGTTCACCACCTGCAGAAGGGACCATGGGGGTCCGGTGCTATGTGGATCAGGTGGCGGTCAAAGGGGGAGACCTTGGCGGTCTGATCCCAAGCTTCCTAAACTGGCTTCTGGGATATGGAATGTCACCTCTCTGGTGGGGAAGGAGCCTGAGCTGGTGCATGAGGTTGAGAGATACTGACTAGATATAGTCGGCCTCACCTCAACACACAGCTCCGGTTCCAGAACCAGTCTCCTGGAGAGGTGCTGGAGCTTGGCCTACTCTGGAGTTTCCCCAGGCGAGAGGCGACGAGCAGGGGTGGGTATTCTTGTATCCCCCCCACCTTGCTGCCTCTATATTGGAGTTTTCCCCGATGGACAAAAGGGTTGTTTCCCTGCGCCTTCGGGTTGGGAAACAGGTCCTGACCATCATTTGTGCCTATGCACCAAATGATGGTTCAGAGTACCCACCCTTTTTGGAGTCTCTGACTGGGGTGCTGGAGAGTGCTCCTCTTGGAGACTCCATTGTCCTACTGGGGGACTTCAATGTGCATGTGGGCAACGACAGTGAAACCTGGAGGGGGGTGATTAGGAGGAACAGCCTGCCCGAACTGAACCCGAGTGGTGTTCAGTTATTGGACTTCTGTGCTAACCACAGTTTGTCCATAAAAAACACCTTGTTCAAGTATAAGGGTGTCCATATGTGCACCTGGCACCAGGACACCCTAGGTCACAGATCGATTTTGTTATTGTGTCATCAGACCTGTGACTGTACGTCTTGGACACTGGGGTAAAGAGCGGTGCAGAGCTGTCAACTGATCACCACCTGGTGGTGAGTTGGGTCCGATGGCAGGGGAGGATGCCATTCAGATCTGGTAGACCCAAACTTATAGTGAACGTGTGTTGAGAACGTCTGGCTGAGGCCCCTGTCCGGGAGGTCTTCAACTCCCACCTCCGGAAGAACTTCAACCACATTCCAGGGGAGTCTGGAGACATGAAGTCTGAATGGCCCATGTTCTCTACCTCCATTGTTGAAGAGCTGCGACCGCAAGGTCGTCTGGGCATTTCATGGTGGCAACCCCCGAACCAAGTGGTGGACACCAGTGGTGAGGGGAGCCATTAAGATGAAGAAGGAGTCCTATCAAGCTTGGTTGGCTTGTGGGACTCCGGAAGCAGCTGAGGTGTACCGGCAGGCCAAGCAGAGTGCAACTCGGGTGGTTGCTGAAGCAAAAACTCGGGTATGGGAGGAGTTTGGTGAAGCCATGGAAAAAGACTTTTGGTTGGCCTCAAACAGATTCTGGCAAACTGTCCGGCGGCTCAGGAGGGGGAAGCAGCTCCCTGTCCACACTGTGTATGCTGCGGATGGGATACTGCTGACTTCGACTGGGGCTATTGTCGGGCGGTGGAAGGAATACTTCGAGAATCTCCTCAATCCCACTGACATGCCTTCCATAGAGGAAGCAAGGCTTGCGGATGAGGGGACGACTCGCCCATCACAGGGGCTGAGGCCGCCAAGGTAGTTAAAAATCTCTTTGGTGGCCGGGCCTCGGGGACGGACGAGATTCTCCCTGAGTACCTCAAGGCCCTGTATGTTGTAGGGCTGTCATGGTTGACACGCCTCTGCAACATTGCAGGGAGGTCGGAGGCAGTGCCGTTGGCATAGCAAACAGGGGTGGTGGTTCTTCTCTTCAAAAAAGGGGACCGGAAGGTGTTTTCCAAATTTAGAGGGATCACACTCCTCAGCCTCCATGGGAAGGTCTATGCCAAGGTACTGGAGCGGAGAGTCTGGCCATTCGTCAAACTTCGGATTCAGGAGGAGCAATGTGGTTTTGTCCTGGCCGTGGCACATTGGACCAGCTCTTTACCCTCTCGAGAATCCTCGAAGGTTCATGGGCGTTTGCCCAACCAGTTTACATGTGTTTTGTGGACTTGAAGAAGGCATTTGACCATGTCCTTTGTGGTTTTTTGTGGTGGGTGCTTCGGGAGTATGGGGTATCGGGCTTGTTGTTACAAGCTATTCGGTCTCTGTACATCTGTTGTGAGAGTTTGGTTCGTATTGCCAACACTCGGTCGGACTCGTTCCCAGTGAGAGTTGGACTCCACCAGGGCTGCCATTTGTCACCGATCCTGTTCATAATTTTTATGCACAGGATTTCTAGACACCGGCAGGGAACAGAAGGTGTCATGCTTGGTGACCACAGGATCTCATCTCTGTTGTATGCAGATGATGTTGTCCTGCTGGCTTCATCAAGCAATGACCTACAGGTCTTACTGGGATGGTTTGCTGCTAAGTGTGAAGCAGCTGGGATGACAATCAGTGCCTCCAAGTCCGAGTCCATGGTCCTCAGCCGGAAAAAGGTGGATTGTCCTCTCTGGGTTGGGGACAAGCTCCTGCCCCAAGTGGAGGAGTTTAAGTATCTTGGGGTCTTATTCAAGAGTGAGGGGAGAATGGAGCGAGAGATTGACAGACGGATCGGAGCAGCATCTGCAGTGATGCGGACATTGTACCAGTCTCTTGTGGTGAAGAGGGAGCTAAGCTCTAAGGCAAAGCTGTCGATTTACCAGTCAATCTACGTTCCTACCCTCACCTATGGTCATGGGCTTTGGGTAATGACCGAAAGAACGAGATTGTGGATACAAGCGGCTGAAATGAGCTGGATTCACCCTCAAGATAGGGTGAGGAGCTCAGTCATCCAGGAGAGACTCAGAGCAGAACCACTGCTCTTCCACATTGAAAGGCGCCGGTTGAGGTGGTTTGGGCATCTGATCAGGATGCTTCCTGGACGCCTCCCACTTGAGGTGTTTTGAGCACGTCCCACTGGAAGGAGATCCCGGGGCAGATCCAGGACTCACTGGAGAGACTATGTCTCCCAGCTGGTCTGGGAATGCCTTGGTGTCCTCTCTGAAGAGCTGAAGCAGGTGGCTGGGGAGAGGGAAGTCTGGGCTTCTCTGCTTGAACTGCTGCCTCCGTGACCCGGACCTCGGAAAAGCGGTAGAAGATGGATGGATGGATGGATGGACAAATTACTTTTATAAATTTATTAATACAGTACATTAGTCTATGGCTGGAACACTAAAAACACCGCATGTGTCCGGTTATGGCGGCCACGTAGGAAGACGTGTTTCACACTGTTCTGCTCCTAAAAATAAAAAGTTTATGGAACAAAAACCCATCCCAGCGTTTAGACGCGGATATGGTAAAGACCAAGGCTGGGAAATTAGGTGGAGGAAAAAGCAATTTGACAAAACAACCCAAGCTAACAGACTTCCACGCTCGAGGCGAAACAGAAAAAACTCCAGAGACGATGGTGGAGGATGTAGCCAGCGGCGGAGCGGGAACTGCTGAAGAGGGGACAAACACAGTGCTCACTGCCATCAACTCCATGAGAACAGAGTTTTCGTCTAAATTTGATGGAATTATAGCAGCGATAGAAGGAATGAGAAAGGAAATAAATGACTGTTTGGAGCGAGTATCGCAGGCGGAGCTCCGAATTTCAAGTGCTGAAGATGACGTCACCAGCCTACAATCAAAGTTGCAAACACTGGAATTAAAATGGAAATGTCTGGAAGATAACGTCCTGGACTTGGAATCTCGCTCGCGACGGAATAATTTGAGGCTGGTGGGCCTCCCGGAGGCAGCGGAGGGACGGGACCCGTGTTCCTTTTTGGAAAAGTGGATTCCAGAAGCGCTGAACAACGTGGATCTGCAGTCATCGGTCGTCTTAGAGAGTGCTCACCGAATCGGCCCACCGAGAGATAATAAGACACCACCGAGGACGCTGATTATGAAGTTCCTCAACTACAGAGACAAGATGACGGTCACCAACGCGGCGCGAGCTAAAGGGGAAATTAAATACCAGGATCAACAGGTGCGGTTCTACCCCGATTTGGCCACAGGAATTCAACAATTAAGGAGGCAGTTCGACCCCGCCCGCAAAGAGCTGCACAACCTCAGGATTTGTCACGGAGTGATTCATCCAGCAAGACTGCTGGTAACACATAAGAGGAGAACCCACACCTTCAAGACTCCTCAAGAGACGCAGGAGCTCATCAAGCAGATCCAAAAGGAGACTGGTGGGAGCTAAGCATGAACATGACAAAGGTAGAACATTTAAGCATTTGTACAGACATCTGATTGATCTGAAACATATACAGTGGGGTAATAAAGTATTTAGTCAGCCACCAATTGTGCACGTTCTCCCACTTAAAAGATGAGAGAAGTCTCCAATTTTCATCATAGGTATACCTCAACTATGAGAGACAAAATAAGAAAAAAAAAATCCAGAAAATCACATTGAAGGATTTTTAATGAATTAATTGGTAAATTCCTCGGTAAAATAAGTATTTGGTCAATAACAAAAGTTCATCTCAATACTTTGTTGTATACCCTTTGTTGGCAATGACAGAGGTCAAACGTTTTCTGTAAGTTTTCACAAGGTTTTCACACACTGTTGCTGGTATTTTGGCCCATTCCTCCATGCAGATCTCCTCTAGAGCAGTGATGTTTTGGGGCTGTCGCTGGGCAACACAGACTTTCAACTCCCTCCAAAGATTTTCTATGGGGTTGAGATCTGGAGACTGGCTAGGCCACTCCAGGACCTTGAAATGCTTCTTACGAAGTCACTCCTTCGTTGCCCGGGCAGTGTGTTTGGGATCATTGTCATGCTGAAAGACCCAGCCACGTTTCATCTTCAATGCCCTTGCTGGTGGAAGGAGGTTTTCACTCAAAATCTCACGATACATGGCCCCATTCATTCTTTCCTATACATGGATCAGTCGTCCTGGTCGCTTTGCAGAAAAACAGCCCCAAAGTATGATGTTTTCACCCCCATGCTTCACAGTAGGTATGGTGTTATTTCTCCTCCCAACACGACAAGTTGAGTTTTTACCAAAAAGTTCTATTTTGGTTTCATCTGACCATATGACATTCTCCCAATCCTCTTCTGGATCATCCAAATGCTCCCTAGCAAACTTCAGATGGGCCTGGACATGTACTGGCTTAAGCAGGGGGACACGTCTGGCACTGCAGGATTTGAGTCCCTGGCGGCGTAGTGTGTTACTGATGTAGCCTTTGTTACTTTGGTCCCAGCTCTCTGCAGGTCATTCACTAGGTCCCCCCATGTGGTTCTGGGATTTTTGCTCACCGTTCTCGTGATAATTTTGACCCCACGGGGTGAGATCTTGCGTGGAGCCCCAGATCGAGGGAGATTATCAGTGGTCTTGTATGTCTTCCATTTTCTAATAATTGCTCCCACAGTTGATTTCTTCACACCAAGCTGCTTACCTATTGCAGATTCAGCCTTCCCAGCCTGGTGCAGGTCTACAATTTTGTTTCTGGTGTCCTTTGACAGCTCTTTGGTCTTGGCCATAGTGGAGTTTGGAGTCTGACTGTTTGAGGTTGTGGACAGGTTTTCTTTTATACTGATAACGAGTTCAAACAGGTGCCATTAATACAGGTAATGAGTGGAGGACAGAGGAGCCTCTTAAAGAAGAAGTTACAGGTCTGTAAGAGCCAGAAATCTTGCTTGTTTGTAGGTGACCAAATACTTATTTTACTGAGGAATTTACCAATTAATTCATTAAAAATCCTTCAATGTGATTTTCTGGATTTTTTTTTTTCATTTTGTCTCTCATAGTTAAGGTATACCTCTGATGAAAATTGGAGACCTCTCTCATCTTTTAAGTGGGAGAACTTGCACAGTTGGTGGTTAACTAAATACTTTTTTGCCCCACTGTAATATGTCTACAAAATACAGACTGTATTAAAAAAAAAGCTATGATGTACAAAGTTGCTATAAAACTTTGAAGTTATGTTGAAAAAACTACAGAAGAGAGTTAATGTCATAAAATCATAAAAATAGTAGAGTCAGGGTGATTGAGAGGAGAAAGAGAGAGTGGTTTGACTGATCCTTGCAGGTGTGGAACAGTCACTAGCTATAACGGGAGATGGAATTTTTTTTTATTTTGGGGGGTTTACCACGAATGTGGGGAAGGGGAATTTGTTTTTGTTTAGTTTGTAGGATGAATGTTCTATCATCCATGTTTTTGCTTCTCTGTAAGAGTATGTTCATATTGCAAGGTAATCTCAAAATCCTTATTGATCATAGATCAAAGCGTTAATCTTAATTTAACTTCATGGAATTGCAGAGGTCTACAAAATCTTAAAAAACTTAAACAAGTTATGAATAAAATAAAAGACAGATTCAAAAATTGTATTTTTACAAGAAACTCATCTATTAGAGGAGGATGTAAAAAGAATTAGGAGAAGATGACAAGGTAATGTGTTCACCTCATCATTTTCATCCCGAGCCAGGGGAGTTATGACTCTCATACATAAAACAGTCCCATTTCAAATGAAAAATGTAATTACAGACAAATTTGGAAGATATCTAATCATCCAAGGATCTTTGTTATTAGAAAATATAAATCTGGTGAACTTATACGGCCCCAATACTGATGATCAAAACTTCTTTGTTAATTTATTCCTCACTTTATCATCACTTACAGGGCAACATATAATAGCAGGGGATTTTAATTGTACATTGAATCCCAGTATAGATAGATCAACAGGATTGGACTGTACGCACAATGGATGTAGGATGACCATTAATCATTTTATGAAAGAACTGAGATTGCTAGATATATGGAGAGAAATGAAACCACAAGTCAAAGCTTATTCTTGTTATTCTAATACCTATAAGACATTCTCACGTATTGACTATTTTTTGATCTCTACAGAATTAAGGTCCAAGATTCAAAACTGTTTCTATGATAATATTGTCATCTCTGATCATGCACCCTGCTGTCTAATATATGTAGATAAGAAATTGACAAAGGACCCAGTTAGGTGGCATTTTCAACATAAATGGCTTCAGGATGAGGAATTTGTTAAGTACATAGAAAAACAGATAGATGAGATCTTTGATATCAATACTACACAAACACCGGCATGTATAAAGTGGGAGGCTTTCAAAGCTTTTATTAGGGGGCATATTATTAGTTATACAGGTTTAAAATCTAAGAAGACCCGAGAGGAGAGAGTCCAATTGGAACGTAAAATAAAAATCCATCAAGAAAGGGCTGCATGGTGGCGCAGTGGTTTAGCACTGTGGCAGCACAGCTTTACCCTTGGCCGGGGGATCGCGGGGATCATGAGGTTGTGGGTTCGATCCCAGCCCCCGACCAACAGTGAGCTGTGTGGAGTTTGCATGTTCTCCCTGTGTTGCGTGGGTTTACTCCGGGATTTCTCCGGTTTCCTCCCGCATACCAAAAACATGTAGGTTTAGGGCGCTCGCGCACGCAGCGACCAGCAGCCGGTGGCTTGTCACCAGACTGCAAACCAAGTCTACCTACGGGTACAAATAAGTAACAAAAAAAAAAAAAAAAAGGTGTATGCAGGAAGTAACCCACAGTTAGAGAACGAATTACTGATTCTGAGAGCTGAATATGACAAAAAATCAGCGAATAGAGCTGCCTCAAGTCTTCTAAGATTAAAGCAAACTTTTTATGAACAAGGTGAAAAATCAGGAAAATTATTGGCATGGCAGATTAAACAATTAGAATCTAAAACACCAATTACCAGTATTATAAGTAACGGACAGGTAGTTATAGATCCTTTAGAAATTAATAGTGCCTTTAGAGATTATTATGGAAAACTATATGATACAAAAAATGAAACTGACTTAACAAAATTAAATGGGTTTTTGGGTGGATTATCTATACCAGGGGTGTCAAACTCATTCCATGGAGGGCCAAGACCCTACATGTTTTGCTTCTACCCAGTGTCATCAGCAGGTGTTTTCACTCATCAGCAATCAGTGGGAAGAAATTCAGTGAAATCACCTGTTGAAGACACTGGGTGGAGGTAAAACCTGCAGGGTCTTGGCCCTCCATGGAATGAGTTTGACACCTGTGATCTATACCATGTATTCCAAATGAAAACGGGGAGATACTGGAGTCTAAAATTAGTCAAGAAGAAGTTGGGCAAGCCATTGATAATATGAAATCAGGAAAAAGAGCAGGACCAGATGGTCTTCCAGTTGACCTCTATAAAAAATTTAAGACTAAATTAATAAAACCACTGTTGGAAATGGTTTTAGAAGCATTTCAAAATGGTAATTTACCACTATACATGAATAATGCCTTAATTATACTGTTACCAAAACCAGGTAAACCCCCTAATAAATGTGAAAACATGAGACCAATAAGCCTATTAAATGCTGATCTTAAAATAATCTTTAAAATTTTAGCAAAACGACTATAAGAAATATTACCAAATATTATTAACCGAGATCAGAATGGCTTTATAATGGGAAGACAAGGCTTCCATAATGTAAGAAGACTATTTAATATTATTTATTCCAATAAAGAAGCACCAGATAAAGCTCTCTTATCATTGGACGCCGAAAAGGCCTTTGATAGAGTCGAATGGCCCTATCTTTTTGAAGTTCTACAAAGGTCTGGACTTGGAAATAATTTCATAAAATGGGTCCAGATAATATACAATAATGCTACAGCAGAAATCTTAACAAACAGCAATATCTCAAAATCAATAAAAATCAATAGAGGATGTCGACAAGGCTGTCCACTTTCACCCTTATTGTTTACTATGGCAATTAAACCTTTAGCGATGGCAGTACGTTTACATCCACAAATATATGGAATTAAAGTAGGACCAACAGAACATAAAATCTCCCTGTATGCCGATGACATAATTTTGTTTGTGTCGAATTTTTAAAAATCAATTCCGACCTTGTTAAATTTAATAAAGAACTCTGAGGATATATCAGGATATAAAATAAACAAAACAAAATCTTCAATATTAATGCTAAATGAGACCTAGAGAAATCACCCAGCTCCTGAGGTAAACCAATTCAATGTTGTAAATCAGTTTAAATATTTAGGAATTCAAATTTTGCCTAAGCTAGAATCAGTCGCCAATGCCAACTATGAAGCCTTAATGACAGATATTAATGAGTTACTTCAGAGATGGATGCCACTACCAATGTCGATGATCGGGAGAATTAATATACTTAAAAGTAATATCTTACCAAAAATACTTTATTTATTTCAAAACATTCCTTTACCACCACCTTCAGATCTATTTTCAAGAATTAAAAAAAAGTTAGTGGAATTTATATGGAACAATAGGAAGGCTAGATTACGTCCTTACTATATTTACCATTTGATTGTGGAGGTCTGAAATGTCCAAACTTTATGTTGTATTACTGGTCAGCACAACTGAGGTCTATGACATATTATTTTTCATCAAATGATCTTCCTCACTGGACTGAAATGGAATCATACAATTTACCTTTACCTCTTCCCATATTCATATACTCAGACTTGGCTAAAAAACTACAGAAACAAGTTAAAAATCCAATTGTAAAGCACATGATCAAAATATGGTGTGAAACCAAAAAATATTTAAAAGAACCACACTTACTGTCACAATTTAGCCCAATATGGGGTAATCAATATTTTACACCAGGGAGAGCGGATACTGTATATAAAATATGGAATATACAAGGGATTCAAAAGATTCAAGACTTATATTTGTCACGCTCAGATAACATAATGTCTTTTGAAGAACTGAGGATTAAATTCAATCTTAATAGAACACACTTTTTTAAATATCTTCAGCTTAGAAATTTTATTCGATCAAATCAAAATAATGCGCTCACCCGACCTATTTATTCATTTTTGGAAAAAATTTTGATGAAAGATAGTAAGAGAAAGGGTATTATTTCAGAGTTTTACAACTCATTGACACTATACTCAAGTGAAAACTCACAGAAAAGACTGAATTACTGGAAAGAGGACCTGCAAGTTGAAATTTCAGAGGAACAATGGGAAATGGCTTGTGCAGGAGCTCAAACCAAATCAATAAATGTACGTCTTAAACTGATACATTTTAAATGGTTAATGCGGATGTATGTTACACCAGTGGAATTAAATAGATATAACAAAAACATACCAGATACATGCACAAAATGTATGGAAAGTAAAGGAACCCTATTTCATTGTTTATGGGAATGTAGAAAAATCAGAATGTTTTGGGAAGAGGTGAGGGTAGCAATTGAAAAAATAATTTCAAAACGAATCATATTGAACCCTAAACTGTTTTTGTTGGGTCTGTATCCAGAAAAACACCACTTTAATAAGAGTGAAAAAGCATTCATAGACCTCAGTTTGCTTAATGCCAAAAAATGTATTGCACTACTGTGGAAAAAGATTCATAGACCAGATGTGACTCAGTGGTTAAGACAAATGTTAACAAACCTTCCACTAGAAAGAATAACATATATACTGAAATCAAAGGAAAATGTGTTTGAGAATATATGGAGACCTTTCATTGATTATGTAAAGAATTTAAACATAACATCTGAAGAAGAAGGTGAATGATATGTGTGGACCTTGCAAATTCCAAGCTGTTGAATGTATATTATGTATTCTTATATAATAGATTACCTAGACTAAACAGAGGAGCATTGTTGTTGATTTGTGTTTGTTAATGGATGTTGTTGTTGTTTTTATTACACATTTTTTTTTGTTATTGTTCTTTTTAATTTTTAAATTACTTTTGTGTTAGTGTCTGATTGTTTGTGCCATGTTTGTATAAAAAAAAGGTTCAATAAAAAATATTGTGGAAAAAAAAACAAAAAAAACACCACATGCACTCCCTCCAGGATTTTGCAATGTTGCAATCGTATCAATTTATGCGAAATCAGCCAATCAGCGCGACTATTGTGCGACCTTGCAACTTTGTCCAATCACCGCAACTTTCCCGCAATTTTGGCCAATCCTCATCAACTTCCGCCAATTTCACAAACCAAATTTGTCTCTGAGTGGCGCTCAAACGCTCAGTCTAATGAATTAAATGCGTTGCTGCACCGCATTCACTTCTGTGTTTACAGTGAGTATTAACGGAACGCATCAGCAAAAACGGGAGTGTGTGATTTGAAAAAAAACCCACTCACCCACCAGGTTTCCAAAACCGTCCCTTCCTCCGTCTCCTCCAGTCTGCCGGTGAACGTCTCGCCACGTCTCTGTCCTGACCGTGTGCATGAAGTGCTGGGTTTGTGTTGAAAAACAAACAGACTGCCCCAAAAGCACCCCGTCGCAGGAGCACGCATGAGGAGAGACACCATAAAACCACAAACAAAGCGAGCAAATGTAACAGTACAACTAGTGTTTGAACATTTATACATCTTTAGAGGTAAAATCATTACTACATCTTGTCAATGAGCTTTAAAGCAGTGAATCTCTGGCGTGGACACGGACAACACCCCCCCCCTTCCCCCAGTAAATGAAAGATTTGTGTCTGAAGAGACAAGTGTGTGTGTGTCAAGACACACAGCAGACAGGTAGGAGTTAGGCATGGAAAGCGAGAGAATATTATCTGTAAATTTTTTTTAGAAAAACAGACTCCTGTAGACAATACAGAACAACAGAAGAAATTATTTCTTTTTTCCTCTCCGCTCGGTACAGAGTTGTTGGGGATCATAGGGCGTTTTCAAATGAAGGTGCTGCAAATAATTTTCAAATCTCTACTCTTTAACATACATTCAGTGCAATTTAGCCGTTATAATGGATATTGTGTTTATGTTTGTATTTGCTGTTACACAAAACTTTTTCTGTATAGCAGAAGTTTCTGCTTAATTTACAAATCAATCCTGTGCTTTTCTTGAATTGTTATATAGAATATCACTACAGTAAACTGGAAAAACCGACCTGTTTTAAAATTTGTAATTCTTCCCACAACTTTTAGTGCAAAAAAACACTCTCACAACTTTGCAATTTTTATTGCAACTTTTTAAAAAAAAACTCCAGCGAATTAAGGTTTTTTTTGGCTGTAACAATCATAAAAACAACCCGCGAAATGCTGGAGAGACTGACATGCATGCACAATGCACACGATATGTCAGTCATCAACAGACTCAGTTGCAAATGGCTCGTTTGCTGCTTTTTAACTCATATATTTATTACTTTTTCATATAAATTTTGCAACCTTTTAAAAATAAATGTATAATTTTTTCAGATAAAGTTGGGTACTTTTGTCCCATAAATTTGAGGCTTTTTCCTCATAAAATTTGCTATTTTTTTCTCATAAATTTGATACCTTTTCCATGCACATTTGTGACTTTTACATGTCATTTTGGGATTTTTCCTTTCAAAATATGCTGTTTTTTCTAATAAATTTTTAGCATCTTTCCGCTAAATATTCAACTTTTTCCAAATAAAATTTTCAGCTTTTATCCCTCTTAAATTTGTGATTTTTCTACATAAATGTGCAGCTTTATATATACACTACCGTTCAAAAGTTTGGGGTCACCCAGACAATTTTGTGTTTTCCATGAAAAGTCACACTTTTATTTACCACCATGAGTTGTAACATGAATAGAAAATATAGTCAAGACATTGACAAGGTTAGAAATAATGATTTGTATTTGAAATAATAATTTTTTCCTTCAAACTTTGCTTTCGTCAAAGAATCCTCCATTTGCAGCAATTACAGCATTGCAGACCTTTGGCATTCTAGCTGTTAATTTGTTGAGGTAATCTGGAGAATTCTGACAAAATGAGCAAACACATTGTACCATGAGAACACTGGAGTGATAGTTGCTGGAAATGGGCCTCTATACACCTATGTATTGCACCAAAAACCAGACATTTGCAGCTAGAATAGTCATTTACCACATTAGCAATGTATAGAGTGTGTTTCTGATTAGTTTAGTTATCTTCATTGAAAAAAACAGTGCTTTTCTTTCAAAAATAAGGAAATTTCTAAGTGACCCCAAACTTTTGAACGGTAGTGTATATATATATATACTGTATACACACACACACACACACACACACACACACACACACACACATATATATATATATATGAACGAGACCATCGTTTTGGGCCCCGTTTGTTGCCGTAGGTCCTCCCCTATTCCACCCGGCGCCCACATCCAGAGCAGCTTGAACACTGGCACCGGGGTCCTCTCATGGCGACCCTGAGCGTGATGCAGCCTGTCCATTTTCCGGAATGCCCAGCAATGGTTCATCCCACACCGCATCGTCCCAGACCCTCGAAACCGGTCGGTCCCACAGTCCGCCACCTGACCACTCTTCCCCAGCGCCGCTCCTGATGGAGAATCCAAGGCCATAAAACAAGTTGCAGCCCATGATGCTAGAGCTATAGGCCATCATGATGAACTCCACAGCGGCCATCATTGTCGACTTGTACCGAGCAAACAACTTGACGGTACCCACCGTGGCCAACCGTCCTCCCCCTTAGCCGCAAAGCGGCGCTGAGAAACTTCCAATCCTGTAGTGGGGAAAACACTGTCTGACTGTAGCCCAATTCAGCACAGAACTCTCCGCTCTTGTGTCAACCAACATCGGTACTGGAACTCCATCCAGAATCACCGTGCAGCGCGTGCACCCATTGGTACTTTGGGATGCCGTGTGTACCACTGACATAACGTTCGGCTCAGGAGACGCACACACACAGGCTCGGAGTAGTTCAAACTGTTTATTAACAACAGGGATGTATGGGTGTGTGTCTGCGGAATGTTATGCAGCAGCGAGGAGGGACGAGGGACGGAGTTGTCCGCCGCGGAGGAATCCACCTGTGCACAGGGGAGCAGACTGGAAGAGATGAGGTAAGTGATCTTCTTACCGCTTAGTGTCGTGCTGAAGAGAAAGTAGTTTGCTTCGTGAAGAAGGGGGGAAGAAGTCTGACGGCTTCAGGCCGAAGCTCAGGGCGAGGCGGCTTATATTCCTCGCCGCTGATGACTGACAGGTGTGCGAGCAGGTGGCGCCGCTGATGAGCGGCACAGCGTGACAGTACTCCCCCCTCTAGCAGCGCCTCCTGGCGATGGCTTGTCTGGGTGTGCTCGGTGGAAGTCAGCGATGAGCGATGGGTCCAACACGAACGACGGGGGCACCCACTGTCGATGCTCGGGCCCATAGCCCTCCCAGTCCACCAAGTATTGCAACCCACGACCCCGGCGCCGGGAGTCCAGGATGGAGGAGACGGACCAGGCCGGATGGCCACCAATCATCCGGGGCGCGGGTTGCGCCGCAGGAGGAGGGCAAAGGGGGTCGGAGACTGCCAGCTTCACCTTTGACACGTGGAAGGTGGGATGGATGCGGAGGGAGGGGGGAATAGCCACGCGCACAGCCACCGGGTTGATGATCCGGGTGATGGGATAGGGACCCATGAATCGCTGTGCCAGCTTTCTCCTCTCGCCTTTTAGAGTGACGTCCTGGGTGGAAATGTAGACATGTTGCCCAACTCTGTACGCCGGGGCAGGTCTTCTATGCCGGTCCGCCACAGTCCTGTTGCGCTCCGCTGTGCGTAAGAGCGCATTGCGCGCGGCAGTCCAGGTGGAGCGGAACTGCCTGAGATGTGCCCTAACTGAGGGGACAGTTACCTCACTCTCCTTGGATTGGGGGTGATGGCCGGAGGAGAAGCTTACCTTGGCTTCGATGGCGTTGCAGAATGACCTCCAAACCTCAGACGAAAATTGGGGGCCCCGGTCCGAGACCACGTCCACCGGAATCCCATGCAGCCTGACCACGTGTTGGACGAGGAGATCCGCCGTCTCCAGGGCAGTAGGGAGGCCCCGCAGGGGAACGAAGTGCACGGCCTTGGAGAAGCGGTCCACGATGGTCAGGATGGTGTCATAGGAGTTGGAGACAGGGAGTCCGGTGACGAAATCCAACGCGATGTGCGACCAGGGCCTGCCAGGGACGGGCAGGGGCTGGAGCAGACCCGCTGGAGGGGCATTTCCCGACTTGCTGGTGGCACAGATTGGGCAAGCCCGGGCGTAGCGGGCTGCATCCCTCCGCAGGCCTGGCCACCAAAAGGACCGTTGGAGGAGGTCTATCATCCGGGAGGTGCCAGGGTGACAGGTGAGCTTGGAGGTGTGTAGCCAGTGGATGACCTCTCCTCGGACCGCAGATGGCACGAACAGCCTCCCCTCAGGTCCGCCACCAGGGTCAGGTTCCACCTCCTGTGCCTTCCGGATCTTGCTCTCGATGTCCCACAAGATGGCTCCCACGACGCACGACCTGGGCAGGATGGAGTGGGGCGTCTCCTCCGACTCCACGGGAGTGAACTGCCTAGAGAGGGCGTCAGGCAGGCCGTTCTTAGAGCCAGGCCTGAAGGTGATTGAAAATTGGAACCTGGCGAAGAACAAAGACCAGCGCGCCTGGCGGGCGTTCAGGCGCTTGGCAGATCGTAGATATTCTAAGTTCTTGTGGTCCGTGAGGACCACGAACGGCAGGTTCGCCCCCTCTAGCCAGTGGCGCCACTCCTGCAGGGTGAGTTTGATGGCCAAGAGCTCTCTGTCCCCCACATCGTAGTTCCTCTCCACCGGGGACAAGCGCCGGGAGAAGAAGGCGCAGGGCCGTTTGGCGCCATCGTCCGGCGACCGCTGGGACAGCACTGCCCCCACTCCCGTGTCTGAGGCGTCAACCTCTACGATGCACTGCAGCACGGGGTCGACCTGGTGAAGGACCCGGGAGGAGGAGAACTCCGCCTTCAGCGCCTTAAAGGCGGCAGCGACCTCTTCGGTCCACCGGAACGGGACCTTCGGGGACGCGAGGCGGGTCAGTGGTCCAACGATGGAGCTGAAGTTGGAGACAAAGCGGCGGTAGAAATTGGCGAAGCCAACGAACTGTTGCACCTGCTTCCGGGATGCAGGTGTAGGCCATTCCACCACCGCCTTCACCTTCTCTGGGTCTGGGAGCACCTTGTCGTGGGCGATGATGAACCCCAGGAAGGACGTAGTCCTGGCGTAAAATTCACATTTTTCTGCCTTCACGTACAGACGATTCTCCAGCAGTCTTTGGAGGACCCGCCTCACGTGGACCTGGTGCTCGTCCCTGGACTTGGAGAAGATGAGAATATCGTCCAGGTAGACGAACACGAAAAGGCCGATGAAGTCCCGGAGGACGTCATTTATGAGACGCTGAAAGACGGCAGGAGCGTTGGTCAGCCCGAACGGCATTACCAGGTATTCAAAGTGGCCGTTCGAGGTACGGAAGGCTGTCTTCCACTCATCTCCCTCCCGGATCCTGACGAGGTGGTAAGCGCTGCGTAGATCCAGCTTGGTGAACCAGGTCGCCCCCTGGAGGGAGTGGAAAGCAGTGTCCATGAGGGGCAGGGTGTAACGGTCCTTCTCCGTGATATCGTTGAGGGCCCGGTAGTCGATACAAGGGCGGAGGGACCCATCCTTTTTTCCCACGAAGAAGAACCCTGCCCCCACGGGTGACGATGATGGGCGGATTATCCCAGCACTTAATGACTCCTTCAGGTAGGCGTTCATCGTCTCCTTCTCCGGCGCTGACAGTCTATAGAGCCGACCAGAAGGTAAGGGAGCCCCCTGGCGGAGGTTGATGGCACAGTCATAGGGCCGATGAGGGGGGAGAGACATAGCTTTCGTCTTGCTGAACACCATACCCAGGTCGTGAAATTCCGGAGGCACCAGAGACAGGTCCGTGGGTGCAGCGTCCGTCGCAGGGGAAGGAGCGGACGGAGAGCAGGCAGCGGACTGAAGGCAGGTGCCCATGCAGAATGTACTCCATGTCGATACCCCAGCTGATCTCCAATCCAGGACCGGGTTGTGAAGACGAAGCCAGGGATACCCCAGGATGACGGGCGACACAGAGTTGGGAAGGACATAGAAGGTCATCTCCTCCCGGTGGTTTCCCGAGATGATGACCGGAACGGGGATGGTTTGGTGTGACACTCTCCCAAGGGAGGCACGGGAGAGGTTGACTAGGGAGATGGGATTCCTCAGTGCCTGACAGCGGATGCCCAAACGGGTTGCCAGGCTCTGTGAAATGAAGCTGCCTTCTGCGCCCGAATCCACCAGTGCGTGGGTGAGATGCCCAGTGGGGTTGTGGCAGAAATGGATGGGCAGCTTCAATTGAGTGAGTGGATCTAACCGATTGACGTCCGCGAGGCCTCCTACAGTGACTCGCGGACCCCGCCGTTTGGCTTTTTGTGGACAAAGCTCCACCGTGTGTTGACTGTCTCCGCAATACATGCAGAGATTCAACTCACGGCGGCGTTGTCTCTCTGCCGGGGAGAGCTTTGTCCAGCCCGTCACCATCGGCTCCGACTCCTCGGGGCACGATGGTGGCGGCGCCGCCAGGGGGCGAGCTTGGGGCAGGCGCAGCGAGACTCCCCGAGGGCGTGAAGTAGACGACTTCCGTCCTGAGGAGCGCTCGCGCAGCCTGTTGTCCAAGCTGATGGCTAAGGAAGTTAGCTCCGCTAGCGTTTCAGGGATTTCCCGTCCAGCCAGTTCATCCCTCAGATCATCATTGAGGCTGCGGAGGAACAGGCCACAGAGGGAGCGTTCCTCCCAGCCCAATTCCTCCGCTGCTACCCGGAAGTCGACCGCGTAGTCCGCTGCCGACCGGCTTCCCTGCTGGAGAGCGAGAAGCTGATCGACCTGGACCGTCTCGGTTTGAGAATGGTCAAAGACCTCCAGAAAGCGCCTCACGAATTGGTCGTAGGTGAGGGTGGCATAACTGGGCCTCGCCATTACGGCGTAGGTCCACGTTAACGCACGCCCCTCCAGAAGATTCCCTATGTAACCAATTCGGCTGTGATCCGAGGGAAAATCTCCGGGCACACGGTGGAACACGGACTCACACTGCATAATGAACCCCCGCGCTCCGCCGAGCTTACTGCTAAAGCGGGCGGGGGTCGGAATTGGTGTGAGCCGAACCGGTGCCACCGGAGCCGGCTGGACGGCTGCTGGAACAGCAGGAGCCGCGCCACCCTGGCGAGCCGGGGGGAACGGCTGTTGGGGGTCCAGGTGGTTCAATCGGTTAGTTAAATTTACTAATTGATTTAGGATCACCTGTTGCTGATAAACAACTTGATCCACTCGAGCCTCGAGAGTGGAAAACCGGTGTGCGAGCCCGCCGTCTGCCGAGCCGCTCTGCTGAAGCCGTACTGACATAACGTTCGGCTCAGGAGACGCACACACACAGGCTCGGAGTAGTTCAAACTGTTTATTAACAACAGGGATGTATGGGTGTGTGTCTGCGGAATGTTAATGTGTTGGTGGTGGCGTCTGCTTCGGGCACAGAGGCAGGAGACCGTTCAGCCGGCAACCCTATGGGAGAGAACAGACACAGGGTGATGGGCACACACCAACACAGGAGGAGAATAGGCGAGGGAGAGAAGCTTACTTGTGTGGGACAGATGACTGGCACTTCAAGGACGGGACCCCGGGAGACAGCCACCTGCAGGACTCAGTGCAGCAGCAAGGAGGGACGAGGGACGGAGTTGTCCGCTGCCGAGGAATCCACCTGTGCACAGGGGAGCAGACTGGAAGAGATGAGGTAAGTGATCTTCTTACCGCTTAGTGTCGTGCTGAAGAGAAAGTAGTTTGCTTCGTGAAGAAGGGGGGAAGAAGTCTGACGGCTTCAGGCCGAAGCTCAGGGCGAGGCAGCTTATATTCCTCGCCGCTGATGACTGACAGGTGTGCGAGCAGGTGGCGCCGCTGATGAGCGGCGCGGCGTGACAACCACGGGAGAAGTTGAAGTCTTGCGCGGGCTACCTTGTCCAGCTGACTGGCACATCCTCGCAAAATGGTGGAGACGGCGGCAATTTCCACAGTGCTTCCCTCTTGCCACACACTCTCTGGCCTTGTGGCGGTGCTTCGTGGACCCACAACCCATACACCTGGGCTTCTCCAGGGCAGACCTCATCATGAAGAACTCTTCACACACACACACACACACACACACACACACACACACACACACACACACACACGTCATATACTAGCCCCTATGGGGCAGGGAGGCAGATTCACTGCACTGAGGAGCTCATTTAACAGCAGACTACATCATCCCAGGTGCACAACCGAGAGGTTTCGCAGGTCCTTCCTACCAACGGCTGTCAGACTGTACAACGTAAGCAGGGCTGCTCGCAGAGATAGCAAAAAGACGTGACAACCTAATAGTATTGAATGCAAAAGATGCAATAGACTTACACAATGGTCCCCTCTGGTATACAACTAGGAAAATACCGGTCGCTATGGAGGTGAGAATATGTATGGGTACATAATCATACCATGTAGGATAACTAAATAGACGGTTGTGCTGTTTCATCCCATCTAGCAACAATGCTCTGCACTGTGTTTATATATTTATATATTTATTCCATCTAGCTACAATGCTCCGCACTGTGTGTTTATATATCTACATATTATTCAATCTAGCTACAATGCTCCGCACTGGGTGTGTTTATATATCTATATATTTATTCCATCTAGCTACAATGCTCTGCACTGTGTGTTTATATATCTACATATTATTCCATCTAGCTACAATGCTCCGCACTGTGTGTTTATATATTTACATATTTATTCCACATAGCTGCAATGCTCCGCACTGTGTGTGTTTATATATCTACATATTTATTCCATCTAGCTACAATGCTCCGCACTGTGTTTATATACTCATATATTTATTCCATCCAGCTACAATGCTCTGCACTGTGTGTCTGTATATATACTGTATATACTGTATATATATATATATATATATATGTATAGGAATATGTACATATGTATACTAGCTGCTCTTGTTTTTTTTTTGTTTTTTTTCTTGCCTTCTGATTGTTGCTCTGAGTGTTGCTATCCCTGTGCTGTTGCAATCCTGGAATTTCCCCATTGTGGGACTAATAAAGGCTTATCTTATCTTATTCAGGCGCTGGATACACTCGTGACATTTATTAAAAGAAAGAACAAAGTCCAAAAACTGTGCAAAACACAAAATATAAATCATGAAAAAACTTACAAATGGCACCCCTGGGCCGACATTGACCAGTGGACGCAGGAGGAGATCTGGAGATAATCACAGATGAGTTTCAAGTAGACAATCACGGTAGACAACTAACTGTACAGCAACAACACAGTGTAAATGCAGAGCTTAAATACACAGGCGTGAAATGAGGAATAACAAGCAGCAGGTGCGGCCAGGAGCGGCCAGTGACCTAATTCCAAAATCACTCACATCTGAGATGGACTGGGGAAACAGGCTGTGAGAGATAAGTGTGTCTGATTGCAGAAGGGGGAGGCTCATGCTAAAAAAACCAATAACACACAAAAACTAGACATGGGTGATCAAGATAGACATACAATACCTAAAATAAAGAGAGGGTCTGAACTCAGAGAAACCCTGAGCTCAGACACATGACAGAGACCCCCCTTTAAGGGGTGGTATCCAGACACCCCCAGGTAACACCCAAAAGACCCCCCCCCCCCCCGAGAGAAAGGGGTAAATCACAAAACCACCCCAGGTGGGAGGCGGGGAAACAGGCTAGGAGGGAAAAAAACAAACTGCTCATGACCCGCACCATGCTACACCAGGGCCGTGGGCCCCCCAGACAGTTCGGGTGGCCGACCGAAGTCCTAGGCCAGACGGATGGCCAGGTGAAAGGAGTCGGGTGGCCTGCCGGAGAATACGGATCACCCGATCCGATGGCTTGGTCCTTTGGGTGGCCAGCCCGAGTCTTTAAGCCACCAGGACCAAAGGGGTGACCCAGGAGGTGGTTCTCCAACCAGAAGGCTCAGTGACAGGAAGCAGGGCCGGAGAAGGAGGACCACCCCAGCATCTGGTGGCAGAGGAGGATGAAGATCTGCAGCATCCACGGTGGTTCCGGGCTGGAGCACTGCAGCACCCTCGGTGGCTCCCGGCTGGTGCACTGCAGCACCTTTGGTGGACCCCGACTGGAGCACTGCTGCACCCTCAGTGGCTCCCGGCTGGCGCACTGCTGCACCCTCAGTGGACCCCGGCTGGAGCACTGCTGCACCCTCGGTGGACCCCGGCTGGGCCAATGCTGCACCCTCGGTGGACCCCGGGCTGGGGGGTAGCACCCATGGCGGGCCCATACTACAGTGCAACACCCATGTCGGACTAATAATGGGGCGCAGCATCGACGAGGGTCCCCGCCCAGGATGCAGCATCTACAGAGACCTGAGCTGTGGAGGGGGAACCCTGACGATGGCCCCAGGCAGAGGTGGCGCTGCACCCACGGAGGACCCAGCCTGGGCAGTAGCTGCATCCACGGAAGTCCCGGGCCTGGATGGGAAACCCGTAATGACTTCGACGAATCAAGCTGGACCCTGGGCGACCCCCAGTGGCAAACCTGGATCTTTGGCGACGTCTGGTAATGTTGGATTCTCTCTGGCAACCCTGGGAGAGAGCTCAGACAAAAAACAAAGAGAAGGAGGGTCAGGGTCGCCGGCAGTGGCAGAGCCCAGCAAGGCAAGCTCAGGTGCAGCGGATGGCTGCACCCAGCTCTCCTCACCAAGAGTCAGGCAAGATTGCTCAAGGACTAAGAGAAGAAAAACAAAAGAGAGCACTTGCCTGAGCTCGAGCTCCACCGCCGTCCAGAACTCCCGACAATCCAGGTGACGATGGTTCTTCGGACTCGGCCCTGAGGAGGTCCATCTCGGGCTTCCACTCTGCTGCAGCAGCCTCCGCAGCAGGAATGGTGGTCATAGTAGTCATGGTGCCCCTAGGCAAAATAACCCACGCTGGTGGCTCCTCCAGCATGGCGACTGGGGGTCGGCTCTGTGCTGGCACTGGTCTTGGGTCTTCCAGAGCCATAGGCCCCTCCATTGTCCGGCGGCTTGGTTCTGGAGCTGACGGACACTCAGGGATAACCAGAGGAAACATGGAGAGGACAGAGGAGAATAGATGGATGGCCGCAGGTGGAGGGAGCTCTGGGGACTGCACACCTAGAGTCTCCCTACCAGGGATCAGGCAAGACATATCATCAGAAATTGAAAGTGAATGAAATGTTACTTGCCTGTTCTCCTGGTAAGTGATGTTGATTGCTGTGGCTGGAGTCACGTCATGCCTCTCCGTGTCTATGGCGAGAGTGGACCCCTCTGAGAATTGTGGAGGAGCTGTCCCAATTTTCATGGAGGGAGACGTGGACGAAGGGCTAGTGGAGGACCTCTTGTCAGCAGGAGGACATGCCGAGGTGATGGGGGTTGCAGCGGTGACGAAAGAAGGTAGGGCTGGCGGGACAGCCGACGAGAACGGGAGAAAAAGGGGCTCCGCTGCTGGAGTAGTCAGGCTCGGTGTAGAGGAGAAGGCTGTTGAAGAGACGGGAGGATTCCTCTGGCGCACCGTGGCAGGATGATGCTTTCGCCGTGGAACTGGCAATGTGCGTGCTGGAGCTAGGGTCGGGCGAAGCGGGAATTGAGAATATGGCGCAGAGTATGTCAGTAGCCTCCGGGTGATTCCACAGGCTGGGGAATGCCTGCATCACCCGCGCAGCGCCATCATGACTCTCTTGGACTGTCTTGAGAGAACAGGAGGCCTGTGCCTACAACCAAATATGCTCCAGAAGATGCACCGCCCACTGCGCCATGTCATCCAGGTTGGACATGGCAAGCTCTACCACACCGGTGGGTGAAAAAAGCATAAAAATGAAAAAATGCACAAGTGTACAGCTGAGTCCTTATTCTGGCTGCACAATTCTGTCATATACTAGCTCTTACTTGGCAGGGAGGCAGACTCAGGCGCTGGATACACTCGTGACATTTATTAAAAGAAAGAACAAAGTCCAAAAACTGTGCAAAACACAAAATATAAATCATGAAAAAACTTACAAATGGAAACCCCTGGGCCAACATCGCCCAGCGGACGCAGGAGGAGATCTGGAGATAATCACAGATGAGTTTCAAGTAGACAATCACGCTAGACAACTAACTGTGCAGCAACAACACAGTGGAAATGCAGCGCTTAAATACACAGGCGTGAAATGAGGAATAACAAGCAGCAGGTGCGGCCAGGAGCGGCCAGTGACCTAATTCCAAAATCACTCACAGCTAAGATGGACTGGGGAAACAGGCTGTGAGAGGTGGGTGTGTCTGGGAGCAGAAGAGGGAGGCTCATGCAAAAAAAACCAACAACACACAAAAACTAGACATGGGTGATCAAGATAGACATACAATACCTAAAATAAAGAGAGGGTCTGAGCTCAGAGAAACCCTGAGCACACACACACACACACACTTATTTATTTCTACTTTTTCCAATATATTTGCTACTTTATTTATACAGATTGATGAAATTTTCACCTATTTTGCTGGAGTTTAATAACTATGAGGCTGTGTCGGCATGAAGGAGTGAAGGCATAAACACATGAAAAATATGCTATTATCACTGTTCAAGCTAGGGCTGTGCAATATGACCAAAATTTCATATCACGATATAAGTAATCTTATTTGATGATAATGATAAACTGTATATCATGATACACATTTTCTGTAAATTCTGTAGTTTAGATATAATAATCACATAAAAAGGACCATCTCTTTTTTTTACATTTTAAATTACATAATGAAAAAAATCAATTGTACAAATTCATCTGTCATTAACTTTCTGCACCCTCTTAATTTTGGCAGAAGTAAAATTGTTTTTAAATGAGCATTTTTGATGACTTCAACTTTATTCATTATCACTACTTGACTAAAATTATTAGAAATCAAGTAAGTTACATTAAGAGCCAGTTTGTTCCTCTGGCACAATTTAATTAATTTATCATCTATTTAGTGTGTATGCGGCCACTGTCATGCACTTTTATAGCTTTAGTAATATTTTTTCAGACAAAATTAAGAAATTCAGCAGTAATTTAAATCAAAGAAACAATGGTCTGATGCACTATAATGCTTCCTATTAGTGACAGGTTAGCATCATCATTTAGCATTTGCTGTTTTATAATTAGAGTGAGAAGGTGTTAACGTTACTTACCTCCAATTAAAACAAGGTCAGAGGACTATCCTCTCTGACACAGCACAGTGGAAAAAAGTCCCACATCCCTGGCAAACAGAAGTAGCGGAAATTTGACCAAAACATTAGCTAGCAGTTAGATGCTATGCTAACTACAGAAAGCACACACCTGGCGCACTGTGGGGGAGAGGCAGGGCAGTGACAAGTAAAAACGAGGCTGTGGTGTTAGAGAACCATAGATTTGGCCAGCGTTGGCGTGATGACGTGGCCACTTGGTGACATCATCATGCTGAACATATAACTGCAGGGGACGGCCATCTTAGTCTCTCTCTTCTCTCCTTCAGCCACCATGATAGCACTCAGCCTCCCCACCAGAGTCTGTAAGCATTAAAGTGTTGTACACCGTATTCCAAATTTTTATGCAAACAGGATTTTAGTGTCATAAACATTCAATTTTTTGTTTTTCAATTAAACTCATGGATGGTATAGTGTCTCAGGGCTCTATGGATCTCTGATATCAATCTCAGAAACCTGTCATAATTAGTTTGCCAGCTGAGCCCAATTAAAGGAAAACTACTTAACTCCTTGCACTCTGGTCAATTTCCCTAAAAACGCCAAAAAATAACATACCCAAAGTAAATCAAAAGCTGTTCTTCAACCCTTTGCAGCATCTTCATGGGGTTGGTCTCATTTAAAAGAAAACACTTTGAATTTTTTGGCAAAACAGTCATAATCCCTCTAAGTGCTCCTGCCACTGAGTAACAGTCATCTAAACATACTGAACTTGAAGAAAATAAATTTCGCCTGGGTGTTTTTTTGGGTACAAATGCTTGCAAATAACACACAGCTGTCAGATCCGGGCTGGAAAATGCAACAGAAATGTAGAACCAAGTGTTATCCAGCTGAGGTCAAAATTTTGTAACAATACCACAAAAAATTAATATATTACACAGCTTTTTTCTTAGGTTGTTCCCAGGCGTTTTTGAACTGTGCCAAATTGTGCCAAATGGCACAGTTTGGAAAAACGTCTGTAACTTTTGAATGATTCAATATAGAAGCTTCATCTTGGGCTCTAATGAAAGGTGACACTCAGGGCTGTGTGTGGGGGGGAGGTTGTTTATTCATTCATTCATGAATGAATGAACAAACAAGCCCCCACACACAAAGAAGCATGCCACGTAAAAAATGTGTGGCTTTTTTTACAAGAAAAAATAACCTACAGTGCAGTAAAAATTATACTAAAATATCTGTAATGTAGAGGATAACAACTCCCCCACCCCCGCTACAGAGGACAGACATCGTCCATCGCCACATGACGGACCGCAGCGCACACCGCGGTCTACTACGCACAGTTGTACTAAAATATCTGCAATAATATCTGCAATCCGCTACAGAAGAGTAGCGGGGGGGGGGGGCGTTCATGGTCCGGACGCGGCACACGGACCGTGTCCAGTCTGTGCGCTGCAGTACACGGTCCGTGCGCCGCGGTCTACTACGCACAGTTGTACCAAAATATCTGCAATAATATCTGCAATCCGCTACAGAAGAGTAGCGGGGGGGGGGGGGGGGCGTTCACGGTCCGGATGGTCTTCATGTTGGGATAACGCACAGTTGTAATTTACAACAAAATTACAATTTTCAGGGATAAAGAATAATTTAGCTTATAACACTTACCTGTCCACAACAGCAGTGTCGCTGGTGAACTTCTCTTCCTCATTGTCAGACGATCATGACGCTGGTCCACTTGTTAAGGACTCGTGGTTCTGGTCACGTGACCCGGTCAAACCATAATTCCATTATTGCAGTTTTGCGCTTCCATGATTGCGGTTTTGGCGAACGATTTTTCAAAACAAATAAGAACAGTAGTAAGAAAAAAAGACTGGCGAACGCGTGTGTGTCACCCAGCGGCTTACACAAAACAGATTTTGCAAGGGACGCACACTTTCGAACTTCTGTGCTTCAATTGTCTTGCTGTATTCGCAGCCGTTGGTAGGCGGGTCCTTCTTGCTAGGTTTTCAGTCATTGGTTCTTCAAGGTTTCAGAAACCCAATTCAAGGCTCTTATTAGTCGAATGAGAGGTCAATCACATCTAAACCAATCAAAGCACTCCTTTGGCTTTCTGTTCGCAGCTGTGTCTGTAGTGGAAGAACGGAAATGCAGCTTTTTTTTTTTTTCAGTGCGCACTAGGACGCACAATGTGCGTCCTAGGGTGCCCTCGTGCGCCCTAGGACGTAGAGACGTGACCGCCCGCGGTACACCGGAGTGCAAGAGGTTAAGAAGGATGTTCCACATTATTAAGCATGCCACAGGTTTCAAGCAATATGAGAAAGAAAAAAGGATCTCTCCATTGCCAAAAAGCGTCAAATAGTGCCATGCCTTGGACAAGGTATGAAAACATTAGCTGTTTCATGAAAACTTAAGCGTGATCATTGTACTGTGAAGAAATTTGTGGGTGATTCAGAGCACAAATGGGTTCGTGCAAGTAAAGGCATAATGAGGATGGTTTCTGCCAGACAAATTCATCAGGTTAAGAAAGCAGCTGCTAAACTGATATTACAAAGCAGCAAACAGGTATTTGAAGCTGCTGGTGCCTCTGGAGTCCCATGAACCTCAAGGTGTAGGATCCTCCAGAGGCTTGCAGTTGTGCACAAACCTACTATTCAGCCACCCCTAACCAATGCTCACAAGCAGAAATGGTTGCAGTGGGCCCAGAAATACATGAAGACTAATTTTCAAACAGTCTTGTTTACTGATGACATCCATTCAATCCTGGTTGGTCCAGACGGATGGAGTAGTGGATGGTTGGTGGATGGCCACCATGTCCCAACAAGGCTGTGATGTCAGCAAGGAGGTGGCATGTTTTGGGCCGGAATCATGGGGAGAGAGTTGGTAGGCCCCTTTAGGGTCCCTGAAGGTGTGAAAATGACCTCGGCAAAGTGACTGGCCACTTTCTTCCATGGTACAAAAAGAAGAACCGTGTCTTCTGTAGCAAAATTATCTTCATGCATGACAATGCACCATCTCATGCTGCAAAGAATACCTTTGCGTCATTGGCTGCTATGGGCATAAAAGAAGAGGAACTCATTGTCCCCCATCCTGCCCTGACCTCAACCCTATTGAGAACCTTTGGAGCATCCTCAAACAAAAGATCTATGAGGGTGGGAGGCAGTTCACATCAAAACAGCAGCTGTGGGAGGTTATTCTGACATCTTGCAAAGAAATTCAAGTAGAAACTCTCCAAAAACTCACAAGTTCAATGGATGCAAGAATTGTGAAGGTTATATCAAAGAAGGGGTCCTATGTTAACATGTAACTTGGCCTGTTTAGATGTTTTTGATTGAAATAGCTTTTGATTTCAGCAAATATAACCTCCTAATGCTACAAATTCAGCAAATGACCATTTTCAGTTTTTTACAATCAATAAAATGTTTTGAAACTCTGTTGTGCATAATAATGTGGAACGGTGCATTTAGAGTTTTTTTTATTTTTGCAAAAAAATAGTTATCACTGGGAGGTTTGTTCAATAAAATTTGAATGCTACATCACCTACTGTATCAACCAGGTGACTGTGGAAAAATGCATCAGGATTTTTCCTAACCAGAAGGCTTGGATGACAAAAGAAGTCCAGGCACTCCTCAGATCCCATGATACAGCAGTCAGGTCAGGGGATACAGATCTGTATAGCAACGTCCAGGCTAATCTGAAGAAAGGCATTAAGGAGGCTAAACAGGCCTATAAGAAGAAAGTTGAGGACCATTTTTCTGATAATGATTCGAGACGAGTATGGCAAGGCTTTCACCATATCACAAACTATAAGAGCAGCAGCATCATTTCCAGTGACATCAGCGCATCACTGGCAGAAGAACTGAAGTGCTTTTTCGCACGGTTTGAGGCAAATACACCTCGCCCGGACCCACTGACGTTATTGAATGCCAGCTCTGATGTGCTTACCCTGCAGGATCATGAGGTGAGACAGACACTGAGAGCAGTTCACCCGAGAAAGGCTACTGGTCCCGATGGAGTGCCAGGAAAGGTGCTCAGAGCATGTGCAGATCAGCTATGCTCTGTTTTGACTGACATTTTTAACTTGTCTCTCAAGGCAGCCGTTGTTCCAGAGTGTTTAAAATCTGCAGTCATTATTCCTGTGCCTAAAAAACATTATTAGCAGTCTGAATGACTATCGACCAGTAGCATTAACACCCATTGTTATGAAGTGCTTTGAGAAAATTGTATTGAAACATCTTTTGCCTAGTCTCCCCCCAGACTTTGATCGGTACCAGTTTGCCTACAGGCGGAGCAGATCCACTGAAGATGCTATTGCTATTTAGAAGACAAGGGGAGCTATGTAAGAATGTTGTTTGTGGACTATAGCTCGGCATTTAATACAATTATTCCCAACATTCTCATCACCAAATTGCTTCAGCTTGGTCTGCCTACTCACACCTGCAGCTGGATTAAGGACTTCCTAACAAACAGAACACAGACTGTTAGACTCGGACCCCATTCCTCCTCTACAGTCATGCTGAACACAGGCTCGCCACAGGGCTGTGTGTTGAGCCCCACTTTGTATTCATTGTACACATATGACTGCATATCTGTTCATCCCACAAACATTATAGTGAAGTTTGCAGATGACACAACAGTAGTGGGGCTCATATCAGGAGGAGATGAGTCCGCATACAGAGGTGAGGTCAGAAACTGGTGAGATGGTGCTCAGATAATAATCTGCTTTTGAATACAAAAAAAACAAAATAACTCATTATTGATTTTAAGAAGCATAGCAGTGAGCCGCCTCCTCTATATACAGTATAGGCAAGGAGCGTGTGGAGAGGGTGGAGGCTTTTTAAGTTTCTGGGTGTTTATGTTTCTCACAACCTTACCTGGGCAGTTAACACCATAGCTACGATAAAAAAGGCTCAACAACTCAAGAAGAATGGCCCGAATACACAGTTGCTGGTTTTATTTTATCGCTCTGCTATTGAGAGCATTTTGTCATAGGGCATCACGGTTTGGTATGAGGGCTGTTCAGCCGCAGACCGCAAAGCCTTCCAGAGAGTGATCAAGACTGCGCAAAAAAATCACTGGCTGTTCTCTCCCTTCTCTGTAAGAGATTTCCAGGTCTCGGTACCTCAACGGAGCTACTGCCATCATTAAAGACTGCACTCATCCAGGCCATGATTTCTTTCACTTGCTCCCCTCGGGAAAGCGGTACAGATCCCATAAAACCCGGACTACGAGGTTTAATCATAGTTTTTTCCCAGCAGCAGTACATATTTTGAACGGATTTATGTAACACGTACAGACTGCTGATATTATTTTATGTTATTTTAGGTTATTTTGTGGCAATAACCCTGTGTGTATAAACTGGTCTTATATATTTATCGCTCAGTATGTTTTCATTATTGCTATGTACATATTGTATTCAACTTTTAGGTAATATTGTTTCATGCATTATTTATTGTTGTAATTATGAGAATGTTAAATGCATGAGTGAACTGTGAGTGTGACAGTTTGTTTTTAGGGAGCAGTATCTCAATTTCATTGCATTGTTTATTAGTAATGGAATGACAATAAAGGCACTTTGACTTTGACTAACAGTTGATGATTTGAAAATTATACTGACTGTCATTTGTATCAACTATTTAGGAAAATTAGAGACAAACATCATTTGCATAATAATTTGGAATGTGATGTATGTAATAAAGTTCATGTTCCAAGCAAACACCACTCTCTGTGAGTCCTTCTCCAGTTTCCAGACATAACTTATGGCGACAAGGAGAAAAAAATGGGTCTTCCAGAGGAAAATACAGCATTTTTTCTGAAGACGAACGTGCATCTAAAAGTAGGTTTGAGGCCACTACAGTTGTTTCTGGAGACCCCAGGTGAGCCGCCCGTCCCATAGTGCCGCTGGTTTGACATGTTTAAAAATTATGTCGGCGCAGCTGGCCTGAGTGGCAATGATGACAAGAAGCTGAGGAGTGTACTGGTTCTCAGTCTAGGTGAAGAAGGACGGCGCGTGCTCCATACTCTGGGTCAAGCGGACTCATTCGATGAATGCATGACTCTGATGGAGAAATACTACGGCAACACGAGGAACATTATAGCCCAAAGAATTGCCTTCCTCTGCCGTGAACAACATGTGAGTGAGTCAACTCAACGTTATGTTATGGAACTCCGAGTCTTAGTGAGCATGTGCATCTTCTGAGAAGATGAGCTAATCCATGACAAGCTAGCCGAAGAGCACAGGACAGAGAGTGAACACGGCGCAGAGGGAGAACACAGCACAGAGAGCGAACATAGCACAGAGAGAGAGCAGCAACCAGACTCGCTTCAGATCTTCGCCCAGCATAAGCCTCAGGGAGTCGCTGCAGAGCTGCAGGAGAGGGAACCTACGTCTATTGGGAACCCCGTGACACAACAACTTGGTGCAGGTTCTGCCAACGGTGACAGCAACATATTGCCAGGCTCACCTCCAATCCTCACCCAGCATGAGCTTCAGGCAGCCGCAGGAGAAGAAGTTCGTAAAGAAAGGGGGCCCCGGTGACCTAAGACGGTCCAACGTGCGTCCTGTCACTGACAACAGTGACACATAACCCCAACCTCAATCAGCACCAGGTGAGGGAGAGAAGAAACCGGACTGCTTCCGAATCCACTCCCGGCACCAGCCTCCAGGAGCCGATGCTGAGCTGCAGGATGAAGAGTCCGCAACCCAACAAAGCACAACAGAGCCACCAGACGTCTTCCGAATCCACAACTGGCATCAGCCTCCAGGAGCCGCCGCTGAGACGCTGGATGAACGGTCCGTGACCCAACAGAATGCAGCAGAACCACCACAACCTGGTGGACACCCAGCAGCAGACGTGAGAGCTACACCATCACAACCACAATGCCGAATGCAGCAGAACAGAACGCCACTTGCAGTGATGAACAGGGTTTTGGTCCACAGAACCGAGCAACCGGACCCACAGTCGGCCTTAACATCGTCACCACCACTGACACCCATGAAGATCACCGTGCAGCTGAGACCAGCCACCGTTCAGATGGCGGATGGATCGAGATGGCAAGGCAGCCATCTATGGAAGGTAAGAGCAGCTGCCACGAATCAAGACAACGTTGGAGCTGACCCAGCTGGTGTGGGATCCTGGCTGGGACATTGTTGATGAGCGTGCCATGGCTCCAGCGGAATGGCGCCCAGGTCTGCTGCAGCCAGCGCCTCTAGGGGTGTGTCCACCATAAGCTCGCCTCAGGGTCCCTTGAACTGAACTGCCTTCCTCTTGCCAACAGAAGTGGCATAATAAACCACTCAGCCACGCTGGGCCATGCTGTAGTCCACCCGCTGGCTCTAGCTAGTTTTGGGGTTCTTTGTGTATCAAATTGGGGAGGGTCAATTCGGTTATATATGTTGTTCTATTTTTCTGGGGGCGGTGAATGTGGTGTTAGAGAACCACAGCTTTGGCCAGCGTTGACGTGATGACGTGGCCGCTTGGTGACATCATCACGCCGAACATATAACTGCAGGGGACAGCCATCTTACTCTCTCTCTTCTCCTCTCTCCTTTGGCCACCATGCTAGCACTCAGCCTCCCCACCAGAGTCTGTAAGCATTAAAGTGTTGTATGTAATAAAGTTCATGTTCCAAGCAATGGCTACTCTCTGTGAGTCTTTATCCAGTTTCCAGACATAACTGGGGTATGTGTCTTTTAAATCCCGATATAAACAATAGAGTTGTATATGAAACTGCAGACATTTTTATCATGTCACCTGACATATATCGTCATATCGCACAACCCTAGTTCAAGCTGTGTTTTGTGATACTAGTGCATGCCCATAGAAAACAAGTATTCATGTCTGAAACAGGTAGGCCAATTAGACTTTACAGGCCCAAATGTAGGCTGTGTTTGAAAGTGGGCCAGAGAGGCTGGGAAGGTCACACCCACAAACATATGTTTTACAGCTCCACTTGTCTACTCTAAGGAACAGCAGGACTTAACAGAGTGTTATGTATAGTATGAGAGATGTGAGATAAAATATAATCCCAACTACAGAGGGCAAAGATGAATTGCTGGGTTATAGGAGCTTAGGCAAATATCTAACAGACCAATCAATTTATCTCCCTGTATCTCTGGTGAAAAAGTGGTGGATGGCAGGGTGACCAGGTCCACACTGCAAGTAGTAGAGTTTAAATTATTTAAAGACTTATGAAATATTAAGAAACTGAAAATTCAAGTAATTTCAAGGTTTTGGAAAGACTTTGCAATCCATACATGTGGTGATCCGAGCGCGGAGCAGATCCGTGCTCGAGTCACTCAGTATTTTCCCTCTTTCTTTACATTTATAGTTCTGATTTGTATTAGTTTCTGTAGGATTCTCTGGGGCTCTTACTGTGACAGCACCGCGGCCGGACTTCCAGTTGTCAGCCGGTTTGCCGGCTGTCACAGCTGAGTGTAATTCAGTGATTATGGTTCTTCTTCTCACCTGTTGGTCATTAGGCTTTGCTAGTATTTAAGGTTGCAGTTGAGGCTTACTCCTTGCTGCGATCTCACCCCTGCTGGCTGGTATCCCTACGTCCGATGCCAGCCTTCATTTACAGCGCAAGGTTTCGCCCTCGCTATTCCTATGTAAGTGTTTATTCTACAACGTTAGGTTTTGCCCTCGCTATATTACTGTATATGAAAGTGACTGTTGCTCTTTATTTGTTCAGTTATTTCACCGTTCGGGGTCACGTGTGTGTAGTGTTTGTGTTTGGCCCCTCGTGGCTTGCTATTTTGTTACTTTCCTTTTTCCTTTAATAAATATACAAACTCACTGTTGGCATTTGGTGCCTCATTCATGCCCTGAAAAGGGCTATTATGACAATACAATTTCATGGAATTTGCAAAATAAGTCAGGCAGCCCTAACATAAACATCAACGTGAATGTAAAATATATTGCAGAAATTTACAGATACAGTGGTACCTCTACTTACGAACGTCTCTACATACGGAATTTTCAGGTTACGACACGCCTCAACGGGAAAATATTGCCTCTTGTTACGAACGAAATTTCAGGATACGAAAGGCAAAAAAGTACGCGCTCCTCGCAGCTCCCGTAGTTTACCGAACGTAAACATACCTGTAGCTGCTCTGCCATTGGCTATCGCCTAGCATCTTCCTGGTATCCCATTGGCCACGAAGTTTTTTTTTTTTTTTTCAAAACTTTATTAAGAACAAGGTGAAAGTTTTACGTGTGTGTACAGTACAGAATTAACATTTATTCGCTATGGGCCCCAAGAAAGTGACGGAGATAAGTGGAAAAGGAGAAAAGAAGAAGAGAGTTTTTTTGTCCATACAAACAAAGAAGGAGATAATCGAAAGGTATGAAAAGGGGATGCGTTTGGTTGATCTCGCCAAAGAATATGGCCGTAATACATCAACGATCAGCACGGTATTAAAACAAAAGGAAGCCCTTACAAGCCGACAAAAGCAAACGTCCTTGGATCAGAACATGAACCAAAGAAGGCAAAAGGTGATGACGTCGACGACGATAGCAGTTAAAAGGTAAATGAACATAATTTTTATTATTCTTTCTCTTTTATTATTCTTTCTCTCATTTTAAACTCTCATTTTATGTTTATTGTGCAGTAATCTAATTGTAACATGTATTTGTTACATGTTTTGATGCGTTTTTATGATTTATAAAAAATTTATGCCCGAATTTTGGGGGGCTTGGAACGGATTACGGCATTTACATGTAAAACGCGCCTCTACTTACGGAATTTTCACGTTACGAGAATACTTCCGGAACGAATTAATTTCGTAAGTAGAGGTACCACTGTATAAGGTTCATTTAACAACTTTACTGCAACGGCAATATGAAATATTAGTAAAAGTCATGAACATAAATACTTGAAAAGAAGTGCTAGCAAAATGATAATAAAACAGAATGAGCAAATAAAAATTTAAAAAAGGATTATTTTCAATTATAATAAAAAATAAAGAATGCAAAATTAATTCAATTTCTTAATTTGTTGAAGAGTCGCAGTAATCCAGGCAGGTAAGTATGCTGTATGAAAGCCCAGTCAAGTCAACTGGATTCAAATATTTTTTACTTCTGAAATGTTTCACCATTCATCCAAATTCTATGGTAATACCAAGCAGCATACATGTGTATTTTTTTTCCACAATGCAATGTTTTTTAATTTTAATTTTATCATTTATTTATTTATTTATTTTTACACTATTATTTTACAAACTTTAATAGTGCTCATTTTGTTTATTTTTCAAAATTATGCTGCTTAGTATTACCACGGGCGGAGAGTCAGTGAGTGCTTGACTGAGGATGCGCAGTGTAGTGAGTCTTTGCCTCTGACATCTGATAGGCTGCCATGTGACACGTGTCAATCATGTGGCATGGCAGATCGTCTGTTATGCCTGGGCTGGTTTTTCACCGGTTTTCACACATAACTTTAATGCATAAAACTAAAAAAAAAAAACATAACTTTAATCTGTAAAACTCTCAGAAGTGAAAACAAATTACATGTTTTGTATCGACACAGTGGTATCACGATATTTTAAAAAGTATTGATAAAGTATCGACTACCTGGCAAGGAACGGTTCTCTACCAGTTAGCTCCGTTGGCTAATAACTACCTAGCATGGCTTCAACTGTGATTAAAAAGGCAAAATGAATTAGGAGAAACAGGGCGGTAAAACAAATAACAGTCAAAAAGTATCGATACCAAAGTATTGACTACCGGGTATTCAAATATCGATACCTAGTGACCTGTGGAATAGCGCGTATGGCCCCATGTGGAATGGTGAGGGTACTACATCAGAATAATAACAACAGTGGTAGAAGTGAAAAATTTATTAATAATAATTACATATTTTTCCTGAACACCTCCATACTCAGGGATGCACACCCTAGTACCCTTAGGAAAGCATGTTTAAAATCTGAGGCCAGTCTGACAAACGGTTCAAGAGATATGCGTGGAACAGACAGACAAACAGATGCACAAACACACAGACAGAGATTTGCTGCATTTACAGATAGATGCGAACATTGATGTCATGATAGTGATAACAAGCCATATATGGTGCAGCCCTAATATGAAAGTAGTCTGGGTAAAGACAGGGGCCCAAGTTTTCCAAAACTTTTCTTGAAGATTACATTGCATTAAGGTGATCAATGTGTTTCAGTGGTCCAAGTCGAAAGGTGCCTCACACCAAACGCGAACAGGTGGCGCAAATGCATACAAAGTCAATGGAAGGAGGTGAGCACAAGTTCTGCCGTCATCGGAGTAAAAGTATCAACATTGGAGAGTAAACTAGTTTGGAAATGAGACTGTTACTCACCTGGAGACAGAAGGACCGGGAGCTCTTCAGGTGAATCAAGATGTCGGAGTTATTTACCCATGGATTCCTGCCACGGACATGCTAACAAGGCTAGCAACATAAACACCCATCAGGTTTTCGAGGCAGGGGCAACTTTTTCAGGTGAGCCCCCCGTTGGATAATGTAAACCTAAGAGCATGACGTTATTTTGGGGATTTCCACAGCAGGTTGAACACTGCTGCAGAAGTTATAAAGGCAACTTTGCCTGTCTGCATCTCACCCAGACGGTGAATTCATGTCTATTCGTGTGCTTACATTGAGTTATAATACAATCGTGCTGCACGAAAATTTTGCCTGTTCACGTTTGGTGTGAAGGCACCTTGAGTCATCACTGATGATGACAAATGGTCCTACTCTACTTCTGAAAATTAACTTTATGCTCTCAAAATGTGTATGTATATGATATTTTTTGTAATAAACTTTGTTCTCCCAAGACTTGGTGAGAAGTTGAAAAAAATCCATTGAAGACATTTAAAATATTTCCCTAAAAGTCATTTTATTTGGTTTTCAAAACTAGTCTTAGGTTTACGCCTAAATGTAACCAAAACCCTCACAAGCCTTGGACTTCATAAGTTTAATAATATGACTGACTGTTATAAAAACTGAACAAAAATTTAATTGTTGATCCTCACACTAGTGAATGTATAAGTCTGCTGTAGTTAGAAAATGGTGATCTATTGTTTTTTTTTTTTCTTTCTGTGGTCAGTACAAATTAGCACATGAAGCTGTAAAGGTCAAGACTGAGGAGTCGGTCCAAATCCCCGCCTCATACAACACACATTTTTACAGCTATTCTTGTGAGGACCCTCGACAACATAAAGTCATCTTAAGGACTGAGGACTTATGTCTGAACATAAACCATGGCCTAATCAAAGCCACACACCTGAATCTAAACGGAACCCTATAATCAATAAACTGCACCTTGAAGTTCTGTCCCAGAGATGATCAGAAACAATGTTTCTGCAAGGTCAATTCAGTCCTCACAAAAACAGAAAAGACTGAAACTGGCAATGGAAATCTCTCTTGGACATACTGGGTACCACTTCCTTTTCCTGCCATACAATTTTGTGTGTGTGTGTGTGTGTGTGTGTGTTAGATTAGTCCTCTAGACAACACATCATCAAAAATTCCACAAACAGACAGAGAGAAATTATCACCTTTCTATTCACCATACTTTCTTGTAATGGATATTTCTTGAGAAGTAAATCAGATTTTATCAAAACCTATTAAAAACTGTTCTCGATATAGTATAAGAGGGAATGATTTCCCAGTGGAATACAGTAATGTACAACACCTAGGTTAAGCTGAATAAATAAAACACACAAATAAATGCCAGCATTAAGTGACTGCCATAGACCATATTCACAGGCAGTTTTATTACTTGGTAACAATGTACAAATATATTGGCCAAATATCACTAATGACAATACCGACCCTCAGCTTATTAGTAATAATAATGTAAAATGTAGTGCTGGGTATCGCTTAAAAATGTTTTTAACTAACAGTCACACACGTTTTCATCAATTTTTAAACTAATTCGTTAACTGCGATTAATTGCTAAAATTACAATGAAGAAACAATAAAAAACAAGCATTTTTAAGCAACCTTTTATGGCTTTTTAATTGCAACAACTTAGATTTTAACAAAGCACCAACTGAGCTTCAAAACAGTTCCAAAATTATTAGAGAATTAAAACAGTTCCTAAGTGGAGGGTGTTTCCATGTTAAACAATAAACTGATGGCTGTTAATGTAATGACAGTAAGAATGGTCGCACTGATCATATGTACATACCGTAACATGGGCGTTACATGAGTAACCGAGCCAGAGTTTAAGCCAACATCTTCAGCTGGGCAAAAACTCTGTCACTGTTAAAAAAGGAGCAGATTGCTAGGCTCAGTCAACACAAACTCCCACGGGGCGTATACAGAGGGACAGAAGCAGCATGACCGACTGAAATGTTGGCGGATTATGTAAAGAAATGTACACACGTAAATGGTGACTTATCTTGGCCAAAAAACTTATCGTGGTCGTTTTTGTTATCATACGATTAATCGTGTTAGCTGTTATCGTTACAGGCCTACATGGTGGTATGTGAACCGGCTGGAAATCTGGACTTCTCTGTTTGTACTGCTACCCAGACCCCCGGATAAGTGGTAGAAGATGGATAGATGGATGGACGTTAATACAAAAAACACTTTACAGTATATATTATAAAGTATATAGTTTTAAAACTTACATAAAGGTGATCCATGGAACCTTAAGTTAGTATCTCACAGTTGGTGACTAGTTAGAGATAAAAAAAAAAAAATCTTGTGTCAAATGTGAGAATTAGCAACAATGTTCACTTGGAATCACACTGAACTGGCACATTTCTGTATGTCGCACAAATACTGCACAAATGTCATACAAACTCCCAGTGAATTCTGTGCCAAAATTTGGCAGGGGTTTGCATACATGCCATGCATGTGTTGCACGACATTCACTCACTATGCGTGCAACAAAAGTGTGCATTTTTTTTCCACTTATGACCATCCTGCAACAGCCACGCAAATCCCACACTACACTCGCACCACAGTTATGCATTCATACAGTTGCAAAATTGGGAGCATAGCTCCCCATTCCAGACACAGCAGGCTCTGGAACCAGCACCACTTCCTCTGTAGGGGCCCATGGACCAGGGACAGCAGCCCCCCTATCCCTAGCCTTGCCTTTCTTGCGCTTGGGTGGCATGGTGAAACTGTTGGTCGCGGCTGTGTCTGCGCTTGCTAAAAAATGCCTGGGCTGGTCGCACCTGTCTCACGCGTGGAATGTCTTGACCTCTTTTGCTTCCAGTCAGTCACAATTCAGTTTCATAGGCCCCCAACACCTCCAAAGTTGTCTAACTTTTCTCTCAGATTCTGACTCATGGAAACCAAACTGAGAAGGGCTCAACATGGGTTTCAGACACCCACGGCAACCCTGTGACTATTCTGGGAGAAAATTTATCACACAAAATTTCTGAACATGTTCAAAATTCCTGAAACATTAGAACAAAGCCCTACGACTCATATGAGGAAACTGCGAACCTCCATGAATGTTTGAAGAGATTCTGGAAAGTAGGCCAGAGCTGTCGCATGGGCAGGTTAAATGTGGCTGATTAGATGAGGATAACTGACATGACTCATGATTTCATTTCTGCTATTATACATTGCTTCCATATTTTCTTTTACACATTTACAGGTGCATCTCAATAAAGTAGAATATCACCAAAAAGTTGATTTATTTCAGTAATTCAATAAAAAAAATAAACTCCTACAGCATATCTTTTATAGATTCATTACATACAGAGTGATATATTTCAGGTGTTTTATTTCTTTTAATTTTGATGGTTATGGTTTATAGCTAATGAAACCCCAAATTCAGTATCTCAAAAAATTTGAATATTACATCAAATGAATTTAAATTTTTTTTTACTTTTAATAGAAATGTTGGCCGACTGAAAAGTATGTCCATGTGCACACTGAATACTTGGATGGGGCTCCTTTTGCATGAATTACTGCATCAATGCTGCGTGGCATGAAGGCGATCAAATGGCATGGCTCCCCAAATTATCACTGACTGTAGAAACTTCACACTGGACCTCAAGCAACTTGGATTCTGTGCATCTCCACTCTTCCTACAGACTCTGGGACCTTGATTTCCTAATGACAGGACTTGGCACCTGATTTGAGGAGCCATGTCATTTGCTGGTGATGGGCCAACATGTTTTATCAAGTTCAAAGTCAGTGCAGCTGTATACCAGGAAATTTTAGAGCACTTCATGCTTGCTGCTGACACCCTTTATGGAGACGCTAGTTTGATTTTCCAGTAAGACTTAGTACCTGCCCACACTGCCAAAAGTACCAATACCTGGTTTAAAAATAATGGTACCACCGTGTTTGCTGGCCAGCAAACTCTTCTGACCTAAACCCCATAGCGAATCTATGGAGTATTGTCAAGAAGAAGATGAGACACCAGTCCCAACAATGCAGATGAGATGAAGGCCACTATCAATGAAACCTGGGCTTCCATAACACCTCAGTAGCACCACAGGCTGATCACCTCCATGCCACGCTGCTTTGATGCAGTATTAATTCATGCAAAAGGAACCCCGACCAAGTATTGAGTGTGTACATGGACATGTTTTTCAGTTAGCCAACATTTCTATTAAAAATCTACTTTTTTTAAATTGATCTTATTCAAATCAATTCAACTTTATTTACATAGCGCCATTTCACAACAACAGTCGTCTCATAGCACTTTCAACTGTAGGTGAAACCTCCACAATTGGATCTTATGCATTAAAATTTTTTGACAAACTGAATTTTGGGTTTTCATGAGCTGTAAGCTTGAACTCTATCACCCTGTGTGTAATGATTCTATTTAAAATATGAGTTTCACTTTTTCAGCTGAATTACTAAAATAATCAACTTTTTGATGACGTTCTAATTTATTGAGATGCACCTGTAGCCAGGGCTTGACATTAACTTTTTTGCTCACCAACCACTGTGGCTAGTGATTTTCCAAAGTTACTAGCCACTCAGCCTTTTCACTAGCCACAATTTTGTGGTTGGAAAATTATGTTTAATATGACCAAATTTAACTGCTGCATGCTAAATTTTACTTGAACTAAATTTACAACCTTTTTAAATGTAAGACCCTTATGCATACATAAAAATAGCAAGAGAAACACTGTTTAATTATTAACAGCAGTAAATATTGTAAAACAGTCAAGAAAACTATTTGCAATATGAGTGTGAAGTACAGGTAGATTTGGGGTCCGTCCCAATTCTCATCTGTACCTCTTCCCCTTTTCCTACTCCACCCCTTGGTCCTTGAAATCAAAGGCCAAGGGGTAGGGGTTGAAAATGACCCCTATGAATTGGGACACCCTTTCAGGGCTGCATGATGTCATTAGTAACTGCTGATGGATTTTGGGTGTTTTCACACCTAAATTCCTTTAATTTGGTCCGAATCAGTTGACAAGTTTGTTACTCTGTATCATTTTCTCCTTGGTTCGCTCCCCTTTCACACAGGCAAAAATTCAAGCAGACCAAACTGCGTCACGTTAAATCCCATGAGACTTATGTCAGAACGTTCTCTGTTCTTATTGGTCAGATTTTTTTGCTGCGAGAACAGGTAAGGTAAATACAGGAAGTAGGATGACTACTGTATATTTATGCATTTCTGGGGAGAAAATAATGCAAATAATACAATAATACAAATGTTCTTAATGTCTCTGCAGGCAGGATAACTGTTACCCTTGTCATAGCCTAGCTGCCTAAATCCCAAACCTGTCTTTAGTTCATCTGCTTGGTAAGAAATAGCCACATGATGGCAAGTAGTGACATGATAAATTAATGAACTCTTGTCAGAATAAATGTGTTAATCACCATAATTGCTCTTTTGTAAGGTGACCTTGGGGGGTTGAAAGGTGCCTTGAAATAAAATGTATTATTATCATTATTATTATTATTATTAATTGATTAACAACTAAATGAGTTAAGAAAATGGTGGTTAATCACAGGTGACCTGATTAAGCCTTATCCACATTCAGCAGCTGCATTAACACCAGTTAATACTGACTGCTCTGCTAAGATGCTATGGACCTTTTGCACAGTGTAGAGTGATATACTTCCACTTCCCACTCCCCCAGCACCTCCAGTTCTGGTTCCATTATATTTGCTGGTGCTTTCTCATTAATAAATCAGTTTTATCACTTTCACTTATTGTACATACTGGAAATAGTGTACAGGCAGATCGCTTTTTCTTTATAAAGTTTATGTTTCACATTCTGATTGTTTGCGTAGCCACACTGTGCCGTTTAATAGTTTGCCCAGTTAGCTTAGCATACGCAGTTATCGTGTTGTTTATGTCTCTCCCACGCCAAATACCACTGCGTGGGCTGTAATGATCCTATGAAACTCACCAAAACATACTGTAAGTCTGATGGTACATGTCCACTGGTCCAGATTTTTCGGAAAGGAATCCGCATACCACAACCTGTGAGGTATGGAAAAGGGGTGTGCAGCATAGTTCTTGGCTAGGCAGAGTCGAGCAATGCGGGAGGAAATACTGGAATAGTCATTATTAACCATGAGCAGATTGTTTTTAACAGTGCTGGTATATTTGCGCTACAAAAGGCAACTTTGTCATCGTCGCCACCGGTTTTGAGTTCACCCAATCCTAAAGACTCGCACAATGCATGTTGAATTTGACCGCCTGTTTCGTGAGCTTCGGCTGGATAAGCCCATGTTCCACTGCTCTCCATGGCTTGTTTGTTGTTTCTGTATGACTGCAAGGACTGGTCATATAGTATCGGGTTGCCTGAAACAGTGGTTATTAATTTCTCCTTCAAGTCTTCACAACAACAGGTAACATACAGATCTGCTTGTTTCTCCCTCCCTCCCTCCCTCCCCTCTCGTCTTCTCCTCCTACTGGCTGGTTCACTGGATTGGTCGACGGGTCTGGCTGTGGGCGGTCTTCAGCTCTCCACTGCTACCGGACAATATGGCGTCCTTGGTCTCCATATCTTTAAAACAAACCAGCGAAAAGTATTTCTAACATCATTTTGTGCGAGAAATATCAGGTTCCATTAATGAATCCGTCGTTATTTGACATAAAAAATTGCTGGTTTAAAAGTTCAGGACGAGAGTGCTGCCTCCAGTTCATGACCGTACGGAAAAAATTGTGACCGATGGAAATCTTTATGTAAATGAGCTCTAGGGTACCCACGGGCGACTTGGCACAACACAGTATGGTTTTCAACCGCTCCGCACCCAAATGCTTTCTGCTGTGTTTCCAACACACAATGAATGGGAAGCGGAAAAACGACGGAACCAGTGGACACGTACCTTGTCTCCCAGTTGTTACCTGACTTGCTTCAATATTACTTTGTGCATGCAGAATCCATTCGTTATTGATGTTACCGTTATTGATTTTAGCCTAGTTTCTCCCTTCCCCCATCCCTTAGGAGGTCTTTGCCTCCTACCAGGCTGTTGCCTTCAATAATGTTCTTTGCTAACTTGCCTGGTTAAACAAAGTGTCATGGGAGCGTTTGGATACATTCTGGGACTACTGTCCATACTGTTTTGCCTGGGAACAATAACTCTGACTGTTTATCATGTTTGTTCTCCTGTTCATCGTTTGGATTTATTGTTTGGGACTGCTTGTATTAATAAACACCACATCCACCTGCATTTGGGTTCTTCTCGTCTCTGCTGCCTCTAAAATGGCAGCGAATCATGACACAAAGGTTGATGATGATGATGATGATGATGATAATGACGATGATGATGATGATAGCTTCCAGTTGCTAGTGTGTTTTTTATTCTCATAATAAACTTTGACTCACTCCTAATAACACTGCATGAACTCAAATGAACATGAATGAGCTTGTGTAAAGACTTTGCACAATACATGTCAATTACACAGGACTATTACAGCCCATGCAGTGGTATTTGGAATGGGAGAGACAAAACAAGACAGCTGCACTACGCTAAGCTAACTGAACTATTAAACAGCACATTATGTTTGCAAAAACGATCAAAATGTGAAACACAAACTTTATAAAGAAAAAAAACGATCTGCTCGCACACTATTTCCAATATGTACAATGATAAGTGAAAGTGATAAAACTGATTTATTAATGAGAAAGCCCCGGGTAATGGGCAAATATAATAGAACCTGAACTGAAGCTGCTGGGGGCGCAGAAAGTACATCACTCTACATTGCCCAAGAGGTCCATTAAAAGAGAAGGAGGAGCAAAAAATATTTCACATCTTTCCAAGTTTTTGGCGTGGGAAAATCTAGCATGAATTACATCCTCCATGACTGTCCATAAAGTACCTCTTTTAAACAATTTGAACATTAAATAAGCTTATTTTATATCAGGAGCAAGAATGTGAATGTGGCAGCAGCAGAGTTGAACCAAGAACGGGAGGAGAGAGGTGGCACAGGTGACCAGAGAACCAGCACAGGTGTCCAGAAAGAGAGAGGGACAGCACTGATGACGAGAGAGAGCAGTGAGGTGGCACAGGTGATCAGCGAACTTATTTAACACATAATAAGTATTAAGTAGGCCTGCTGATTCATAGTGGCATAAATAGACTATTACAAGGCTGAAGATATGCTTGGTAAATGGTGGAAATACTTTTTTAAAATTGTTACTAATATCGGAACCCAAAATAAAGAGGTATTGTAAATAAGCCTAGTCCGTTTATCAATGTTAATGATTTTGCACCCTTCCCCCACACTAGGATACATACCAACATTTTTTGATTAAAATTCTCTCTGTTTTCCAGATTGGGAAGTAATCCCCCCCCCATACACACACACACCTATGAACGGGGATGGGGGATGGCAGGTTAACAAGGGGGATGATTTGGGATCATTTTGGTAACAAATCACCTACTGGGTATTATCACATGAAAAATGTATTTACAGAAATAAACATCACAATCCCTGTGAATTTGCCAGCTCAAGTTAGTTCAAAATTCCACCATGAATTAGGGCAGCTTTCCCTCTGTCTTCTGCAAATATTTTGAATTTCAAACCATATTTGGGGCAGTGGTGGCCTAAAGGTTAGGGATGTGGACTGGTGAGCATAGGGTCTCAGGTTTGATCCCTGGACTGGCAGGATCAGATCTGGGTGGGACAGATCACATAGCAGTGTCCCCCCCCCCCGAACCCACTGTAGTGCCCTTGAGTAAGGCCCTCAACCCCAGCTGCTCCAGGTGAGCTGCTCAGTGGCCACAGGTCAGTCTGTGGTTGTACTGGGCAGTTTCCTGGTGTGAATGTGTGACTGTAAACAGGGCGTCCCTGAAAAAGCGAGATCGCCTCTCAATGGAACTACCCTGTATAAATAAAGGTTAAATAAATAAATTTAGTAAGCAGTGTGACATCTTTATCTGTGGTGTGGACTGACACACTGCATTCATGTTTTATGTCAGATATAAAGTATAGGCATTTTGTTGATAGTTTGAATACACACTAGAGAAAAGAAGTATTTTTTTATCTTGTGAATTTATCAACTATCCCCCCACTGCAACAACTTACCCTGGCATATGTAACAACTTTCCCAGGCAATGGAGTAAAAAGTTACACGACCAATATATATATTCTCCATTTCTCCACTACACAAGCATGTAATATAATGCAAGATAATTAAATAAAAAAAAAAACTCATGTGAAGAGGACATGTCCAAAAGCATATGGGCGAGATTTGAGTGGGATTAAACTATTGTGACGTTTGCAGGGTTCACACAAAGACAATGGAGCAGATGGCTGTGATCAACCTGATTTATTTTTCACACACCCCAACCCCCCAACCTGCCTCTGTGCTACAGAGTGGAGGGGAGGTCATTCTCACAGACCCCTGTTTCAATCATGGTTACACACACAGATACATCTTGCCCTAATCCTGCTAAACACTGCTGGGTCATCATAATGCAGTTATAATGACACAGCAGTATAACTCAGAAATAACACATTTAACACACACATAACGTTTTCATCTGGCAAAGCATGCTGGGAAATTCACTTAACATGGCCCCAACGTTACACTATAATAATCACATTTATGTGACATTTGCAAAAAAACAATCTGCTTTGTATTTAGCTACTATGACCATGGTGACTGCAGACTGTCAGGGAACAGATGCGTGCAATACTAGTGAGAACCACATTATGCGCAAAGATGCATTATAATGCGTGCACTGACTAGTGGACACCACCACCGTGAAGGTGCACTCACCCCAGGGTGCTGATGAAGCCGTTGACCGACCCCTCCGCATACAGGGACACGATATCCCCGATGTGGAGGAAGCTGGAGGCAGAGTCGGACATCCTGGAGCCCGGTCCGAGGTGACCCCCTGCAGAGAGAAGCTGGAGCCCAGGTAGAGGCGCAGAGGGACCGCAGCGTCTTCCTGATTCTGCCCGCTCCCCCTCTTTTACTTCAGCCCGCCGGAGCGACTGAAAACGTCAGGGGCAGACACGAAACCTGGAAACAGTTTTCGTCCTTTTCTGCAACAGCTGGAGTCCAAAACGGCTTTCTCACATTCAACCTGCCAGTCTGAGAGCGGCGGGCGGCCGTGGAGGCGCTTCTTCGGAACTTCGGAGGAGTTTTAAAACCGGAGGAAACTGCTTCTCCGTACCTGCTCAGCAGGAAGTGGGACTGATATACGGAAAGCCGTCAGATTAAAAAAAAAACCAGAAACGACTTCAACAAGCAAACGACGTGTGCCGTGCAGCAGGTTAAAGTGTAAACGCCGAAGTGTACAGACGCACAAACCACTTCCCCGCTGCGGTCCCTCCCGCGCGCTCTGCGCCCTGTGTGTGCGGGCCGTGCCCGAGCGCGAGCACGCCCAAGGCTCCGGTACTGTAAAAACCAGGAAGTGAGTGGAGGTGTTGATAAAGGCTGAAAGACCGCTTCAAGAAGAGAGAGAGAGAGAAACAACTGCCGCACGCTAGAACACACTGACACGGAGACGCAAATGCAACAAGCTCCACGGCGTGCACACACATGTCTGGCGTGCACGTGTGTGAGCACTTCCCTTCCTGCTCCACAAGTTCTCATTGGAAGAATACAAAGAAGCACAACTACAGACAGTGGCACAGCCGGGAATATGTGTGTGTGTGTGGGGGGGGAGGACCACTGCCACCATTCTGAATGCCCAGGGCGTTCGCCCGCGCCAAACCTTTAGCTTCAGCCCCCTGTCAACAACAGCCCTGTCAACTGATTTCTTAACATTTTCAATGCAAACTACTCAAAACCTACACTTTACCTTTTTTTCCTCCCTTTTTTGCTTCTTTTTTTAAGGGGGGGGGGGGCTACAGCCCCCCAGCCCACACACCCCCGGCTACACACCTGGAACATGGTATTACAAGACTTTTTTCATAACCAGAAGTAGATTGTGGAGTTGCCAGAAAGTTTATTCAAGTAAAAGTTGCTTTACCTTCTGATGAAAATTATACAGTGGGGCAAAAAAGTATTTAGTCAGCCACCAATTGTGCAAGTTCTCCCGCTTAAAAGATGAGAGAGGTCTCCAATTTTCATCATAGGTATACCTCAACTATGAGAGACAAAATAAGAAAAAAAAATCCAGAAAATCACATTGAAGGATTTTTAATGAATTAATTAGTAAACTCCTCAGTAAAATAAGTATTTGGTCAATAACAAAAGTTCATCTCAATACTTTGTTATATACCCTTTGTTGGCAATGACAGAGGTCAAACGTTTTCTGTAAGTTTTCACAAGGTTTTCACACACTGTTGCTGGTATTTTGGCCCATTCCTCCATGCAGATCTCCTCTAGAGCAGTGATGTTTTGGGGCTGTCGCTGGGCAACACAGGCTTTCAACTCCCTCCAAAGATTTTCTATGGGGTTGAGATCTGGAGACTGACTAGGCCACTCCAGGACCTTGAAATGCTTCTTACGAAGCCACTCCTTTGTTGCCCGGGCGGTGTGTTTGGGATCATTGTCATGCTGAAAGACCCAGCCACGTTTCATCTTCAATGCCCTTGCTGGTGGAAGGAGGTTTTCACTCAAAATCTCACGATACATGGCCCCACGATACACGGATCAGTCGTCCTGGTCCCTTTGCAGAAAAAAAACCATTTTCTACCCCCATGCTTCACAGTAGGTATGGTGTTCTTTCTCCTCCAAACACGACAAGTTGAGTTTTTACCCAAAAATTCTAGTGGGAACTCTCTAAAGTGGGAGAACTTGCACAATTGGTGGCTGACTAAATACTTTTTTGCCCCACTGTACAAGTAAGTCACCAAAAGGTTGCTTGAGTAAGAAAGTATCTGCAAAAAACGTTGTAGTGAGTAATGACTGGACTTTCCAAATTTGTGACGTTTTTTAATAATAATGGAATAGATACATGGCACTTTACATGTCAAGTGACATCTCAAAGCACTTACAGTGAGTCCATTATTCATTCACTCCAGATGAACATTGATAGTAATAAGCTACCTCTGTAGCCACAGCTGCCCTGGGCAGACTCACAGAAACGTGGCTATTAATCCACGCCAACAGCCTTTCCGACCACTACTGAACTTTTACACCCAGTGTCACGGACACTGGAGGGTAAAGTGTCTTGCCCAGGGACACGACAGCAGGATGGCTGGGGAGAGCAGGATTCGAACTTCCAGCCCTCAGGTTATTGGATGACCCGCTCTTCCTCCTGAGCCACTATGGTCACACTTCCCTCCTCCATTCCATTTTTGCTGGGCACCAAGCTGGACAGCAGGACATTCCATTTTTATATGGTCTTTGGCATGACCCAGCCGGCACTTGAACCCTGACCCCCTAGTTGTGGTTGGGATGCTCTACCTCTAGCATACCGGGACAAGCGTAACATGTAGTCAACTTTTTCTCTTAAAGGGGTCATTGACTGTACTTTTTTCACATTTCAATAGCTCATACAAGTCTTAGTCTCTTTATTTAATTATTGCAGCATAATTATGAATCATCTTTTGCAGCCCTTCTCAGAATATTTTCAGTGTAAAGTGGAGATCAAAATTAGAGAACAATGTAATGATTTAATGTTTTTGAGGAGGCTTAATTGCAGGGCAAACCACTTCAGGAGGACACTCAGATGAAAATTTAACACCACTTTAATGAAAACGCAAAACCCTATACAAACGCACTAACTTAAAGAACATATACACACACACCACAATTAATGAAAACCCACTGTAGAAGAGCTTGAAATGATGAGGCGATTTGATATATAAACCAAAGTTTATTTATCAGCTCTCCTAACAAGTCTCATTCTAGTGCAGAGGTAACAGAAGGAAAAGAGACCAAATATCTCCGGCTCACTGACTTTATACTTGCACCTAACAAAAGACATGCATAACAAAGGCTGACATCCCTCATTATCTTAATCCCCCCATTGTCTTGGTATTTCCTCTCCTCGCCCAGGGGGTGAGGGTAGCTCCTCCGGTCTCCACCGCAGTGTCTGGGAACGTCTTTGTTCTTCACTTGGCGGTTGGGAGCCTTTGTCCTTTCAGAGGTGTGAAGTTGCTTTACATATGTAATTACCAAACATTTCCACATGCTTCAACATATGTAGGTTATGGAATATATGAGTAATATAGCCCACACCCACAACCAAAACGCCAACTTATAGGCGAAGAAAAACTGTTGCATGCTGGAGCCACATGCAGCCTAAGAGAAAAGAGAGGAGAGGAATGATTAATACGGAGTATGGCTCACTGGGAAGTGACAGCTGAGGAAATGGATCTTACGATATGAGCAGAGAGCCCGGCAGTGAACTCCAGAGAGGGAAAGGTGAAGGGAAACTGGAGACTACAGGGAAGGAAGAGGAATGACTGGGGAACCTGGGTGGAGAAGCCGATGCCTTGAGGCTGGATGGTTCAGGCGAGCGTGTACCACACAGCTCCAGAGACGCACCACTGGAGGCAGCAGCAAACCTGAGGAGAGGAGAGGAGAGGACAAAAGGTAAGACAACCGGGGAAATAATAAACCTGCCACACAACGTGGTCTGCTGTTGACAGGCAGCACAAACCCAACGATCCAGCGAAGACCTTCTTCTTCTTTTGTTTAATGGCGGATGGCAAACAACTTACAGTTACATTTCTGCCACCTTCTGGACTGGAGTGTGGAGCGGAATAGGCATGACACCACCCACTACATCATACCTTCTTTACTAACCCTGTTTGACCCAAAAATCTAAAGATGGCCCTAAAAACCGCATCCCCTGAATTTTTCTGCAGTAGATCCCTAACATTTAGTCTAGTCTGACTTCTCTCCAGTGCTGTTTTTAGTATTTGTCTGTGAAATGTGTACCTGGAACATTGTACAAAAATATGCTCTACTGTTTCCGGTGACCCACAATGACCACAGTTTCCTGAAGGGTGTTTCTTTATTATGAATAAAGTACTGTTAAGTCCTGTATGCCCAAACCTCAATCTTGAAATAATGTCCTCTTCCTTCTTGCTTCTATTACATTCCCTCATATCTCCAACTTTCTTTTGAATAGTATATAAATGATGGCCCTTACTCCCTCGATCCCACTCTTCCTGCCATTTCTTTTTCATTTCTAACTTGACTATGCTTTTAATCTCAGCCTTACTATATTTTACTTCCATACTTATTTCTGCCTTATGAGTAGCTCCTTTTGCATATCTATCTGCCAATTCATTACCTTCTATACAATATGTGCTGGAACCCATAGTGCCTGGACTGTTACTCCTGTCCTCTGAATTCTGTATAATGTTTGTACTATTTTAAATATTATGTCCTGCCTCGAATCTGATTGGATGTGCTGAATACTTATTAGTGCACTGCTGGAGTCTAAAGCTATTAAAACAGTTTTTGGTCTTACCTCTTCTACCCAATTTAATGCCAGCTGATAGCCATCAATTCTCCTGTGTAGACTGGCAATTTGTCATTAATTCTCTTACTCATTACAAAGTCTAGTTCTGGGATTACAAATGCTATTCCAACTTTATGGTATGGGGACTTTGATGCATCTGTGTAAATTTTAATATGTTCCAAGTAATTTATTCTAATATACTTGTTGACTATATTCCTAGTTAGATTTTTCTCCTTTTCCCCCGTAATAGTTTTAGATCTGTTTTAATCCCTTCCAGCATCCATGGTGGAACCATAGAAAGCGGCACTGAGGGGCTGATTTCTTTGCCAAATAAACCTAGTTCTCTGGCCCTGTTATCTATTGTCCACCCAAAACGCTCTGCTTTCCCCTTAATTATCTCTTGACTCGGTGTGATGATGCTCTGCCCAGGATGATTGATGTCATGTCCTTTTAAATTAGCCCAGTATACTAACGAAAGTCGTTTCCTTCTTAATTCCAGTGGCATTTCACCCATCTCCACCTGCAATGCCGACACTGGTGTGGTTTTCATTGCTCTACAGCACAGCCTTAAGGCCTGGTATTGAACTACATCAAGTTTTTTAAGTAAAGAGTTAGACGCTGACTCATATATAATGCTACCATAGTCCAAGACAGATCTGATTAAACTAACACATACCTTTTTCAAAGCTGTTTTATTTGCTCCCCACTCCTCCCCCCTCAGACACCTCATAATGTTTAATATTTTTTTCCACTTTCCTACTATTTTCTCAACATGCATTTTCCAGGTAATCCTCTTGTCAAACCAAATCCCCAAATATGTAAAACACTCGACTATCTCTAGCTATCCCCATTGAAGTGCCCATGTCTCTACTTGTCCCATTGCTTGTTGCAATTTACTAAATATAAATGCTATGTTCCACCACCTTTTCCACATAACTCCGTCATCTGCAAACAATGAAACCCCACTGACCCATCTATGTTACTGAAAATTTAATTTATCATAACTGAAAAAAAAATTGGGCTTATGGTGCTTCCTTGAGGTATTCCATTATCCAACAAGTAGTTCTCACTATATTGTTTTCCTATTCTCACTGAAATCTTTCTTTCTGATAAAAACTGTTTAATCCATTTATACATTCTCCCTCTTATTCCCATATTATATAACTTAATTAACAATCCCTCTCCCCACATCATGTCATATGCCTTTTCAGCATCAAAAAATATAGCCGCTACACTTTCCTTATTTACATATGCTTTTCTGATTTCATGTTCTAAACATAACGCAGGATCTAAAGTACTCCTACCTTTTCTAAAACCACTTTGATGACTTTTTAATTCCCCTCTAGATTCTAAATAATGTACTAATTTTTCATTTATCATTTTTTCCATAATTTTGCCCACATGCAAAGTTAAAGCAATTGGTCGGTAACTCTCTGCCAAGTTAGGATCTTTGCCTGGTTTACAAATTGGGACAATGATGGATTCCTTCCACTGACCAGGCAATGACCTTTCCTCCCATATCTTATTATAAAATTCTAACAATATATTTTTGCTTTCATAATTAAGATTCTTCAGCATACAATATGTAATTTGATCTTTTTCTGGTGTTGTTTTGTCCGATTTCCTTAGCACATTGTTTAACTCAGTCATTGTAAACTTCATATTGATTGTATTTTCATACTCTTTGTCCACCTCCAGTGCTTCTCTATTCTCTATCGTTTCTTCTCAAAATGTCCGTTCTTCACTACTCAAATTTTCTACACTATGTACTTTAACAAAAGATTGCGCCATTACCTCTGCCTTTTCCTTACTGTCTACTATTAACTTCCCTCCACACTTCATTATCAAATATCCATATTCTTTATTACCTGACATTCTCTTAATCATACCCCAGACTCTGTCTAAGGGTGTACTTCTTCCCAATGACTCACAGTAACCCTTCCAATAATCTTTTTTAGTCTTCCTTATTACCCTTCTCACTATTGCTTGTTTTCTCTTGTAGTCTATCAGATTATGAAAGCACAGTGATTTCTTCAAAACTTTAAATGCTTTATTTATAGCTTTTACTGCCTCAGAACACTCTTGCGTCCACCAGGGAACCAATTTTTTCCTTTTATTTCAACCCCTTCTAGGAATAGACTCCTTGACTGCCCATACTGTACTTTCACACACATCACCATTCAGTTCATTGATAGATTTATTTTTATTGACTGCCTTTAGTTGCCCCTCACTAAGCACTCTGAACTTGTCCCAGTCTGCCTCCTCAAATTTCCATCTTCCTTCTCCTTCAACAGATTCTATGTCATTCTCTATCCCTATACCTATCCATATTGGATAATGGTCACTACCCACAGTGCTCCCCTTCAGTACTTTCCATGTACTTACTGCTGCTAGAGATTGTGACACCAAAGTGAGATCAAGCACAGATTCAGTGCCCCTTGTTAAATTCACCTGTGTACCTGATCCATCATTTAAACACACTAGCTCTTTTTTGTCCATAATTTCTTCAATAACTTCCCCATTTGAATCGCCCTGATCTCCCCATACTGTGCTATGTGCATTAAAGTCACCACACCATACTATTTTCCCTCTCCAGTTACTTAATACTGATTCCAATTTATCTTGACTTAACTGTTTGCAGGGGTTGTAAAAGTTTATAACTTTTATACTCCCTTCCTTTGTCCACACTTCAATAACTATTACTTCCAAATCTTGTGTTGCCATTACCTGCCTATATTTAATTCCTTGTTTGACAAAAATTGCACAACCACCCCCACTCCCATCACTTCTGTTCATTCGAATTGTGATGTATCCACTGATAATGAAATCTAAAGTTGGTTTAAGCCACGTTTCTTGCACATAAATGAGATCCGGTTTTATTTCTAGTTTACTAATGTATCCTTTAAACTCCTGTCCATTAGCTATTAAACTTCTTGCATTCCACTTAAGTATATACACTATGGGATGATTTGCTGGCTTCCTTCTGATGTTCCTTCTCCCTGACTAAGACCTACATGTATTTTTTCCCAGGATAAATCCTTCACATTTAGAAACTCTGCAGCTGCCTTAACAATAATCTTGATTTTTTTCTGTTTTGGTCTGCTCTGAACAATTAATAACATAAGCCAGAAAGAGAACTAGCTTATCTGCTGCGAGCCCAGTCTGTTGACTAGAAGTATTTGCCTCCTTATCTTGAACAACCTTTTTCCTCCTGCTGCCCCTACCTACAATCTTCACTGCCTCGGCATGTCACTCTTTGTTCTGTTCTTACTTATTGTATTTCAACAGCCTGCTTTCTCACTGTACAACCCCCATAAGCTGCTGTGTGATTCCCCTCACAGTTACAACACTTAACCGTACTGTTGCTCCCACACTCCCCATAGGCATGCGCTTCCCCACATCTTCCACATCTCAGTTTGCTTTTGCATACTCAAGCAATATGGCCATATCGCTGGCATTTAAAGCATCTAAGCGGCGGAGGAACATATGCTCTGACATTGAAGCGCATTTACCCCACCATAATCTTGTCAGGGAGAACCTGGTCCTTGAATTCTAATAAGACTGACATACTGCCATCCTTTTTCCCATTTCTAAAAGCCTGCAGTCGCTTAATTCCTTGTCACTGTTCCTCCTTTTATTAACTTCTTCATTTCTTCCAGGTTTTCTTTCAAAGGTATCCCTGATATTACCCCCTGACACCAGTTTTCTCCCCAACTACTTTCCTCTCCGCTATTTCTTTTTTGCGCACTGCTTGAAGTGTAAGTGCTTTGTTCTTTTGTTCTGCATTTTTACTTTTAACAAAGAGACTTCCATCTCTCAACACTTTGGCTACTTCAGTGTCACCTAACGCTTTTTTCAATCCAAGGGTTAACGTTATTGGACTTACTGCTGAGATGATATGTCCTGGTTTAAATTTCAAAATGATCTTGAACTATTCTATCATTATCCTCCTACGGAATGTGAGATCATATATTATATATATTATTATGGCGGTGCCCTGGGCTAGAGAGGGGTGGCGCCCCGCCTCTGGGCGGTGGCGTCACCTGAGGTATATAGGCCATCTGCGAGAGACATATTGTCTCTTCACTGTGGCTCCTGTGCTTGCGGAAGAGTCTCCTGTTTTCCTGGTTCTCGTTCTAATAAAACTTATAAAACGTCACCTCAACTCCTTCAATATTTGAGACACAATATTTGAGACACAATATTTGGCGATGAGGATATACGGAGATGGAGAGGGCTGCTACTGCGCTTCGTCCATTTTTGGAGGCTCCGGGTGAGCTGTTGGTCCCTTGGGCCAGATGGTATGCGGCCTTCGAGAATTATTTGATAGCGTTAGACCTTGGCGACCTTGACAAATTGCGAGCAAGGGCTATTCTGGTCCATAACCTGGGTATGGAAGGCCAGAGAATCCTGAGCACGCTTGGAGGAGGTGATTAATTCGGCGACGTCGTGAGGCTCATGGCCAGCTACTTTTGTGCCCTTGAGAACATCATAATGCGGCGCATCCAGTTTAGGCAGTGGCGCCAGCGACCCAGAGAGTCCATCCAGCAGTTTGTGATGGACCTTCGACAGCTGACGGGCGAGTGCAGGTATGGAGCTTTGGAGGAGGAGATGGTCCGTGACCAGTTGGCAGAACACATGGCCTATTCCTTGGCAAGAGTTCGCCTGCTAACCCATGCTGGTGAGCTATCATTGCTAGTGGCCTTGGAGCTAGCGCAGCAACACAAGGCAGCAGAAAGGCTAACAAAGAATCTCAGTGATAAGGAGGCCCTGGCCAGGAACGACACACAGTGGAAGACACTGGCCTTGGATTCGGATGATGGCAGCGAGGATGAGGCCATCGTAAAAATTAGGTCCACCCCAGGGACGCCGAGATGCTACAGCTGCGGATCCAGTAGGCACAACTATAGAGTGAGGAAGTGCACAGCGAGGAGCAAGCGTTGTGGATTGTGTGGTTTGCTCCACCACTTCGCCAGAGTTTGCCGTAACTTTGACAAGAAAGAACGAAGGCCTGCAAAGGACAATCTAAAGAAGAAGATACCTACGGTGGTCCACACTGTCTCGCCCAACACGGACGGTTGTATTGTCTATAATACTCTGTTGGACGGGATGTCAATACCAATGTTGGTGGACACGGGGTCGGCGGTCTCCATCCTGAACTTGGCAACAGTGAGATGGTGTTTTCCCCACTACACTGTGAGTAAAACAAGCATAGCCTGTTATGGATAGGTTAGTAATCCCCTGGACATCGTGGGCTCAGTGTGGCTGTTGGTGAGGTATAAGGAGGCCTCTATGTGTGGAGCCGAGTTCATGGTGTCGCGCGATGGTAATAATTTGATAGGCTGTGACTTGTTTTATGGGCTTGGGTTCTCCATCACCTGCGAAGAAGTGGAGGAGTGGTCAGGTGGTGGACTGTGGGACCGGCCATTTTATGTGGGAAGTGGCGAATAAGCGTTGGATTTAGGGTGGCCCATTCCAGGTGAAGAGGGATGCCGCCAGCACCAGAGTACGCCGACGCAATGGGAACTCCGTGCCAGTGTTTGTGGTCCCGAGGATAAGGGACCCGAACAGCATGGTCTAGCCCCCGCGAAGGCGGATGGCTCCAGAGAGCAAGTGCAGCGGGGCTCCGGTGGCCGGCTGAGTACCATTGTTGAGCCAGACGTTGCCAGTGCCGCTCCGACACAACAACTACAAGTGATCGGGGTGAGACCAGACGGCACGAACCCTAGCCGTGCCCAGAATGAAAACAAGGGACTAGGCTAGAGCAAACTTGGCGGAATGCTGAGGCGCCATAAAAGTACCAGGTCGCAATGCACAGGAAGAAGAAAGCCAGTGAGTGGTCCCCTGGGCAAGGGTGATGACGTCTGCCCTAGGGTTGAGCCTCGGCTAGGACAGGTGCGCAGTTCGAGAGAGCTGAAAGTTGGACAGAGTGATCTACGGGTGGTTCAGTCCGACGGCGATGGGTACCTGAAATTGACTGATGGGTTGAGACGGCACTCAAACGAGCTGCAGCATTTGGGTGGAAAGGAATGTCAGTGCAGCCCGTCTCCGGTCACGGAAAAACGGAGACGCTCTGGGAGTGGGCCACGGGACGGACACTCCAGAGGGGGGCCTTTGAGAGACCCGGGTTAGGACTTTAAGTGGGGCTTATGGTGTGTCTTGTTCAGTGCATTTTGCAGTGTGTTTGTTAAGGTTAATGTTAAAATGTTCAAAATGAGTTTAAAAAAAAAGAAACGACACAAAGATATTGTAAACGAAGGAAGGTGAAATGTGTAACATTAAAAATGTGAGTATATGTGTTTTATATACACATGACCACCATTGTGTATTATGAGTGCCTGGGGACTGTGAGATTAGTTTAAGTGTTGGAGGTGCAGTAACACCTGTGTGTGAATGTTAGTGTGGGGTGTGTAAATAAATAATTGCCCTATGTTGTGTGATTTGTGCAATTTTTAAGGAGTCTCTGTGTCTAATTGTGTGATAATTTGCGAGTTTATGGAGTCAGGTATCGCCATTGTCCGTGTTTATAATTACTGTTTAATTGTGATGTAGATAACTAGGTACTTCCGGATTAATTTATTTTGGTGTGTGGCCCTTTTTCTTTTCAGTGACTGCTTTGTTTACACAGCGGACTGCTCCGCTGGGCCAGCGTGGTGTGTCTGTGTAGGCCTATAACCATCTTTGCATTAGAATGTGAGCCGGGTGTAAATTATAAAGTTGGGTGAATTTCTGTGCTTGTGGTTTTTTTTCAAGGGGGGGGGGGGATGTGAGATCGTATATTATATATATATTATGGAGGTGCCCTGGGCTACAGAGGGGTGACGTCCCGCCTCTGGGGGGGGTGGCGTCACCTGAGGTATACAAGCCATCTGCGGGAGACATATTGTCTCTTTGCTGTGGCTCCTCTGTTCATGGTAGTCTTCTGTGTTCCTGGTTCTTGTTCTAATAAAACTTTTAAAACGTCACCTCGACTCCTTCAATATTTGAGACACAACATGAACCTCACAGTTTTTCTCGTCATCAGTAAGTGCCCACTTACTAGCGAACGTCCTTCCACTACCCTGCTTTCTATCACCGGAGTCCATCCGAATTCCATACCTTCCTCGTCAGAACCCCCATCACTACTACCTGCCATTCTGCTCCAGTCACAGTCCAGATTATGCCTAGCCGCCAAAATCGCCAAACAAAAGTGTACAGAATTCAAACCGACCGCCTCTCAGGAGCGCTTCCCGTCCTCTGTCCACTGCTGCTTCCTCGCAACAGCTCTCCAGCGAAGAGCTCTTCACACTCTGGCCTTAAATACGCTGGTGAATCAGGAGGCAACAGGTGTGTAGTCACGCAGGTGTGCTGATGAGCTCCGGAGCCGGGAAAATAGAAACAGGAAGGGGGGTGGGGGCACACTCGCCTGATCATGACAAATGTATTAATACTTGATTTATTCCGAAATATTGTTATTCTTCATTGTTCAAAATCTTTCAGAATATCAGCTGTGGCTATACCACTGCTGTACTAGAATTTTATTTATTTTTTTTTAATAACCAAGGCACTTCAACACAAACATTTATTTTGTAAAAAAAAAAAAAAAAAAAACAACAACAAAAAAAAACCTGCGCAAAATTAGACAACAGTAGCCACTGTGTCAGAAGAGAAGATTTAAACATTTTTAAAAAAAATTTTTTTTAGGGTTATAGGATTCAGAAATTAATAGGAAGTGTAGAAGCCCTTGCTTTGAATGGCTTCAGCACATCTGTGCCCACAGGATATCACTAGTTGCTCACACTGCTCTGGTTTGGGGCACAGGATGATGTGGAGACTCTCAATGGGGAATCGGTTCAACACTGCAGCCGGAATTAGTCACCAGCTTACTGCTGAACAGGCAAGGATCTGTCAGCAATCAGTGTCTCGCCGTTTAAGACAACTTGGACTCAAAGCCAGTGGCAGCTTGTAGGAGGAGGCAAGGAAGGCGGAGCTTCCTCAGAAATTCGAGGAGAAAACAATGATTCAAACATTGTGATAATAAATGTGTTTGATATTATATGTACATGATTGTCTAACATGTAGTCAGAATCCTGTCAGAAGTCCGCAAGAGTTAAAAACGGGCTTGCCACTGTGTGAACATTAATCAGCCAATCAGAAATTAGTTCGTTTTTGTAACTAAGGGGTCTAACGTCCTTTCTGAAATTATTTAGCCAATCACAAATTAGTTTATATTGGTTGCTATGGTAAATTCTCAAGCCCTCACATTGAATGAAAAAAAAGGTGAAAGGAGGCGAGACTCTAACTCTTCAACCAATCACTATCGGGTTTTTTTTTTCGACACTGCTGTATCTACGCATTTCAACCAATGAGCACTTGTGGTAAAGATGGAGGGCGATATCTTGCAGTATTTACGAGCTAACAAGTTTTGGAAATTACATTTTGAACACCAGCTTTGGATAAAAAAAAACAGCTTAAGGCCAACTCCAAAACTGGATATTATAAAGTCTATACCAAAGTCTGGTAGGTGGTCTGGCAGGCATCAGGGTCAAGGTCAAGGTCATAAGAAGCACCAAGTCTTCATCAGTCGACTTGACCCCACCACCAGACCCCATCATGTACGCTCCTACATCGAAACCCGTGTTAAATTAAATGACAATATCAAGATTGAGCAACTAGAAACCAAGTATGATGGTTATGCCTCTTTTAAGATTACATGTCCTGCCAGTTGCAGCAAGAAGTTGCTTGACAAAAATGTGTGGCCATCTGGTTTATACCTTCGACAGTTTTTTGAGAGGAAATGATCTACATGTGATTGTCATTATTGTGTTTGTCATTATACTCATTCAATAGTAGGACCAACCTTAGAATATGTTCATTCAACTGCCAGAATGTAAAAACTTCATCCAATGAGATCTCCAGTTTATGTGATAACCATGACATTGTGTTGTTGCAGGAACACTGGTTGTTCGAAAACGAATTGTCTATTCTGAGCAGATTACATGGTGACTTTATAGGACAAGGTGTTTCTTTTATGGATACGGAAGAACGTGTTATCTTAGGCCGCCCCTATGGCGGCGTCGGTATCCTATGGCGGAAGTCACTTGCGAACAGTTGTGTTGTGAAAACTTACGATTGCCTAAGAGTTACAGGTATTGAAGTCAACCTGGGTGACTTTCACTGTCTTATATTATGTGTATATTTCCCCTATGACAGTGTTGAAAACTTGGATGAATACTTGCACTGCCTGAGTCTTGTTAAACGTATCACCGAGGACTTTCCAACTCCATATGTGTTCACAATTGGTGACTTCAACGCTAATACAGCACGTTCAAGTTGTTTTGGAGACGAACTGGTGTCTTTTTGTGAGAGTTACTCCTTACACATCTCGGACAGGATTATCTTACCAGGTGATACCTTTACTCATGTTAGCATGGCTCATGGCTCTACATCATGGCTTGATCACTGTGTGACTACATCCTCAGGCCATGATAACGTGTCCAATATCAAAGTTCTGTTTGACTGTGTGAGTTCTGATCATGTACCTTTATCTATAGATATTGAGGTTTCTAGTGCTGTAAGTGGCCCCCGGGAAGCTCCCTCAGCCACAACGGGCAGTAGAACATACAAATGGCGTGATGCCACAGCGTCAGACCTGTCCAGATATAAGAAACTTACTCGTAGGAAACTCTGTAACATCCGTGCTCCTATGGACGCCATCAGGTGTCACGACCGTAATTGTGCGGCACACAGGGACGATACTGACAGGTTCTACAGTGATATTGTTGATGCTTTAAATTACTGTGTGAGTGAATGCATTCCTAGTCACAGTGTGGCCACCCAATATAACGTCCCAGGCTGGAATGATGTCGTTAGCGAGGCTCATACAGCTGCTCGGGATGCTTTTTTGTGGTGGAGGAGTAATAGCAAACCACGTTCTGGTCCAATATTTGAAAACATGAAAAATTGCAGGGCTAGGTTCAAATATGCTCTACGAGCATGCAGGCGCAATGAAGAAAGTATCAAATGTGACCAGCTAGCTAATCACATGAGTGAACTGAACATGGTAGAATTCTGGAAACAAATGAAGGCTATGAGCTCCCACCGGTCTGTCAGATCAAACACTATTGATGGTGTGACTGGTGACGTTAATATTGCTGAAAAGTGGAAATGTCAATATGAAGCTATTTTCAACTCAGTCAAGAATGTTTCAATGAAGGATTCTGTTATGCATGATATTCGTCTGTATAACGACATGTTTGATGCCTCTGATATTTCTGCTGTTACTCCTGTTGAAGTTGATTCACTGATCAAAGTTCTCAAGAAAGGCAAATCAGCTGGCCCTGACTGTCTCACCAGTGAATGCCTCATCAACGCTGATTTCAATTTGTGTATTCTGTTGTCATTGTGTTTTAACTGTATGTTTGTTCATGGTTACATGCCAGATATGTTGATGGACTCTGTTATTATTCCTTTGGTGAAAAACAAGTGTGCCAGTCTTTCTGATATGAACAACTACAGACCTATAGCTATTGCAAATGTTATATCTAAACTGTTAGAGGGTTTGTTCCTGAACAGAATTGAGGATTATTTGTGGACAAACGACAATCAGTTTGGTTTCAAATCAGCTCTTTCAACTGACAAGGCTGTTTACCTACTCCATGAATTTGTTGACTACTTCAGAAGCCATTCCACTAGTGTCTATGCTACGTTCCTAGATGCTAGCAAAGCTTTTGACAGGATTAACCACTGGTGTTTGTTCAGAAAATTGATCGATCGAGGTATTCCTATTTACATTGTTAGCATCCTGCCATACTGGTACAGAAGGCAGTCTATGGTTGTTAGATGGGGCAATGTCACCTCATCCAAATTTCATGTGACCAACGGTGTTAAACAAGGTGGTATACTGTCACCCTTGTTGTTTAATGTCTATGTTGATGATCTCAGTGTACTGTTGAACAATACTAATGTGGGCGGCTCCTTTAACGGTGCACTGTTAAATCACATTTTCTACGCTGATGACCTCTGTTTGTTAAGTTTGTCTACTGCAGCGATGCAACATCTCCTTTCGGTATGTGAAAAATTTGGTGAAAAAAATGACATCCTGTTCAACTGTACTAAATCTATGTGTATGGCTTTCAAACCAAAGGGTGTCAATACGTCGAATCCTGTTATGCCACTTTGTGGTAATAGCTTGAACTTTGTTGAAAAAGTCAAATACCTAGGTGTGTGGATTGAATCTGATAAGACCAATGTTGATTGTAACAGGCATCTCAGGAAACTGTACGCTCAAACAAATTTACTGTTGCGTAATTTCCATAGATGTTCTCCTGATGTCAAATGTATGTTGTTCAAGACCTTCTGTACCTCAATGTACTGCTCGCCTTTATGGTTTAATAGCAATGTTGCTGTTAGGAACAAAATCCGCATTGCATATAATAACTCCCTAAGAAGGTTGTTAGATGTACCACGAAGGTTGGGTGCAAGCAAGATGTTTGTGTCTGTGAACATTCCGTCTTTTGGCGAATTGATACGTAAGAATGTTTACAGTTTTTTGAGAAGGTTGCTGGCATGTAACAATCATCTTATATCAGCAATTGTCAACTCGTCACTCACACTTCATTCCAGCATTTGGAAGTGGTGGCGTTCCATTTTATACTGAGCCCATTATTGTATGTTATTGTTGTTACAAGAGCACCGAGTGTCTGCTGATCTGTATATACTTTTATTTATTTGTTTATCTATTTTCTACTCGTTTTAGTTTTTGCTCTTAATATGAACCCTGAGTTTGAAATAAACGTTTGAATTTGAATTTGAAAGAAGCCGGATGCAGCAGGATGGCGCTCTTTTAAACAGGATACATATGGCCGAGTAGCGAGGCTAACTGGGTCACTAGCGTTAGCAAAACTATTTTGCTGGCCTTGTATTTTGTTTGTTGAGTCATCTTCAAGCGACAACCCTTGGATTACGACTGGCTTTAACGACTTGAAGAATTTGTCCAGAACCACAGAAAGACGTGGAAAATCCAAAAACATGCTAACTATTCCTGTCACAGGTGTCTGAGCGGAGAGTGAAAACATACAGTACCTGTGTGAAATACATCTTCTTCTTCTTCTTCCAGCTGCTCCCTTTAGGGGTCGCCACAGCGGATTATCTGCCTCCATCTCACCCTGTCCCTTGCATCTTCCTCTGTAACACCAACCCTCTCCATGTCCTCCTTCACTACATCCATGAATCTTCTCTGTAGTCTTCCTCTTTTCCTCCTGCCTGGCAGCTCCATCTTCTTCCTTTGTCCAATATATCAACTATCCCTTCTCTGCACATGCCCAAACCATCTCAGCCTTGCCTCTCATACTTTGTCTCCAAACTGCTCAACCTGAGTTGTCCCTCTGATATACTCATTTCTAATCTTGTCCCTCCTAGTCACTCCCAATGAAAATCTTAGCAAGTGTTTCCTCTGGCTTAAAGACCTTGGCACGGTGGCAACATATTTTTCCCCGGGTGGGGGAGGGGTAAACATACCGGAATATGTTAATTTTATACTATTTATTTCTTTTTAAAATTTTACACAGTAATGTTGAATATGGAACTTACCATTTGAAGTATTGTACAACTGAGGCTTGAATACTGGGCCAGTTGGGGTCCCACCCAGACATCCTGTGTTTAGACTTTTGAGTGGTGTTATCCTTCTCTCCTTCCTCTGCCTGAACACTTCGTCTCCTTGGCTCCTCTCTTCTGTCTCATCTTGCCCTCTCTGAGCTCTGTCTAATTCAGCTTCTCTCTCTGTCTATGGTGGTATACAAACAGGTTAGAAAATATCAAGTGTCATGTTTTGTCCTGCAGGATTTTTTTTGTCATAGTTTACATAAATGACAAAAATGTGTATTTTTATTCTAGTGTTTCTTTTTTTCCATTGAGAGAGTGGGGAAGGGAAAGAAACATTCATAGTAGTAATGTACTCATGCATACTTAAATTATATGATCAGGTGGGTATAGTAACCAGAAATTCTACTCATGTAAAAGCAGTGCTTTGAAATTTATAATTAAAAGCAGACGACCAAAAATTTCTAATTGAGTTAAGGGTACAAAGAGCACCCACTTAAAAACTTGAGTAATGACTTCAGTCTTGAAGGTTTGAGGTTTTTCTCAAAATTTTATAACGATTTTCTTATAGTTTTCTACTGTTCTCTGTAAATTTAAAGTTGAAACCATGTTCCTCAAATTTGTAATTTGCTCTTGTAAAATTGACTTTTCTTGTACATTTGAAACTTTATTATAAATTTGTGGGTTATTTTATGACTAATTTTGTCTGTTTTTTAAAATAAAATTACTGTTTTTTTTTTTGTTTTTTTTTAGATAAATTTGAAACAGACTGTGGTAATCTTTTTTTTTTTTAACTTTTTCCTTATAACAATTTACATTTTTGACCATAATTCTGCAGTCAGAACAGAACAATAATTTAACTCTGATTACAAAGACCGCTGGACACAGCGGTGAAAAGAGAGACGGGAGAGACGGAAGAAAAAAACGCGGAAAACATGGAGGAGTGAAATTGCGCCTGAGAAGACGTCAGTTTGGTAACATTCCTCCTCCTTCTATGATTTTTGGGAATGTACAGTCTCTGAGAAACAAGGTGGATGAAATTCAAGGGAATGTACACTACCAGAAGGACTTTAAGAACTGCTGCGTCATGGCCTTCACCAAATCTTGGCTTACTGCGCATGACCGAGATGCAGACCTGTGGATTGATGGCTTTGGAGCCCCGCTGCGCTCGGATCGGCAGGAAGAGGTAACGGGGAAACGTCAGGGGGGCGGCATATGTTTATACATTAATAAGCAGTACTGCGTCTTCCAGTTATGGCGGCCACGTAAGACGTGTTTCACTCTGCTCTGCTCCTAAAAATAAAAAGTTGGCAAATAACTCTCTCAGTTGGAACAAAACCTATCCCAGCGTTTGGGTGTGGATATGCCGGTAAAGCCTAAGGCTGGGAAATTAGGTGGAGGGAAAACTGAATCGTCGAAACAGTCTAAGTTAACAGACTTCCACGCTGGTGACGAAGCAGGAAAATCGCCAGAGACTATGGCGGAGCAAGCTAGCGGCGGAGCGGTGACTGCTGGCGACGGCACGGGTGCGGTGCTCGCTGCCATTAGCTCAATGAGAGCAGACTTTTCCACTAAATTTGATGGGATTATAGCAGCGATAGAAGGAATGAGAAAGGAAATAAGCGACTGTATGGAACGAGTGTCGCAGGTGGAGCTCCAAATTTCCAGCGCTGAGGATGACGTCACCAGCCTACAATTAAAGGTGCGCACATTGGAATTAAAAAATAAACATCTGGAAGATAGTGTCCTGGACTTAGAATCCCGGTCGAGACGGAACAATCTGAGGCTGGTGGGCCTCCCGGAGGGAACGGAGGGGCGGGACACATGTTCCTTTTTGGAAAAGTGGATTCCAGAAGTGCTGAACAACGCGGAGCTGCAGTCATCGGTCGTTTTAGAGAGCGCCCACCGAATCGGCCCACCGAAAGATAAAAAGACACCACCGAGGACGTGATTATGAAGTTCCTCAGCTACAGAGACAAGATGACGATCTCCAACGCAGCGCGAGCTAAAGGAGAAATTAAATACCAGGATCAACAGGTGCGGTTCTACTCAGATTTGGCCACAGGAATCCAACAATTAAGGAAACAGTTTGACCCCACCCGCAAAGAGCTGCGCAACCTCGGGATTCGTCATGGAGAGATTCATCCGGCAAGACTGCTGGTCACATATAAAGGGAGAACCCACACTTTCAAGACCCCTCAGGAGGCGCAGGTGCTTATCAAGCAGATCCAAGAAGAAACTGGTGGGAGCTAAGCATGATGCATGAACAAAATATAAAGGTAGAATATTTAAGCATTTGCACAGGCATCTGACTGATCTGAAGCATATAGCAAGTTTACAAAATATAGATTGTATTATATATATATTAAAAAAAACTATGATGTACAAAGTTGCTATAAAATTTTGGAGTTAAGTTGGAAAACTACAGAAGAGAGTTAATGTTATGTCATTAAAAGCAGTAGAGTCAAGGTGATTGAGAGGAGAAAGAAAGAGTGGTTTTGACTGATCCTCGCGTGCGTGGAGCAGTCAATGGCTATAGCGGGAGATGGAATTTTTTTTTTTGATTTTGGGGGGATTACCACGAATGTGGGGAGGGAGAATTTGATTGTGTGTAGTTTGTGCGACGAATGTTCAACCACTCATGTTTTTGCTTCTCTGTATGAACATGTTTATATTGCGAGGTAATCTCAAACTCCTTATTGATCATAGACCAAAGCGTTAATCTTAATTTAACTTCATGGAATTACAGAGGTCTACAAAATTTAAAAAAACTTAAGCAAGTTATGAATAAAATAAAAGACATAGGTTCAAAAATTGTGTTTTTACAAGAAACTCATCTAATAGAGGAGGATGTAAAAAGAATTAGGAGAAGATGGCAGGGAAGTGTGTTCACCTCATCATTTTCATCCCGAGCCAGGGGAGTTATGACTCTCATACATAAATCAGTCCCATTTCAAGTGAAAAATGTAATTGGAGACAAATTAGGAAGATATCTAATCATCCAAGGATCTTTGTTATTAGAAAATATAAATCTGGTGAACTTATATGGTCCCAATATAGATGATCAAAACTTCTTTGCTAATTTATTTATTTTATCATCACTTACAGGGCAACATATAATAGCAGGGGATTTTAATTGTACATTGAATCCCGATATAGATAGATCAACAGGACTGGACTGTACGCACAAAGGATGCAGGATGACCATTAATCATTTTATGAAAGAATTGAGATTGCTAGATATATGGAGAGAAATGAAACCACAAGTTAAAGCCTACTCTTGTTATTCTAATACCTACAAGACATTCTCACGTATTGACTATTTTTTGATCTCCACAGAATTAAGGTCCAAGATTCAAAACTGTTTCTATGATAACATTGTGATCTCTGATCATGCACCCTGCTGTCTAATATATGTAGATAAGAAATTGACAAAGGAACCAGGTAGGTGGCAATTTCAGCATAAATGGCTTCAGGAGGAGGAATTTGTTAAGTACATAGAAAAACAGATAGATGAGTTTTTTGATATCAATACTACACAAACATCAGCATGTAAGATAAGATAAGATAAGATAAGATAAGATAAGCCTTTATTAGTCCCACAATGGGGAAATTCCAGGATTGCAACAGCACAGGGATAGCAACACTCAGAGCAACAATCAGAAGGCAAGAAAAAAAACAAAAAAAAACAAAAAAAAAAACAAGCAAGCAAGAGCAGCTAATATACATATGTACATATTACTATAAAATATATATATACACACACACAGACACACAGTGCAGAGCATTGTAGCTGGATGGAATAAATATATGAATATGTAAACACACAGTGCGGCGCATTGTAGCTAGATGGAATAAATATGTAAATATATAAACACCCACAGTACAGAGCAATGTAGCTAGATGGAATAATATGTAGATATATAAACACACAGTGCGGAGCATTGTAGCTAGATGGAATAAATATATAGATATATAAATATAAACACACCCAGTGCGGAGCATTGTAGCTAGATGGAATAAATACAGTATGTAAATATATAAACACACACAGTGCAGAGCATTGTTGCTAGATGGGATGAAACAGCACAACCGTCTACTTAGTTATCCTACATGGTATGATTATGTGCCCATACATATTCTCACTCTCCATAGCGACCGGTATTTTCCTAGTTGTATGCCGGGGGGGACCATTGTGTAAGTCTATTGCATCTTTTGAATTCAAAAAACTATTAGTTTGTTACGTCTTTTTGCTATCTCTGTGAGCAGCCCTGCTTAGGTTGTACAGTCTGACAGCCGTTGGTAGGAAGGACCTGCGAAACCTCTCGGTTGTGCACCTGGGATGATGTAGTCTGCTGCTAAATGAGCTCCTCAGTGCATTCAGTATGTCCTGCATAGGGTGGAACTTGGACTCCAGCAGAGATGACAGTTTAGCCACCGTCCTTCTCTCTCCTATCTCCTCCACCGGATCAAGGCGCTGCCCCAGGACAGAGCTAGCTTTCTTGATCAGTTTGTTCAGTCTCTTCCTATCGGCTGCAGTAATGCCACTGCCCCAGCAGACCACTCCAGAAGTGATGGCTGATGCCACCACCATGTCATAGAATGTCTTCAGCAGCGCGCCTTGTACACCAAAAGACCTGAGTCTCCTCAGCAGGAACAGCCTGCACTGTCCCTTCTTGTAGAGTGCGTCAGTATTGTGTGACCAGTCTAGTTTATTGTTCAGATGAACACCCAGGTACTTGTAGGATGTCACCATCTCGATGTCTGTACCCTGTATATTTACTGGTGCTGTGAGGGGTTGTCCTTGCCTGCGGCAGTCCACCACCAGCTCCTTAGTTTTCCTCGCGTTGATCTGGAGGCAGTTTCGATGGCACCAGTCCACGAAGTCCTGGATAAGCCCTCTGTACAACAGAGGGCTTTTGTATGTATAAAGTGGGAGGCTTTCAAAGCTTTTATTAGGGGGCATATTATTAGTTATACAGGTTCAAAATCTAAGAAGACTCGAGAGGAGAGAGTCCAACTGGAACATAAAATAAAAATTCTTCAAGAAAAAGTGTATGCAGGAAGTGATCCAAAGTTAGAGAACGAATTACTGATTCTGAGAGCTGAATTTGACAAAAAATCAGCGATTAGAGCTGCCTCGAGTCTTCTAAGATTGAAGCAATCTTTTTATGAACAAGGTGAAAAATCAGGGAAATTATTGGCATGGCAGATTAAACAATTAGAATTTAAAACACCAATTACCAGTATTATAAGTAACGGACAGGCAGTTGTAGATCCTTTAGAAATTAACAGTGCCTTTAGAGATTATTATGAAAAATTATATGATAAAAAAAATGAAACTGACTTAACAAAACTAAATGGGTTTTTGGACGAATTATCTATACCATGTATTCCATATGAAAACAGGGAGATACTGGAGTCTAAAATTAGCCAAGAGGAAATTGGGCTAGCCATTGATAATATGAAATCAGGAAAAAGTGCAGGACCAGATGGTCTTCCAGTTGACCTCTATAAAAAATTTAAGAATAAATTAATAAAACCATTTTTGGAAATGGTTTTAGAAGCATTTCAAAATAGTAATTTACCACTATACATGAATAATGCCTTAATTATACTGTTGCCAAAACCAGGTAAACCCTCTAATAAATGTGAAAATATGAGACCAATAAGCCTATTAAATGCTGACCTTAAGATAATCTGTAAAATTTTAGCAAGACGACTACAAGAAATATTACCAAATATTATTAACCGAGATCAGAATGGCTTTATAATGGGAAGACAAGGCTTCCATAATGTAAGAAGACTATTTAATATTATCTATTATAATAAAGAAGCACTGGTTACAGCTCTCCTATCATTGGACGCCGAAAAGGCCTTTGATAGGGTCGAATGGCCCTTTCTTTTTGAAGTCCTACAAAGGTTTGGACTTGGAAATAATTTCATAAAATGGGTTCGGATAATATACAATAATGCTACAGCAGAAATCCTAACAAACAGCAATATCTCAAAATCAATAAATATCAATAGAGGATGTCGACAAGGCTGTTCACTTTCACCTTTACTGTTTACTATGGCAATTGAACCTTTAGCGATGGCAGTACATTTACATCCACAAATATATGGAATTAAAGTAGGACCAACAGAACATAAAATCTCCCTGTATGCTGATGACATAATTTTGTTTATGTCGAATCTTAAAAAATCAATTCCGACCTTGTTGAGTTTAATAAAGAATTTTGGGGAAATATCAGGATATAAAATAAATAAAACTAAATCTTCAATATTAATGCTAAATGAGACCCAGAGAAATCATCCAGCTCCTGAGGTAAATCAATTCAGTGTTGTAAATCAGTTTAAATATTTAGGAATTCAAATTGTGCCTAAGCTAGAATCAGTCGCCAGTGCCAACTATGAAGCCTTAATAACAGACATTGATGAGTTACTTCAGAGATGGATGTCACTACCAATGTCGATGATCGGGAGAATTAATATACTTAAAAGTAATATCTTACCCAAAATGCTTTATTTATTTCAATACATTAGCCCATTAGTGACATAATGCACGGCTCAGGAGACGCACACACACAGGCTTAGAGTAGTTCAAAGAGTTTATTAACAGCAGGAGTGAATGAGTGCGTGTCTGCGGGATGTAAATGTGTTGGTGATGGTGTCTGCTCCAGGCACAGAGGCAGGTGACCGTACAGCCGAGCAACCCTATGGAGAGAGCACAGGGAGAGGGTGACGGGCATACACCAACACAGGAGGGATTTATGGCGAGAGAAGGACTTACTTGGTGGGTCAGGACAGCTGGCACAACAAGGGGGCGAAGCCCGGAAGACAGCCACCTGGAGAGCTCCGTACAGCAGCGAGGATTGGGCGATGGAGTGGAGATGTCCGCCGCTGGGGAATCCACCTGTGCACAGGGGAGAAGACTGAAGAAGAGAGGTAAGCGATCTTCTTACCAAAAAGGTGATGCTGAAGAGAAGTATGCTCACAACGGTGAGGGACAAAGTCTGACGGCTTCAGGCCGAACCTCCGGGCGAGACGGCCTTTATCCCTCGCCGCTGATGATTGTCAGGTGCGTGAGCAGGTGGCGCCGCTGATGAATGGCGCGGCGTGACAGTACTCCCCCCTCTAGCAGCGCCTCCTGGCGATGGCTTATCCGGGTGCGCTCGGTGGAAGTCCGCGATGAGCGATGGGTCCAACACAAACGACGGGGGCACCCATTGTCGATGCTCGGGCCCATAGCCCTCCCAGTCCACCAAGTATTGCAACCCACGACCTCGGCGCCGGGAGTCCAGGATGGAGGAGACGGACCAGGCCGGATGGCCACCAATCATCCGGGGCGCGGGTTGCGCTGCAGGAGGAGGGCAAAGGGGGTCAGTGACTGCCAGTTTCACCTTCGACACATGGAAAGTGGGATGGATGCGGAGGGAGGGGGGAATAGCCACGCGCACAGCCACCGGGTTGATGATCCGGGTGATGGGAAAGGGACCCATGAATCGCTGTGCCAGCTTCCTCCTCTCGCCTTTTAATGTGACATCCTGGGTAGACACATACACGAGTTGCCCAACTCTGTACGCCGGGGCAGGTCTTCTGTGCCGGTCCGCCACGGTCCTGTTGCGCTCCGCTGTGCGTAAAAGCGCATGACGCGCGGCAGCCCAGGTGGAGCGGAACTGCCTAAGGTGCGCCCTAACAGAGGGGACAGTTACCTCGTTCTCCTGCGCTGGAAACAGCGGGGGGTCATAACCCAGGGACGCCTTGAAGGGGGACATCCCCGTCGCAGAAGAGCGGGCGGTGTTGTGGGCATACTCCACCCAGGCGAGATGGTTGCTCCAGGACGTCGGCTTGGATCTAATAACACAGCGGAGCGCAGCCTCCAGCTCCTGATTGGTCCTCTCACACTGTCCGTTAGACTGGGGGTGATGGCCGGAGGAGAGGCTCACCTTGGCTCCGATGGCGTTACAAAAAGATCTCCAAACCTCGGATGAAAATTGGGGGCCCCGGTCCGAGACCACGTCCACCGGAATCCCGTGCAGCCTGACCACGTGTTGGACGAGGAGGCCCGCCGTCTCCAGGGCAGTAGGGAGACCTTGCAGGGGGATGAAGTGCGCCGCCTTGGAGAAACGGTCCACGATGGTCAGGACGGTGTCAAAGGAGTTGGAAACGGGGAGTCCGGTGACGAAATCCAGTGCGATGTGCGACCAGGGCCTGCCGGGGACGGGCAGAGGCTGGAGCAGACCCGCTGGAGGGGCATTTCCCGACTTGCTGGTGGCACAGATTGGGCAAGCCCGGGCGTAGTGGGCTGCATCCCTCCACAGGCCTGGCCACCAAAAGGACAGTTGGAGGAGGCTGATCATCCGAGAGGTGCCGGGATGACAGGTGAGCCGGGAGGTGTGGAGCCAGTGGATGACCTCTCCCCGGACCGCAGATGGGACGAACAGTCTTCCCTCCGGTCCGCCGCCAGGATCAGGTTCCACCTCCTGCGCCTTCCGGATCTTGTCTTCAATGTCCCAAGAGATGGCTCTGAGGACGCACAACCTGGGCAGGATAGTGTGGGGCGTCTCCTCAGCCTCCACGGGGGTGAACTGCCTAGAGAGGGCGTCAGGCAGGCCGTTTTTGGAGCCCGGCCTGAAGGTGATTGAGAAGCGGAACCTGGCGAAGAACAAAGACCAGCGCGCCTGGCGGGCATTCAGGCGCTTGGCAGATCGTAAGCACTCTAAGTTCTTGTGGTCCGTCAGGACCACAAACGGCAGGTCCGCCCCCTCTAGCCAGTGGCACCACTCCTGTAAGGCGAGTTTAATGGCCAGGAGCTCTCTGTCCCCCACATCGTAGTTTCTCTCCGCCGGGGACAGGCGCCGGGAGAAGAAGGCGCACGGCCGTTTGGCGCCATCGTCAGGTGACCGCTGGGATAACACTGCTCCCACTCCCGTGTCCGATGCGTCCACCTCCACAATGCACTGCAGCGCGGGGTCGACCTGGCGAAGGACCCGGGAGGAGGAGAACTCCGCCTTCAGCGCCCTAAAGGCAGCAGCGACCTCTTCAGTCCACTGGAACGGGACCTTCGGGGACGTGAGGCGGGTCAGCGGTCCGACGATCGAGCTGAAATTTGGGACAAAGCGGCGGTAAAAATTGGCGAAGCCAACAAACTGTTGCACCTGCTTCCGGGATGCGGGAGTAGGCCACTCCACCACCGCCTTCACCTTCTCTGGGTCTGGGAGCACCTGGTCTTGAGCGATGATGAATCCCAGGAAGGATGTGGTCCTAGCGTAGAATTCGCATTTCTCAGCCTTCACGTACAGACGATTCTCCAGCAGTCTTTGGAGGACCCGCCTCACATGGACCTGGTGCTCGTCCCTGGACCTGGAGAAGATAAGAATGTCATCCAGGTAGACGAACACAAAAAGGCCGATGAAATCCCGGAGGACGTCATTAATGAGGCGCTGAAAGACGGCAGGAGCGTTGGTCAGCCCGAACGGCATGATGAGATACTCAAAGTGGCCGTTCGGGGTACGGAAGGCTGTCTTCCATTCATCTCCCTCCCGGATCCGGACGAGGTGGTAAGCGCTGCGTAAATCCAGCTTGGTAAACCAGGTCGCCCCCTGGAGGGAGTGAAAGGCAGTGTCCATGAGGGGCAGGGTGTAACGGTCCCTCTCAGTGATGTCATTTAGCGCTCGGTAGTCTATGCAGGGGCGGAGGGATCCGTCCTTTTTCCCGACAAAGAAAAACCCTGCCCCCACGGGTGACGACGATGGGCGAATAATCCCAGCGCTCAGTGATTCCTTCAGGTATGTATTCATGGTCTCCTTCTCCGGCGCCGACAGGCTGTAGAGCCGACCAGATGGCAGGGAAGCCCCCTGGCGGAGATTGATGGCACAGTCATATGGTCGATGCGGGGGAAGAGACATAGCTTTCGATTTACTAAATACCATACCCAGGTCGTGAAATTCTGGAGGCACCAGTGACAGGTCCGGAGGTGCTGTATCCGCCACAGGGGGAGCCGCGGACGGGGAGCAGGCAGCGGACTGAAGGCAGGTGCCCATACAGAAGGTACTCCATGCCGATACCCCAGCGGACCTCCAGTCCAGGACAGGGTTGTGGAGGCGTAGCCAGGGATACCCCAGGATGACGGGCGACACAGAGTTGGGCAGGACGTAAAATACCATCTCCTCCCGGTGGTTCCCTGAGATGATGACTGGGACAGGCATGGTTTGGTGAGAAACTCTCCCAAGGGAGGCACGGGAGAGATGGACCAGGGAGATGGGGTGTTTTAATGCCTGACAGCGGATGCCCAATCGGGTTGCCAGGCCTTGTGAAATGAAGCTGCCCTCTGCGCCCGAATCCACCAGTGCGTGGGTGAGGTGCCCAGTGGGATTGTGGCAAAAACGGATGGGCAGCTTTAATTGAGTGAGAGTGTCTAACCGGTTGGGATCCGCGAGGCTCCCTACAGCGATTCGCGGACCCCGCCGACTGGCTTTCCGCGGGCAACGCTCCACAGTGTGTTGGTCACCTCCGCAATACATGCAGAGGCCCAACTCACGGCGGCGTTGTTTCTCCGCAGGGGAAAGCTTGGTCCAGCCCATCACCATCGGCTCCGACTCCTCGGGGCACGATGCTGGCGGCGCCGCCAGGGGGCGAGCTTGGAACAGGTGCGGCGAGACTCCACGAGGGCGAGAAGAAGAAGACTTCCGCCCCTAGGAGCGCTCGCGCAGCCTGTTATCCAAACTTATCGCTAAGGATGTCAGCTCCGCTAGCGTCCCAGGGATATCCCGTCCAGCCAATTCATCCCTCAGATCATTATTGAGGCTGCGGAGGAACAGGCCACAGAGGGAGCGTTCCTCCCAGCCCAATTCCTCCGCCGCTACCCGGAAGTCGACCGAGTAGTCCGCTGCCGACCGGCCTCCCTGCTGGAGAGCGAGAAGCCGATCGACCTGGACCGTCTCGGTTTGAGAATGGTCAAAGACCTCCAGAAAGCGCCTCACGAACTGGTCATAGGTGAGGGTGGCATAACTGGGCCTCGCCATTACGGCGTAGGTCCAAGTTAACGCACGCCCCTCCAGAAGATTCCCTATGTAACCAATCCGACTGTGATCCGAGGGAAAATCTCCGGGCACACGGTGGAACACGGACTCACACTGCATAATGAACCCCCGCGCTCCGCCGAGCTTACCGCTAAAGCGGGCGGGGGTCGGAATCGGTGTGAGCCGAACCGGTGCCACTGGAGCCGGCTGGACGGCCGCTGGAACGGCAGGAGCCGCGCCACCCTGACGAGCCGGGGGGAACGGCTGTTGAGGATCTAAGCGGCCCAACCGGTTAGTTAAGTTTAATAATTGATTTAGGATAACCTGCTGTTGATAAGCAATCTGATCCACTCTAGCCTCGAGAGTGGTTAACCGGTGTGCGAGCCCGCCGTCCGCCGAGCCGCTCTGCTGAAGCCGTACTGACATAATGCACGGCTCAGGAGACGCACACACACAGGCTTAGAGTAGTTCAAAGAGTTTATTAACAGCAGGAGTGAATGAGTGCGTGTCTGCGGGATGTAAATGTGTTGGTGATGGTGTCTGCTCCAGGCACAGAGGCAGGTGACCGTACAGCCGAGCAACCCTATGGAGAGAGCACAGGGAGAGGGTGACGGGCATACACCAACACAGGAGGGATTTATGGCGAGAGAAGGACTTACTTGGTGGGTCAGGACAGCTGGCACAACAAGGGGGCGAAGCCCGGAAGACAGCCACCTGGAGAGCTCCGTACAGCAGCGAGGATTGGGCGATGGAGTGGAGATGTCCGCCGCTGGGGAATCCACCTGTGCACAGGGGAGAAGACTGAAGAAGAGAGGTAAGCGATCTTCTTACCAAAAAGGTGATGCTGAAGAGAAGTATGCTCACAACGGTGAGGGACGAAGTCTGACGGCTTCAGGCCGAGCCTCCGGGCGAGACAGCCTTTATCCCTCGCCGCTGATGATTGTCAGGTGCGTGAGCAGGTGGCGCCGCTGATGAATGGCGCGGCGTGACAATTAGGTGGCATCACTGTAATGTTTTAAAAAAATACAACCTATTGAGTTTTGAGAGTTTCATTGACCTCTGTTTTCTGAAATTAACGTTCAAATGTTTCCATAAATCAGCACCCGAGCCACTTGCTGGTTTCGTCCAAAGACAGGACAGCAGCAGAGCCACCAGGAGTTCTGTTAACAATAACTGTAAAATATTCCACCGCAGAACCACATTTGGACAAACAGCTTTCTCTATAAAGGGCAGTCACATCTGGAACACAATGCCAAATGTAATTAAAATAATAACGGACCTTAAAACATTCACTAAAAAGGTTAAAAACTGGCTGAAAAATAAACAAGAATGTACTCATGTATGAATTGATTGTCTGCAAAGTGAGAGTGAATGAAGGGAAGGAATGAATGTGTTTGTTTATAGTGAGTGACGAAGGGAGGGAGGCCTGAAATAGGCAAATGTGAGTCAGGTTGTTATATTTGTGTATTTATAATATTTATAATATTTATAATTGTGTATTTATAATCTTTTTGCATTGATGTATGCGGTTATTGTGTATTTTTTCTTTTCTTCACTTGATTCTCTTTTCTAAAGCCCATCCAGGGACAAGAGTTGCAAATTAGCTAATAGCTATACACTCTATGTGCAACACATCAGATTGATTGTCATTGATTAATTGTCTATGTTTATTGCACTGTCCCTGTCAAATAAACTAATCTATCTATCTATCTATCTACCACCACCTTCAGATCTATTCTCAAGAATTAAAAAAAAGTTAGTGGAATTTATATGGAACAATAGGAAGGCTAGATTACGTCTGTCCTTACTATATTTACCATTTGATCGTGGAGGTCTGAAATGTCCAAACTTTATGTTGTATTACTGGTCAGCACAATTGAGGTCTATGACATATTATTTTTCATCAAATGATCTCCCTCACTGGACTGAAATGGAATCATATAATTTACCTTTACCTCTTCCCATATTCATATACTCAGACTCGGCAAAAAAATTACAGAAACAAGTTAAAAATCCATTTGTAAAGCATATGATCAAAATATGGTGTGAAACCAAAAAACATTTAAAAGAACCACACTTATTGTCACAATTTAGCCCAATATGGGGTAATCAATATTTTAAACCAGGGAGAGCGGATGCTGTATTTAAAGTATGGAATTTAAAAGGGATTCAAAAGATTCAAGATTTATATTTGTCATGTTCAGATAACATAACGTGTTTTGAAGAACTGAGGATCAAATTTAATCTTAATAGAACACATTTTTTTAAATATCTTCAGCTTAGGAACTTTATTCGATCAAATCAAAATAATGCTCTTGTAGAAGTTACGGAAAAACAGACAGGATACGTGTAAGTCTGTCTGGAAAAACTTTATTTACATTTTTTCACTTCCTGCTTTTATCTCCATCCAAAACGGAAAAACTCCGCCTTCACATTAAAACTCCACCTTCACATTAAAAGATCCAATTTTGTGTGTGAGACCAACAACTAATATCACTACACAGGCCCCCCCAGAACACACAAATAACAACATAAATAAACATGCTGACAAAAAACAAACAAACAGCATGAACAAAAATCCAAAAGAAAATAACTCAAGAAAACCTCTTAGGCAACCTAATTACTCTGCCCCGACGACTGCACTGCACAGTCCTAGGGGGCACAACTATAACTGGAGCAGAAACAACCTCAGGCGCAGGGTTGGGAGGGCACCCCCGCCGAGCCGGGTGGGCTAACTCAACCTCATCGTCACAAAGAACATGCGCAGACTTCAAACGATCCACCGAAATCTGATCCTGGCCAGTCCCCAACTCAACCAAAAAATCCTTATGGCCTGTTTCTAACACCCGAAAAGGGCGTTAGAAGGTGCCTGCAGGGGAGAACGATGGGCATCGTGCCGGACAAAAACATATTTAGCCGACCTAAGGCTGTCAGGGACGTAAGACTGAGGAAGGCAGTGGTGCGCAGCCACAGGAACAAAAGCCCTAGCTTCCTCTCGACACTTAGGCCTCTTAACCTTACTGGGACCTAACCCTGGACTGGAAGGAAGAAACTCCCCTGGAACCCTCAAGGTCTGGCCAAGGACCAACTCAGCAGAAGAGGAATGCAGGTCTTCCTTGGGGGCTGAACGCAAACCCAACAAAACCCACGGTAATCTGTCCACCCATCCACTATCCACCAATGACGCGCGAAGGGCCGCTTTCATAGTCTGATGAAACCGCTCGCATAGCCCATTAGCTTGTGGATGGTATGCTGTGGTCCGATGAGGTTTAACCCCCAAACTACCGGCTACTTCATTCCAAAGTGCAGAGGTAAATTGCGGGCCCCTGTCAGAGGTAACGTCCAAGGGGACACCAAAACGGGACACCCAAGAGGAGACAAATGCCTGGGTAACATCAGATGCTGCAGTTGATGTCAGGGGAACCACCTCCGGCCACCGCGTAGTCCGGTCCACCATAGTGAAGAGGTGAGTAAAACCGCGAGACGGAGGAAGAGGTCCAACTAGGTCCACCTGAACATGATCAAAACGTCGCTCCGGAATCCAAAAAGGCTCCAATGGAGCCTTTATGTGGCGCTGCACCTTAGCACGCTGGCATGCCACACAGGTTGTCGTCCAAGTCTTCACATCCTTTCTAAGACCCGGCCATACAAACTTGGTGCTCACCAACTTGACCGAAGCCTTAACCCCAGGATGCGACAAAGAATGAACAGCGTCAAAAACACGACGACGCCAAGCCACAGGCACCAGAGGTCGTGGTTTTCCCAGTGTAGTATCACACAGAAGAGTGGCGCCACTGCCTTGAAAGCAGACATCCTCCAACTGCAAACTGGACTCCGTGGAACGAAGCACCTGCACCTCCGGGTCCAACAACTGATCGGCAGCCATCTCAGCATAGTCCATGCCCAAATGAACAGCAGCAACTGGTGCACGAGAAAGACAGTCCGCCACCAAGTTGGTCTTACCAGCCACATGCTGAATGTCTGTAGTGAACTCAGAAATAGCCGAAAGCTGCCGTTGTTGCCGAGCCGACCAAGGTTCAGTGGACTTGGCCATGGCAAACGTGAGAGGTTTATGGTCCACAAAAGCGGTGAATTTACGGCCCTCCAAAAGAAACCTGAAATGCCTTGTCGCCAAGAAAAGGGCCAACAGCTCCCTGTCAAAGGTGCTGTACTTCCTTTCTGACTCGCGTAACTGTCTACTAAAAAAGGCCAGAGGGACTTCCGGTCTGGACGCCATGGCGACTGCAGCTTAACACTGAAGCTCTCAGACTCAATCCAGGATAACACCTTGAAAATCAAACTTAACGGATTTTTGGAGGAGTGAAAATCAAAAGACAAAATCATCATGTCTAAAGGAAAACAGAAGAAACTGAAATTCTCCAGGCTAGGACACGTATCGGCCGGAGAATCTGAACTGGAAGATCCCCGTTCAGAAGACGAGGAGCTGGTGATAGCTAACAAAAGGGTTAGCCTGAAATCACTATTTGAGGAACTACGACGATTTCGCCGAGATGTTACGGCCGAATTTCGGGAATTCAGAGAAGAATTGAAAAGGACAAACAGCAGAGTGGACCAGGCCGAGAACCGAATCTTGGAAACAGAGGATCGAATAAAAGTGCTCGAAGATTCTGTGCTGGACCTACGCAAAAGACAAGCAGCTATAGAGGCTAAGCTAACCGACCAAGAAGGAAAACAAAGAAGAGACAACATAAGAATTCATGGTCTGATAGAAGGAACCGAAAATGGTTTTAACTCAATGGCAGAATGCGTGGAATCCTTACTAAGAGAGAAATTGGATATTCCACAAACCACCGACTTGAAGATAGAAAAGGCACATCGTTCATTAGCCGCTAGGCCGGCGGCGGAAGCGCCCCCACGTTCGGTGTTGGTAAGATTTTCCAATTTCAAAATAAAACAAGAGGTTGTAAGACTGGCCTGGCAGAAAAAAGGATTTATGCACCAGGAGAGAAAAGTCTACGTGGAACACGATTACGCCCCGGAGGTCCTTAAAAAGCGCAGGGAATACAATGACGCGAAAAAGGTGTTAAGAGAGAAGAAATTGCGCTTTCAGACACCATTTCCTGTGAAGTTAAGGGTCTTCTACGGCGATGAAACGTGTCTCTATAATTCGGCGGAAGAAGCAACAGCTGACATGGCGAGAAGAGGGCTCCCGGTAACGGTGTTTAAACCCGCAGCAGACCCGAGTGAGAAGATCAAAGCGCAAACATGGACAACACAAAGACCCTCAAAATCCACGGACCAGCAGCGGGAAACCCAGCACCAGAGCGTCGCGGATAAACTATCCGTTTTCAGGTTGGAATAGCGACCTTTTTTTTTTTTTTCCCTTCCTCTTGAATCAATCCGCACATCCAACCCCCCTCATACAAGGTAACAAACATTAAAGGAGATGCATATTCAGCATGTGGTAAAACATTTCATGGAACAATCATATTATTTGAAACAAATAAGTCTTTGTAATAAAAAAAAAAAAACTTGTTAAAATAGAAATGTGACAATAATCCACATGTTCTGCTCATACTAACAAATACTGTTTTTGCGTGAATGTTTGATGTGATGGGGGTGGGAGGGTGCACACAATTTCACAGGGTTTAGGCATAAAAGGAAAAAAAAAAAAAAATCATTACAAGTTTGGATTGGGTTCTGAAACTCACGTTAAAAGCATGGGACTACTTTCAGTGGTACGAGAGGGCCCTCAACACGTAACAGAGTTTGAGGAATTTCCCTCAGGGCCTTCACTCCATCAAGGCTCTTACAGGGTCTTTAAAAAGACCTCAGCTCAGGAAGTTCTTTTGACAGTTTTTTGTTTTAAAGTTTTTTACACTATGTTCTTAATGTTTTTCTTGTTTTTAATGTTCTTTCAGTTTCTGAGTAGCACAAAAGAGGGCCACCACACAGTTATACTAAACAAAACAACACAATGGAGAAACAGGGTGTAACCAAAATAATTTCATATAATGTAAAAGGGATCCTGAATCCAGTTAAAAGATCCAAGATTCTAGGCAAAATGAAAAAAGACAAAGCAGGAATAATACTTTTACAAGAAACCCACCTAACAGACGTGGAACACAATAAACTCAGTAGACAAGGGTTTAAAATGATCTCTTCATCTTCATATAAATCAGGGAGGAGGAGGGGAGTAGCGACATTGATATCAACCAAAATTACATTTGAAAAAAAATCAGAACACAAAGATAAAGAAGGGAGATACAGTTTGGTAACTGGGCGGCTAGAGGGAGAAGATATCACCCTGCTGAATGTGTATGCTCCCCCAGGGGCTAACTGGAAATTTTATAAAAATGTATTCGACCTAATGATAACTAAAGCTCAAGGTTTAGTGATATGTGGTGGGGACTTCAATCTTAGACTGAATCCATACTGGGATGCTTCTGGTAATTCCCCACATCAAAATAACACCCAAAACAGGAAGACTCGGATGCTACTAAAAGAAATGGGAATCTGTGATGTGTGGAGGGAACTCAACCCCAGTGTAAAAGACTATACATTTTACTCAACTCCACATTCATCTTACTCAAGGATTGACTATTTTTTTATGTTTAATAGAGACATTGGTAGAGTAAAAACATGTAAAATAGGACTGATGGATCTCTCCGACCACAGTCCGATCTACATGGACTTAAATATCCAAAAATACACAAATAATACATTTTCTTGGAGGTTAAATTCAAATGTCCTGAAAGGACCATTGAAAGATGAATTGGAGTCAGATATTCTCAGATATTTGGAAGATAACGATAATGGAGAAGTATCCCCTTTAATACTGTGGGATGCATGTAAAGCTGTAATAAGAGGAAAGATTATTGCAAAACTGGCAACCCAAAAGAAACTAAGACAAGAAAAACTATCCACATTAGAGTCAGAACTTAGGAACCTAGAAAAAGAACACAAAGGCAACACTCATTCTACTGACTCGCTCAAGATTAAGGAAATTAAAAACCAAATAAATGAGATCTACACAATAGAAATCCAGAAGAAACTTACATTTCTGAAACAAAAATACTATGAAGCAGGCAGTAAATCGGCAAAATTGCTAGCCTATAAATTGAGGAAACATCAAACAGAAAGAGCAATCTACAAAATCAGAGACCCAGTATCAAAGGAAATAAAATTCAGAATTCAGGATATTCTTAAAAACTTCGAGAATTACTATAAGAACTTATACTCCCACAAAAAACATAAAAACGCATCCGAGGCATTCCTAAACACATTAAACCTTCCCCAACTTACGGAGTCACAAAATAAAACACTACTGTCAGAAATACATTCTAAAGAATTGGAAAAAGCAATTATGAAACTTAAAGCTAACAAATCCCCAGGAGCTGATGGCTATACAGCAGAGTGGTACAAAACCTTTAAACAGCAACTATCTCCTCTCCTCCTGAAAACATTTAATTATGTCCTCCACACAGGGGAAATCCCCCCCTCCTGGAGAGAAGGGGTCATTGCAGTTATACCTAAACCTGAAAAGGATAAACTAGAGTGCTCCAACTACAGACCAATCAGTGTACTAAATCAGGACTATAAGCTTTTTACCATTATCCTTGCCAAAAGGTTAGAGAATATACTGACAGACCTAATTCATTTAGACCAAACAGGTTTTATAAGACAAAGACAGACACAAGACAACATTCGACGCACTTTACACATAATTCATCATATAAAAAAATATAACTTAAATGCAGTCATATTAGGATTAGATGCTGAAAAAGCATTCGATTCGGTTGACTGGTCTTTTCTATACAGAATCTTATCCAGTTTCAATTTTCATAACAACTTCATTAGAACTATACAGGCATTATATAAAAAACCAACAGCTAAAATAAGGATTAACGGTAATTTATCATCATCTTTTGAACTGGAAAGAGGATGTCGTCAGGGCTGCCCCCTGTCTCCACTGCTCTTTGCAATCTTCATAGAACCTCTGAGCCAATGGATAAGACAAAACCAAAAAATTCAAGGTATTACACTTGGTCAGAAGGAACATAAAATAGCACTCTTTGCTGATGACATTTTAATATACCTAGGGCAGCCGGACACTTCTTTACCAGAACTAACCTCAGTTTTTTCAGAGTATGGAGATTTATCGGGGTACAAATTAAATATGCATAAAACCCAAGTTTTAACATTCAACTATGACCCAAATCATTATTCACTAAGCAAACTCAAAACTAACTGGGAGTCGGAATCTATGAAATATCTGGGGGTCAATATCCCGAAACAACTCAACAAAATTATATCACTAAACTATGATCCACTGGTGACAAAAATAAAATCTGACCTAGCAAGATGGAATATGATACCATTCTTGGGTATTGCACAAAGAATTGAAGCAGTCAAAATGAATATACTTCCACGTCTTCTATACCTTTTCCAAACAATACCGGTAGAACCTCCCAAAAAAACATGGCAGGAGCTGGACAGAAGGATCTCAAGATTCATATGGCAGGGCAAGAGACCTAGAATCAGATATAGAACCCTACAGCTAAACAAAGACAAAGGTGGGCTCGCGCTGCCAAATATCAGGGACTACTTTAAAGCCGCACAAATTAAAACTTTAGTAGAGATATGTAACCCAGTCTACTCTGCACAATGGAAGGAGATCGAATGCCAAATAACAAGTGACATCCCCCTACAGGCGATAATAGGGAACAATGTCTTACCTAAGCTTTTGAATAACACTAACCCGTGGATAGAGACCCCGCTAAAAATTTGGTTTAAGATAGTCAGAGAGAATCAAACTAAAGAGCCCTATCGACTTCTGCAATGGATCGCCTATGATCAGGACTTTACTCCTAATAAAACAGACACCAGATTTAAAAAGTGGAAGGAGAAGGGGCTGATAAAATATTACGATTTTTTTAAAGGGCAAATCTTAAGAAGTTTTGAAGATTTGAAAAAACAAGGCCTAATAAATCAAGACCTTTACAGGTTCTTCCAGCTTAGACACCACATAAACAATATACTTAAAAAGGAGGTTTTGGAAAGGGCCCAGTCAGGTGTTCTGAAGGTCTTCTTAATGGCATATAAAGGGATCCCAGGGATCAGATACATTTCTAAAATATACCAAGGTCTTCAAGACTTAAAAGGAGACAACACATCTTATATAAAAGAGAGATGGGAAAAAGAGGGGAATTTCACTTTACATCTGGAAATATGGGAAAAGCTAAATAAACAGCAATGGAAAAGTACCTCATCCCTGCAGTGGAGAGAATTTGGATGGAAAAACTTGGCAAGATTTTTCAGAACACCTGCACAAATCAAATTTACCCATAAGGGATTGAACTGTTGGCGCTTGTGTGGTGAAAAGACTGCAAATCATTTTCATGTGTTTTGGTCATGCCCAGTTATCCACCAATATTGGACCAATGTACAGACAATATTGGGGAAAATATTCAAAATTACAGTTCCCTTTTCTTTTGTAACTTTGTATTTGGGTTTACTACCGGACTCACTGGAAAGACGAGGAGAAAAATACTTATTCAATGTTTTAATATTGGCAAGCAAAAAAGCTCTAACTAAAAAATGGATGTTGAAGGACTGTCCTACACCTGAAGATTGGACTAACGTGATCCAAGACATTTACTCGATGGAAAAGTTGACATTCGCACTGAGACAGGACATGGATGGGTTCATGAACTTTTGGCAACCCTGGACCGCATATGTGTCTTCCATTAGATCTAATCTTTGACAAATACCATTTCAATAATGGTTCTGCTCTTTGTTCCAATGCTACTCAGATGCTCTTTTATCTTTATTTACTTACTTTTTCTTTTTGTTTGTTTTTTACTGGTTTGTTTGGTTTTTTTTTGTTTTTTGTTTTGTTTTTTTTTCTCTTTAATTTCACTTTTTCTTTCACTTTAAAAAAAAAAAAAAATAAGGGGTGTTGTAAGAATTAATCTTCCAATGTTGTCAGATATCAGAAAATAAGGGAACATGTGATGAAAATGTAAACACTGCATTGCTGTAACGACCTGTATACCCTTTACAAAAACTTAAATAAAAAAAAAAAAAAAAGGCCAGAGGTTCCCAGGAATTGCCCACCCACTGCTCACAAACTGCTCCGACAGCATAATCAGATGCGTCGGTGGTAAGAGCAATGGCGGCCGTAGGATCTGGATGAGCCAACAAGGCAGCATCAGCCAGTGCAGCTTTAGCCCCATCAAAAGCACATAACCTCTCATGAGTCCACTCAATGTCCTGATTACCCCTCTTACCCTTCAAGGCCTCATATAGCGGACGCATAATATGGGCAGCATGAGGTATAAAACGGTTGTAAAAATTAACCATGCCCAAAAACTCCTGCAGGGGCTTGACAGAGGAGGGGCGTGGAAAAGCTAAAACTGCTTCGACTTTAGCCGGGAGGGGCACGGCACCCTGCTGGGATACCTTGTGCCCCAAGAACTCAAGTTCTGAGAGCCCAAACTGACACTTCACGGGGTTCACTATCAGTCCATGGTCACAGAGGCGTCTGAAGAGCTGGCGAAGGTGCAACACATGTTCCTCCACCGAAGCGCTCGCCACCAGTATATCGTCCAGATATACAAATAAAAAAGGCATGTCCCGCAACACAGAGTCCATAAGCCTTTGAAACGTCTGCGCAGCACCCTTAAGGCCGAACGGCATCCTCAAGAACTCGAACAGTCCAAATGGAGTGATCACCGCTGTCTTGGGGACGTCCTGGGGATGGACAGGCACCTGATGATAACCACGCACTAAATCCACTTTAAAAAAAATGACTGTCCCTGCCAGACGTGAAGAAAAATCCTGGATATGGGGGACTAGGTACCTGTCGTTGGTAGTAGCGTTGTTAAGGCGCCTAAAATCTCCACAAGGACGCCAACCCCCATCTGACTTAGGGACCATGTGGAGGGGAGAAGCCCACGGACTGTCGGAACGGCGCACAATACCCAGCCGCTCCATATTGGCAAACTCATCTCTAGCAATGGCCAACTTAGCAGCATCCAGACGGCGTGCACGAGCAAAAACAGGTGGACCCACAGTAGTAATATAATGCTCAACCCCATGCTTAACTACTGCCGCAGAAAACGTAGGCACAGTGAGAGCAGGAAACTCAGAGAGAAGGCGCTGGTATCTGTCTCCTGAGGCGAGCATGTTAGCAAGCAGTGGACCAGCCCCACCCAGTGTACATGGATAAGAATCAAAAGACACAGCATCAATCAAACATCTGTTAGCTACGTCAACCAAAAGTCTGTAAGCACACAAAAAATCTGCGCCAAGAATAGGAACTGCTACAGATGCTACCACAAAGTCCCAACTAAATTTACGGCCGTTAAAACACACAGTAATGAACCTGGTGCCAAAGGTGCGAATAGGAGTACCATTAGCAGCGTCCAGTGGAGGTCCATGTTCATATTCCATGACGTCAGCCGAAGAGGGGGGAACGATGCTCCGTTGCGCTCCCGAATCCACCAAAAAACGACGTCCAGCTGCGCAGTCCTCAATAAAAAGCAGCTTATTGCTGGTGCCGGTGCACGTAGCTGCTAGCGAGCACCAGCCTTCTCGTTTCCCTGTGGCTGGAAAGAGCACGGTGGAATACAGCACCGAGCCTTCGGTCCAAAACGGCGGTGATAAAAACACATGCTGCTCTCTTTCTTACGGCGATCCGATACTGCAGCCACACCCACCGAGACTTCTCCATCAGACTGCCCAGGCGGCAATGCATGCACCGACAAATGACGAGAAGCCAGCCAAAGCCTGTCCGCTTCTCCAGCCAAACCCCGATAATCCTTAGTACAAATGAGGGGCGAGCTGGCCAGGACAGTGCGCACTGGAGGCGGAAGCTGACGCAGAAACAGGTGGATAAACAGAAATGAACTGTCTCCTGAACCAAGAAGTGCCAACATATTCTCCATCAGCTCAGAAGGTTTGCTGTCCCCCAAACCAGTCATAGACAGAAGACGATCAGCGCGCTCTATATCAGAGAGTTGGTACAGCTGCAGAAGAGCCCTCTTCAGAGTGACGTACCTGTCAGCGAGAGGCGGGTCCCGGAGCAGTCCCATCAAACGGCGAGTAGTGGCAGAATCCAAAGCTGCGACAACATGGAAATACTTCGTGTCATCTGTGGTTATTCCGCGCAGATGGAACTGAGCCTCGACATGCTGAAACCAGGGCTCCGGGTCATGCTGCCAAAAGTCCGGTAATTTAATTGTAGCCGCAAAAACAGCTGGTACGGGAGCCGCAGTGGATACAGACGCCGTGGCGGCGATATCAGAAGAAGTCGCTTGATTAAACATTCTTCAAATGCCGGGGTCACCAATGTAGAAGTTACGGAAAAACAGACAGGATACGTGTAAGTCTGTCTGGAAAAACTTTATTTACATTTTTTCACTTCCTGCTTTTATCTCCATCCAAAACGGAAAAACCGCCTTCACATTAAAACTCCACCTTCACATTAAAAGATCCAATTTTGTGTGTGAGACCAACAACTAATATCACTACACTCTCATCCGACCTACTTATTCATCCTTGGAAAAAATTTTGACGAAAGATAGTAAGAGAAAGGGTATTATTTCAGAGTTTTATAACTCATTGACATTATCCTCAAGTGAAAACTCACAGAAAAGACTGAATTATTGGAAAGAAGACTTGCAAACTGAAATTTCAGAGGAACAATGGGAATTGGCTTGTACAGAAGCTCAAACCAAATCAATAAATGTACGTCTTAAATTGATACATTTTAAATGGTTAATGCGGATGTATGTTACACCGGTGGAGTTAAATAGATATAACAAAAACATACCAGATACGTGCACAAAATGTATGGAAAGTAAAGGAACCCTATTTCATTGTTTATGGGAATGTAGAAAAATTAGAATGTTTTGGGAAGAGGTGAGGGTAACAATTGAAAAAATAATTTCAAAACAAATCATATTGAATCCTAAATTGTTTTTGTTGGGTCTGTATCCAGAAAAACATAACTTTAATAAGAGTGAAAGAGCATTCATAGACCTCAGTTTGCTCAATGCCAAAATATGTATTGCACTATTGTGGAAAAAGACTCATAGACCAGATGTGACTCAGTGGTTAAGACAGATGTTAACAAACCTTCCACTAGAAAGAATAACATGCATACTGAAATCAAAGGAAATTGTGTTTGAGAATATATGGAGACCTTTCATTGATTATGTAAAGAATTTAAACATAACTTTTGAAGAAGAAGGTGAATGATGTGTGTGGACCTTGTAAATTCCAAACTGGTGAATGTATAATATGTATACTTATGTAATGGATTGCCTAGACTAAACAGAGGAGCATTGTTGAAGACCTGTTCTTGTTAGTGGTTGTTGGTGTTTTTTAGTACAATTTTTTTTTTAATTACTTTAGTGTTAGTGTTTGACTGTTTGTGTTATGTTTGTAAAAAAAAAAAAAGGTTCAATAAAAAATATTGTGGAAAAAAAAAGCAGTACTGCACATCTGTCACGGTCAGAGAGCACATCTGTACACCCGATGTGGAGCTGCTGTCTGTGTCACTACGCCCCTTTTATTTGCCTCGCGAGTTCCCTCAGCTTTTCATCACAACTGTGTACATTCACCCGAGGGCAGACGCTGACTCCGCCTGCAGCACCATCTTTGATGTGATCCAGCAGCTGCAATCAATTTCTCCAGAGGCGCCAAACTTCATTCTTGGGGATTTTAACCATGTTTCTTTAAAGAAGACACTTAAAAACTTTTATCAGTATGTCTCCTGCCCAACCAGGCGAAAAAAGATATTGGACCTGTGCTATGGATCCATAGAGGGGGCCTATAAATCACTCCCCCTTCCTCCTGTAGGATCCTCAGATCACAACTGTGTACATTTGCTGCCCACATATAAAACTGCTCTCAGAAGAGGCAAGGTAGAGACGAGAGACATTGATGTGTGGACAGAGGATTCAGTGCACAGCCTCCAGGAATGCTTTAACTGTACAGACTGGGAGATGTTCACACTGGCCTGCGGGGATGATTTGGACTCTTTGGTGGACGTCACATGCTCCTACATGGCTTTCTGTAAAAATAAGATCGTTCCACGTAAACGTGTCAAAATATATCCCAACAACAAGCCATGGGTTACAAAATCAGTTAAATCCTGCTTACAGAGGAAAGCACTTGCCTTTAAACAGGGGTCTGTTTCTGAGCTACAGGTTGCCACAAAAGAGCTGAACTCCGAAATTTTAAGAGTAAAACAGAATTATAAATCAGAATTGGAAAGCAAGATGGCAACAAAGAAACTTGGTTCAGCCTGGGCCAGTATGAAAACTATTGCAGGCCTTCAGAGCACAGAGCGCAGTAATCGTGTGTTTTTAGATGGTTTTAATTCAGACACAGAGCTGGCTAATGCTCTTAATTGTTTTTATGGTTGTTTTGACTCCTTTGATTTTAGCACTGAAACCCAAGATTTGAAACAGAAGCTCAAAGACAATCAGCACTTTAATATTGAGGTGCAGGATGTTAAAAGGGAGTTCTGCGCTGTAAAAGTGAACAAAAGTCAGGGCCCTGATAATATATGTGGGCGCTTGGTAAAATCCTGTGCACATGAACTGAGTCCTATATTTCATTACATTTTCAATAAGTCCTTACAAACACAACATGTGCCTAAGATCTAGAAAGAAGCCGTGGTTGTTCCCGTTCCAAAATCCAGCTGTCCTAAAACGGTAAATGACTTTAGACCAGTTGCTTTGACTTCAATTTTAATGAAAATTTTTGAAAAACTGGTCAGATGTGAGGTCCTAAAGCAGACTGAACATGCACTGGATCCTCTGCAGTTTGCCTATATGCCTCACAGAGGAGTGGAGGATGCCACTGTCACTCTGTTTAACATGCTTTTTAAACATCTGGATTTTAATGGGACACACGCCAGGCTTTTATTTGTGGACTTTTCCTCCGCCTTAAATACAATCCAACCTCATATCTTAGTTGAAAGGCTCCTTCAGCAATTTGGTTTGAGCAATAATCTGGTGGGTTGGATTCTGGATTTCTTAACCAACAGGATGCAGAGAGTAAGGGTCAATGGTACATTGTCTGACCTGAAGTGCTCTTCTACTGGCTCTCCTCAGGGGTGTGTGTTGTCACCACTACCCTTCATCCTGTACACAAACATGTGTCGGAGCAGACATGACAACAGACACATTATAAAGTATGCTGATGATTCAGTTATTGTCAGTCTCCTCCAGGATGGTGAGAGTGGCCACGGCCCAGTAGTTGATGATTTTGTTCACTGGTGTGAGGATGCCTACCTGCAGCTGAATACGACAAAAACTAAAGACATGATTATTGACTTTAGGAGGAAAACTCCCAGGCACAAAGTCACCGTACTAAAAGGCCAGACCACAGAATGTGTACAATCCTACAAATATCTGGGGACGATTATTGATAGTAATTTAAACTTTGAAGAGAACTGTGAAAGGGTGTGCAAAATGGGTCAGCAACATTTGCATTGCTTGAGAAAACTTGCACGCTTCCAAATTGACCGAACCATAATGACAATGTTTTATCGGGCTTTTATTGAATCTGTTTTATCCTTTTCTTTAGTGTCATGGTTTGGTCAGATAAAACTGAAACAGAGGAAATCCTTGGATCAGGTAGTTAGATGGTCCAGTCGTTTGCTTGGTGAGCCACAGCTGAGCCTGACATCCCTGTACACCAGACAAGTACAGAGGATTGCTACCTCCATTTTAAATGATGACTCCCACCCTCTGCACTGCAACTTTCAGCTTCTTCCCTCAAGACGGAGGTTTGCTGTCCCAAAAAGTAAAACCCAGCGCTACAAAAACAGCTTTGTTCCTGCTGCTGTCAAAGAGTTGAACAAGCCGTAACAATATATTGCACATAATTTAGGTACCTATTTATTAACTCCATTTTATATTTACTTATTTTTGTAGGATGTTACTTGGGTTCTAAATATTTTATTGAGTTTTAGACCTTTGAGTTTTTAACCTCTTTGACTAGTTTTTAACTTTTAATATGACTCTTCTCTTACCTCTGTTTTTTCTCTCATCTCTTTGTCTTTTTATATCCTGATTGATGGAGCGTTGAGTATTTTTATCATGTTTATAGTCAATTTCATGTGTGCCTGTGTTTGTGTCTATGTTGAATGTAATTTGTGGCTTGTAAATATGGATGTCACCAGACTGCAAAACAAATCTACCTATGGGTACAAATAAAGTAACCTGAACCTGAACCTGAAAGAAAAAAATATTAATAAAATTGTATTTAATGAAATAAATTAACTTAAATGACTAAGGATGCCATTATTTCTGTTATAATATTTCTTTATATTAATAGTTTTGTTTGTTTGTTTGTTTTAGAAATTTCCTCACTACCCAGACAGCAGGAAAATCCTCCCTTGTTTTAAACCAAATGTTGACACTATGGAGAGTGTGGGAAATGAGGAGGCAGGTTTACGAGCAGACAAAGTTTATTAACACTCTCACATCAGTCATACGCAGAAAAAGCATGATACAGCCAAGCACAGTCTCTCCTTATATTCCAACAGATCATTTCACCTCTGCATGACATTTCACATCACACTGCATGACATCTAACAACACAATACATTCCCTTTGAACCCCCGTCTCCCTCTTCTTGCCAACTCTCCATGACGCCCCTGACTATTATCCTCTTATGTTTACCACTGCATCCTGACTGAGACGCTGTCTGACTCTCCTCGCCTCTACAATGTGCATTTTGTGTCTGCTACAACACCTTCAGTTTGTCTGAAGGCTGCTGACAGATTAAAGTCATTGACTTTGTGAATTTCGGTCATCTTAACCTGCCAGGTACATAATGGGGAACTGTATCGGACTCTAAAGACATAATTCACCACAATATGTGTTCATGTACAGAATGATCTGTTTAGGCAGTTATAGTTGCGAAGTGACTACACGGCCGGGAAGCACCTACAATTCGATTCTTTTTTTTTTTTATTCAATAGTAGAAAATACACACAAATTACAAATATGCTAATAATACAAGTAAATACCTCCTAATTTGGCTATTTGGTTAAAAAAAAATAACAAAAAATGCACATATTTATTTATTTTCCATCAGGCGCATCAGGGAGCCCTTTGGGTCCTTCGCTCCCTGACAGCTCGGGCACTCGGCAGCTCGGGTGTTTCACACACATACACATCCACACTTCATTCATTCCCATTAACACGTTTTGGGGTTTTGTTCAATACAACGCATGGAACCATGGGTTTTTCATTCACTAATAGTGCAGACATAAATGGCCGGCTCCCGTTTAGCAACAGCCGTTATAGTTGTGCGCTCAGGCTTTCTCATCAGGCACCTCACTAGGCAGCCGCTGAAGGACTTCAGTTTAGAGCTAGCGTTTTTACCTGTTGCTTTGTCACTGCCGCTGGAGAATAAAAACGGCACGCCTGCTCGTGCGAGAAAAGAGAGAAATTGCCAGTCTCATAACTTAATATTGTAGTGGCTGGTGAAATCTATCCTCAGCAATTCATCAGTCCCCCTGCTGTGCCCTTCATATGAAGCCGGCTGCATTTGAATTCTAACCACATCTCTTAGCTAAGCGACTCTTCCATTATGCCTCCCGTTTCCAGCGGGTTAAAACCATGATAAACGCCAGTGCTTACATACCTCTTATGAATTTTTTCCACGTTTAAAGTACTTTAATGAACTCATGTTTCTGTCGGACAGTCACGCTTAGCGAGACACTGTTTGCTGACTGACTGGAAAACTCATTTGAGCGGGGCGCTTCTAAACTCTGCGTGGATGACGGCAACGTGCGTTGTTCATGTGCGCGCTTGTGGAAAGTCATTGCTTCATATATTTTTATTAATAAACTCATATTAGCTTGGCATGGTGGTACAATTTCTGGCGGGGTGGGCCGCCACGGAGAAATGTTAACAGAGGAAACCCTGTCTTAGCATCTTCAACTCTGCCAGCTCCAGCTCCATCTCCTGGCTTTTTGTCAGCGCAACCATCTCCAAACCATACATCATAGCAGGTCTCACTACTGTCTTGTAAATCTTACCTTTCACTCTTGCTGCTACCCTTCTATCACAACCTTCTGGTCACTACCTCTACTCCTTCCATCTTCACCATTACACCTGCCTCCCACTCATTCACACTCATGTATTCTGTCTTGCTTCTACTGACTTTGATTCCTCTTCTCTCCAGAGCATACGTCCATCACTCAATAATAAAAGAAAAAGACAAAAAAATTATGGACCTGGAGCAACACGGGCGTCTTTTGGAGCAACGCGTCGAGGATCTTGAACAAGGTTCTCGCATTGATGACCTAGTTATAAGTGGACTAGACATCAGATATCAGTCCTACGCCCATGCCGCAACAGGACTGAGTGGTGAACATGCTTCCATAAGTGAATCAATGTCCCTAGAAAACCAAGTGCTTCAGTTCCTTAATGATAAAGACATTAAGGTAGAAGCCAATGCGATCTCAGCCTGTTATGCTTTACCGAAGAAAGATAACAAAACAAAGAAATCAATTGTGATGCGCTTTGTGAACAGAAGGGTAAAGAATAACATACTGAGGCAGGCCAGAAAACTAAAGGAAACTCAAGTTTACCTAAATGAACACCTGACAAAAAAAAAGGCACGGATGCTAAAAAAACAAAATAAGATACAGTCAACCTGGACAAGAAATTGTAGAATTTGGATTAAACTAAATGGAACACCTGAGCAAGCAAAAAGTATAATGATCAGAGATGCTACTGACTTAGATAAATACAAATGAACACTGACTATGAAACACAGAGTGAGGAAACTCAAACTCTAAAAATATGCCACTATGCTGAACATAAACCACAAGAGATGGAGAATGATATTGATCCTGATAACCACTTTTTCAATAATATTCATAACCACTGTGAATATTACACTGAAAAGCAATTCAAAAGTCAAGTGCAATTAGATGGTAAACTGTCAATAATACACTTCAATAGCAGAAGACTTAACAAAAACTTCTCACAGATTCAGGACTATTTAAAACAGCTAAACAGAAAATTCACAGCTATTGCAGTCTCGGAAACCTGGCTTAATGAAGACCAGGCTCCCCTGATGGCAATAGAGGGATATCAGATGTTTAACATTAACAGATCTCAAAAAAAGGGTGGTGGTGTTGCACTGTATATTGATGACCTATATAGATGTAAGCTTGTAAATGAAATGTCCTCAGCACTACCAGGGATTTTGGAATGTGTTACTGTTGAGATTGACCTAGACAAAACAAAAAATCTAATCATAAGCTGCATATACAGAACGCCGGGAACTTGCATTGAGACATTCAGAGATAAATTAGTCGAGCTGTACAATAATATTACTAGTAAGAAAATGGTAGCAATTTGTGGAGATTTCAATATTGACCTACTTAATCCACATCAACAAAATGTAGTTACAGAGTTCATGAACTCTATGTACAGCATGAGTCTATATCCCACAATAACACATCCCAGTAGAATCACAGTTCACTCTGCTACACTTATTGACAACCTGTTTGTCAATGTTCTCGATAAGAAAATAGAAAGTGGATTATTGATAAATGATATAAGCGACCACTTGCCAATCTTTGCACTTATCCATGGCCACACGGGGCCCAACCCAGAAAAAATCTCAAAATCGTTCAGACACAAATCACCAAACGCAATCAGTTCTTTTAAAGAGGACTTGCTGAAGCAAGACTGGACAGAAGTCTATGTATCAGATGTAAATGAAGCCTATGACACATTTATAAACATTGTAACCACTCTTTATGAAAAAAACTGCCCATTAGTTAAAAAAAAGCTTAAACACAAATTTGCTGACAAACCATGGTTAACCAAAGGACTACAAAAGGCGTGTAAAAAGAAAAATTTATTATATAAAGCTTTCATAAAGAAAAGGACAAAAGAAGCAGAGCAACGGTATAAAACATACAAAAATAAGTTAACATATATAATAAGATGCAGTAAAAGAGACTATTACAGTAAAGAACTGGAAAAAAACAAAGACAATATTAAAAATACATGGACAATAATCAACAGTATCCTTGGAAATAAAAGCAGAAATACTAGCTACCCAACTAATATTCAAAAAATAATAAATCGACTCCGAATGTGAATATAGCTTCACCTGCAGATGAATTTAATAATTTTTTTGTTAACATTGGACCTAAACTGGCCCGAGAAATACCCACTACGGCGCCTACAGGTGATACAATATGCAATAACACTGCTGTAAAAGACACCATCTTCATAAAGAACACAGACGAAAGAGAGGTCATTGAAATTGTTAAATCGTTCAAAAGTAAAACATCTACTGACTGCGATGGTATTGACATGCTACTAGTCAAAACTGTTATCGAATGCATAGTGAAACCACTGACGTATATCTGTAACCTGTCTCTCCAATCAGGTATATTTCCCAATGCAATGAAAATAGCTAAAGTAATTCCGATTTACAAGACAGGCGACAGAGGGGAACTCTCCAACTACAGACCAATTTCACTATTACCGCAATTTTCCAAGATACTTGAAAAAATATTCTATGAGAGAATTGACAACTTCATACTGAAGAATGATTTATTGTGTGAGCAGCAATATGGGTTCAGACACAAAAGGACAACAGCATATGCCTTAATGGAATTTACAGAAAAAATATCAACAGCCATTGAAAATAAAGAGTATTCAGTTGGAGTATTCCTGGATCTTAAAAAAGCATTTGATACAGTAGATCACAATCTATTATTAAAGAAACTACAAAATTGTGGTATTAGAGGGGTAGCACTGTCCTGGTTAAGTAGTTACTTAAAGAATAGATATCAGTTTGCATGTGTTAACAGCAAAAACTCAGAGTTACTGAAGGTCACCTGTGGAGTCCCACAGGGTTCAGTTTTGGGACCATTATTATTCAATATGTATATAAATGATATATGTAAAGTTTCAGAAAAAATGGACTTAATATTGTTTGCTGATGACACTAATCTGCTATGCAGTGGAAACAATTTGGAACAACTTCTGGATACACTCGGAAAGGAATTAGGAAAGCTGAAACTGTGGTTTGATTCAAACAAATTAACGCTCAATTTAAGCAAGACAAAATTTATAGTCTTTAACAACCATCACAACTACCCAGTACCCAAACTCAGTGTAAATGGTGTAGAGATTGAAAGGGTATCCGAAACTAAATTCCTTGGAGTAATAATTGATAACAAACTGTGTTGGAAGCCACATATTAATTATATAAAAGGTAAAGCATCCAAATCAATTGCAATATTACACAGAGTGAAAAATTTGCTGAATCAACCCACACTATACACCTTGTACCATTCATTAATACTCCCATACATGACATATTGTAATGAAGTATGGGGAAATACATATAAAACAAACATATATCCACTCTTTATGCTTCAAAAGAGAGCTATTAGAATAATCAACAAAGCAGCTTACAGGGAACCAACAAACCCACTTTTTCTTAAACAAAAAACTCTCAAGTTGAAAGATCTGATTGACTTTAAAACCGCAATAATAATGTTCAAAGTGAAGAATCTATCACTGCCCGCAAATATCCAAAAGTTGTTCCAAACAAGGGAGAAACGATATCACTTCAGAGGAACATGTATATTTCAAAAGCCTACAGTGAGAACAACCACCAAGCAACACTGTATTTCAGTGCAAGGAGTCAGATTATGGAACGATTTTGGACCTGAATTAAAATCATGTACAAAGCTTGGACAATTTAAACAAAAACTAAAGGAAGAAATACTCCAAACATATTTACAAGACGACATGTAAACTCACATAAGGATTGACATTTCCAGCCTGTGTTGTGTTGTAGCTTAGTTTTTCTTTTTTTCTTTTTTTCTCTGTGACACTATGTCTTAGATTTGTTTTTGAATAGTAACCGCTTAACTTAGACTAGCTCAGTTTTCTTTTTTTTTCTCAGTCACATTTTGTCTTAGCCTTGTTTTAAATTGTAATCGCTCTTGTCTTGTTTTCTCTTTTTTCTCCTTTGAATTCTTGGATGGAATATGGGTGGGCAATATAAGCTGCGGCTTCAGCCATCACCCATTTCGGATAACTCACGTGGAATTGTATAGTAGAAGGAGTCTTTGTCTAATTTGACCTTGTTGTTATATTATACAGTTTCTTTTAACCTGTAATGTACTATCCGAAATAAATAAAATTCATTCATTCATTCATTCATCTCTTTAGGTTCTCTTCCACCTGCTCCCTACTCTCACTACATATCACAATGTCATCTGAAAACATCATGGTCCACGGAGAAGACCATACCTGCAAAATACATATGGACAAGAAAGACTGACCAACCTGGGGACTATTTCACTGGAGTCAGCTTTAATGCAGAAGCTGAAGCAAAAGGGAGCACTGTATGACTCTGTAATTGAAAACTTTGCTTCTAAAAACAACAGGAGGATCGACTTCCTCTACAAGCAACCGGTGAGTTAAAATGTCTTTCACCTGCATGTTTTTTTTTTCCTAACCATTCTAATGATTGAGAAAATGTTTGGTAACACTTTTGTCACACAGCTCCTGAAGGGATTTGATTTAACAATGAACAGGACCAAATATGAGAAGAAAAAAAACGGCCAAATATCCAAATTAAATTTTTTTTTTTTTAGTTTAATATTTAACAACAAATAGGCATTGTTATACCATTGAACTGGGACACAAAAATTCCCAAATTCATTTATATCATCCCCTCCATCCTACCATTATTTTTTTGTGGGGAAACCTGTAGATATTGTTCAATACACACATAACAAAAACCACACTCGTTTCCTGGTAATTCACAGTAGGCTCCTAACACTGATTTACATCTACAGTGGTGTGAAAAAGTGTTTGCCCTCTTCCTGATTTCTTATTTTTTTGTATGTTTACCACACTTAAATGAATAAATAAAAAGAAGTTGCAAACAAATATGTAAGAATGACATTGCTCCGATACTGAATAAGAAATGTGTTTCAAAACTTTTTAACATTACCCACTGAGTGCTTCACTAATTAGTCCAACTGAAAAACATTTTTCCTGAAGCATGAATTAAATTTGAATAAAATTATTGTAAAATAAAAAAATCATTTTACAGTGGTGTTAAAAAGTGTTTGCCCCCTTCCTGATTTCTCATTTTTTGTATGTCACACTTAAATGTTTCAGATCATCAAACAAATTTAAATATTAGACAAATGATAGAAAAATTCCATATTATCCACATTATTATTGTTACTGATAATGTATTATTATTCTTAAGAAGTATCACGTCTTTCCTATGCCATGTTTAATGTTTAGATGTGTAGATTCATAGACTCCCTGGTTCCAGAATGTCTGTGACGTTTCTTCATTTGCTCATCACCCAGGATAAGCTCTCATATGTCATGCTGACCTGTTTATCAGGACTGCCTTTCTCTCCCCCTTTCTCCTATCACCCCTCCCTTTTCTGTTACCCATAAATACCAAACCTAAAGAGTGTACCTTCAGAGATTCGATGTGTGTGCTGAAGGCCATGCTTTGTAATCTCTCCCTCAAAATGACCATTTGGGGTTAAATTTGAAATGTAACTTTTCTTTTATTTATTTTTATAATAAATGTACCTAAATCCAATATCAAGCCTGATCTTTGACTTTGAATAATTTATGCTCAAAATTATTCTAACAACAAAGATAACACAAGTAGACACAAAATGCAGTTTTTAAATGAAGGTGTTTATTAAGGGGAAAAAAATCCAAACCTACATGGCCCTATGTGAAAAAGTGATTACCCCCTAAACCTAATAGATGGCTGGGCCACCCTTACCAGCAACAACTGCAATCAAGCATTTGTGATAACTGGCAATAAGTCTTTTACAGCACTGTGGAGGAATTTTGGCCCACTTATTTTTGCAGCATTGTTGTAATTCAGCCACATTGGAGGGTTTTCAAGCATGAACTGCCTTTTAAGGTCATGCCACAGCATCGCAGTTGGATTCAGGTCAGGACTTTGACTAGGCCACTCCAGAGTCTTCATTTTGTTTTTCTTAGCCATTCAGAGGTGGTCTTGCTGGTGTGTTTTGGATCATTGTCCTGCTGCAGAACCCAAGTGCACTTCAGCTTGAGGTCACAAACAGATGGCTGGACATTCTCCTTCAGGATTTTTTGGTAGACAGCAGAATTCATGGTTCCATTTACCACAGCAAGTCTTCCAGGTCCTGAAGCAGCAAAACAGCCCCAGAACATCACACTACTACCACCATATTTTACTGTTGGGTATAATGCTCCTTTTCTGAAATGCTGTGTTACTTTTATGCCGGATATAATGGGACACACACCTGCCAAAAAGTTCAACTTTTGTCTCATCAGTCCACAGAGTATTTTCCCAAAAGTCTTGGGGATCATCAAGATGTTTTCTGGCAAAACTGAGACGAGCCTCTATGTTCTTTTTGCTCGGCAGTGGTTTTCGTCTTGGAACTCTGCCACGCAGGCCATTTTTGCCCAGTCTCTTTCTTATGGCGAAGTCACGAACACTGACCTTAACTGAGGCAAGTGAGGCCTGCAGTTCTTTGGATGCTGTTGTGGGGTCTTTTGTGACCTCTTGGATGAGTCGTTGCTGCGCTCTTAGGGTAATTTTGGTCAGCCGGCCACTCCTGGGAAGGCTCACCACTGTTCCATGTTTCTGCCATTTGTGGATAATGGCTGTCACTGTGGTTTGCTGGAGTCCTAAAGCTTTAGAAATGGCTTTATAACCTTTTCCAGATTGATAGCGTCATGTACGTGCACTGCAGCGCACAGGTGAAAAGGATACGAGCCCAATCACAGGTGAAGTGAACGTGTTTATTAACAGAAAATCAACATACAAAAGTGTCCATGAAAACAGTCCAAGATGAGTAATAATTAAGATGCACTGGCTACAAACTCTGTTGGTTGGAGGAGAGATGAGCCCCACGTGCTCCCAGACGGAATTGGGCAGCGGAGAGGAAGGGCAAATATAATGAGGAGAAAGACTTACATGAGGGTATCGGAGCGCAGCTGGCTCTGGAAAAACAACACTGCCCGAAGTCCAAAAAATAAGAGAAACCAATGAGTGAGCCTGAACATCAAATGTTGACTAACGCTGCCACACTGAGTGCTCACACTGTCACACATAAATACCCCATGTACTAATGAGTGACAAGTGGATGCAGGTGTGCGGCAGCAGCCAGTACGCGAGTGAGTGTCAGAGTATGTGAGTAAGAATGAATGTGTGTGTGTGTGTGTGTGTGCATGTATGAAAGAGTGTGCAAGAGAACAGGGAAGTGGACAAATGGTAATGACATTCAGCTGGTAGAGGCTGGCAGAGAGAGGGAGGCGTGGCTGTAGGCTGGCAGGGAGCCCAGGACCCAGAGACTCCAAAAAACTGCCAGCTGAAAATTAAGAAAACAACAACCTGGGAAAATACAGCCACAAATCATGGAAGGGGTTGGAGACATCCAACCCAGCCCATGACAGATAGATCTCAATTACTTTGATTCTCATTTGTTCCTGATTTTCTTTGGATGGCAGCATGATGTCTAGCTTTTGAGGCTCTTTTGGTCTACTTCTCTTTGTCAGGCAGGTCCTATTTAAGTGATTTCTTGATTGAGTATAGGTGTGGCAGCAATCAGGCCTGGGTGTGGCTAGAGAAATTGAACTCAGCTTTCCAAAGATGCGATAAACCACAGTTAATTTATGTTTTAACGGGGGGGGGGCACTTTTTCACACAGGACCAGGTAGATTTGGATTTTTTTTACACTTCATAATAAACACCAAGTGTGACAAACATACAAAAAAATGAGAAATCAGGAAGGGGGCAAACACTTTTTCACACCACTGTACTTTCGGGGGGGGGGGGTTGCTGTGACCTGCCGCCCTCTTTGTATGTTTCCTGGCAAACCACTGACATGTACACACTCACTTTGAGCACGTGCTCATACACGCGCATGCACACACACATATATTCTTTTACAGGTGCAGACACCAAACTCATGACGAGACCGTTTCAGAAGAAGAAACAGTTTGTCTTCTGTTTGTTTCAGTTGTGTCAGTTTGTTTGTTTTTTCTCTTTGTTCCTCTCTCTTTTCTTTACCCCTCCCCACCCCTCCCTTCCCCATTCCCCCCCCCCCCTGTGGGGTCTATCATGGGTAAAACAATTTAAATAAAGTATTTATTACAAGAGGAGTCTATAAATAATATACAGTACATAGATATGTGATGTATAAAGCTCCTTTTGGCCAAGTAAATCTGTTTGGCACAATAAGGGAAACAGATTTCTGTTCTGCTTACCTAGCAGTCTTGTTAAACAGCATTGAGAGGTGATGGTAGATGGAAAAAAGTGATTAAAATGCAATTAAAGGCAATAATCCTTAGGAGAAGGAGGCGAGCTAAGCGTAGCACACCACACTGGCCTCCATCCATCCATCCATCTTCTTCCGCTTTTTTGGAGGTCCGGGTTGTGGAGGCAGCAGTCCAAGCAGAGAAGCCCAGACTTCCCTCTCCCCAGCCACCTGCTCCAGCTCTTCAGAGGGGACACCAAGGCGTTCCCAGACCAACTGGGAGACATAGTCTCTCCAGCAAGTCCTGGGTTTGCCCCGGGGTCTCCTCCCAGTGAGGCATCCTGATCAGATGCCCAAAGATTACATCTCAGCACCTAAACAGTTCCTCTTTGAAACTTTTTATTTTTTTCTTCTTCTTTTTTTAAACCTGCCATGTCCAGCATTTTGGCAAACCAAACATATCTGATTGCCTTGTTGTGCCAAAACTTTATTTTTGCCAAAAGGAGCTTTGTCATAAGAGCCCCTACGGGGCGTGAAAGAGGACTCAAACACAGGGTGATGTTTTAACATGATTTATTGCAAAGTAAATGTAGCACGAGGGCTGCAAACAGAACATCAAGCTGTAAAGGCAGACAACTTGCTTAAAGATGTGATACAGGTAGTGATTCAAGCAAGAATGACCAGGACACCACGGGGAGAGAAGCCAGTGGCAAACATATATGGGGAACTAATTAATGTGCCAATGAAGAACAGCTGTGAACAATAATGTGAGTGAGGGGGAAACCAAAAACAGGGAAAGGACTACAGAAACTTGACAATGGTAAGGCATAAGAACAAAACATAAACCCTACCAGAGTCATAATAACAATGACAGTGAAAGTAATGAAAATATCCAATAATATAAGGCATGGTGGACATGGTCACAGACGATGTCCCAACCCTGTCAGTGCCCCCCATTTAAGGGCAGATTCCAGACGACCAAGAGAGGAAATAAAAGGGGGACCCCCAAATTGGGCTTGTGGTGGGGAAAAAGGACAGGTGGGCTTCAAACATGCCCCCCCCACCAAAAATTAACTTACAGCTGGGTTGAATAGGAACCGTCCATCAGATGGTCTGCTTGAGTCCATAGACCACCAGACAGAGGAGCATGGCACATCGGGTGGCCTACCAAAGTCCATGGGCCACCAGACGGAAGAGCACGGTGTGTCATGTGGCCTACCAAAATCCATGGGCCACCGGACGGATAAGCATAGCAAGTTGGATGGCCAACCAGAATCCCTGGGCCACCAGACTGGTGAACACCAAGCAGGAACCCCAAGCTCATGAACCAGCAGCTGGGGAGTGTCGATCACAGCAAGTGACAATTGAGGAGTGCAGAGCCCGGGCAACAGCAACTGAGGAGCATAGCGCTTCAGTGACAGCAGCTGTGGTGTGTTTCAGCCCAGGAGAAAGCAGCTGTGGTGCGATGAGCTCAGGAGACAATAACTGGGGAGTGCTGACGACAGAGAGAGACGACTGGGGAGCGCCAACCACAGATGGAGATGACTGGGGAGCGCTGACCACAGAGGGAGATGACTGGGGAGTACCGGCCATAGAGGGAGACAACTTAAGTTGGGCCTCCTGAAGCACAGGAAGCGAAGGTTGGACCTCTCACAGCATGATGGGATGTGCAGTGCCATTTCTTCTCCAAACATGCTGTGTGTTGTGGCATCCAAAAATTTCAATTTTGGTCTCATCTGACCAGACTAATTCTCCCAATATTTTACTGGCTTCCCCAAATGTTGTGCAGCAAACTTCAAACAAGCTTCAACCTGCTTTTTCTTCAGCAATGGAGTCTTGCAAGGTGAGTCGGCATAGAGCCCATGTCGGTTGAGTGCATTACTTATTGTTTTCTTTGAAATAGCAGTATCTGCTAACTCCAGGTCTTACTGGAGCTCTCCATGAGTGGTCTTTGGTTCTTGGATAACTCTTCTGATAATTCTTTTGACTCCTCTGTCCACAATCTTGCGAGGAGCTCCTGGTTGTGGCTGGTTTATGGTAAAATGATGTTCTTTCCACTTCTGAATGATGGCTCCAACAGTGCTCACTGGAACATTCAGCAGTTTAGAAATGCACCTGTAACCACTGCCATCATTATGTTTTGCAACAATAAGGCTGTGAAGGTCTAGAGAGAGCTTGTTGTTTCTACCCATCATGAGTTCTTTGTGGTGTGACGATCTGATATTCACAGAGATTTTTAAAGGCTATCAATGAGGACTTAACCAGCTTGAATTAATTTGCACTGATGGGGGAATGGGATGGCTTCCTAAATTCTGATGGATTTCAGCTGGTTTCTGGGCTTTCTATGCCTTTTTGCACGTCTTTTTCTTCCTGTGTTCAATACTTATTCCCTGCCTCATTCTACTTTATTAAATATAACTTGTTTTGTGAACACAGTTGCCTTGATTTCTTTATGTGTATGGATTACTTGGGTTGTTACTGATATCTGGTGAAAATCTCAGGTCAATGGCTCCATCAGAAATATGTTTAATGAGAAAAATGTTTACGTGTTCAATACTTATTTTGCCCGCTGTATATATTGTATATACATAGTGTTTATATGTTCCTCTTGCTGTATAGTAACTTTAATATGTTAATTAAATTGTCTTATTTATGCTAGACCTGACAGGAGAGAATGGGTGAGGGAGTTGAGAGGATATAACTTGGTCAGTGTGGAGGGGTGAGGTGGGAGAGAGAAAACACAACAAAACAATTGCTGCATCTGAGGTCTCAGCACAAGACTAACGTGTGGGTGTGTATGAATGTGTGCGGTGTGTGTGTGTGTGTGTGTGTGCGGTTTGTCAGAAAGCACACCTGAAAATTAGGGAAGTAGGCCAAAGCAACGCCCACTCCAGAATCGCAGGAAAGCAGGACAGCACCCCCATCGCCCGAGCAACCCGCAGCCCCCCGAGAGTGCAAATACCACAAGGCCACTCAACCCCAAGGCAGCCAGGGGAAAGCCAGAGGGAGGTTCCATGCAGTGCACCTACCGCCTTGGGGCGAGGGCCCCAGGAAGAGCGAGCCTGGAGCCCTGGCCCATAAACCACCACTCCAACACAGACAGAGCACAGCAACGCCCTGCGAACAAAAGAAGGACTTGGCACCTGCTCACACTGCCAGAAGTACCAAAATCTGGTTTAATGACCATGGTATTGTTACGTCTGGAAATAAGTGAGCAGGAGGCGAGTCTTCATGCAGCCAAATAACACTTTATTACAGGGAACTTGGGACTATATACAGAGTGGGCCGTGCCCGCCTGACGTCACTCTGTGGGTGGGCACAGCATCACATACACACACATTCCCATACACAACAGGTATCACTATGCTTGATTGGCCAGCAAACTTTCCTGACCTAAACCCCATAGAGAATCTATGGAGTATTGTCAAAAGAAAGATGAGAAACACCAGACCCAACTATGCAAATAAGTTTAAGGCTGCTATTAACCTCTTGCACTCCGGTGTACCGCGGGCGGACACGTCTCTGCGTCCTAGAGTGCACGAGGGCGCTGCGTCCTAGAGCGCACTGAAAAAAAAGCTGCATTTCCGTTCTTCCACTACAGACACAGCCGCGAACAGAAAGCCAAAGGAGTGCTTTGATTGGTTTAGATGTGATTGACCTCTCATTCGACTAATAAGAGCCTTGAATTGGGTTTCTGAAACCTTGAAGAACCAATGACTGAAAACCTAGCAAGAAGGACCCGCCTACCAACGACTGCGAATACAGCCAGCCAATTGAAGCACAGAAGTTTGAAAGCTGTTTTGTGTAAAGCTGGGTGACACACAGGCGTTCGCCAGTCTTTTTTTCTGACTACTGTTCTTATTTGTTTTGAAAAATCGTTCGCCAAAACCGCAATCATGGAAGCGCAAAACCGCAATAATGGAATATGGTTTGACCGGGTCGCGTGACCAGAACCACAAGTCCGTAACAAGCTGACCAGCGTCATGTTCGTCTGACAATGAGGAAGAGAAGTTCGCCAGCAACTTTGCTGTTGTGGACAGGTAAGTGTTATAAGCTAAATTATTCTTTATCCCTGAAAATTGTAATCCAAATGACTTTTGACCGATCGGTAAATTACAACTGTGCGTTATCGCAACGGTCCGGGTCCGTCACGTTGCAAACGGCCCCCGTCATGTTGTGAACGCCCCCCCCCCCACACCGCTACTCTTCTGTAGCGGATTGCAGATATATTGCAGATATTTTAGTCCAACTGTGCATAGTAGACCACAGCGCACCGTCACCGCTTTCCGTCATGTAGCGATGGGCGATGTCCGTCCTCTGTAGCGGGGGTGGGGGTGGTGGAGTTGTTATCTTCTACATTACAAATATTTTAGTATAATTTTTAGTGCACTGTAGGTTATTTTTACTTGGCATGCTTCTTTGTGTGTGGGGGCTTGTTTGTTCATTCATTCATTCATTCATGAATAAACAACCCCCCCCCCACACACACACACAGCCCTTCACCTTTCATTAGAGCCCAAGATGAAGCTTCTATATTGAATTATTCAAAAGTTACAGACGTTTTTCCAAACTGTGCCATTTGGCACAATTTGGCACAGTTCAAAAACGCCTGGGAACAACCTAAGAAAAAAGTTGTGTAATATATTCATTTTTTGTGGTATTGTTACAAAATTTGGACCTCAGCTGGATAACACTTGGTTCTACATTTCTGTTGCATTTTCCAGCCAGTATCTGAAGCTGTGTTTTATTTGCAAGCATTTGTATCCAAAAAAACACCCAGGCGAAATTTATTTTCTTCAAGTTCACTATGTTTAGATGACTGTTACTCAGTGGCCGGAGCTTAGAGAGATTATGACTGTTTTGCCAAAAAATTCAAAGTGTTTTCTTTTAAATGAGACCAACCCCATGAAGATGCTGCAAAGGGTTGAAGAACAGCTTTTGATTTACTTTGGGTACATTATTTTTTGGCGTTTTTAGGGAAATTGACCAGAGTGCAAGGAGTTAAAGCAACCTGGGCTTCCATAACATCTCAGCATTGCCACAGGTTGATCACCTTCATGCCATGCCGCACTGATGCAGTAATTCATCCAAAAGGAGCTCCAACCAAGTACTGTGTACATGGACACACTTTTCAGTCGGCTAACATTTCTCCTAAAAATTATTTAAAAAAAAATAATTTTATGTGATATTAAAATGTTTGGAGAAACTGAATTTGGGGTTTTTGTGAGCTTTAACCTATAACCAAGAAAATTTAAAGAAATAAACACTTGAAATATATCATTCTCTGTGTAATGACTATATGACAATAGGAGTTTCAATTTCTGAATTGAATTACTGAAATAAATACATTTTTTGATGACACTGTAATTTATTGAGATGGACCTGTAGGCTGTTGGAAGTCGTGTGTTTTGAAGATATGACATTTGGAAGTCTGTGGGTTTTTAAGGAAACCGCACATTGTCGTGAGAAAGCAGAAACACCAGAAAGGGTTTTTACCCCACAGAAGTGCAAATTGTGTGTGCATATGCATGAGTGTACGTACAGTCGCGCTGGCTGAACTTCCTGTTTTAGCTATTAAACCAGAAGGCAGACCACTGCCTGACCTAGTTCAAGTGAGTTCCCATAAACAACACTAAGGCCAGGAGGACCAGTAAACATTTAAGGACATTAATAAACCAACAACAAAGCAGCTTTGTGAAGTCAGTATTCTTCACTTCCATTTATAAACCAGACAAAGTAAAGCATTTGTTTATGATTAAATTTTGAGCTGGTTCCAGTCCAAGCATAATTGTCATTTTAAAGAGTACTCTGTTGAGTATTGCAAATGAAGAACTGTTTCAAGCATGTAATATTCAATATTAAAGGTTCATGTTGTTAAATTTCAAGGGTTATAATTTGACAAACGAAGACCAGAGTGGTGGGCTGGTGGTAGAACATCTGACACACAGCTGAGAGGTTGTGGGTTCACATCCCAGCTGGGTCATACTAAAGACCATATAAGAATGTTATTTCTTTCTAGCTTGGTGCTCAGCATAATAGAACGGGTGAAGGACAATTGGTTATGAGCCATGGGGTAGGACAAGCCAGTGTACTCCTAATGCCAATCCCAAGCCTGGGTAGATGGTTTGTGTCAGGAAGGGCAATCAGTGTAAAATTCTTGCCAAATCAAATATGTGGCTCTTCACCATATCACATGATGATACACTGTGGTGACCCCAAAATGGAGCAGTCAAAAAAAAAACCAAGAAGATATTATGACAAACAAACCCAAAGTAACCTTTCAGGTATGTATCTACAGTATGTGCTGACTGGTGCTAGCGCATTACTTTGGTGTGGATGTGAATAGTAGTAATGAAGATGGTGCTGTTACTGACGGCTTTTATTCCTTTGGATAATGGTTGATTCGTCTGTGTAGGTAGCTTTACTGGAGTGGTGGCCTTGAGGTTGCGCATCTGCCCCAGAAACGGAAGGTCATGGGTTCAAGTTCCAGCCAGGTCATACCAAAGACCATACAAAATGATACACCCTGCCCTCTAGCTTGGTACTCAGCGTAATAGAGAGCCTAAAGCACAAGTTATGCACCTGCATCGACATGACGCAGCTATGACGGCGTTGAGGCAGCAGGGACGTGCACTCCTATTGTGTCACCCAACATGCACCTCTATGGAGAAAGAGAGGTGCACATCAATGACGCAGGCTGTAAAAGAAGCTGTGATTGGTCCGCTTTGTCTCCTCCTTCTCATTTCCTGGTTCTCACCGCTGCTTCACTCTGCCTTTTCACAGTGGCACAACTTCCAAGACGAGTAGGTTAAACAGCGGTCCAAATTCAAAACAATATTGAGCTAGTAAGCAAATACAGAACATTTTGTGACTCGACATAACCCCAGTAATTACACAGATTGTCAAAACGGCAACGGCGGTGGTCATAAGCAGTGTTGGTCAAGTTACTTGGAAATAGTAATTAGTTACTAATTACTGATTACTTCTTCAAGAAAGTAATCCAGTTACTTTACTGATTACTTATTTTCAAAAGTAATTAGGTACTTTATTACTTTACTTTTCAAAAACATTATGCACAACCTGAATACGCTATAAAGCAATAGACCTTTCAGCCTAATTCTATTCTTTCTGCATATTCCATCATCCATCCATCCATCCACCCATCTTCTTCCGCTTAATCCTTTTCGGGTTGCGGGGCGGCTGGAGCCTATCCCAGCATATTTGGGTGAGAGGCAGGGTACACCCTGGACAGATCGCCAGTCCATCACAGGGCCAACACACAGAGAGATAGACAACCATTCACTCTCACAGTCATACCTAAGGACAATTTAGAATCCCCAGTTTTGATGCTAATTAACCTAACGTGCATGTTTTTAGCATGTGGGAGGAAATTGGAGAAACCCCGGACTAAACCCATGCAGACACGGGGAGAACATGCAAACTCCACACAGCTCACTGCTGGTCGGGGGCTGGGATCGAACCCAGGATCCCCCAGCCAAGGGTGAGTTGCTGTGCTGCAGCAGTGCTAACCACTCCGCCACCGCGCTGCCATATTGAATCAAATGAAAGTTTCTTTTTTAAAACTTGTTTTATTAGTTTCAATCTTTTAACTTCTAGCAAGCATCAAGCAAAAATTAAATAAAATTCAACAGTCTGAGTTGAAGAAAATTGTTGAACATTTAAACCTATTTTCTGCACATTCCACCGTATATTAATAAAATAAAGCAAGTCTGTTACCTTATATTTCTGCATATTCCAGCATATAAAATAAAAAATTTTTATTGTGTGTATACTCCTTCATTCGAATAGATGTAAATAAAATACAGCAATAAAATAATTAAAGTCTCTCCTGACTGTATTCCAAATTATTAACATTTACATCTTTTAACAGTTGGTAAAGTGCAGAGGAGTAATAATGAGTTTACCAAAACAAAAAATGCTGTTGCATGCCACATTTAGGCTGGTAGTCCAGTCTCATTTTATGGCTACCCTGACAAGGCCCTATGTTTTTTTTGTTTTCTTTCGGAGTGAAACAGTGGTTATATCGTATCAGCAGAAGCTTCTCAAACCTCCTATCAGACAGTCTGTTCCTTTTCGGGGAAAGCACCAAGCCACCTAAACCGAACAGCCGTTCTACTGGTGCACTGGATGGAGTTGGAGTGTTGTATTTCATGTACATCTTTTTGAGGTATGGGAACTGATTCAGAACCTCAAGCTCATACCCAGACCTTAAATAGTCAGTTACTTCTTTTTCTGCTGAGAAGCTTTCTGTGGGCTGGTTCTCAAAATCAAAAAAGTCCATTTCAGCTGGGCTGGCTACCAGTTGGGACACATTAGCATTGTCAGCTGCAGGAGCAGCTTTACGACACTCTGTTGTCAGAAGCTCCTTCAAATGCTCTCTCCTACGCTCATCTTTCAGCCATCGAAGTTTGAACTTGGGACAAGTGGCCGCTGCAAGAAGTCCTTCTTGGCTATCCAGTACAGCATCAAAACGAATTTTGATGGCCTGTAAAATACAATATGAGATAACTAAGAATATATTTATTTTCCCATATAATCGGCTATTTTAATTATTTTGTGGTCTTTACTGACCTAAACCATCTCATGTGCTATCAATACTGTATGAGATTTAATTTTGGTTGAGGCTGTTTTGACCTCTTTATTTCAATCTTCTGTTGATGTTAGATTAATATTCATGATTAATGATTATCAATATCCCTGATATTGAACAGGGGATGAATAATTGATCTTTTATTATATTCTATCATTTTAATAATTGTACTCACTGCTTAAAACAAACGAAGTGTAACATCTGCCCACCATGAATGGTATAATAAATTCAACAAATCCACCCAAATCAATTATCAAATAATAATCTCACCTTTACAATGACATCTGGAAGGCTGGCTGTCATTCTAGAGAGGTCATCTTTCAGGGCAAGTGTCTTTGACATCAGGCTTGTGAGTGTTGGTAGTAAAACCCCATAGGTGCACTCATCCCCTTGTAAGATGTCCAGTGCTATTGTCAGGGGCTTCATCACGGTGCAGTACTCTTGTAAGAATAGGTACTCCCTTTCATTAAGGCACTTGATTCCCAGTTTTACACACAGAGGATTCATCTCATTCATCGCAATTGTGATGATTCTGGAAATGGTAACGAGCTTATTCAGTTCAGCGGCACTAAGTCGTGTCACTTTTAAGTCTATTTTCACCTGTTTAGCAGGAGAGGGGCCCTCGGAGGTTCGCCCGGTGGAATTGGATGTGGTAGCCGCAGTGGGCATGTCAGTGGGGGGATCCGGGGGTTTCTCAGTGAGTTTCACATTCCTGTGCCGGCTTGCTAGGTGCTTGCTCAGATTTGAGGTGGAATTTTTCACTGTAGATAAAAGTTTTCTTCCCACGCAGAGTGTACAGCGGACGCTAATGATTTTGTCACCTTTTACCGAGTCAGACTCAAAGTGATGTCGGTACTTCCAAGCATTAAATGCTGCGTGGCCCTGCTCTCCCCCGCGCTCCATGTTGTCTCTTGTTGGTCACTACACGTGTCTGTTGTTTACTATTGACGTTGCACTGCTCATACGTCATTGTCATGAGACAGTCTCACAAAACAACATCACGGTTTAGTAGCGCAGTAACGCAGCCTGCTTGCGGGAAAGTAACAGTAATCTAACTACTGTGTTTGCAATTATAATCCCTTACTTGTTACTTGAAAAAGTAATTGGATTACAGTAACGCATTACTTCTAACGCGTTACTGCCCATCAGTGGTCATAAGCACTGTTTTCTCCGACTTCTCTTTTTCTCTGTGCAACGATTGTATTAAAAATTGCTTTTTCTTAACATTTTTTATCTCCAACTCCATCACAATCTGCTCTTGCCCGTCGCTATTTCATAAACAAAAACACATGATGAACACAAATCACTCTACACATCAGCTGAAACCCGTTTTGGTAGCTGTAGCGTGACCTTGAGTTCCAATTTATAAAATTACTCTTTGCTGAAGAATTTTTTTTTAAACTCAAAAGTCTGGCTTTTGAGACTGCTTCTCTCACCAAAGAACTAAAGCTGTAACCCTATCCATCGGCCATAAAGTGGAAGTTAAACCCTTTCTCCAAGACTGGCAAAGGAATGTTCTAATTGACAGTTTTATGATCGACATAGTCAAGACTTTGGAAGCTAAGACTTTCCAGTAAACAACCAGTTTCACTGTGCCATCTGGTGGATGAATCAGGAATATTTAACTTTTTCCTTTGCAGTGGAATTTATGCATTATGGACTACGAACTAACTCATATTTCTGATCTTCAACAAATGGATGACTCACGTAAGACAGCCATCATCAACAAGGAACTGACTCAACATCGACATAGCTTGTCTCCAAGAAACTGGCCTAGCCAACAGTGGTTCACTTAGAGAAACTGACTACACCTTCTATTGGCAGGACCTATCTCAGGACAAGCCCAGGCAGCAGGGTGTAGGATTTGCCATGAGGAACTTGCTGATCGCTTCCACAGAAACTCCCACAGGAGGTTCTGAGAGGATACCCACTCTCCGCATGAAGACAGCATCAGGATTTGTGAACATTATTTCTGTCTTCTCCAACCTTTTCATCTGCCCCAGAGGTCAAAGATCGATTTTATGAGGCTCTCAAGGAAGAAATATCTAAAATCCCTAGCTCAGAAGGCATATATATGCTAGGTGACTTCAACGCTCATGCTGGAGCTGACTGGCAGGCCTGGCCATCCTGTCTCGGCCACTTTGCCATTGGCAGAATGAACGAGAACACCTGCACCACTTCTGAAACTGAAAGGGTCCAAACTTTTGGCGACATCCTTCAACGAAAACTCAAAGATTATTCAAACAGCAACAACCAAGCAGATGCAGACGTGAAATGGTCCTACGTTCGCAACGCCATATACGACTCCACTGTGGCTGCATACTGGAAAAAAGTACGTAGAAACGCAGACTGGTTTGAGGCACACTGAAATGAAATGCAACCAGTCACTGAGGCCAAACGGAAAGTACTGCTAGCTTGTAAGCAGAACCTTTGTCCTAGCACATACAACACCCTGAGAGCAGCAAGGAGCAAGGCCCAGTAGATCGCTCACCGTTGTGCCAATGAGTACTGGCTGAACCTGTGCGCTGACATACAGGTAGCTGCCGACTGTGGCCATGCCAAAGGGATATACGATGGCATCAAAACAGCAACCAGTCCCACCAGCATCAAAACAGCCCCCGTCAAATCCAAGCCAGGAGAAGTCATCACAGACCAGAGCAAACAACTTCAGCGTTGGGTTGAACACTACCTAGAGCTTTACTCGACCCAGAACATCGTGACAGACACTGCCCTCAATGCCTTACCCAACTTGCCAGTCATGGAGGAGCTAGACAAAATGCCCAGCCTGGAAGAGCTCAGTAAAGCCATCAACTGTCTTAGCAGTGGTAAAGCTCCGGGGAAAGACGGCATCCTCCGAAGTCTTAAAAAGTGGTAAAGTAGCACTCCTACAGCCTCTTCACTGACTTCTTTGCCTCTGCTGGGAGCAAGGACATGTGCCTCAAGATATGTGTGACACAAACAGTCACACTGTACAAGAATAAAGGGGACTGCAGTGACTGTAACAACTATTGTGGAATTTCATTACTCAGCATTGTTGGCAAAGTGTTCACGAGTCTATCCTGAGTCACAATGTGGTTTTAGAGCCATGTCCACAGTGGACATGATCTTCTCCCTCCGTCAGCTGCAGGAGAAGTGTCAAGAGCAGCAGCAGCCACTATTCATCGCATTTGTGGACCTGACAAAAGTCTTTGACTTAGTTAGTCGAAGCGGACTCTTTCAGCTCCTGCAGAAAATAGGCTGTCTTCCAAAATTTCTGGGGATAATCACCTCATATCACAAAGACATGCATAGCACTGTCCTCTTCGATGGTGGAACTTCAGACGGCTTCCCAGTCAGCAGTGGAGTGAAACAGGGCTGTGTCCTGGCACCAACTCTGTTTGGAATCTTCTTCTCAATGCTCCTCCATTACGCTTTTGATGATTGCCCTGAAGGTGTCTATATTCACATGAGATCGGACGGAAAACTTTTCAACATTGCGCGACTGTGTGCAAGAACCAGAGTGACAGAGGTCCTAATCTCTTACTCATGTCAATCATCACTGTTTTCTTCCTGCATTACCGACTGCACTATATGGTTCTCCACATTATCTGCTGCTCGCTAATATATTTTAACTGCTGACCAGTATTACTCACTCTTATTCTACCCTTTATTGCATGTATAGTTTATTTCTTTTATTTTATCATGTTTAATGTTGCAGCATTGCACCGAGACAAATTCCTAGTTTGTGTACTACATGAACAATGGCAATAAATCTGATTCTGATTCTGATTCTGATTCTGAATCAGAGAGCTACTCTTTGCGGACAATGCAGCCCTTACATCACACTGCGAAGACGGCCTCCAGTGCATGATTGACCGGCTATCCCACACATCCAAAGAGTTTGGGCTCACCATCAGTATAAAGAAAACCAACATCATCGCACAAGACGCTCATACTCCCCCTGTCATCACCGTCAACAATACTCAGCTTGCTGTGGTCAACAGCTTCATCTACTTGGGGTCCACAGTTACCAACTCCCTCTCCCTAGATGCTGAAATTAATTCCAGGATAGCCAGAGCAGTTGCTGTGATGGCGAAGCTCAACAAACGAGTGTGGAACAATGATCTGTTGAGCGAGAGGATCAAACTCTGTGTCTACCAAGCCTGTGTCCTGTCAATTCTCCTGTACAGCAGTGAGTCCTGGACAACCTATGCTAGACAGAAGAAACGGCTCAATGGATTCCATCTGCACTGCCTCCGACGCCTCCTACGCATCAAATGGCAAGATAGAGTCATCAACACCGAAGTACTTGAGCACACTAGCCGACCCAGTATGCCCACACTTCTCAGCCAAAGGCGTCTTTGATGACTTGGCCATGTGCACAGCATGGAGCCAAACTGCCTCCCAGAGAAATCATTTACAGTGAACTGCGAGAAGGCATTCGTCTGGTAGGATGACTCCTGTTGAGGTAAGAAGATGTCTGCAAACGCAATCTCCGATACGCAGAAATAAACACCGACCACTAGGAGGAGGTGGCCAAGGAACATGACGTTTGATGCCACTGTGTAAGAGAAGGAATCAGCAGGGCTGGAGCAAGTAGGAGGGAAAAACAGGAGAGGAGCAGGAGTATAGGAGCAGGGAAGATAGCTGCACTGATTTTGGACTTGATAAAACCCAGTGGAACAACACCAGCAGATGACATGACTCCCCAAATCAGGAACCAAGTCCTGTCATTTGGAAATCAAGGTCCCAGAGTCTGGAAAAAGAGTGGAGAGCCACAGAATCCAAGTTGCTTGAGGTCCAGTGTGAAGTTTCCACAGTCAGTGATGATTTGGGGAGCCCTGTCATCTACTTTTGTTTTTTATCAAGTCCAAAGTCAGCATAGCCATCTACCAGGAAATTTTAGAGCACTTCATGTTTCTCTCTGTTGACAAACTTGATGGAAATGCTGTTTTAATTTTCCAGCAGAACTTGGCACCTGCCCACATTGCCAAAAGTACTAATGCCTGGTTTAATGACAATGGTGACACTGTGTTTGATTTTGATTAGCCAGCAAACTCTCCTGACCCAAACCCCATCTAGACTTTATGGAGTATTGTCAAGAGGAAGATGAGAGACACTAGACCCAACAGTGCACACAAGCTGAAGGCCGCTATCAAAGCAACCTGGGGTTCCATAGCATCTCAGCAGTACCACAGGCTGATTGCCTCCATGCCACACTGCATTGATGCAGTAATTCATGCAAAAGGAGCCCTGACCATGTATTGAGTGTGTACATGGACATACTTTTTTAGCAGGCCAACATTTCTATTAAAAATCAATTTTCTAAAATTGGACTTAGGTAATATTCTCTTTTTCAAGAAACTGAATTTTGGGTTTTCACTAGCTATAAGCCATAATCGTCAAAATTAAAAGAAATAAATGCTTGTGTAAAAAAATCTATATCATATATGAGTTTCACTTTTTGAAATTTCTGAATTAAATTAACTTTTTAATGATATTCTACAGTGCATCCGGAAAGTATTCACAGCGCTTCACTTTTTCCACATTTTGTTATGTTACAGCCTTATTCCAAAAGGGATTAAATTCATTTTTTTCTTCAAAATTCTACACATAACACCCCATAATGACAATGTGAAAAAAGTTTTTTTTGAAATTTTTGCGAATTTATTAAAAATAAAAAACTAAGAAATCACATGTAGATAAGTATTCACAGCCTTTGCTCAATACTTTGCTGATGCACCTTTAGCAGCAATTACAGCCTCAAGTCTTTTTGAATTTGATGCCACAAGCTTGGCACACCGATCTTTGTACAGTTTCACCCATTTCTCTTTGCAGCACCGCTCAACCTCCATCAGGTTGGATGGGAAGTGTCATAACCCGAGTGTCGGCTCTGTCCACACTCGGGTCTCATATCATATTTCCCTGGCTTTGGCAGCAGAGGATTCCTTCCTGCTCCTCGGGCTCTTATTGTGAAGGCGCCCAGGGGAGCTCCCTGCTGTCAAAGTCAGCTGCTGTGCTGCTGTCATTGGGAGCAGCTGCGCCGCATTGGGGTCATTAGCCGCCAGAGATAAAAGCTGGTGCTGAATGTCCTCCAATGCGGCAGTCTCTGTGATGTTCCTGTTATGTTCAGCTATGTTCTGGTTATCGCTGTTAATCTCTGTTGATTCCTGCTAATGGTCCTGTTTGTAAGGTACGTTCAGTGTGACTAACCTTCATTGTTATTCGTCTGGCGCATCGGGCGCTCCCCGGCTCAGACGTGCCCATTCCTTGTGTGTATTCCTATGCCTGCCTAACCTGCACTGTAAATAAACATCACTGCAAACTCACTGGTGACTGAGGCGTCTTGTGATGGTCCGTGAGGGCCATCGTGACAGTAGATTGCCGCCAAACGCCCGGAGAGGAAGCGTTGTAGCGAGACGCCATTCACCGTGCAGTTTGCAGTAGTGGACTGTTTGTTCCTACCTGTCTGAGTGTCTGCAGCGGGGAGTATGACGTCATCCAGGGGCTGTTGTCGGCGCCTGGGCAGGCAGCTAGCTGAGGTTCTGGAGAATGTAGACAGCACCATCTTCACCGCTACGCTGTTGGACGCTCCCAGCGACGTTCGTAGAAATTTGGACTACGCTGAGGAATTTCTGCTTAATCTCCCCCTCGAGGTTGACGATCACCCGGGGGTGATAGCGAGGTGGGAGGAACTCGCCACCCAACGCGAGTTGCTTCGTGGGCTGGAGGAGAGGAGCAGGAAGCAGGGGAGAAAGCATCCTCGCTCCCTGTGTCGTTGTTCCGTCCCCGCCCCGGAGAAGAACCAGGAGTACGCGTTGTCTGGGGGCCGACGACGACGTCGGCGTAACAACGCGGGCTCTCCTCAGCAGAATCCTCAGCTGAAACCCCGTCTGGATCCAGTTCCGGGTCGCCGCAAGGGCTCAAACCACCACACAGCTATCACTCCTGTGCCTCGTCAGAGGGGAATCCCCGCAGCCTCGTCTTTTTCCGGGCCTTCGCCTGCTGTCCCGTCAGCGCTCCATGCCCGGCTGTCGCCCCCTCCTCCTCGTCGCCTATCCTGGCTGCTGTGTGTCTCGGGAGCTTCGTTTCGGCGAGTCCCATCCCGGAACCGTCTCGAGTGGCCTCACCTCGTCTTCCCAGAGGGCCCTCTGTCACCATCCAGCGGGGAAAGGGAGGAACGACGTCCCCCACAGCGGGAACCATCTTACCCTCAGGAGAGAGGCAAGTGCATGATAATTTCTCTCATTTCGATGTTGTTTTGCCTTGTCTGACTCCTGGGGGTGGAGTTCGGGGTATGCAGCCCCCCGAGCTCCCTCCACCTGCTGTGGATGAATGAATTAACCCTGCCTCCTCTGTGTCTCCCTCCGCTGAGCGGTCCTCGATGCCAGGCCAACGTCGCTGGATGAGAAGGGGGCCTGCGGTTCTGGAGAGCCTGGTTCCGGTTCCACAGCCACGCCGTGGGCGGAGGAGGACAGCGGACTGCAGCGTGGAGCCTTCGCCGATGAGAAAGCCTCCCCGGGGTTCCACGGAGGAGCGGTCCGGTCCAGCAGGTCGAGGTTCTCCTGCCATCACGCTGTGCGGGCCATCGGCGTGGACATCGTTGCCGGAGGACTCTCAAGCTGCGCACACCATCACGCCAGCTGCGGAGCCCGACGCAGCTGAGTGGGAGCCTGAGGACGACCTCCTGACATCTGAGCCTGGATCTTCGCAGTCCTGGACGGCGTCAGAACCCGAGCTCAGGCAAGTGCTCTGTTTTGTCTTTCTTTTTCACCTCTTAGAGCACTTTTGCCTGTCTCAAGGGGAGATGAGCCGGGTGCAGCCGCCCGCTGCGTCCGAGCTTATCTCGCCGGGTTCTGGCGCTGCCGGTGATCCTGATCCCAGGTTTTCTCTCTCTTTTGAGCCTTCTCCCAGGGTCGCCGGCAAGAGGCTGCTCTCGCCTGCTGCGCCAGAGGTTCCAGTTTCGGGGTTGGAGGTCGAGTCTGGTGCCACGCCGACCCAGTCGGGGTCCGTCGCGGGTTTGGTTCCGGATGCCCAATCGGGGTCCACCGTGGGTTTGGTTCCGGAGGCCCAATCGGGGTCCACCGTGGGTTTGGTTCCGGAGGCCCAATCGGGGTCCGACGTGGGTGCAGCACCAGCAGGTCCTGGATTCGGTGAGGGAGCTGCAGATCCCCAGCCACCGGATGCTGGACGGACTCATTCCCCTCTTCACCCTCATCACCACCGTCATCCTCCTCGTCTCCCTGAGGAGCGCTACCCATCTCCACCTGGGGCCGTTGGGGTCCCGAACGCTCCGCCCGGTTCCCCCTCGTCTCTCCCCTTTTCAGCGGGACCGCCGGCTGCTTCTTCCCAACGGTTCTGGTGGGCTGGCGTTGCGGGGCGGCCGCCTGAAGGACTGTCTCGCCGGTTTGGTTCTCTGGGCCGGCCCCCCGACATTTTTGACTCCCTGTGTGGCGACCTGCTCCGGCCGCCTGAAACTCTCTGCTTCCGAGCATGGGACTGGGGTAGGCCGCCCGAACTGTCCTCTTTCCCCCTCCCTGTTCTGTGGCCTCTTGATGCTGGACGACCCCCCGAACCTTTTGCCCCCATCCCTCCGGGTCAGGATTGCACCCTCCCCGGGTTTCTGATTTCGTCTGTGGGACTGTTGGGGTGTGCAGGGGGGGGGGGGGGGATTGATTTGTGTTTTTGTAGCTCACTACTTTGTTTCTGTGTTTGGTGGTCCTTTTCCCTCCACCTTATGTCTGTTTGTTTTTGCCAATAGGTGTACTGCCTATTTTGACTCTGTTCTTGTCACCCACATTCAAGGGAGTATGTTTTTTTTTTTCCTGTCTCTACTGCCTTGTTGGTCTTGTTTTTTGTCTCTCTCCCTCCTGCCAGCACCCCATCCACCCACCCTGGGGGGGGGGGGGGCGCTTGGGTGTTACTCGGGCCGCTCAGAGCTCGGCCTCGAGGGGGAGGTACTGTCATAACCCGAGTGTCGGCTCTGTCCACACTCGGGTCTGATATCATATTTCCCTGGCTTTGGCAGCAGAGGATTCCTTCCTGCTCCTCGGGCTCTTATTGTGAAGGCGCCCAGGGGAGCTCCCTGCTGTCAAAGTCAGCTGCTGCGCTGCTGTCATTGGGAGCAGCTGCGCCGCATTGGGGTCATTAGCCGCCAGAGATAAAAGCTGGTGCTGAATGTCCTCCAATGCGGCAGTCTCTGTTATGTTCAGCTACACTACCGTTCAAAAGTTTGGGGTCACCCAGACAATTATTTTGTGTTTTCCATGAAAAGTCACACTTATTTACCACCATGAGTTGTAAAATGAATAGAAAATATAGTCAAGACATTGACAAGGTTAGAAATAATGATTTGTATTTGAAATAATAATTTTTTCCTTCAAACTTTGCTTTCGTCAAAGAATCCTCCATTTGCAGCAATTACAGCATTGCAGACCTAACATGATTGCACAAGGGTTTTCTAATCATCCATTAGCCTTCTGACGCAATGAGCAAACACATTGTACCATTAGAACACTGGAGTGATAGTTGCTGGAAATGGGCCTCTATACACCTATGTAGATATTGCACCAAAAACCAGACATCTGCAGCTAGAATAGTCATTTACCACATTAGCAATGTATAGAGTGTATTTCTGATTAGTTTAAAGTTATCTTCATTGAAAAAAAGTGCTTTTCTTTCAAAAATAAGGAAATTTCTAAGTGACCCCAAACTTTTGAACGGTAGTGTATGTTCTGGTTATCGCTGTTAATCTCTGTTGATTCCTGCTAACGGTCCTGTTTGTAAGGTACGTTCAGTGTGACTAACCTTCGTTATTCGTCTGGTGCATCGGGCGCTCCCCGGCTCAGACGTGCCCATTCCTTGTGTGTATTCCTATGCCTGCCTAACCTGCACTGTAAATAAACATCACTGCAAACTCACTGGTGACTGAGGCGTCTTGTGATGGTCCGTGAGGGCCATCGTGACAGGAAGCATTGGTATACAGCCATTTTCAGATCTCTCCAGAGATATTCAATTGGATTCAAGTCTGGGCTCTGGGTGGGCCACTCAAGAACATTCAGAGTTGTCCTGAAACCACTCCTTTGATATCTTGGCTGTGTGCTTAGGTTTGTTGTCCTTCTGAAAAATGAACTGTCACCTCAGTCTGAGGTCAAGAGAGCTCTGGAGCAGGTTTTCATCCAGGATGTCTCTGTACATTGCTGCATTCATCTTTCCCTCTATCCTGACTAGTCTCCCAGTTCCTGCCACTGAAAAACATCCTCACTGCATGATGCTGCTGCCAACATTGGCATGGTTACGAATGGTGCCTGGTTTCCAACAAACATGATGCCTGGCATTCATGCCAAAGAGTTCAATCTTTATCTCATCACACCAGAGAATTTTGTTTCTCATGATCTGAGAGTACCTCGGGTGCCTTTTGGCAAACTCCTGGCGGGCTGCCATGTGCCATTTACTAAGGAGTGGCTTCCGTCTGGCCACCCTACCATACAGGCCTGATTGGTGGATTGCTGCAGAGATGGTTGTCCTTTTGGAAGGTTCTCCTCTCTTCACAGAGCAATGCTGGAACTCTGACAGAGTGACCATCGGGTTCTTTGTCATCTCCCTGACTAAGGCCCTTCTCCCCCGATTGCTTAGTTTAGACGGCTGGCCAGCTCTAGGAAGAGTCCTGGTGGTTCCAAACGTCTTCCGTTTACAGATGATGGAGGCCACTGTGCTCATTGGGACCTTCAAAGCAGCAGAAATTTTTCTGTACCCCTCCCCAGATTTGTGCCTCGAAACAATCCTGTCTTGGAGGTCTACAGACAATTCCTTTGACTTCATGCTTGGTTTGTGCGCTGGCATGCACTGTCAACTGTGGGACTTTATATAGACAGGTGTGTGCCTTTCCAAATCATGTCCAATCAACTGAATTTACCACAGGTGGACTCCAATTAAGCTGTAGAAACATCTCAAGGATGATCAGTGGAAACAAGATGCACCTGAGCTCAGTTCTGAGCTTCATGGCAAAGGCTATGAATATTTATGTACATGTGATTTCTTAGTTTCTTATTTTTAATAAATTTGCAAAAATCTCAAAACTTTTTTCACGGTGTCATTATGGGGTGTTGTGTGTAGAATTTTGAGGGGAAAAATGAATTTAATCCCTTTTGGAATAAGACTGTAACATAACAAAATGTGGAAAAAGTGAAGCGCTGTGAATACTTTCCGGATGCACTGTAATTCACTGAGATGCACCTGTATATCTCACCAACTTCTATGAGTTTCCAGAATTTGCTCAGAATTCAAAGAGGGCTTAAAGGAGACTTGCTTATCTAGCTTTTTAAAAATTGATAGGATTGATGCATTTGGATAGACACTTAAGTGAAGTTCTAAAATAAACAATACAATTTAAATATAATAGTTTAATGAAATAGAACACATTTATAGGTATCACTCACTGAAAATTTGTATTTTTGTAGGTTTTAACCTCCTGAAATGTGTGTATTGGTGATGTGATTATCCAAAAAATATCAAAACACTCTTGGCGCTGCAATGGACTGCCTCTTGCTCAAAGATGCTGGGATAGGCTCCAGCCCCCCCCCCCCCCCGACCTGAAAAGGATTAAGCGGTTGAAGATGATTGAATGAATCAAAGCACTTACTTCTCTTCAAAAAAACACACCGCCTTAATCTTGTTTTTCTCACTCAAGAAGCATTTTTTTTTTACTCTTATTGGTGTTTTCCTGTAAGAAAAGGGAAACGTCAAGGAAAATGTCATTTGATACCTGCCTGCTGCACTATTATTGGCCAGCCTAAAGGAGCTATTAAAATGTGGAAAAAGTGCAGTCAACAATCTCTTTAACTACAACTATCAGATAAAGTCTCATGAAATAGGTCTGAGTTAGCTTTCCATAAAAACATGAAACCATTGATCCATTGTTACAGCAAATGCAATATTTACAAAAAAGTATTCTTCCATATTTCATGTAATCAAAAGAGAACAACAACTTCTAAGTGCTAACTGAACACACTTTAACAGTTTCTGCTGTGAGTGGTGGTTCCAGTTCTATCAGAAATATATTGTTTTATTTAGTAAAAAGAGAGAGTTGACTTCCGGTTATGGCTGCCACGTAGGACGGACGTGTCTCGCTCTGCTCTGCTCCTGGAGAAAAAAATCGGCAAATAACTCTCTCATTTGGGACAGAACGTATCCCAGCATTTGAGCGAGGATATGTCGGCGAAGCCTAAGGCTGGAAAACCAGGAAAAGGAAAAAGCGAGCCGCCGAAACAGTCCAAATTAACGGACTTTCAGGTCTGTGACGCAGCAAACAAGGCTCCATATATGGCGGAGGAGGCGGGCGGCGGTGCGATTTCTGCGGGGAATGGCGCAGATGCGCTGATGGCTGCCATGAGTTCAATGAGAGCGGACTTTTCCTCTAGATTTGATGGGATTATGACAGCGTTGGAAGGAATAAGAAAGGAATTGGGTGACTGTGTAGAACGAACGGCGCAGATGGAGCTCCGTCTCGCTAGTGCTGAAGATGACGTCACCCGTCTTCAATTAAAGGTGCGCACTTTGGAAAAAAAAAATAAATCTCTGGAAGATAATATTTTGGATTTGGAATCTCGGTCGAGACAGAATAATTTGAGGCTGGTGGGTCTTCCAGAGGAATCAGAAGGTCGGGACGTATGTTCCTTTCTGGAAAAGTGGATTCCGGAGGTGCTGGGCAGCGAGGAGTTGCAATCAGCAGTGGTTCTGGAAAAAGCACATCGTATTGGCCCACGGAGAGACAAGGGACCGCCGAGGACCTTAATTATGAAGTTTCTTAGCAACAGAGACAGGATGAAGATCTTCAACGCTGCACGTGCTAAAGGAGAGATTAAACACCAGGACCAGCAGGTGCGGTTCTACCCAGATTTGGCCACAGGAATCCAGCAATTGAGGAAGCAGTTTGATCCCGTACGTAAGGAGCTGCGCAACCTTGGGATTCGTCATGGTGTAATCTATCCTGCGAGACTGCTGACCACGTATGAGGGCAGAACCCACATCTTCAAGACCCCAGAGGAGGCGCAGGAGTTCATCAAGAAGATCAAAGAAGAAGAAGAGACTGGTGGGAGCTAAGCATGAACAAAATATAAGGTAGAATAATTAAGCATTTGCACAGGCATCTGACTGACTTGAAGTAAATAGTAAGTTTACAAAATATAGATTGTATTATATATTAAAAAAAAAAACAAAAACAAAACAAACAAAAAAAAAAAACTATGATGTACAAAGTTGTTAAAAATCTTGGAGTTAAGTTGGAAAACTACAGAGGAGAGTTAATGTTACGTCATTAAAAGTAGTAGAGTTAGGGTGATTGGGAGGATGAAGAAGGAGTGGCTTAGGCTGTTCCCCGTGGGTGTGGAACGGTCGATGGCTATATCGGGAGACAGAATTTTTCTTTTGATTTTGGGGGGTTTGCCACAAGTGTGGGAAGGGGAAATTTGTTTGTGTGTAGTTTGTAGGATGAATGTTCAACCACTCATGTTTTTGCTTCTCTGTATGAGCATGTTTACACTGCAAGGTAATCCTAAACTCTCTATTGATCATGGACCAAAGTGTTAATCTTAATTTAACTTCATGGAATTGCAGAGGTCTACAAAATTTAAAAAAACTTAAACAAGTTATGAATAAAATAAAGGACATGGGTTCAAGAATTGTGTTTTTACAAGAAACTCATCTGATAGAGGAGGATGTTAAAAGAATTAGGAGTAGATGGCAGGGAAGTGTATTCACCTCTTCATTTTCATCCCGAGCCAGGGGAGTTATGACTCTCATACATAAATCAGTTCCTTTTCAAGTGAAAAATGTAATTGGAGACAAATTTGGAAGATATGTAATCATTCAAGGTTCTTTGCTATTAGAAAATATAAATCTTGTGAACTTATATGGTCCCAATATAGATGATCAGAAGTTCTTTGCTAATTTATTTCTCATCTTATCATCACTTACAGGGCAACATATAATAGCAGGGGATTTTAATTGTACATTGAATCCAGGTGTGGATAGATCAACAGGACTGGATTGTACGCACATTGGATGTAGGATGACTATTAATCATTTTATGAAAGAATTGAGATTGTTAGATATATGGAGAGAAATGAAACCACAAGTTAAAGCCTATTCTTGTTATTCCAGTACCTACAAGACATTCTCACGTATTGATTATTTTTTGATTTCCACAGAATTAAGGTCCAAGATTCAAAACTGCTTTTATGATAACATCGTGATCTCTGATCATGCACCCTGTTGTCTAATATATGTAGATAAAAAATTGACAAAGGAATCAGGTAGATGGCAATTTCAGCATAAATGGCTTCAGGATGAGGAATTTGTCAAGTATATAGAAAAACAGATAGACGAGTTCTTTGACATCAATACTACACAAACATCAGCATGTGTAAAGTGGGAGGCTTTCAAAGCTTTTATTAGGGGACATATTATTAGTTATACAGGATCAAAATCTAAGAAGACTCGAGAGGAGAGAGCTAAATTGGAACATAAAATAAAAAATCTTCAGGAAAAAGTGTATGCAGGAAGTGACCCAAGGTTGGAGAATGAATTACTGATTTTGAGAGCTGAATACGACAAAAAATCAGCGAATAGAGCTGCCTCGAGTCTTCTAAGATTGAAACAATCTTTTTATGAACAAGGTGAAAAATCAGGAAAATTATTAGCATGGCAGATTAAACAATTGGAAATTAAAACACCAATTACCAGTATTATAAGTAATGGACAGGTAGTTATAGATCCTTTAGAAATTAATAGAGCCTTTAGAGATTACTATGAAAAATTATATGATACCAAAAATGAACCTGATTTAACAAAACTAAATGGGTTTTTGAACGAACTATCTATACCGTGTATTCCAAATGAAAACAGGGAGATATTGGAGTCTAAAATTAGTCAAGAAGAAGTTGGGCTAGCCATTGATAATATGAAATCAGGAAAAAGTGCAGGACCAGATGGTCTTCCAGTTGACCTTTATAAAAAATTTAAGAATAAATTAATAAAACCTTTTTTGGAAATGGTTTTAGAAGCATTTCAAAATAATAATTTACCATCATACATAAATAATGCCTTAATTATACTGCTGCCAAAACCAGGTAAGCCCTCTAATAAATGTGAAAATATGAGACCAATAAGCCTATTAAACGCCGACCTTAAGATAATCTGTAAAATTTTAGCAAGACGAATACAAGAAATTTTACCAAATATTATTAATCGAGATCAGAATGGCTTTATAAAGGGTAGACAAGGCTTCCATAATGTAAGAAGACTATTTAATATTATTTATTTTAATAAAGAAGCACCGGATACAGCTCTCCTATCATTGGACGCCGAAAAGGCCTTTGATAGAGTTGAATGGCCCTTTCTTTTTGAAGTCCTACAAAGGTTTGGACTTGGAAATAATTTCATAAAATGGGTTCAAATAATATACAATAATGCTACAGCAGAAATCCTAACAAATAACAATATTTCAAAACCAATAAAAATCAATAGAGGATGTCGACAAGGCTGTCCACTTTCACCTTTACTGTTTACTATGGCAATTGAACCTTTAGCGATAGCGATACGTTTACATTCACAAATATATGGAATTAAAGTTGGACCAACAGAACATAAAATCTCCCTGTACGCCGATGATATAATTTTGTTTATGTCGAATCTAAAAAAATCAATTCCAACCTTGTTGAATTTAATAAAGAATTTTGGGGAAATATCAGGATATAAAATAAATAAAACTAAATCTTCAATATTAATGCTAAATGAGACCCAGAGAAATTACCCAGCCCCTGAGGTAAATCAATTCAATGTTGTAAATCAGTTTAAATATTTAGGAATCCAAATTATGCCTAAGCTAGAATCAGTCGCCAGTGTCAACTATGAAGCCTTAATGTCAGATATCAGTGAGTTAACTCAGAGATGGATGTCACTACCAATGTCGATGATCGGGAGAATCAATATACTTAAAAGTAATATTTTACCTAAAATACTTTATTTATTTCAATACATTCCCTTATCACCACCTTTAGATCTATTCTCAAGAATAAAAAAAAAGTTAGTGGAATTTATATGGAACAACAGGAGGGCTAGATTACGTTTGTCTTTATTATATTTACCATTTGATCGTGGAGGTCTGAAATGTCCAAATTTTATGTTGTATTATTGGTCGGCACAACTGAGGTCTATGACATATTATTTTTCATCAAATGATCTCCCTCACTGGACTGAAATGGAATCATACAATTTACCTTTACCTCTTCCCATATTCATATACTCAGATTCGGCAAAAAAATTACAAAAACAAGTTAAAAATCCATTTGTAAAGCATATGATCAAAATATGGTGTGAAGCTAAAAACTATTTAAAAGAACCACAGTCATTGTCACAATTTAGTCCAATATGGGGTAATCAATATTTTAAACCAGGGAGAGCGGACGCTGTATTTAAAGTATGGAATTTAAAAGGGATACAAAAGATTCAGGATTTATATTTGCCAGGTGCAGACAACATAATGTCTTTTGAAGAGCTGAGGATCAAATTTAATCTCAATAGAACACATTTTTTTAAATATCTTCAACTTAGAAACTTTATTCGATCAAATCAAAATAAAGCTCTCACTCGACCTATTTATTCATCCTTGGAAAAAATGATGATGAAAGATAGTAAAAGAAAGGGTATTATTTCAGAGTTTTATAACTCATTGACACTATCTTCAAGTGAAAATTCACTGAAAAGATTAAACTACTGGAAAGAAGATCTGCAAATTGAAATTTCAGAGGAACAATGGGAATTGGCTTGTACAGAAGCTCAAACCAAATCAATAAATGCACGCCTTAAATTGATACATTTCAAATGGTTAATGCGGATGTATGTTACACCGGAGGAGTTAAATAGATATAACAAAAATATACCAGATACATGCACAAAATGCATGGAAAGTAAAGGAACCCTATTTCATTGTTTATGGGAATGTAGATTAATAAGAATGTTTTGGGAAGAGGTGAGGGTAACAATTGAAAAAATAATCTCAAAACAAATCATATTGAATCCTAAACTGTTTTTGTTGGGTCTGTACCCAGAAAAGCATAATTTTAATAAAAGTGAAAGAACATTCATAGACCTCAGTTTGCTTAATGCCAAAAAATGTATTGCACTATTGTGGAAAAAGACTCATAGACCAGATGTGACTCAGTGGTTAAGACAGATGTTAACAAACCTTCCATTAGAAAGAATAACATATATACTAAAATCAAAGGAAATTGTGTTTGAGAATATATGGAGACCTTTTATTGATTATGTAAAAAATTTAAACATAACTCTTGAAGAAGAAGGTGAATGATGTGTGTGGACCTTGTAAATTCCAAACTGGTGAACATAATATGTATACTTATGTATTGGATTGTCTAGACTAAACAGAGGAGCATTGTTGAAGACTTGATTTTGTTGGTGGTTGTTGGTGTTTTTAGTGCACTTTTTTTTTTTTTTGTAGTACTTTAGTGTTAGTGTTTGATTGTTTGTATCATGTTTGTTAAAAAAAAAAAAAAGGTTCAATAAAGATATTGTGGAAAAAAAAAAGAGAGAGTTTAAAACGTCATTTTAATTCAAAGTTACTCTTTTACAAAATCACAGAACTAGAATATTATAAGATAAAAAATTGAAAACCGTCTCATTTTCACAAACTGAACAAAACACCTTCTTTACAGCCCAAATCTTTTCAAAAACATCAATATTTTTTGTGAGCTTGTAAAATTCAAACTCTACCCTAAGCCGAGCTGGCAGTAACTTCTTGAGCATTATCCCAACATCCTCAAAGCCCACCCCCTTGACACATTTTTTTCCTGTTTTCCAAATTGCTAACTTAGCCTGCTGTGAAATGAAATTGATCAGAGTGTGGGTAATTTTTTTCTTTACCGAATAGCATGGGCCTTAAATAAATAACCTAAAAAAAGAACTGTTCGCTAAAACCCTGAAGTAACAACTTCAATAAAACAAAAAGGCCATCCAGCCTTTCGTACAGAATAAACAAGTGGTGCACTGTTTCCTTCTGAGAACAGAAAAGACAATTGTCCCCCATGCCAGGATTGAAGTGTGCCAGATATCCGTTTGTAGCTATGTGTTATGTATGGTTTTACCCTGGTTCACAGATGAGGCAAGGTGACTTGTAGAACACAGCTTTATTGAACACTCTGAAGATGGCGATCACAGACAAGACACTGGCCAAGACACAGGCGAGAAAGAGGCCATAAGATGGCCAACCCCAGCCTTATATGGGGCGGTGTAGTGCTGTCACCGGAGGTGCGCGTTGCCACGCCGTGTTTCACAATAAAGTCACTATACAACATCCCCCCCCTTTAAAAGTCCTAAACTACTCACACAATCGGACCCCCCCCCCCAAAAAAAATTTGGGACTCGAACCACGCACCAAGTCATTAAAGCTAAAGGGAAATGGCCTAACACACTCACACAAACCAACTAAAAATAGGGCTGATAGGTGGACTACCGTGCAGCCCGCATGGTGGGGTGGATTATTCTGCCACTCCTAACTAAAGAAAAGTCCATTGTTAAACTAAAATTGTGCGTTGTGCTTCTAAACTAAAGAAAAACACAAAATAATCTCATATAGTATAACATTTCTACTAACACCAGAACTTTAATATATACTATTTACAATCCAGTTCTTTGGGTGAAAGGATTTAACTGGAATGGGGGCCCAGGGCAGCCCGTCAGCAGACACGACCCTGGAAACAGCTGGTCCCCAGGGTGATGGCTGACCCTCTGGACACTGAAGCCACTCCTCCTCACCAATGACCTCGCCTCACGTCCAGCCAGGTCTCCCGGAGCCTTCTCCCAGACACGCCGAAGCCGATTTGCATGCTACACCGAGCCATCAGACAGCCTGAAGTACGCCGTATCCAGTTTGGCCACTATGCACAGACAATCCCGATGTTCCCGAGGTTGTCATCTGGCCCATCTTCGCCGCGGAAGTTCCTCACCTCAAATCCAAACCCAATTCAGGACCCTCAACGTGGCCCGGCTCAGCCTGAGACGCTGTTGTCGAGCATGCTGATCCCTCATGCTCATCGGTCTTGCCCCGACTTCTTCTAAGACCGTTGTATCGTTCACCATCGTAGCTGCAGACCCTCCATCCCTCTGCAGCCACGCTCCAGAGGCATCTGGGGCTAGCACATTGGTGTCACTCGCCAGCGCAGGCACCTTGACGTCACACTCGGTACCCCCTTCGACCATTTCCCGAGCACTGGCACTGAGACCCCCCTGCGCTGAACCTGAGCAAACTTGGTCCTGCTTGACCGCCATGGCATCCGTTAGTTCTTCATCCCACACCATGTCCTCATTGATCGCCAGAGAAAGTTCCACTAGCCACAGCCCAACCACTCTTCCTCAGCGTTGTCTTTAATGGTGAAACCCAATCCGTAAAACAAATCACAACCCATAATGTTATTGCCCCATGCTGTCACATGGAATGTGAAGTCGAGCACTGTCGCAGACTTGTACTGAACAGTCACCTCCAAAGTCCTGACTGTGCCCAGTCTTCCACCTCCGTAACCGTACAATGGCGCTGGGTTACCTCTAATCCTGATGGTGGGGAAAAAACTTCTTCACCCTGGCCCAATTCAGTAATGACCTCTCCACTCCTGTGTCAATCAACAGCAGCACTTCCATGTCGTCCAGCCCCACTGTGCAAAACGTGTACCTGTTCATGTTGGAGGACACCGTGTGGATGGTTGTTGTGGGCAGGCGGAGTGATTTCTTCCGTGGACTCTCTGGGTTAAATTCACGGCACACCCTGGCAAAATGGTTCAAACGACCACATCTGCTACAACGTGCTTCTCTCGCTGGACAGTCCTTAGCCTTTTTGCAGTGCGTCACAGACCCACAACCCATGCAAAGGGGCTTTCCCGGGGCAGATCTTCGGTTGGTAGCATTGGCTTCCATATCTTTGTCATCCAAGCTATCCTCGCTATTTGGGTCCGTGATATTTGCCACGGCGAGAGGCTCCAGTGGCTGCTGTGACTGGCACCCAGTTAGTTCCAGAGCTAGCTTGTCTGTGGCTTCCATTTGGAGAGCTAGCTTAATGGCTCTGGCTAACTTGAGGTCACTAGACATCGTAAGTAGCCTTGCCCACAATGCAACACTGCATGTATGTTCCGCCAACTGGTCATGAATCATTTCCTCCTCCAGCGTCTCAAAACGATAGCTCGCTAGTAGGGGTGGGTTCAAAAGATCAATACAATGATATTGATCGATCCACGTTTGACTGAGCCGATATCAATCCACAAAATCTGCAGATCGATCTTTTAATATAATGCTTTTATGTCTGCTTTGTCTGCTTTGTCTGATCGGGTCGAAACTGGGTCAGTGAGCCAGGAACCGCGGCAAAGAACCAGAAGCACTCGGACCGCTAACAGAGCTAACAGATAACAAGCTAATGGATATGCTAGTTCTTCTTCTGTGGTGTTAAAACAGTTCTCATCCGGCAAGAGTTCTCTGCGGCACGTGTGCACATCTTTACTTTTGTGTTTATATGAGTGGAGTTCACACACTAAGCGGAGTTCACACACTTGCAGAGTTCACAAAAACTAAAGGAAGAAATACTTCAAACATGTATACAAGATGACATGTAAAATCACATAAGTCTGTGCTGTTGCACAACACAGACTGCAACACTTTTCTGCTGATCTCTCCCACCATTAATATTTAGAGAACCTACCCTCTCTTTATGCATAGGAGACTGAGAAAGGAAAGTGAACAGTAAGAAAACCAGTAAGAAAAAGAAACACCAGTGCATCATATCCATACTTTTATTTCTGAAGTTTTGAAACTTTTCCTTTATTTCCTTTTGACTGCTTTCTTGCACTTATTTGCTTTTTAAAACCAAATCTCTTCTTTTCATCCAATAAATCCAAACCAACTACTTTCTGCAAGGTCAGGTCAGTTTTTATAAACTTTTCTATATCTGGAAAGTAATCTGATGTCTTTAACCGACTTACCGTAACTTTCATCCAAAAAGTCATTAATTTCCTCCAGTGTATACAGATAAGCATTACGCAGGTGTGATTCTCCAATAGATACACAGTCAGAGTCAGTGTCATAGTCAATATCCTCTTCCACCACAGCAGCTTCAGAGACAGACTCCGCTGCAGCCTCCATGACAGACACAGTTAGATAGCTAGCTAGCTAGCTAGATACAGTAGATAGATAGATGTACTTTATCAATCCCAAACTGGGAAATTACAGTGTAACAGCAGCATGACAGTAGACAACCAAATAACAGAAACACACGCACGATAAACAAAGGGATTACCCATGGAAAGTAAAACTAACACTACTATAAAAACCTATATAGATCATAGCTTAATATATGATGACTCGTATAAACACATGAATCATACCTGCTGCACAATGCAGAACTATCAGGAGCAGAGTGAAATGTGAGGTACCAGTTAGACTGTAAGGTGCAGTATGGCAGCAAAGTTATGACCAGAATACAACATCATAGTGAATTATTGTACAGTGAACTGGCATGTGGCAGGAAAGGTTTCCTGTACCTAGCCGTTCGACATCGAAGCTGTAGTAGTCTACTGGAGAAAGTGCTCTGCTGTCTGTCCAGTGTGTGGTGGAGGGGGTGATCAGGATTGTCCATGATAGATCACAGTTTATTTAGTGTCCTCTTCTCCACCACTGTCTCAAAGGTCTCTGGCCTGAGACCAATTACAGAGCCAGCTCTCTTGATAATCTTGCCAAGTCTGTTGGTGTCGCTGGCCCAGATGCTGCTACCCCAACAGACAGCAGCACAAAGATGGCGCTGGTGACAAAGGTCTGGTAGAAAAGCTCCAGCATCCTGCTACACACGTTGAAGGATCTCATCTTCCTCAGGAAGTAGAGTCTGCTCATCCCCTTCTTGTGCGCAGCATTGGTGTTGGATCTCCAGTCCAACCCATTGCTGATCCTGACATCCAGATATTTGTAGTCCTCAACCACCCCACATCCTCTCCCCTAATCTGCAATGGCTGAGAAGGCGTCCTCTTCTTCCTGAAGTCAATCACCATCTCTCTGGTCTTGCTGACATTCATCCACAGGTTATTCTGCTCTGTCCACTCCACAAATCTGTCTATCAGTACCCTGTACTCCCCCTCCTCTCCCCCTCTTATACACCCCACAACAGCTGAGTCATTAGAGAATTTCGGCAGGTGGCATGACTCAGTGTTGTACTGAAAGTCAGTGGTGTATAAGGTGAAGAGAAAAGGAGAGAGCACAGTCCCCTGTGGAGCTCCCGTATCACTAACCACCATGCCAGACAAGACACTGCCCAGCCGGACAAACTGTGGCCTGTCTGTTAGGTAGTCAGTAATCCAGGAGATCACAGAGCTGTCGATCCCCATCACTCGCAGCTTCTCACCCAGCAGCAGTGGCTGGATGGTGTTAAAGGCACTGGAGAAATAAAAAAAAAGTGATTCTCACAGTGTCTCCTCCGCCATACAGGTGCAGATGAGCTTGATCCCAGCCCCCGACCAACAGTGATCTGTGTGGAGTTTGCATGTTCTCCCCGTGTTGCGTGGGTTTACTCCGGGATTTCTCCGGTTTCCTCCCACATGCCAAAAACATGCATGTTAGGTTAATTGGCTGTTCTAAATTGTCCCTAGATATCTGTTTCCTATAGGCCCTTAGAATAGAGGGTTAGTATTAATGAAAGCGCTTTGAGTGGTCTTTGTGACTAGAAAAGCGCTATATAAGTGCAGGTTAGTTAGTTAGTTAGTTAGTTGTTGCAACAGGTAGATGACAGCGTCTTCAACTCCTAAATGGGGCTAATATGCAAACTGCAGAGGGTCCAGCCACGTCTTCAACTGAGGCCTCAGGTGGGCTAAGACCAGTCTCTCCAGGACCTTCATCACATGAGCAACTGGTCGATAGCCGTTCAGGTCTGATGGAGATGACTTCTTGGGGACAGGAGCCAGGCAGGATGTCTTCCACAGGACCGGTACTCTCTCCAGACTCAGACTCAGGTTGTTCAGGTGTTTCAGTACCACAGCTAGCTAGTTGGCACAGGTCCTCAGGATCCTGGCGGAGATGCCATCAGGGCCCACCGCCTTCCACTGATGGGTCTCTCCAGCTGTTTCTTAACCTGGTCTGTAGTCACAGTGATGTGAGGGAGGGTCCTGGTGTCTCCCGAGGAGGAGGAGGGGAGTGAGGGGGAAGATGGAGAGAGGTGCTGCACAGGAGGGTGGGTGGGGAGGGGTGTGTGGGGGTCTGACTGTGTTGTTGGGGTGACAGACTGTGAGTTGAACCTATTAAAAAACAGATTCAGTTCATCAGCTCTCTCCTGGCTCCCAGTTGTCTGCCTGACTCTCCCCTTGCACCCAATTATTTGTTTCTTTCCCATCCACACATCTTTAGTGTTGTTTTGCCTGAGTTTATTCTCCAACTTCCTCTTATAATTGTCCTTGCACCTCCTCAGCATCTCTCTCAGCTCATGCTGCACTCCCCTCAGCTTCTCCTTGTCTCCGGACCTAAAAGCTCTCTTCTTCTTGTTCAGAAGTGCTTTCAGGTCACTCATGACCCATGGCCTGTTGTTGGAGAAGCAGTGTATAGTCTGAGCTGGCATGGTCGTGTCTTCACAGAATTCTGTATTCTGTGATGCAGTCGGTCATATTGTCTATGTCCACCCCATGTGGTTCACAGAGTATGCCCCAGTCTGTCGTCTCGAAGCAGTCCTGCAGTTCATCAGCAGCCTCCTGTGTCCACCTCCTCACAGTCCGTGTATAAGCAGGCTACCTTTGCACAAGGGGAATGTACTTGGGTGTTAACATGACCATGCAGTGGTCCGATTTTCCAGTGGGGGGTAGAGCTGTTGCACTATATGTATCTCTGACATTGGCATACAGTAAATTCAGTGTTTTGTTTTCTCTGGTGGGACAGTCAACAAACTGGTGAAAGTTTGGTAGTGTTTTTCCCAGTGAGACATGAATAAAATCACCCGTGATGACCATAAATGCGTACGGGTGCTTCTCCAGTAATGTGGCCGCAGTGGAGCTGATGACGTCACAGGCCACCGCTGCGTCAACTGACGGAGGGACGTAAACGATAATAATTAAGGCACACTTAATTTCTCTTGGCATATAATAAGGTTGCATACTCACAGCCAGCAGTTCAATGTCCGGGCTGCAGCACTTTTCCTTCACATAAATGTGTCCAGGATTACACCACCTTTCATTCACAAGAAGTTCCTCTCCTCCTCCCCTCTTTTTCCTGCTACTCATCACATCTCTGTCCCCCCATATAGCCTTGAAGCCAGGTATCGCTACGTTAACATCCAGGATCTGTGAGTGTAACCACGTCTCTGTGAAACACATGATACTACACTCACGATACTTCTTTTGTGTCCTGGCCAGCGCTGTAAGCTCATCTGTTTTGTTTCCGAGTCATCGCACGTTCCTGGTGATGACCATCGGTACAGTCAACTTATGCTTCCTCCTCCTTCTCCTCACCTTAGCTCCAGCCCTTCGCCCACTTTTTAGCTCATCTGGGACGAGGGGCTTTGCTCCGGGCAGCAGCGCTGGCCTCTTCAGCGTGATCAGCTGGTCATGTGAGTAAACAATGCATCCGCCCCCACCTCTGTTGATCTCCATTGCCCGAGGAAGAGAAAAAAAAACTAAGACTGAGCTAAAATAGAAAAAACTTGGTCCAGTCTTAGTCTGAATCTTCCTATCGAACCCTGGTTAATAAGAGACACACTATATACAAGAATAAGCAGATAGAAACACAAAGAAACAAAGACACAAGAGAGTTGCTGCTGGTATGGCCACCCTGTCTCTGACACCATTAAATAAAAAAAAAGTTGCAGTTGCAGCAGCCAAGACTCGCCCAAGCTCAGTGGCGCTAACATTCTGACTGTTAACAGTGTTTTTTTCTCCTTTTTTCTTCTCCTTTGAAACTATTCATCATTCTTTCCTGTGCATCCCTCATTTCCATGCCTATTTGTCCACTTGCTACTGCACCCTCCACACCATCAAGATCAGCTGTCTGGGGGGGCCATGCCCCCCTGAGGCAAACCTGCCTTCGCTGGTGCCTCAGCAGGCCAAACTGTCAAATTGACTCGCTTCTCGGCTGGCTTATAATGACAAGTGGCCCGCTTGTGCCCTAAATCGCCACATTCAAAGCGCTGCATACTCCCTGTACTGGCATACACCATATATTGACCATCATCATGTTTTACCCTGAAAGACACATCAGACGTCTGTGCTTGAGAGTTTAAAAACATGAACACTTGCCTCCTAAATGACTGAAAATGTTTGAGCTTCTCATTTTTACATCTCAAGCCAACAGAGCGAAAACTGCTTGCAAATTTCCCAAAATGCTGCATTTCATGTGTTAGTGCTTCATTGGGGATAAATGGGGGTACATCAGAGACGGTGATCAGGGTAGACGGCACGGCGAGCGGTGAGACCTACAGGTGCTCATCATTAACCTGAAAGCTGCTCGCTATCAACTCGGCGACAAGCTGCTCCTCTTTCAAAAAAACAACAACCCCTTTATTCATTCTGGAACCACAAGCCAGCTTGTTATGACCCACCAGCTTCCCTACGGCCAGGAGAACCGTCTGCACTGGGACAAAGGAGTTGGGCTTAACCTGGAAACTGTGTCTAAAAGACAGGGATGGCATCTAGAGAGACGCACACTAAGGTTTCAGCCCTACACTACAAAACAAAAACCTAATCAAAACACAATAGGTTACGAAAAATAGGATTACCTTAATTTCTCCTTCACTCTTTCATTCAGACTCACCGCACGCTCCACCACCAACTCCCAACATGCATTGCAGAAAGAAAGAAAGAAAGAAAGAAAGAAAGAAAAAGACTAGTTCTTAAAAAAATAAACTGACAAACTGTGATCTGCTGCATACTACATACTGGTCAGTCCTTCAGAAAACAAAAGGAACTGCAACCAAATCCAAATGCACCAATCTGTAGTCTAATTGTGCTCTCTCCATTAGCAGATTTATGAGAGCCTCACTTGCGTCTGTGTGATGTGCATGTTGAGAATCACTGGCCTCCAGAGTGATGAAAGAATCAAGCCAACAATGCTTTTGTTTCTTATGAGGTGTAAAAGTTCCACTGTGCACCAAATGGAACCGGACTTTCTTTCAGAGCAAACAGTACATTCCTCTAAGTCTTAGAGTGTAGGAGAAGACTGGGGTTCAAGTTAAATTTGGATGAGTCTGGGTTAAAGCCATTATGGCTCAGGCTCCTTCCTGTATACGCTCCCTTCAAACATGCTTAATTTTCAAAGATGATCCAAGTCAATAGTCTCAACAATAGTAGAGACTATTGTTGCACGGTGGCAACAACATTGCCACCGTGCAATGGGCTGCACGGTGGCGCAGTGGTTTAGCACTGTGGCAGCACAGTTTTACCCTCGGCCGGGGGACCGCGGGGATCATGAGATCGTGGGTTCGATCCCAGCCCCCGACCAACAGTGAGCTGTGTGGAGTTTGCATGTTCTCCCCGTGTTGCGCGGGTTTACTCCGGGATTTCTCCGGTTTCCTCCCGCACACCAAAAACATGTAGGTTTAGGGCGCTCGCACACGCAGCGACCAGCAGCCGGTGGCTTGTCACCAGACTGCAAACCAAATCTACCTACGGGTACAAATAAGTAACAAAAAAAAAAATAGTACCACCAAACTCTTTGTATACAGTGGGGAAAATAAGTATTGAACACATCAACATTTTTATCCTTCCATCCATCTATGTTCTACCGCTTTTCTGGCGGTATGGGTCGCGGAGGCAGCAGCCCAAGCAGAGAAGCCCAGACTTCCCTCTCCCCAGCCACTTGCTTCGGCTCATCACAGAGGGTACCAAAGCGTTCCCAGATAGTCTCTCCAGCGAATCCTGGGTCTGCCCTGGGGTCTCCTCCCAGTGGGACGTGCCTGAAACACCTCAAGTGGGAGGCATCCAGGAGGCATCCTGATCAGATGCCCAAACCACCTCAACTGGCTCCTTGTAATATGGAGTAGCAGCAGTTCTACTGTGAGCCTCTCCCGGATGACTGAGCTCTTCACCCTATCTCTGAGGGTCCGTATAAGGATTTTTTTTAAAAAATTATTATTATAGGACTGTCAGCACATCAGTACAGGCAGTTGTCGCCAATGTCCTCTTTTTCATTTTTTCTTAAAGGAAAAGGATTTTTTTAAGCAAAAAATGACAGCATATGTATCCTAGTGTTGAGGAAGAACACAAAATCATTAACTTTGCTAAAACGACAAAGCTAATTTACCTCTTTATTTTGGCATTCCCATATTAGTAACAGTTGTAAAAATTATTTTGCTGATTTACCAAATCTATATTCAGCCTTGTAATAATCTATGCCACTATGAAGCAGCAGGCCTACTTAATACCATTATGTGTTAAGTATTTCAGCACTGGCAGAAATCAAGTTTTGACTACTGTTACCTGGTCATGCGTGCCTCCTGTACCTCCTCTCTCTCTCTCGTCATCAGTACTGTCTCTCTCTCTCCCTCTGGACACCTGTGCTGATTCTCTGGTTACTTTTACCTTCTCTCTCCTCTCCTTCTTGGTTCACCCTGCTCTTCTTCCCTCTCAATAGCATCTTAACAGTACAATCAGTATTAACTGAGGTTAATGTAGCTGCTGAATGAGGCTTAATCACCATTATTCTTAACTCATTGTATTTTGTTATTAATCAATTGTGGTGATTAACACATTTATTCTGACAACCACTTGCCACTATGTAGCTATTTCTTACCAAGCAGATGAACTAAGGCCACTAGTGTGATTTAGTCAGCTTGACTATGACAAAAGTAGCAGTTATCCTGCCTGCAGAGGCAATATGAACACAGCACACCACACCTTAGGTGTGCTGTTTCAGTCATGAAATAATAGTAAATCTGTGAGTAGATTTGTGACTAAACCATCCTGGTATTAAAAACTTACTGTGGATTCATTATGTAGACATTTAATTTTTTCCAATGACATTCAGTTTTCAAATTTAGGATTCAGGTATACCCCCCCCCCCCCAAAAAAAAAATCAATAACAAATTTACCTTTATCAAATTTAACAGAAAAAAAACCATGCAAATTTTGGAGAAAATAGTATATATTCACAAGAAGAAAGTAGCATCTTGATAACAGTCAAACAAATTTTTTAAAAAATCAATTCAGTTGGGTTGTACAGGTTATAGGTCACATTAATGGTAGAAATTTTTGAAATGATTTAGCGGTGGCGCAGTGGTTAGCGCTGTGGCAGCACAGCAACTCATGCTTGGCCATGGGATCCCTGGTTCGATCCCAGCCCCTGACCAACAGTGATCTGTGTGGAGTTTGCATGTTCTCCCCGTATCTGCGTGGGTTTACTCCGGGATGTCTCCAGTTTCCTCCCACAGGCCAAAAACATGCAGGTTAGGTTAATTGGAGACTCTAAAGTGGCTCTAGGTGTGAATGTGTGTGTGAATGGTAAAGGAATAGCGCTGTACCGTGGCTGCTTCATCCATCCAGGTGGATGCCCTCAATTTCCCCTCTGGGGATCAATAAAGTATACAAAAAAAAAATCAAAAAATCTTGGTCTCATTTTTTTACATCACAAAAACCTGGAATTTGAACAGGGGTGTGTAGACTTTTTTTATCCACTGTATAACCTGTACAACCCAATTGAAAAACAATCTGAAATCTTTTCAGGGGAAAAATAAAAAAGGGTTAGAATTTGTGACTTTTGCATCATAAACTGGCATCTTTTTTCTTCCGTCTTTGTATTTTTGACCCAATAATTTTTCATCATCTTTCCACTGATTTTTTTCCTTAATTTTTTGAAATATTGCAAATGAACTACATTTCTCTTGTGATTTCCTGAACTTTGTCTCAGCAATTTATTACTTTTCTTTTTCTTAATGAATTTATTAAATCTTTTAAATAACTTCTTGTGTTTACATTTGCAATGACTAATTGCACATATGTGAATTTGTTTCTCATAAATTAACAACTTTTGCCATGAATTTGTAACTTTTATCTTTTAAATTCAAGGTTGTTTTTCTTGTAATTTTGCTTTTTTTCGCTCATGAATTTAGTACATATTTTAAATATGCAGTCGTCCCTGTAAATTTGTTATGTTATTCTAGTAAATTTGAAGCTTTTATTGTATATGTGTTTGTGATGCTTTTTTCCCTTGTAATTGTATAGCTTTTTCTCAAAGTTTTGCACATTTGGAAAATTTTGAGACTTTAAGATAAGATAAGATAAGATAAGCCTTTATTAGTCCCACAAGGGGGAAATTCCAGGATTGCAACAGCACAGGGATAGCAACACTCAGAGCAACAATCAGAAGGCAAGAAAAAAAAAAAAAAAAAGCAAGCAAGCAAGAGCAGCTAATATACATATGTACATATTACTATAAATATATATATATACACACAGACACAGACACACTTTAAAATTATGACAAAATATTTATGCAAAAATAGATAATAGAGTAACTTTCTTTCTTTCTTTCTTTCTTTCTTTCTTTCTTTCTTTCTTTCTTTCTTTCTTTCTTTCTTTCTTCAAAACCAGGGATTCACTTGTTTAGGGTAAAAGTGAGATAATTCTAACCTCTGTTAGACCATTAAGTGTGATGGTTGAATGTTGCTACATAACAAATTGGACCAAAAATGCCAGGACTGATTTTTTTTGTCCCAGTCCAGCCCTGGCTAAGACAGCTATGAGCAGACATTTTTCTTTAATGATTGCATTGTCAATCAACCACTGCGCGCTGCTTGAATTTGAGAGAAAGAAGTTGTTGTCGTTTTGGTATCAGCAAAATATTAAATCCAAGCTGTCACCGTTTTTATGTATCATCATGTACCATGTTCACTAACTAGAAGCCAGGGAGGAGATGTATGAAAGATGATAACTCTAACAAAATAACGTGTGTGTGTGTGTGTGTGTGTGTGTGTGTGTGTGTGTGTGTGTGTGTGTGCGCATGCATGCGTGTGTGTGAAAAGGGTGGGTGTGTAATGGAGCTCATTGGGTGCTCAGCACCCCTAAAGCTCTGATCCTAGAACCGCCCCTGGCCACCACCATGCTTCACTGTAGGTATGGTGTTCTTTTGCTGATGAGCAGTGTTGTGTTTACTCCAAATATACCTTTTGGAATTATGGTAAAAAGTTCAACGTTGGTTTCATCAGACCATAACACATTTTTCCACATGTGTTTGGGAGCTTTCAGATGTGTTTTTGCAAAATGTAGCTGGGCTTGGATGTTTTTTTCGTGAAATACAGTATCTCACAAAAGTGAGTACACCCCTCACATTTTTGTAAATATTTTATTATATCTTTTCATGGGACAACACTGAAGATATGACACTTTGATACAATGTAAAGTAGTCAGTGTACAGCTTGCATAACAGTGTAAATTTGCTGTCCCCTCAAAATAACTCAACACACAGCCATTAATGTCTAAACAGCTGGCAACAAAATTGAGTACACTCCGAAGTGAAAATGTCCAAATTATGCCCAAAGTGTCAATACTTTGAGTGGCCACCATTATTTTCCATCACTGCCTTAACTCTCTTGGGCATGGTGTTCACTAGAGTGTCACAGGTTGCCACTGGAATCCTCTTCCACTCCTCCATGACGACATCACAGAGCTGGTGGATGTTAGAGACCTTGTGCCCTTCCACCTTGAGGATGCCCCACAGATGCTCAACAGGGTTTTGGCCTGCAGACATGCTTGGGCAGTCCATCACCTTTACCCTTAGTTTCTTTAGCAAGGCACTCTTGGAGGTGTCTTTGGGGTTGCTATCATGTTGGAATACTGACCTGCGGCCCAGTTGCCAAAGGGAGGGGATCATACTGTGCTTCAGTATGTCACTGTACATGTCGGCCTTCATGGTTCCGTCAATAAACTGTAGCTCCGCAGTGCCGGCAGCACTCATGCAGCCTCAAACCATGACACTTCCACCACCATGCTTGACTGTAGGCAAGACACACTTGTCTTTGTACTCCTCACCTGGTTGCCGCCACACACGCTTGACACCATCTGAACCAAATAAGTTTATCTTGGTCTCATCAGACCACAGGACATGGTTCCAGTAATCCATGTCCTTAGTCTGCTTGTCTTCAGCAAACTGTTTGCAGGCTTTCTTGTGCATCATCTTTAAAAGGGGCTTCCTTCTGGGACGACAGCCATGCAGACCAATTTGATGCAGTGTGCAGCGTATGGTCTGAGCACTGAAAGGCTGACCCCCCACCTCTTCAACCTCTGCAGCAATGCTGGCAGCACTCATATATATATTTTCAAAAGAAAACCTCTGGATATTGACTCTGAGCACGTGCACTCATCTTCTTTGGACGACCATGTTGAGGCCTGTTCTGAGTGGAACCTGTCCTTGGCCACCGTGCTGCAGCTCACTTTCAGGGTGTTGGCAATCTTCTTATAGCCTAGGCTATCTTTATGTAGAGCAACAACTCTATTTTTCAGATCTTCGGAGAGTTCTTTGCCATGAGGTGCCATGTTAAACTTCCAGTGACCAATATGAGAGTGTGAGAGCGATAACACCAAATTTAACACAACTGCTCTCCATTCACACCTGAGACCTTGTAACACTAACGAATCACATGATACTGGGGAGGGAAAATGGCTAATTGGGCACAATTTTGACATTTTCACTTAGGGGTGTACTTACTTTTGTTGTCAGCGGTTTAGACATTAATGGCTGTGTGATGAGTTATTTTGAGGTGACAGCAAATTCACACTGTTATACAAGCTGTACACTGACTACTTTACATTGTATCAAAGTGTCATATCTTCAGTGTCCCATGAAAAAATATAATAAAATATTTACAAAAATGTGAGGGGTGTACTCACTTTTGCGAGATATTGTAAGGCTTCTGCCTTGCCACCCTAGACGGGAGATTGTTGTCACATGTACTAAACAGCCAGTACTTGCCAGAAATTGCTGCAGCTCCTTCAGTGTTGCTGTCAACCCCTTGGCAGCCTCCCTGACCAGTTTTCTTCTCTTTTCATCAATTTTGGAGGGACATCCAGTTCTTGGTAATGTCACTGTTGTGCCATATTTTCTCCACTTGATGATGACTGTCTTCACTGTGTTCCATGGTATATTTAATGCCTTGGAAATTCTTTTGTGTCTTTCTCCTGACTGATACCTTTGGACAATGAGATCCCTCTGATGCTTTGGAAGCTCTCTGCGGACCATGGCTTGTGCTGTAAGATGTGACTACAAAAATGTCGGGAAAAGCCTAGTAGAACAGCTGAACTTTCTTTAGGGTTAATCAGAGGCACTTTAAAAAGGTGGCAGGTGTGTACAGACTCCCATTTAACATGAATTTGAATGTGATTGGTTAATTCTGAACACAGCCACATCCCCAGTTATAACAGGATGTGCATATTTATGCAAACAGGTTATTGTAAGTTTATTTATTTATTTTAAAAGATTTCAGTGTCATGCGGTGACCCTCGCGGGCCACCATAAAACGCCAAAAGTCGCCGGTGAGCTTTGCATAGTTGTTTATTTAACAAAACAAGACGAGAACATAAAGCTATGAGCCGCTGAGGGCAAAACACACACTACCAAATACAAGGGATCGTAGGGCTAACCCCAGCCACTACGACCTAAACTATGACATGAACATACATTCCAGAATACGAGGGATCGCAGGGCTAACCCCAGCCACTACGACCTTAACTATGACATGAACAAGACACGAACCTGACATGAGCATGCTGACACACCAGGAATCTCTCAGGATGTTTCGATGATACTCCAGCATCAACCAGCTGTCAGTGCCTGCTAATAAGGCCGGCGACTAACAAGCGGTGATGCAGAACAGCTGATCGACCTTGACAGCCTGAAACCCCACTGAGTGCTGTCACAATAAGAGCCCGGTGGAGCCAGAATGTAATCCACAGCTGTCAAGGCCGGCAGAGATGATGCATAGCCCGAGCGCGGGCGAGATCAGCGCTCTGGTCATGACAGTACCCTACCTCTGAGGGCGGGCTCCTGACCGCCCATAGACATCCAATCTCCCCCCACCCCCTCCAGGGTGGGCGGATGGGGTAGGAGAGGATCAAATCACAGATAGAGAACCAGAGCACAGACAGGAAAAAAAAAAAAAACGACTCAGAATACATGAAACAGTTACAGGACCAGACCATACTCCAAAATACATGAAATGCCATTATCCAGGCACGAAAACAAAAAAAAAACAAAACACCTCACTCTCAGGTCAAAAAGCAAATACAGCAGAGGACAGAGAAAAAAAAAACAGAACAATTACAGGGCCAGACTATACTCCCAAAATACATGAAACACAGTTATACTGGCACGAAAACAAAGATACCAAATTCTCAGGTCAAAAAGCAAGAAAAAAAAAGAACAGAAAAATTTCAGGGCTAGACTACCACAAAGGAATGACCTCTACCCCCCCGACAGTTCATGCCGAGCGGCGGAGACCAAGCGCCACAGGAACAGTTCAGGCGGCCTCCCCGTGTCCAACAGCCGGCAGGTGGTCATGGGAGGCGGAACGTGACCGGGCGGCTTACCACAGTCCCAGGCCCGGAAAGTCCACTCCTCCGGTGGTCGAACCAGATCGCCCAGTGAAACACACAATATGTCGGGTGGCCGACCCGAGGCGCCGAACCGGCGAAACAGTTCCTCAGGCGGCCGACCCGCGTCCCTCAGCCACCAGTACTGGGAGAGAACAGCCTGTGGCGGCCTCACTGGCGAGGACAAAACTCGGGAGAGCCGGGGCGAGCGAAAAGGAAGCCCCACGGCCCCCAGCGATGATGCGCAGGGGCGATGACTCTAAAGAGGGACAGAAGGCAAGGATGAGCCCGAACTGGGTCAGGCGGCAAAGGGACTGCAGCTCCTCCACTGTCAGTGGACCACACCGGCGCTGCACCTCTGCTGGACCCTGATTGGGTCCTGGCTGCACCCACGTCGGACCCCGATTGGGCCAGGACAGTACCTGCGGTGGACCCCAATTGGGCCTCGGGCGCACCCACGTCGGACCCCGATTGGGCCAAAGCAGCCTCCACAACGGACCCCGACTGGGTCGGTGCAGTTCCGCTGACGGCCTCCACCCCCGAACCTGGAACGTCCAACTTGACCACCCCAACTGGCTCCGTGCCGGTGACACTGCAAGGAAGCTCAAGACACAGAGAAAAACCGGGATCAGTATCACCGGCAGCAACAGAACCCAGCGAGACAAGTTTGCGCACAGCAGGCGGCTGCCCCTCACTCGCCTCCCCGAGAGGCAGGCAAAAATGCTCCAACACAGGGGACAGAGACACAAGAGGGAGCAGTTGCCTGCACTCAGGTTCTGTTGCCGTCCAGGACTCCGTCGATCCAGGCTCAGGGCAAATAAGTTTGTGTGCAGGCTCCAACTCAGCTGCGTCGGGCTCCGCAGCTGGCAAGATGGATTCCGCAGCCTGAGGTTCCTCTCGCGCTGATGCTCACGCCGATGACCCGTATGGCGTAGAGGCAGGGGACCCTCGACCCACTGGTTTGGACCTCTCCGGCGAGGAAACCCGGGGACGCTTCATCGTCGGCACAGGTTCCGGGCCGCAGTCCGCTCTTCTCCTCCGTCCACGACGTGGCTGCAGGGCCGGATCCAGGCTTTCCAGCACCGCAGGCCCCCTCCTCACCCCGCGATGTAGACCTGGCGTCGCGGACCACTCAGCAGAGGGAGACACAGAAGCAGCAGGTTTGGTTATCACAGTTACAGCAGGTGGCGGGAGCTTGGGGGGCTGCGAACCCCGAACTCCGCCTCCAGAAGTCAGACAAGGCAGATCATAGGTTGAATGAATGAACTTGCACTTGCCTGCCTCCTGGGGAGAAGATGGTGCCTGCTGCAGCGGGTGAAGACCTCCTTCTATCCCTCCGGGAGGTAATGGCGGGCCCCTCGGGGCGACAAGGAGGAGCCGCTCGGGAAGGATTACTGACGGGCCTCGCCAAAGCACGACTCACAGCACTCCCAGCCACTAGGGATGACGTCACAGAGGAGGACATGACAGCCAGGGTGACATGGGCACGAGGAGCTGACAGCACAGTTGGAACAGATGACCCGGGGGCGGAAACTGCAGGGGTTCCCTCCTGTCGTGATGTAAGGGATGCGGCCAACTGGGAGGCTGGGTTCCTCCGAAGACCTGGAGCTGGATCTGGACGGGATTCTTGTTGGGACTTGGTAGGAGCATGGCGATGAGGCCAACTGGCCAACGGTGCGGCGCGGGACCCAGGAACACATGGCGCTGGGACTGGACGGGCGACAGGAGCTGGATTCCGATCTGCAGGTCTCCTGCCGGGTTTTTCCTCCAGCCTAAGAATCTCCACTCTCGCCAGGGACGCTGTCCTCGCGGGAAGTGGAGGGGTTTCCTGGAGCGCTCTTGCCATCACTTCGCGCTGTGCCACAATCCATGATAACCTCTCGCTCCCCTCCGGAGTAGAGGTAAGGTGGTAACTGTGCAGGGCCCGCTGGGTGAGGCATAAGTGGTAGTCGGCCGCCTCGGAGGGCATGAGATGGGCAGCTTCCGCTAAATAGCCGTCAATCTCCTCTAGCCACTCTGGGCAAAAACCACACTCACGGGCGGGCATCTCTCTACCAAGTCCAACTTACAGTGAAAACTCCACCCTACGGCAAAAACTCAAGGTGAAAAGGCGTCTTGATGTGGCGTCTCCGTTTAGACGACCTGGCTGGAGTATACTGTCATGCGGTGACCCTCGCGGGCCACCATAAGACGCCAAAAGTCGCCGGTGAGCTTTGCATAGATGTTTATTTAACAAAACAAGACGAGAACATAAAGCTATGAGCCGCTGAGGGCAAAACACACACTACCGAATACAAGGGATCGTAGGGCTAACCCCAGCCACTATGACCTAAACTATGACATGAACATACATTCCAGAATATGAGGGATCGCAGGGCTAACCCCAGCCACTACGACCTTAACTATGACATGAACAAGACACAAACCTGACATGAGCGTGCTGACACACCAGGAATCTCTCAGGATGTTTCGACGATACTCCAGCATCAACCAGCTGTCAGTGCCTGCTAATAAGGCCGGCGACTAACAAGCAGTGATGCAGAACAGCTGATCGACCTTGACAGCCGGAAACCCCACCGCGCGCTGTCACAATAAGAGCCCAGTGGAGCCAAAATGTAATCCACAGCTGTCAAGGCCGGCAGAGATGATGCATAGCCTGAACGCAGACGAGATCGGTGCTCGGGTCATGACATTCAGTTTGTTTTTCAATTGGATTGCACAGGTATTAGGTCACATTAATGGTGCAAAAAGTTTTGAAATGATTTATTTTGGTCTCATTTTTTTACATCTCAAAAACCTGGCATTCAAACACTTGTGTAGACTTTTTATATCCACTGTATGCAGTTTTTGGTGTGCTGTCATTAATCAGAAGTCATAATAAATTCATCAGAACCTACTAATTTGCTGTCTATCTACTCTTCACTCCTTAATGAGCAAGGGACTCACTCTTTAATCAAATCAAATCAAGTTTATTGTCATATGCACAGTAAGGAAACGTTTCCCTGTACAATGAAAATCTTCCTTTGCTTTCTACCGCGAATGCCACACAATATAAAATGAGTCAACAAATAAGATTAAAAAAATACACAATATACACAGTGAGGTGTAAAAATATAAACAATAAAAAAATAGTAATGAGTTACATATTTTTTTTTTGATGTACTGTTTCTGATCTGTGTTATGTCTGGAATTACCTCTGTAATGACAAGGCCAGGTGCACAGTTGAACTCAGCTTTATTGGGGGTTGACAACACAATACAGCCACCAGGCAGGGGCATCGGCAAAAAGGCCGAATAAAGATGCTCGCTGGTATTTATAGGGCGGTGCAGTGGTGGAAGAGGAAGTGACCACCACTACACCGCACTTCATAATAAAACCCACAATACTACATCACAATCTGAAGTCATAATAAACTCCTCAGGAAATACTGATCTGCCCCCATATTTGTTCCTCATTTGTTAATGAGTAACTATGCATTTTTTTCTGTAACTTATTGTATCTTTTCCTATTTTAACTTATCATGCCACTGATCTACTGATGGAGGTTGTAAGCTTTGCCAAAAGTGTTTAATTAATTAATTAATTAATTTATTGCTTTTCCAAGAATTATGTTCGAGAGAAGTGTATTTCGAGATACAGTATATCATGAAAGTAGGGCATTTAAGTAGAGGCATGCAATGGTGATTTCCTCATTTCAAACAATTTATTGAAACAAAGCCAACAACAGTGGTGGGTATCACCACAACAAAAAATGTCAATGTCTTAATAACTTGTCATGTGCCCTTGAGCATCAATTACAGCTTGACAACGACGTCTCATGCTGTTCACAAGTCGACTTATTGTCTGCTGACGCATGGCATTCCACTCTTCTTGAAGGGCGGCCCTCAGGTCATTGAGGTTGTGGGGTACAGGGTTACGAGCCTCTACACGGCGACTCACCTGATCCCATAGGTTTTCTATGGGATTCATGCAGGGGCACAAACCACCACCACCACCACCAAAGGCTCATCTGGTGACAACAGTGGCTGATGCATAGCGCTCTCCTTGACGTCTCCAACATCGCTGGTGGCCATCATTTCTACTCAACGTGAATTGACTTTCATCAGAGAACAGCACTGAGGCCCACTGGTCCCTTGTCCAGTGTAAGTGCTCCCTGGCCCGTGCAAGAAGATGACACCTGTGCCTGGTGGTGTGGTCAGGTTCCCTTGCAGGTTGTCTAGCAAGCAGACCATGCTGATGTAAATAGTTTTGAATGGTCTGACGTGACACTTGGGTGCCTCTCACCTCCCTTAAATGTGCCTGGAATTGAGTGGCATTCATCATTCAGTTCCACAGGGCTCTGTTCACAATGAAGCGGTCATCAGCATGGGGTGTGGCCAAAGGACATCCACTTCTATGCATTTCTGTGACTCTTCCAGTCTCTCTGTATCTCTGTTGCAACCTGCTGATGACACTCTGTGACACTCTAAGCTCAGTGGCCACTTCCCTCTGAGAACATCCTGTTTGAAGCCTCACAATGGTGAGGTACTGTTGATCAATTGTTAGGTGTCGTCTTGGTCTCATGATGTCTAAATGTGAACAGCATGATGAAGGGGACTGCTTAAATATCAGTTCTTATTGAACCAGAAAATTTATTGGTCGATTCATGGATCAAACACCTGTTGTGAATTTTGCTGTCAAGCACCTTGTTAGAGAACAGCAAGTTATGCATGAAGTACTGAAACACTGAACAGTTGGACATGTGCATTCAAAAGGTTAGAGAAGGTCAAATTAAATTCACCTGTAAAGGTTATAGTGCATTTTCGGTGCATCCTGAAATTTCACCCGAAAGTTGAATATCCCTAACTGTACTGTATATTACTGGAGAAAGTCCCTAGCAAACAATAAAAGTAATCTGGGACTAAAGTTTGTTCTTGAAAAAAAGACGACAGGTCTGAGGACAGGTAAAAAGCACCTTGATTATATTACTATTTCTGACTTTTAAGTGTGTAATTGCAATTTAATGGGATACTCTTCTATTTGTCCTTGTTTCATTTCTCACGTCTTTGTACACAGATCTCACTTTAATAATTTTTTAGACTTAAGACTCATGGTACTAAACCTCAGCGCTCATCTCTGCGACTGTAAACTATTTTGTGTGTGGGTGTGTGCGTGTGTGTGTGTGAAACATAGTTGCATTGACCATTTTAAGTGATATGGGTTGGACAGATTTAGAAAAAGACATCTGTCTAAATAGGGAGAAGGAAAACTTTCCATCTGGACCTGAAAAGAAGCCATACGTTCCCCTTGAGGTTACAGGACCTGGACGAGTCCAGTTCACTGGAATGAAGAGAGGGAGGAGAGGAGCAGATGAGCCAAAAGAGTAAAAAAATATGATTTCATGTTGGTTTTTTAGATACAGATCCTGTAAGTAGTAATTTTGGGGTAATAAGGTGTTTGAAAGGATTGCAGCTCGAGTAGGTTCATTTTGCCTTCTTTTTCAATTATTAGTTTTTTTTTTTTTTTTTATTTCAGACAAGAATAAAAAGGAGATGTTGTTTGCCTTTGCATGTTTTGACTGGTGACTGCAGTCTTCCTCAGAGGAAGAAATGAATGGTACATGCCCACTGATCCATCATTTCTCTGCTTCCTATTCAGTGTCAATGTGAATACATGTGTGGAATTCAGGCTGTGGTGTGCTGAGTTGCCTGTGCCCCTCATTTGCATAAAGTTGAAAGTTTTTAACTTTATACAAAAAACGTCTGGCACCAGGGATGTGTCAGTTGCAGCAATACACAGTTAGGCTCATATATTTGGACACTGATTGCCATGTTCTGGTGAGTGCACTCTCCCACTCCCTTCCTGTTCAACTTTCCCTGACTCCGCAGGCAATCACCTCACCTGCGTGATGAGGTGCACCTGCTGCCTCTGCCTCGCCAGCGCTTAAAAGGACCTTCACTTCAGTGCTTCAGCGCTGGCTTGTTGGGTATACTACCTCCTACAGCAACTAAGTTATATTCTTCCTTGCTGAGGAAAATTATTAATTCCTCTCATCTTCCCTTCTACAGGTTGCTACCATCTTTGTGGTGCGTCTCCGGGGTTGTTGTGCGCTCACCTGCCTCATCATCATCACCACTTCAGCAGCCATATCCACCCGGTCAGACACCTCACCCAGCTCTACTCCTGCCTTCTAGCTTCAGCTCCTGGTTTGTTGTTGGTGCTGGGTTTCGCCGCCGGGTTCTCTGTTTTATCCACGTGAGTGCAGTCCTATTTTCCCTTTTCTGTCTCTCTCCTTATCTGACCTGCTCTCGTCTCTCCTTCCAGGCTGGGTCTTCCTCTGGCGAGTGACGTCTTTCATTAATGAAGCTTTCCCTTTTGAATTAATAAAAATCCAAATCAATTTACTTCTCTGTATCATCGTGTGCTTTCTCTGGTGTCACTCCCTGCATGTGAGCTGTCAATTATACACCAGAGAAAACTCACACGACACAGAGAAGCTATGTTTAAACAATATTAATTTCAAAATAAGGAGCACAGTTATGGAAAACGTCACTCGCCAGAGGAAGACTCAGCCTGTGGGGAGAGATGAGAGCTGATTAGTAAGAGGTGGGAGGTAGGGAAGTGGTAAAGACAAATCTGCCACTTACGTATGCTGAGCAGAGAGCCTGACAGAGAGACCTAGCAGGAATAGATGAACCAGCAGGATGAAGCTGGTAGGGAGTAGGAAAGGGAAAGAGGTGGGTGGTGTCTGACTGGGTGGAGACAGGTAGCTGAGGCAGGGTGAGGATGATGGAGCAGGTGAGCGCACAATGATCCCTGGAGATGCACCGCACCGATGGCAGCAACCTGGGAAGAAGAGAGAGGAGAGGAATTACGCAAAAATCTTCCAAATATAATTTTAATTCACTTGCTAGTTACACAGGCAGTATACCCAACGAGCCAGCGCTGAAGCCTTCGCTTGATGGTCCTTTTATGTGCTGGCGAGGCAGAAGTGGCAGGTGCGTCCACTCACGCAGGTGTAATGATTGCCTGCGGAGTCAGGGAATCTTTAACAGGAAGGGGGGTGCGCGCTCACCTGAACATGACAGTGCCCCCCCTCAAGGGGCGCCTCCTGGCGGTCCACTGGGCTTATCAGGATGGGCCTGGTGAAAGGCCCGAACCATCCTCTTGTCATGGAAGTGGGACTTGGAGATCCATGAACATACTTCAGGGCCATAGCCCTTCCAGTGGACTAGATATTGGAGGCCTTTGCCCCGGTGGCGAACGTCCAGAATTTTCTGGATGGTGTAGGTGGTCTGGCCATCGAGGATCTGAGGAGGAGGAGGCAGGCTGGGAGGGGAGGCAGAGAAGACTGGCGGAGAGGGGTTTAATTCATGAGGCATGAAACGTTGGGTGGATACGAAGAGTCTGTGGGAGCTATAGGCAGACCATGGCATCGTTGACTATCATGATGATGGGAAATGGGCCCAAAAAGCGAGGTGATAATTTCTTGGATTCCGTCTTCAAGGTGATCTGGTCCGCCGATAGCCAAACATGCTGCCCAACCACATACTTGGGAGCTTGGGTCTGCTTCCGGTCCGCATACTGGCGGGCTCCGTAAAGCGGAGGAGGGTGGCTCGGATGGCTCTTCAGAGCCGGCGGCAGTGGCGTGCGTGAGCACTCATGGATGGCACAGCGACTTCCCTCTCCGCCATGGGCAACAGGGGGGGGGGGAGTGTATCCCATGGAGGCCTCAAAGGGTGTGAATCCCGTGGCAGCGGAGATGGATGGGTTGTGGGCATATTCCATCCAGGTCAGATGGGTGCTCCATGTAGAGGGATTTTCGGATGCTATACATCTGAGGGCGGCCTCCAGGGACTGGCTGGTACACTCGGCCTGCCTGTTGCTCTGTGGGTGGTAACCTGACGTGAGACTGACCGAAGTGCCATGTGATCGGCAGAAGGATTTCCATACCTGTAATGTAAATTGTGGGCCCAGGTCAGACACAGTGTCCAGAGGGATTCCATGAAGGTGAATAAGAAGGTCAACAGTTTCAGATGTGGAGGGTAATTTGGGGAGGGGTACTAGATGAATCGCCTTGGAGAAACGGTCAACAATGGTGAGGATGACGGTTTTGCCTTGTGAAGGGGGAAGTCCTGGAACAAAATCCAAAGAAATGTGGGACCAAGGTCGACTGGAGATAGGTAAAGGGTGAAGCAGGCCAGCAGGAGGTGAGGAGTTAGATTTATTACGAGCGTAGGTCTGGCATGCTTTCACATAGTCTTGGACGTCCCTCCGCAGGGTGGGCTACCAGAACACCCATCAGATAAAGTCTATAGTCCGGGACACCCCATGGTGACAGGCAAAGTAGCTGGAGTGGCCCCACTGGATGACGTCGCTGCGGAGGGTGGCTTGAACAAACAGGCAATCTCTAGGCCCCCCCGGTTTGGGTTCCAGGGACTGGGCCTGTCGGACCCTCTGCTCAATGTCCCCGATAAGGGCTCCGAGGATGCACAAAGGTGACACAGTAGGCTGGGAGAGGGACGGAGGGGTGCTGGATGGTCTGAGCTGAATTGTCAGGAGAGAGCATCCGGTTTGATGTTACGTGAGCCAGGCCTGTATGTAATGGTGAAATTGAATCTAAGGAAGAAAAAGGCCAAGCGGGCCTGCCTGGCAATGACCGGACTATTGACCAGAGGTACTCTAAATTTTTGTGGTCGGTCCACATGACTATAGGGTGGACCGCTCTCTCCGACCAGTACCTCCACTCCTCTAGAGCCAACTTAATGGCTAGGAGCTCTCGATCCCCTACGTCATAATTCCTCTCGGCTGGGTGAGCCGCCAAGAGAAATACGCGCATGTGTGGAGCTTCTGGTCGGAGGTCGAGCGCTGCGAAAGGACAGCGCCCACCCCTGAGTCAGAAGCGTCCCCCTCCAGGGTGAACTGGAGCTGAGGGTCGACCTGGGCCAAGATGGGCGTATTAGAGAACAGGCTCTTTAATTTGGAAAAAGCCTGTTTGGGTGCGTCGGACCAGAGAAATGGCACCTTAATGGAGGTCAGCTGCGTGAGAGGCTGTGCTACCCCACTGTGGTTCCTGATGAACCTGCGATAAAAATTCATAAACCCCAAGAAGTGCTGGAGCTCCTTGCAGGAGTGGGGTGTAGGCCAATCTAGCACAGCCTTCACCTTGGCCGGGTCGGCTCTCAGCTCCCCCTCCGCCACAATAAATCCCAGGAAGGAAGTGGAGCAGGTAGAAAACTCACACTTTTCGGGCTTCACAAAAAGTTGGTTCTCCAGGAGCTGTTGTAACACGGCTCTGACATGGACTTTGTGTTCCTCTGGTGTGCGGGAAAAAATTAGGATATCATCCAAATACACAAAAACAAACTGATTCACCATATCGCGGAGGACGTCATGAATGAGGCGTTGGAAGACGGCGGGGGTGTTGGTGAGTCCAAAAGGCATTACTAGATACTCAAACTGCCACAAGTGTGTTTTGAAGGCCGTCTTCCATTCGTCCCCCTCGCAAATAAGGACTAAGTGATACGCATTGCGTAACTCTAGTTTGGAAAACACCCGCGTGTGCTGAAGGAGCTCGAACGCGGAGTTATTCAGGGGCAGAGGATATTTGTCTTTGACGGTAATAGCGTTTAGCTCCCAGTAATTAATACACGGGGCAGAAATCCGTCCTTCTTACCGACAAAAAAGAATCTTGCCCCAAGAGGAGCTGAGGAAGGGCGAATGAGGCCGGCGTTCAATGAGTCCTTAGTATATCTCTCCATTGCCTCCCTCTCCAGACCAGAGATATTATAGAGTCGACTGGATAGCAGCCGTGCACCTGGGAGGAGGTCTATGGCACAGTCGTATGAGCGGTGAGGTGGTAAAAAGCGCTCTTGACTTGCTGAAGACCTCCCCAAGGTCATGGTAGACCTCAGGTACGAGGGTGAGGTCCAGTGGCTCCACCAGAGGGAAGGAGATGGGTAGGGACAGTAAACACTCGGCCAAACTAAGACATGATGCCAAACAATATGGACTCTAGGAGGAAATTGAGTTTTGTGCCCAATTAATAGTGGGGTTGTGCCTCCAGAGCCAAGGGTACCCCAGGACCACCGGGGAGGATGAATTTGGGAGAATAAGGAATGATAACTCCTCCCGGTGGTTCCTGGGAAGAAGGACAGAAATTGGCGTTGTGTATTTGGAGACTGAAGCCACGTTTCTACCTGATAAGGTGGTGACATTCAGTGGAATGGATAATTTAGTGATGGGAATACCCATCTCCCACACGAGCCGGGAAGAAACGAAATTCTGCTCCACCCCTGAATCAATCAAAGCCGTAACGCTCCTCTCGACCCCTGGCAACTGGGTAAGGGCCGAAATAGAGAAATTACCAGGGGGATGAATAAGAGTCCCACCCGTCAGACCCCCCACAGCTACTGACGGGCCGTGTCTTTTGGCTTCATGTGGCAGTCGTCCAATTTATGCTCTAAGGAACCACAGTACATACATGCACCGACCCTCCTCTGCCGCTGGTGCTCCTCCGGAGTTAAACAGGTCCGGCCGAGCACCATTAGCTCGGAAGAAGAGTCAGCTCCACCTGTGTCAGTAGCCTGGACAGGCACACATGCGAAGGGCGGGCGAGAGGAGGATTTGCGCTCCTTCACGTGTTTGCGGTACCGGTTGTCCAAACCAACAGCCTCATTGATTAGACCGTCTAGAGAGGAGGGAACAGCGTGAACCGCCAGGTTGTCATGGAGGTTGGCGTTTAAACCCTGGAGGAGGGCGCTGCATAACGCCATGTCATTCCATCCAGAGTCTGCTGCGACGTCTCGAAACTCCACTGAGTAGTCGGCTGCAGACCGACTTCCTTGGTGGAGAGACAAGAGGCGGCTCATTATATTATCCTCACTCTCTGTTTGGTCAAAGGTGTGGGAAAATTCGATGACAAATCAATCAAATGTGTACCTGGGACCCTCCAGGCTGTTGAGGACAGACCGGGCCCAATTAAGGGCTTGGTCACGCAGCAGGAGGGTCATGAAATGAATTTTGGAGTTCTCGTCCGGGTACTCCCCACCCACCTGGCCCAGGTAGAGCCGAACATGGCAAAGGAAGTCCTTGCATTTCCCCACCTGTCCCGTGTACGGGGCAGGTGAGGGAACGGAAGTTGTTCAGCGTATGATGGAAGAAACAGGGGCAGCAGGTGGAGAGGAAGGGCCCGAGCGAGACATATGGATCAAATGCTCGGTGACTGTGCTCAGCTGCTGCGTAATTGTCTGCAGCTGTTGCGTGAGCACGACCACCTGCCTCTCTGTGGCGTTGAGGCGATGAAGAGCGGGGTGTTCCGCTGATGCAGCCCCCGCTGAGCTCACGTTCTGGCTGACTCGTTCTGTCATACTGATAGAAAGGTCAGCTCACGTGCAGGGTGCCACACCAGAGAAAACTCACATGACACAGAGAAGCACGTCACTCGCCAGAGGAAGACTCAGCCTGTGGTGAGAGACGAGAGCTGATGAATAAGAGGTGGGAGGCAGGGAAGTGGTGAAGACAAATCTGCCACTTACGTGTGCTGAGCAGACAGCCCGACAGAGAGACCCAACAGGAACAGACGAACCAGCCAGCAGGATGGAGCTGGCAGGAAGTAGCTGGGTTGTGTCTGACTGGGTGGAGACAGGTAGCTGAAGCGGGCTGAGGATGATGGAGCAGGGGTGCGCGCTCACCTGAACATGGCATTCTGGGCTATTTTATTCAAATGTGTGTTTTGCAGCTCTGGGTTTTTATTTATGTATGTGACCCGTGTTGGCAAAAATAAGTCGGAATGTGCACTGTCATGAACTGAGTTTGGACTTTTTCCAAGCTCAGCTTCATAGCTTTTTGCTGTATTTATTTCCATCTGTTGTATTATTGGTGCCTTTTATTTGTCTGTTTATGTTTTTGGTTGTTTGATTATCTATTCAATACAGAATATGGAAAAAACTTTGCCTCAGTTTTGATAATTTCCTCAGTGACTCATTTTGCCAGCACGGGTCACATGTATGAAACCATCCTCCATGTGAATGAAGGTTTTCCTTCGTTTTCCTTATTTGGAGATATCAAGTCAAAATCCCCCAAATGAGCAGATGTTCTTTGCCTTTTTGGTGGCTCCATTTTCTAAGAAACACTGTCAGTCTCCTGCACATAACGATCCTCAGCATCAACTATCAAGCAGAACACTTTCTGTATTTCCCAGGCCTTTTTCAGCAAGTGAGTCACACGATGAGTCATGTGATTTTTACAGAAACGGGACCTCGTTTGTCTTGGGTCACGTGATCCTCTGAAAAAAGATACGGGCCTCGACACAGGTTTCATTTGGACATACTCCCTTTGCTTGACACAGGCTTTGGGGCTTCAGTGTCAGACATAACATCATGTGCACAGGTGGACTGGAATCTTGCTGATGGATTAAGGACTCAATCTACCAACTCACCCCTGGTCATATGTGTTAGATATTAATATTATGTATATAGTTAGGTGTACCAATATGGCAGTGCCCTGGGTGTAGTGGGAGGTGACGCCCCACCTTCCGGTGGTGGCGTCACGGGGAGTATAAGAGGCCATGGCGGAAGGGGCTCTGTCTCTTTTGCTGTGGACCCTTGACCTGTGCGGAGCGACTCCTGTTTGGTTCCTGTTGGTTTTAATAAAGAGTGTAAACTGTCACCTCGCCTCCTCCCTTTTTATGGACACAACAGTATGTTATCTCCTCTTCACTATCTGCAAATTAAACTGTCAACTAACCTCAGACCCGAGGCTCCACTGTCTCCATCTACTACAGACTGCTATCATCTAGAAAATACCTATCAGGTTTCTAACTGCAGATACTTGTGTGGCCAGGATCAGCCAACCTGTGTGAAGAAAGCACACCTGTAAGAAAAGTTTATTTTTCACTATCATCATCTGCTATTTGTCTTAAGACCATACTTGCCACCTTTCTCCTCTCTCCCCCCGCAGGGTTGCCAGATTCTCTCCACGTGACATTCTGTGTTATTCTTGTGAATAAATGTCAGTTAAAACTGCTCAGGGTCTCCTCTTGGTGTCTGCATCTGGGTCTATTACCTGAAATATGTCACGTATAAGATATTTTTAGTTATTTTAAGTAATTAAATATTGCTTTTTGTCAATATTGCTTTTTTTTGTCAAGAGCAAGAAAAAAAATGTACTTGTTTTAAGCAATTTGATAAGTAAAATTTTCTTGCTCCATTGGGAGAAAACTTTACTTAAAACAAAAAAATATATCTTACAAGTAAAACTTTCTTACAGAAAACTGCATGACAAGAAATATCTTGTTCGACAAAAAACAAGCAAATATAGCCTTGATTTATATATTTCATTAATATTTAATGTTTACAGTGTAAGACAAACTCTCTGATATGCAGTGCATAAAAAGCTTCAGAATTCTTAGTAAAAAGTTACAATTAAAGGTGCACAATGCACTGCCATGGGCATCGACTGCAGGAGAAGAAGGAGCACAAAGCTGAAAGTTTTCAAGGAAATAGGCTCAAAGCTGCAGATTTAAAAGAAAATGCACATGAAGTTTAAACAAAAAGAATATAGCGCATTCATATAGGAAAACTGTGAGGGAAAAAAATCTGTGTTATGAGAAAAGTTTAATTCACAAGTAACAAGCTGCAACTGTTCTGCAAAATCTGCACATTGGTAGAACAAGAAATCCATTTAATACCCATAAAGTTTGCAGTTTTACCTTCTTTTTAAGGGTCAAATATGCTTTGTCTCTCCTTGCATTTTTTAAAATTTTTAATCTAATTTCTTCTTCGTTTCCTATTATTATTATTATTAATAATAATAATAATAATACTAAGCCACTAATAACAGCTTTTTCCACAGAAAAGTTTGCAACCCCCTGAAACCCCAGACATTTCAGGCTGAAGCAACTGGATGAGGATGACAGACATGCAGCACATGAAGTCTGATGTGTCAGTGGATGGAGATGGATGAAAGTGGGTTAAATCCCATATGGTCAGGCCAGATTGTGTGTTTCTTTTCTTTTTTCAGTTGAGGTCAGCAGCGTGATGCTTCACTCCAAACCAAACAGGACAGTCAGCTTCTCGGAGATTTAGATCGGATTTAAGAGAAAGAGAGGAATTTCATGCTCTTGTTGTTCCTCCCCAACTTTCTCTACCATATAAGGTGTGTGTGTGTGTGTGTGTGTGTGTGTGTGTGTGTGTGTGTGTGTGTGTGTGTGTGTGTGTGTGTGTGTCCACTGACCTGTCTTGCCTTCCATGTCTTTCTAATGGAAAGACCGACAACCTTATATAGAGCTGTAGCAGCTGAGCAGGCAGAGCGGGGTCCATATGCAGCGCCCCCGGACTCACCTGACAGGAGGCCCTGTGACACCAGCACCCACTCTGTTGTTCATGGACTGGTCTCTGCTGCCATGACAAATTAGTTAATTCAGTTCAACTGTGAGTGGTGGAAAAGATGTGAAAAAAAAAAGATCCTAACCTGGTATTATGCAGAAAGGAGGTGTTTTTGTTTGACTCATAAGGAGGACGTTAACAGACATTTGTTTGAAGGTTGAGACTGAGTTTGTGGGTCAAGGTGAGACCGGTTACAGAGTAGGTTTAGAATGTAATAGTATAAAAAGAAGTATTCTCTACATTAATAAACCAGTGTCTGCTGATTAAAATACTGCTGGGGAAAGCATGTACCCCACTGGATTTTCTGCATAGTTGTTCTAATATTAAAAAGATCCAGATTAAATTGGGGGGGGGGGGTTACAACCTGACGAAAAGTAGCTTACGAGTTATTTGGATTTTTAACTGAATCTGGATATGTATCAGATTGGTTACTTATAAACTTTAATTTTCACTTTTAATATCCTTAGACGCTTATCGGGCCGTAATATGACCATTTAAACTAAAGCATGAATTTAAAACTCACTTTTTGCCTTTCACCAGTGGTTTTGGTCATTTCTTGCAGCAGTTGCCTATTTTCACTCTCTGTGCCCTCCATTGTCCAAGTAACAAATGAGCTTGCAGTCGTAGGAGCCGTGTCGTTTGAAAAGTGTGTGACTGAGCAGCTGGTGTTTGACTGCACACTGACCTCTGGTCGCAGAAAGCTGAACTGCAGGCTTTTAGCTGTCACTGTACAAAATGGAAACATTAAAAAAAATGAAGGGAAAAAAAATCAGTGGAAAGATGAGGGAAAATTACTGAGGCAAAAATGCAAAGATGGAAGAAAAAAAGATGTCAGTTTATCATGCAAAAGTCACAAATTCAAGAAAAAAATTTCAATCCATGAGAAAAAATTTTTCACGAAGTTTCAAATTTCATGAAGTTTCTTAAAAAGTCTACAATTTAAAAAGAATAAAAAATAATGATAAGTAAAAGTATGTAATTTATGAGAACTCTCCAAATTCACATAAAAAAATTTCCACATTTTCAACTAAAAAAATCTCTAATTTAGGTGGTTGAGTAGCCTGAAACTGTACACAAGTAAAGGTAGGTTATCTTTATATATTATTACTCAGATATACATAAGAATAGTTACCCCAAAATAGTTAAGAATTTACTGAGATGTGAGTTTAGTTTGGACAGTATGAAATTATTCTCCTGTATTTGTGGCAGTTTTATTCTAAATTAACTATTTTTTCCTTGTAAATTTGAAAGATTTTTTTCAACTTAAATCAGCTTTTCTCATAATTTGTTTAGTGCTAATTTAGGGCTTTTTTCTTGTACATTTGAGACTTTCATAAATTTGTGAGGTTTTTCCTCATAAATTAAAAATCAAAAATAAAATGAGGAAAGATGCAATATTTTCTGTTATATTATAGGCTATTTATAGCCTATTAATAGCCTATTTTCTAACCCCCACCCCAGGTGAAAACCTCATGTACTTTGAAACCTAAATGTTTGCCATATGCATCCTATTCTTACCCAATAAATTCAGATAGACCCAAAAATTATTCATAATGTTGCAGAGTGTTCCAGCCGAGGCTGGTGTCATGCATTATATTGAGTGTGTTACCTGTAGAAAAGCTGTACCAGCCTCCTGTCCCCTCACTTAACACTGCTGAGATGGGGAGGGAGGGACCTCTCTGTGAGTGTGCGCCAGGCTGCTGCAGTCAGGGCTCCAGCGCTGCAGCAGGGAGGAGGGATCATACTATTTGCGTGGTGGTAGTGGTAGTGGTGGGGTGTTTTCATTTTAAAAAAGTTTAAACAACAAACTGCTGAATATGTTTTGGAAGTTAATATTTCAGCTTGTCAAAGACGAACTACAATATTATAATCACGACTTTTCTCACTCCAGTTTTTAGGGGTGCTGAGTTTAAATTTTGGGGTGGTACAGCACCCCTAAAAAAGGGCTAACACCAACCATGCTTCCATATATTGGTCCCACAATGAAATCAGTTCATGGAGCACATTCTGCCTCTCTACCTGTCTCCAGTACACCACCTGCTCACCCTGCTTGCTTCTGTCTCCACCTCAAACTGAGCCTCCCGATCTCACCGGAGTCCCTGTGGAATACTACGATCTGGCTGCTATTTTTAGTAAGGTGTGGGCACTGTTGCTCATCCATATGATTGCACAATCGAGCTGCTCCCTGGTGCGCGACTGCCTGCCGGTTGCCTGTACAGTCTATCAGGGCCTGAGCGGGAGGCCATGGAAAAGTATATAAAAGAGCCACTCAGTGTGGGAATCATTCATCCATCCACCTCACCAGTTGGAGCTAGGGGTTTTATTGTTGGCAAAAAAGATGGGTCTCTCCATCCCTGCATCGACTACTGTGGCCTCAATAACATCACCGTCAAAGACAAATACCCACTGTGACATGATTGATAGACCCAGTAAACAGACTCAGACTCAAGGATAGATGCAATTATCTTTTATTGTGTTAATTTGGTGTGTGCATGTGTGTGTTTGTGTGTGTGTCAGTGATGACATGGCAGCTGGGGGTGAGCAGAGCGTCGTACGACCTGGCAACCCTATGGATAGAGTAGAGACAGCAGACTTTAATAAAGCCCCGGGTGGAATGTGCAAGAATGTCAAAGGCTTGCTGTTCGCTGAGATGGTGACATGCTCAGGTTGGCCCGTAGGCTCCAGCCAGGAGGACAGTGCCTGTAGCCACAGTACTGCTGAGGATGGAGATGTTGCTTGGTCCGCCGCCAGGGGAGAGAAGATTTCACCGCCACGGAACACAGGGGATCAGTGAAGAGAAGGTGAGTAGCAGGATGGCTTACCTGGGTAATGAGAGTTGCTCCTTCCAGGATGGTTAGGCAGGAAGTGAGAGATGACTCTGGTAAGACGACGAAGGCTGAGGAAATCTCTGGAGAGAGGCGAAGACGAGAGTAGTCTCAAACGAGCCTAAGAGATCAGACGGCTCCGGGCCAATCTGAGGGCAGAATGGATTAAATAGCCGGACAGTGATGGAGAGCAGGTGTGTGCGCAGCTGCGAATCATAATCAGCCAGAGCGAGCCATCACACACTGCCACTCATCAGCTCTGCTTTTGATCTTCTCCAAGGTGCATCCATCTTACTAAACTAGACCTCAGAAATGTTTACCACCTCATCCACATCCGAGAAGGTCATGAATGGAAAACCAGATTCAACACTCCCATTGGTCATTTTGAATATTCAGTGATGCCCTTCAGTTTGACTAATTCTCCTGCAGTGTTTCAGCACACGATTAACAGACTTCATTAATGTCTTTGTCTATTTAGATGACATCCTGATTTTTTCATGATCTCCTGAAGAACACCAAGTCCACATCTGCACCATGTTTCAGGGGCTGCTGGAGAACCAACTCTTTGTCCAAGTAGAAAAATGTGAGTTTGGCACCTCTTCTGCAACTTTTCTTGGCTTCATCATCTCCCAGAACCAGATCAAACCTGATCTGTCCAAAATTAAAGCTGTCACTGATTGGCCAACTCCCACTAATAGAAAACAACTCCAGAGATTTTGGGGTTTCTCAAATTTCTACCAATGCTTCAGTAGTGGCTATAGTGGTGTGGTTTCTCCATTGACTCTGCTCACCGCCATAAAGATGCTATTCTCCTGGTCGGAGGAGGCTGAATCTGCTTTCAATTGCCTCAAAGATCTGTTCTCCCGTGTTGCTGTCCTGGCCCCAGTTGACCCCTCTCTCCAGTTTATTGTTGAGGTGGATGCCTCAGACTCTGGGGTCAGGGCAGTCCTCTCCCATCACTCTACCTCTGATGGCAAATTATATCCTACTTCTCTGGTGAAGAAAGTAGGCCGAAAGTAGTCTGTCGCTCACCGGTATCCAGCTGATGAGTGACTTGCGGATGGGCATTGGCATGTCAAGAGCCACACCATAGAGGCCCGTCCACTTCTCAGGGGCACTCCAGATGAAACAGTAATTGCCTACAATGGTTTCACCGCTGCTTTGCCATCGTGATTCGCAGAAACCTGCCAGGGTGATGTTGTAGCAGGTGAGCTCTTGGGACAGCAGTGTGGCTGCTCCAGTGCAAAGGAGTGTCTGGACATTCCACATGGCAACACGTTATTGTCGCCTACATATGCCCCCACCAATGTTGCAGATGAGGAAGAGAAGGATGCTTTTTTTGACCAGCTTCACCAGGTTATTGGACAGGTTCCACCGCACGACATCACCATCATTCTTACTGATGCCAACACTACCCTCTCTTCAAGAGATTTGCTCCCAGCCCAGTGTCCCAGTCCACCTGTCGGCACCACCTTTGCCGACCCATCTATGAATGACAATGGTAACCGTCTCCTTCTGCTCTGTCACTCTCACAATCTCTGCATAGCTGACACCTGGTTTCCTCGGAAACTCATCCATCACTGGACTTGGTACAGCCTGGATGGCAGAACCCGAAAGGCATCTCCCACAGCTGGAAGTCATTTGTGACAAACTGCCATGTATTCAGAGGAGCACAGCTTGGTAACACTGACCATCGCCTGCTGGTCATGCAGCTTAAGCTGAACATAAGGGCCGATCCTTCTGCAAAGTACCAGTCCCACCTGGATTCCTCCCAGCTCCGTAATCCCACCATTGCCACTGAGTTCCGATATTCTATCAACAACTGCTTCAGTGCTCTGGCCACGGACAAAGTGGGTGAATGGGAGATTTCCAAGAAAAACATCATCCAGTCTCCCTGCAATGCATTCACAATCTTCGCCAAAATGACCTTGGATCTCTCAACGAACTCTGGTAATCATCGACCGTTGCTGAGAGGCCCATCTCCGAGGCAACCTGATGGAGTACCGCATATTAACCTGTTGCACTTCGGTGTACTGCGGGCAGACACGTCTCTGCCTCCTAGGGCGCACGAGGGCTGCATTTCCGTTCTTCCACTACAGACACAGCCGCGAACAGAAAGCCAAAGGAGTGCTTTGATTGGTTTAGATGTGATTGACCTCTCATTCGACTAATAAGAGCCTTGAATTGGGTTTCTGAAACCTTGAAGAACCAATGACTGAAAACCTAGCAAGAAGGACCCGCCTACCAACGGCTGCGAATACAGCGAGCCAATTGAAGCACAGTAGTTTGAAAGCTTGCCTCCCTTGCAAAATCTGTTTTGTTTTTAGCCGCTGGGTGACACACACGCGTTCGCCAGTCTTTTTTTCTTACTACTGTTCTTATTTGTTTTGAAAAATCGTTCGCCAAAACCGCAATCATGGAAGCGCAAAACTGCAATAATGGAATTATGGTTTGACCGGGTCGCGTGACCAGAACCACGAGTCTGTAACAAGCGGACCAGCGTCATGTTCGTCTGACAATGAGGAAGAGAAGTTCACCAGCGACACTGCTGTTGTGGACAGGTAAGTGTTATAAGCTAAATTATTATTTATCCCTGAAAATTGTAATCAAAAATGACTTTTGACCGATCGGTAAATTACAACTGTGCGTAGTAGACCGTGGCGCATGAACCGGACTCCGTGCGCCGTGGTACACGGTTCGTGCGCCGCGTCTGGCCCGTGAACGCCCCCACCCCCACTACTCTTCTGTAGCGGATTGCAGATATTATTGCAGATATTTTAGTACAACTGTGCGTAGTAGACCGCGGCGCACCATGACCGCGGCGCACCGGGCGATGTCCGTCCTCTGTAGCGGGGTGGTGGGGGTGGGAGTTGCTATCTTCTACATTACAGATATTCTAGTATAATTTTTAGTGCACTGTAGGTTATTTTTTCTTGTAAAAAAAGCCACACATTTTTTACGTGGCATGCTTCTTTGTGTGTGGGGGCTTGTTTGTTCATTCATTCATTCATGAATGAATAAACAACCCCCACACACACACACACACACAGCCCTGAGTGTCACCTTTCATTAGAGCCCAACATCAAGCTTCTATATTGAATCATTCAAAAGTTACAGACGTTTTTCCAAACTGTGCCATTTGGCACAATTTGGCACAGTTCAAAAATCCCTGGGAACAACCTGTGAAGAAAGCTGTGTAATATATTCATTTTTTGTGGTATTGTTACAAAATTTTGACCTCAGCTGGATAACACTTGGTTCTACATTTCTGTTGCATTTTCCAGCCCGGATCTGACAGCTGTGTGTTATTCGCAAGCATTTGTATCCAAAAAAACACCCAGGCGAAATTTATTTTCTTCAAGTTCAGTATGTTTAGATGACTGTTACTCAGTGGCAGGAGCTGAGAGAGATTATGACTGTTTTGCCAAAAAATTCAAAGTGTTTTCTTTTAAATGAGACCAACCCCATGAAGATGCTGCAAAGGGTTGAAGAACAGCTTTTGATTTACTTTGGGTACGTTATTTTTTGGCGTTTTTAGGTAAATTGACCAGAGTGCAAGGGGTTAAACAATCTACGCAATGTGACCATCAGAGAGGAAAAAAAGAGGTACTGGTCCGAAGAAGTTGAGCGCCTGGAATCAGCGCCCAGAAATAACAACATGAGTCGCGTATTCAGTATACTGCGTCAAGCACCCAATGGCCCACACATCAAGACAGCCCAGGTGAGGAACATCAACGACAATCTCATCACCACTGAGACAGACTGCCTCAACCACTGGAAAGATCACTTCAGTCACCTCCTGCATCATCCTCCTGTTCCCATTGACCCCAATCTTTTACCCACTGCCAATGCAACTGCTTCCTGTGATTCCTGCACGACCGATCTAGTCACCCCCAAAGAAGTTGCAGCTGCCCTGACCAAGATAAACAACAGGAAAGCCCCTGGAATTTGTGCTACAGCCGTGGACAAAATTGTTGGTACCCCTCTGCTAATGAAAGAAAAACCCATAATGGTCACAGAAATAACTTGAATCTGACAAAAGTGGTAATAAATAAAAATTCTATGAAAATTAACCAATGAAAATCAGACAATGCTTTTGAATTGTGGTTCAACAGAATTACTTTCAAAAACAAACTCATGAAACAGGCCTGGACAAAAATGATGGTACCCCTAGAAAAGATTGAAAATAATGTGACCATAGGGACATGTTCAACCAAGATTTGTCCTCTAATTAACATCACAGGTGTCTACAAACTTGTAATCAGTCAGTTAGCCTATTTAAAGGGTGACAAGTAGTCACTGTGCTGTTTGGTGACATGGTGTGTACCACACTAAACATGGACCAGAGGAAGCAAAGAAGAGTTGTCTCAGGAGATTAGAAAGAAAATTATAGACAAGCATGTTAAAGGTAAAGGCTATAAGACCATCTCCAAGCAGCTTGATGTTCCTGTGACTACAGTTGCACATATTATTCAGAAATTTAAGATCCACGGGACTGCAGCCAACCTCCCTGGACGTGGCCGCAGGAGGAAACTTGATGAAAAATGGAAGAGACGGATAATACGAATGGTAACAAAAGAGCCCAGAACGACCTCTAAACACATTCAAGGTGAACTTCAAGGTCAAGGTACATCAGTGTCAGATCGCACCATCAGTCGTTGTTTGATCCAAAGTGGACTTCATGGGAGACGACCAAGGAGGACACCACTGTTGAAAACAACTCATAAAAAGGCCAGACTGGAATTTGCCAAACTGCATGTTGACAAGCCACAAAGCTTCTGGGAGAATGTCCTATGGACAGACGAGACAAAACTGGAACTTTTTGGCAAGGCACATCAGCTCTATGTTCACAGACGCAAAAATGAAGCATACCAAAAAAAGAACACTGTCCCTACTGTGAAAGATGGAGGAGGTTCTGTTATGTTCTGGGGCTGCTTTGCTGCATCTGGCACAGGGTGTCTTGAATCTGTGCAGGGTACAATGAAATCTCAAGACTATCAAGGTATTCTAGAGAGAAATGTACTGCCCAGTGTCAGACAGCTTGGTCTCACTTGCAGGTCATGGGTCTTGCAACAGGATAATGACCCAAAGCAACAAAAACAAACCAAACAAACCAAACAAAAACACCCAAGAATGGCTAAGAGCGAAACATTGGACTATTCTAAAGTGGCCTTCTATGAGCCCTGATCAAACTCCTATTGAACATCTGTGGAAAGAGCTGAAACATAGCGTCTGGAGAAGGCACCCTTCAAACCTGAGACAACTGGAGCAGTTTGCTCATGAGGAGTGGGCCAAAATACCTTCTGAGAGGTGCAGAAGTCTCATTGACAGTTACAGAAATCGATTGATTGCAGTGATTGCCTCAAAAGGTTGTGCAACAAAATATTAAGTTAAGGGTACCATCATTTTTGTCCAGGCCTGTTTCATGAGTTTGTTTTTTAAAATAATTCTGTTGAACCACAATTCAAAAGCATTGTCTGATTTTCACTGGTTAATTTTCAAAGAATTTTTATTTATTACCACTTTATCAGATTCAAGTTATTTCTGTGACCATTATGGGTTTTTCTTTCATTAACAGAGGGGTACCAACAATTTTGTCGACGTGTATATAACCACCAAAATGCTGAAGATGGGCAGAAATTGCACAATCCAGTGGCTCACACACATCATCAATCATGTTTGGGTGACAGAGCGGCTCCCCAATGACTGGACCTTTTTCCATCTACCATCACCTCTCACTTCTGCTTATCAAGCCTCTTGGACCTGTGTGTGCACTCAGTGCCATCTAATCACCCTCTTTAACCTTCTGTTCACCTTTCATCGGTGTTTTTGTTAACTTTGGGTTAGCCACTAGCTATTGCTACTAGCTCTCCTTCCCCTTCTCCTCTGGTGTGCTCTCTGTGTCAGATGTTGAACTACACCTCTGCCTCCTTTAGTGATAACGGTAAATGTAATAAATGTTGTCTTTTTGAGGTGCTCGAGGCGAGGTTGTCAGATTTGGAATCCCAGCTCCGCTGCATTGAAACACTGTCTGCACCAGTTAATAACGATGGACTCCCCTTAGCTGCAGCGGAGCTCACTAGCATAGGGCGGCCTGCTAGTGGTCCTCCGGTCCTCCTCAGCAGAGAGGAAAATGGGTGGGTGACGGTGAGAAGGAAGCTTAGCCGCAAGCCCCTGGTATACCGCCAACCTGTTCATGTTTCTAATCGCTTTTCCCCGCTCAGCGACACACCCGCTGAGGAAAAATCTCTGATCATTGGTGACTCTGTAGTCAGAAACGTGAACCTAGAGACTCCAGTGGCCATAGTCAAATGCATTCCCGGCGCCAGAGCAGGCGACAGTGAGTCAAATTTGAAAGTGCTGGCTAAAGGTAACTGTAAATACTCCACAATTGTTATCCACGCCGGCATCAATGACATCCCACTCCGGCAGTCGGAAGTCTCAAAACTTAATGTTGAATCGGTGTGTGACTTTGCCAAAACAATGTCTGCCTCTGTAGTATTCTCTGGGCCCCTCCCCAATCTGACCAATGATGACATGTTTAGCCGCTTGTTATCCTTCAACTGCTGTCTGTCTGTGTGGTGTCCTGCAAACAATGTGGGCTACATAGACAATTGGAGCTTATTTTGGGGAAAACCTGGTATTATTAGACGAGATGGCATCCATCCCACTTTGGATGGTGCATCTCATTTATCCAACAATCTGGCATCATTTTTATCCAAATTTCCAAAACCCTGACAACTCAGAGTTGGGACCAGGAAGCAGAGTCGCAGTCTTACACGCCTCTCTGCAGCTCCTCTTCATCCGCCACCCCCCAACTTAACCCTTGTCTTCCCCATCAGAGAATCATTATCTGCTCCCTCCAAAGTAAATAAAAATATAATGTATAAGCATCCCAAAGTGATTAACAAAAAGTTGGTAAAACTCAGATTAAACATGAGGCCTCTAAATTGAATGATTTGGCCTCTGTTCCTCCTCATAATTTAAAAATTAAATGCGGTTTGTTAAATAGTAGGTCTCTAACTCCCAAGTCTCTGCTAGTCCATGATCTGTTAATTGATCATCAGATTGATTTAATATCCCTTACACAGACTTGGTTAGGGCAAGAGGATTATGTTGGTTTGAATGAATCAACTCCCTCTGGTTATTTAAACTGTCAAAATCCCAGAAGTTCTGGTCATGGAAGAGGAGTAGCAATAATTTACCATTCCAAATTACTAGTTAATGTAAAGCTAAAAATACGTTATAATTCCTTTGAGGGCCTGGTCCTCAGTATTGGGCATTTTAGCAATTTTAGGCTAAACCCAATTTTATTTGCCATAGTTTATCGTCCTCCATCAACCTACTCAGAGTTTTTATCTGAATTTGCCGAATTCTTAGCTGATTTAATGCTGAAATCAGATAGAATAATTATAGTAGGGGACTTTAATATACATGTAGATGTCGATAGTGATTGCCTTAATTTGGCATTTAATTCAGTATTAGACTCAATGGGGTTTTCTCAGAAAGTAGGAAATTCTACCCATTATCTCCATCACTTGGTTCCAAGGTTGTCATAGCCAGGAGCGGCACTGGGGTTAAGCTCCCAGTGCTCATAAAATGCTCCTTATGGTGTGCGTCTTGAAAAGCCTCTGACAACTAAGTCCAACTCCTAGCCTGCCTGTGTGGTTTAGTCTCTAAGCCCGGCGGAACTGCTTTTACTAATAGGAGAAGGGGCGAGGGCGGATCTCTGGCGCCTTAAAACCAGATGCTTCGGGTAGATGGTGGCTCATCAACCTGGGAAGGTAGCCCATCTAAGGGAAGGTAAACCCTGATTTCAAACCTCCGCTGCCTTGCGGCACACCCGGTCATGGGAAAGGCTTCGGGAGTCAACCCTGGGGAAAAATCCGGAGTCGGAGCCCCTAAGGCAGTTCTCTGTTGTGCTCAACATCGTTCTGGCAGCTCCTGCGACGGCGCTGGTGCCAAACTGTAGCAGCCCTGCTGTTCCTTTGGATTCATCAGTGACGTGGAGAGGGGGGACATGCTGCATGGGCAACATCTTGTCCTCCATATCTTCCTGCCCAGGCTTGAATCCTACCAACGCCCAACGCTGGAAGGTAGAACACCGGATCACTGGAGAGGACACTCCAGCTTCGCCTTTGGCGTAGACAAAACATGGGGAATGACAGTTACCGGTTATAAGCCACCGCTCAATTGGCGTAGAGCGCGGCGCCAGGGGTTGTTCCCGACGGTGGGAGGGATCATCGGATCTCACTGGACAGCTACCGCCCGCCTCAAGCTGGGCAGCCCCCAGCCAATAAGGTGTTGTCCCGCCACAGCTTGCTTTCCTCAATGGATGCATGGGGATGAGGAGAAGTCCGAACAGCAGGCTGAGAACCTCCGCACCAGGCAAGACAAAAAAACAAAAGAGACCAACAATAAAACTTGGAACTTGGATCGTCCGCACTATGATGACAGGACTCGCTACTAACCTCAAGGACATCAACGACACCAGGAAGATTGCCATCATCAATAATGAGCTGAAGAGACTGGGAGTGGATATCGCCACTTTCCAGGAAACACAGTTGGCTGACACAGGCACACTGAGAGAGAAGGACTACACTTTCTACTGGCAGGAAAAGGGCAGTGACGAACACAGGGAACACGGAGTGGGCTTCGCAGTGAAGAACATCTTGCTGAAGATGGTGGAACCGGGCAGCAATGGCTCTGCACGACTCCTCACCCTCCGCCTCAACACCACTCAAGGCCCAGTCACCCTCGTCAGTGTGTATGCCCCAACACTGACAGCCACACCAGAGGCAAAAGACGAATTCTACGAGAATCTTGCAACAACTGTCAGGATCATCCCCAACTCTGAACAACTCATTCTCCTTGGAGACTTCAATGCCAGAGTGGGTGCTGACCACGACTCCTGGCCCTCCTGTCTTGGACCATTTGGCGTGGGCAGAATGAACAACAACAGACAGCGGCTGCTTGAGTTCTGCACATATCACGATCTGTGCATCACAAACTCGTTCTTCAAGACCAAGCCCCAACACAAGGTGTCCTGGCGACATCCGTGCTCAAAGCACTGGCACCAGCTGGACTTGATCCTGACCAGGTGCACCTCACTGAAGAACGTGCTAATCACCCGTTCGTTCCAGAGTGCAGATTGCGACACAGACCATTCATTGGTGTGTTGCAAGGTCAAGCTGCAGCTGAAGAAATTCCATCGTGCTAGACAGCCTGGAAAGGCACGGATTGACACCAGCAAGATGGACCAACCAGAACTTGTTGAGCAGTTTGCCTCCACCTTTGAGAAGGAACTTGGTGTACCACAAGAAGGAGAATCTGCAAAGCAGAAGTGGGAAGAGCTGCGAAACACCATCCACCGCACAGCCTTGGCTACCTTTGGGGGGAAGACCTCGAAGTCACAGGACTGGTTTAACTAAGACTGCTGATGCGTTTTAAGGACCTCTCTTCCTCGGCTGCCCTCTGTTTTTACTGAGACCTGGCTCAGGGAAAATACACCGGACAGCGCGCTGTGCCTCGAGGGATTTCAGCTGTTTCGTGCTGATCGTGACACAGAGCTCTCCGGTAAGACCACAGGAGGAGGAGTCTGCTTTTACATCAACAGCAGCTGGTGCTCTGATGTAACGGTAATTTCCAAATACTGTTCTCCCGCCCTGGAATTTCTTTTTATTAACTGCAAGCCATTTTATTCCCCACGAGAGTTCGCTTCATTCATCCTCGCTGCTGTGTACGTCCCTCCCGACGCGGATGCGCGGGTAGCTCAGCGCGCGCTCGCGGATCACATCCAACATACGGAGCGCACTTTTCCGGACTCTCTGGTTATTGTGGTTGGCGACTTTAACCAGAGCAATCTGAGCCACGATCTCCCCCGCTACAAACAGTTTATTAAATGCCCCACCAGAGGAAAGAACACGCTGGATCACTGTTACACCACAGTTAAGGACGCGTATCGCGCTGTTCCCCGTGCTGCGCTCGGACTATCTGATCACGTGATGGTCCACCTCATTCCCACTTACAGACAGAGACTGAAGCTCACTAAACCTGTTGTGAGCACTACGAAGAAATGGACCAGTGAAGCTGAGGAGAAGCTGGAAACGTGCATGGAAATAACTGACTGGGGCATGTTTAAAGGAGCCACGCATGATCTGGATGAGTACACGGACACTGTGAACTCATATATCCACTTTTGTGAGGAGAGCATTCTTCCATCGCGCACCAGGGTGAGGTACTCAAATGACAAGCCCTGGTTCACTGCTAAGCTCAGACAGATCAGGAAGGAGAAGGAAACAGCGCTGAAAAGTGGAGACAGGGACCGCTACAGAGAGGTTAAATATCGGTTTAACAGAGAGCTGAGGCGAGCTAAATCTGTGTATTCTGAGAGACTCCAGCAGCAGTTCACTGCTAACGACTCGGCTTCTGTGTGGAGAGGACTGAGGCAAATCACCAACTATCGGCCTCAGGCTCCTAAAGGTCAGGATGACAAAGCCCTTTGTCAAAGACTGTCCCAACACTATGCCCGTTTTGACACCTCGTCAGCTGTGTCCAACTCCCCCCCTCCCTCCAGCTCCACAGCCTCCACGGTCCCTACTTCATCAAAGGCGGGCCCCCCCTCCTCCCCCCCTGCCCTTGTCATCAGTGAGCAGGACGTGCTCAAACAGTTCTCTAGACTGAACCCGCGCAAGGCCCCCGGTCCAGACGGCGTGTCTCCCTCCACCCTGAGACACTGTGCGAAAGAGCTGGCTCCTGTCTTCATAGACATTTTTAACACCTCCCTTAAACTATGCCACGTGCCGACCTGCCTCAAATCCTCCACCATCATCCCTGTCCCCAAGAAGCCACGGATCACTGGACTTAACGACTACAGACCTGTAGCGCTCACCTCTGTAGTCATGAAGTCCTTTGAGCGCCTGGTCCTGCCCCACCTCAAGTCCATCACCACTCCCCTCCTGGACCCGCTGCAGTTTGCCTACCAAGCCAACAGGTCTGTAGACGATGCAGTCAACCTGGCCCTCCACTCCATCCTGCAGCACCTGGACTCCCCGGGAACCTACGCCAGGATCCTGTTTGTGGACTTCAGCTCCGCATTCAACACCATCCGCCCCTCTCTGCTCCAGGACAAGCTGTCCCTGCTCAACGTGCCTGACTCCCTCTGCAGGTGGATCATCGACTTCCTGATGGACTGGAGGCAGCATGTGCGGCTGGGAAAGACTGTCTCAGACTCTGTTAGCATCAGCACCAGATCACCCCAGGGCTGTGTACTTTCCCCCCTACTCTTCTCCCTTTATACCAACTCCTGCACCTCCAGCCACCAGTCTGTCAAGCTGATCAAGTTTGCGGACGACACCACCCTCATCGGGCTCATCTCCAACGGCGACGAGTCCGCCTACAGGAAAGAGGTGGCCCAGCTGGCGTCCTGGTGCAACAACAACAACCTGCAGCTGAACGCTCTGAAGACAGTGGAGATGATTGTGGACTTCAGGAAAGTCACAACCCCTCTGCCCCCCCTCACCCTCACAGGCTCTCCCATCACCACTGCTGATTCCTTCCGCTTCCTAGGCACCACCATCACCAGCGACCTCAAGTGGGAGCCAACCATCAGCTCCCTCATCAAAAAGGCCCAGCAGAGGATGTTCTTCCTGCGGCAGCTGAGGAAGCTCAATCTACCCACCAAGATGTTAGTGCAGTTCTACACAGCCATCATCGAGTCCATCCTCACCACCTCCATAACCGTGTGGTACGCAGGAGCCACTGCCAGGGACAGACTAAGGCTGCAGCGCGTCGTGCGCACTACTGAGAAGGTGATCGGCTGCAAGCTCCCATCTCTCCAGGATCTGTACATCTCCAGGACCCGGAGGCGTGCTGGCCGGATCATAGCTGATCCTTCACACCCTGGTCAAGTACTGTTTGCCCCTCTCCCCTCAGGTAGAAGACTTCGGTCCATTCAGACTAAAACCTCCCGTCACATGAACAGCTTCTTCCCCTCTGCCATCAGACTGCTGAACACTAAGTGACTTATTAACTCTCGTGCACTATGTACAGCAGCTCAACCAGACTCGTGTCAATCATCACTGTTTTCTTCTTGCATTACTGACTGCACTATATGGTTCTCCACATTATCTGCTGCTCGCTAATATATTTAAACTGCTGACTAGTATTACTCATTCTTATTCTACACTTTATTGCATGTATAGTTTATTTCTTTTATTTTATCATGTTTAATGTTGCAGCATTGCACCGAGACAAATTCCTAGTTTGTGTACTACATGAACAATGGCAATAAATCTGATTCTGATTCTGATTCTGACTGGTTTGATGCCAAGTTGACCGAGATGACCCCCGTCATTGAAGCCAAGCGTTCAGCACTTGCTGAGTACAAGAAGTACCCAAACGAGAAGAATCTCCAGATTCTCAGGGCTGCGAGAAGCAAAGTTCAGCAGACTGCTCGGCGCTGTGCCAACAAGTACTGGACTCATCTCAGCCAAGACATTCAAACCGCTGCCATAACAGGGAACATCCGTGGTATGTACGATGGCATCAAGAAAGCACTTGGTCCGGCTCAGAGCAAGATGGCCCCCCTCAAATCCTCCACTGGGGAGATGATCACAGAAAAGAACAAGCAGATGGAGAGATGGGTGGAACACTACTCCGACCTCTACTCCAGACAGAACCCCGTGACACCGTCAGCCTTTGATGCCATCGACTGCCTGCCGTCCATGGACAAACTTGACGCCGAGCCAACCACCGACGAACTCAGCAAGGCCATTGATAGCTTGGCCGCTGGCAAGGCATCCGGCAACGACGGCATACCCCCCGACCTGATCAAGCACTGCAAGACCGCCCTACTGCTGCCATTGCATGACGTCCTCTGCCAGTGCTGGAAGAAAGGTGCCGTACCACAGGACATGAGGGACGCCAAGATCATCACCATCTACAAAAACAAAGGGGAGAGAAGCGACTGCAACAACTACAGGGGCATCTCCCTCCTCAGCGTTGTTGGCAAAGTCTACACACGAGTTGTTCTTGTTCATCTACAGAAGATTGCCGAACGTGTCTACCCCGAGTCTCAGTGTGGCTTCTGCGCTGAGCAATCGACGGTAGACATGATATTCTCCATCCGCCAACTCCAGGAGAAATGCAGAGAACAGAACATGCCCCTGTACGTCGCCTTCATCGACCTCACCAAAGCGTTCGATCTGGTCAGCAGAGAGGGCCTTTTCAAGATCCTGCCAAAGATAGGATGCCCCCCAAAGTTGCAAAGCCTCATCGAATCGTTTCACACCAACATGCAGGGGATAGTGCAGCACGACGGCAACGTCTCAGAGCCATTCAACATACGCAGCGGAGTGAAACAGGGCTGTGTACTTGTGCCAACCCTCTTTGGGATTTTCTTTGCTATGCTCCTGAGGCATGCCTTCAGCACAGCAACAGAGGGAATCTACCTGCACACAAGATCTGACGGCAGGCTTTTCAACCTCGCCCGCCTGAAAGCCAGAACCAAAGTATGCGAGGCTCTAATCAGAGACATGCTGTTCGCAGACGACACTGCAGTCACAACCCACACACAGCAGGAACTTCAGACCCTGATGGACCGCTTCTCCCAGGCTTGCAAGGACTTTGGGCTTACCATCAGCCTGAAGAAGACTAACGTCTTGGCGCAAGGCACGGAAGCACCACCAACCATCACCATCGACGACTACGAGCTGGAGGTTGTGAATCAGTTCACGTACCTGGGGTCCACGATCAGCAACAACCTCTCCCTTGATACAGAGATCGACAAGAAGATTGGAAAATCAGCCTTCACACTCACTCGCCTCACCACACGAGTGTGGGAGAATCTCAAACTCTCTGTCAAGACGAAGATGGCAGTGTACAACGCCTTCATCATCAGCACACTGCTCTGTGGGAGTGAGACCTGGACAACATACGCCCGGCAGGAAAAGATACTGAACTCCTTCCACTTGTGCTGCATTCGCCACATCCTGGACATATCCTGGCAGGACAAAGTGCCCAACACCGAAGTTCTGTCCCGCGCCGGCCTTCCCTCCATGTTCACTCTACTCAGGCAGCGCAGGCTCCGCTGGCTAGGCCACGTTCACCATATGGAGGATGGCAGAATCCCCAAAGACGTCCTCTACGGAGAACTGGCGACTGGCAGGAGAGACGCTGGCCGCCCACAGCTGCGCTTTAGAGACGTCTGCAACAGAGACATGAAGGCCCTGGAGATCAACACAGAGCGCTGGGAGGACCTTGCAACGGACCGCTCCAAATGGAGAGGCACCCTGACCAGACAGCTCAAGGCGGGTGAAGAGAGACTGACTGCTGCAGCAGATGAAAAAAGGACCCGCAGGAAGAACCGCCACAGACCCAGCAGCACGGAAACCACCCACAAGTGTGACCTGTGTGACAGGAACTGCCATTCGCGCATCGGCCTGCTCAGCCACAGGCGGTGCTGTTCCAGCAGAGTAGACGTTTAGGATTCACTTCCATGGTCATCATAGACCGACGGAGGCCGCCGCCGCCGCCGACGACGACGTTGAACCTTGTTCTGACATATGGCATAGAAATAGAAAATCTGGTAGTGTCTCTTCATAACCCTGTCAGACCATTGTCTGTTAACCTTTGATTTTACTATTTCTGACTATTTGGTTCCTGAAGAAAAATATTACTACAGTAGATGCCTCTCAGATGATGTTATTACCAAATATATGCACATTGTTTCCTCTATGCCATGTGTCAACACAATGGAAATAAGCTATAGATAGCTTGCTCCTTCTGTAATTGATAGCATGGTAGATAGTGTTACAGCTTCTCTGCATCAGACTCTAGACAAGATGGCCCCTTTAAAAAAGAAAAAGTCTAATCAGAGATTTCTAACTCCTTGGTTCAACATAGAAACTTGTAGCTTACAACCGAGGACTCGTCAATTAGAAAGAAAATGGCGCTCCACTAATTTAGATGAAATCTATTTAGCTTGGAGAAATCATCTTTTAATTTATAAAAAATCTCTGAGAAGAGCTAGAACGAGTTATTATTCTGCATTAATAGAAGAGAACAAGAATAATCCCAGGTTTCTTTCAGCATTGTCACCAGGCTGACAAAGAGTCAGGACTCAATCACTGTCAATCCTAGCATTCCCTTAGAGCTTCCTAGTCAGGACTTTATGAACTTTTTCAATCATAAAATTTCATCTATCAGAGATAAAATCAGTCAGATTCTTCCCACCGTTAACTTAAATACAGTAACTACTACAACTCCTTCAATTGACATCTGTTTGGATGAGCTTACTCCAATTGACCTTGTAGAGTTAGACAAAACAGTTTCCTCATCCAAGCCTTCAACTTGTCTTTTAGACCCTATTCCTACCAGGTTATTTAAGGAAGTCTTCCCATTTATTGGTACCTTTATCCTTCAAATAATCAATTCTTCATTAACTTTAGGCCATGTACCGCAGGCTTTTAAAACTGCTGTAATTAAACCGTTACTCAAAAAGCCAATGCTGGATCCTGTCATGGCGTGTTAAATTCTAGACAGCTCACGCGCACGATACCAAGCACAGGATAGAACCACACTGAGAGGCACGTTTGATAGCTTTTATTAAATGGCAAAATAACAGCACACAGCTATGGAAGCAGTCACTCGCCAGAGGAATAGGACCTGTGGAAAGAAGACGAGAGCCGTGAGCTGAGGAGTAGAGTAAGGGGGAAAATGGGCGAGCCAAATTGCCACTTACTTGGGAAATCCAGAGATGACCGGCAGGACCCAGCGGGAAAATAGACGAACCAGTAGGGTAGGAGGGGAGTGGAGCTGATGGTGCCTGACCGGGAGATGATGGTGCTGAAGGACAGTGAGGTGGGGCAGAAGAGCGCGCGCAGTCCCGGCGACACACCTACATGATGGCAGCAACCTGGGGAGAAGGAGAAGAAGATGGTTAATGGCGTGTTAACGATCGTAGAAATATATAAGCAAGTCCGAACACGGGCAGTATACCCAGACAAGCCAGCATAGACTACGCGGAGGGGACCTCCCTAAGTACGCTGGCTGATGAGTGTGTGCAGGTGTGTCTTCTGCCTCTGGTGCAGTGATGAGTTGATGAAGGTGAGTCCAGAGGGGAGAAGCGCGCTCCCGCTGCCCATGACAGATCCAGGAGTTTTAGCTAACTATAGACCAATCTCTAATCTCCCTTTCATTTCAAAAATCTTAGAAAGAGTTGTTGCCACGCAATTATTTGACCACTTGCAGGGAAATGGTTTATTTGAAGAGTTTCAATCTGGGTTTAGAATCCATCATAGTACTGAAACAGCCTTAGTGAAGGTCACTAATGACTTCCTGATCGCATCTGATAATGGACTTGTTTCTGTACTTGTCCTTTTAGACCTTAGTGTCGCTTTTGATACTATTGATCATAATATTCTACTTAATAGATTAGAAAAGCTCAGTCATGGAGTTCCACAGGGATCTGTGCTAGGCCCTACTCTTTTTAGTTTATACAGTATATGCTTCTGTTAGGCAACATTATTAGAAAGCACTGTATACATTTTCATTGTTATGCAGATGACACACAACTATACCTGTCAATGAAGCCAGATGATAGTAATCAATTAGCCAAGTAGAAGCCTGTCTTAAGGAAATCAAAGCTTGGAGGACTTGTAATTTCCTGCTATTAAATTCAGATACGACTGACGTCATTCTTGTTGGTCCAAAAACCCTTAGAAAAACCTTTCCAAATCAAACTTTTAGTTTGGATGCAGTTACTCTTTCTCTTAATAGCTCTGTGAGGAACCTTGGAGTTATTTTTGATCAAGATCTGTTTTTCAATTCACATATTAAATTTGTTTCTAAGACTGCCTTCTATCATTTGCGTAATATTGCCAAGATTAGGAGCATCTTGTCTCAGAGTGATGCTGAGAAACTGATCCATGCTTTTGTTAGCTCTAGATTAGATTATTGTAACTCTTTATTATCAGGTTGTCCTAAAACATCTCTAAAAATTCTTCAGTTGATCCAAAATACTGCAGCAAGAGTTTTAACAAGTACTAGAAAGAGAGATCATATCTCTCCGGTTCTGCCTCCCTTCATTGGCTTCCCATAGAGTTTAGAAGATAAGATAAGATAAGATAAGATAAGATAAGATAAACTTTATTGTCCCTCAAGGGGAAATTTGTCTTGGGCTTGACACCCATGCTGCAACCACACAATCCACACATACACAATGGATGTAGTACATAATAAATGAAATAAAACCCAATAAATAATAAAAGTACATACATACATAAATATATAACAGCAGTCATTAAGAACAGGAGTTATAAGTGTCCCTGACCTATTTATCTGAGTTTAAAAGTTTTACTGACGTTGGGATAAATGAGTTCTTGTATCTATTGAACCTACACTTGGGGACTCTGTATCTCCTCCCTGAGGACAGCCGCACATATTCATTGTTTAGTACATGGCTCATGTCACTGATTATTTTTTGAGCTTGTCTACAGGCTGCCTGGTCGTGTAAGATCTGCATGGGTAAATACTCTTTAACTCCAATAATTTTCTGTATGAATTAAATGCAACACTCTGTTCTTTAGTTTCACAGAGAGGTTGCCAAACCAAGCTGTAATGCTGTATCTAATACAGCTCTCCAACACAGCCTGGTAAAATATTAGCATAATCCTTTTATCAATGCCATGTATTCTTAATCTACGCAAGAAATGCAGCCGCTGTTGTAGTCTACTACAGAGGTAATCAATATGTGTGCTCCAGGTCAATGAATTGTCAATAAATACTCCCAAATATTTATAGGAACTAACCTGTGTTATAGTGTGGTTGTGGATGACCACAGGCGTGTGGTCACCAACTCCCCGAGGGTCAAACACCATCTCCTTTGTTTTATCAGTATTCAAAATGAGATGACTGTCATCACACCAATTGACAAACCTCTGAATTTCTATAAAATAGCTTGACAGATCATGAGTCTTTTGAAGTAGTGATAAAATAGCAGTGTCATCAGAAAATTTAATAATTTGATTGCCTGGATATACACTTCTGCACTCATCAGTGTACAAGGTGAACAAAAATGGTGAACTAACACAGCCTTGGGGAGCTCCTGTGCTGAGGGTTCTGGATTTAGATAAAGTTCCATTTATACTAACTTGCTGTTTACGATAAGTTAAAAATGAGTGGTACCATTTAATAATGACAGGATGCACTTTAAAATCATTTAACCTCTTAATTAAAAGGTGTGGCTGCAGTGTGTTAAAAGCTGAACTAAAATCAGCCAATAAAAGACGTGTATATGAGGTTGTCTCCTCCAAATGTTTAAACACAGAATGGGTTAAGGTTAAAATGGCATCCTCTGTACTTCTATTATTTTTATAAGCAAACTGCAGAGGATCCAAAAGTCCTCCAAAATCAGTTTTCAGAATGTCAATGACAATCTTCTCGAGGCACTTCATTACCAGTGAGGTCAGTGCAACAGGACGATAGTCATTATTCTGTTTGCAGCTTGCTTTTTTTGGTACAGGAATTATAATACAGCTTTTCCAAATTACTGGGACAGAACACGTAAAGACTTCTGGTAGATGGGACTCCAGGCTTCTGCTAGCTCCTCACTACATGACTTCAGTAAGCGCCCAGAGATCCCGTCTGGTCCAGATGCCTTCCTGGGGCACATACGTGAGAAAAATCTTTCCACAACATGCTGGTCAACTGTAATTTTTGCAGAGCCTGAAACTGATATAGCGTCCAGAGCAGCTTTTTGTTCATGAGAAAATTCTCTAGTCTCAAATCTGCAAAAGAAATTATTCAACTCGTTTGCCTTTTCTTCCTCATTCATTACATTAATGCAGGTTTTGGATGGAGTCATCTTTGTCATAACTTTAACTGAGTCCCACAATTTCCTAGAACTTTTTCCTAGGCATTCAGATTCAAATTTCTTCCTCGTCTCATCTCTAGCTGTTCTTAGTTTGTAATTAATTTCTTTCTGTATATTTTTCACACTTAACATGTCCCCATTCTTAAAAGCAATCTTTTTCTGTACTATGCACCATTTTAATTCCTTGGAAATATAAGACTTATTATTGGGGTACATAGTGATTACTTTCTGAGGTAAAACATTTTCTTAACAGAATTTTATGTACTCAGTTATGGTATCTGTGGCCTCCTCCAACTCCAAGTTATGGAAGAGTCCCCAGTCGGTACAAGAAAAACAACCTCTCAAAGTTTCTATACCTTCATTGTCCCATATGAAGATTGTCTTTGTCTGTGGTTTGCTGCTTTTAAGCAAGGACTTGTAAGTAGGAATCAGATGAACAGCATTATGGTCTGAGGACCCCAAGGGGGGCTTAACCCTTGCTATATAGGCATTTTTGACGTTCCCATAGCATTTGTCCAAAATATTTTTCCCCCTTGTACTGCAGTTCACATATTGACTGAAGCCTGGCAGTGCTGCATCCAGTTTGCAGTGATTAAAATCCCCTAAAATCAAACAAGGTGCTTCAGGAGTGCGTTCCAGTTGTCTGTGTACACAGTCCACGATAGTATTCGCCGCATTGAAAGTGTTCCCACTGGGCGAGATATAAACGGTGCATAATAAAATGTTTCCAAATTTGCGGGGGAGATAAAAGGGTCTCAGGCTTAAGCACAGCAGTTCTATGTCCGGGGTACAAACCGATTCTCTCGTAGTGAACTGTGAGCACCATTTGTTCTTAATGTACACACAAATACCTCCTCCTTTGATCTTACCGGAGACCGTGTCCCTGTCCTGCCGCACTAGGGAGAAGCTGTCCACGGATAGGAGTGAGTCAGGTACGTCCTCCTGAAGCCACGATTCCGTGAAAACGAGCAGGCATGACTCCCGGTACTCGTATAGGAACCTGGCGTTGATTTTGAGTTCCTCCATTTTGCTCTTCAGTGAGCGGACATTACAGAGCAACATGGATGGCAGTGGCGGCCTATTCTCTCTCCTCCGCAGTCTCTGTCGTACTCCGCCACGTTTCCCTCTCTTCTGCGACTGGCTTCTACGTCCTCCCGCCGGATTTCGTAAGAGCTCCCGAGGCAGGAGGGGTGCCGAGACGTGGCTGGAACGAAGAAGCAGGAGCTGGTCTTGAGTGTAGCTCAGAAGCGTGGTGGGCCTCATGTTCCGATCCACTTGGGTACAGTAGCATATTATCCCGAGCAACCAGATCACAAGCAGTCCCTTTAGCAAAAACATCATTATGATGCTTCAGACTGAGCACTAAAAACTAAGTACTACAAACATACACGCACAATAGCAGCACAGGGTAGCCCGGGTCGCAGCAGAGCAGTGCCACCAGCAGCGTCCAATGTGGTATTTAATGAATTAAGTTTAAAATCCTTCTTCTCACTTTCAAAGCTCTAAACAATCAGGCCCCTTTTTATTTAAAAGATCTGATATTACCCTATTATCCTAACAGAGCACTACACTCCCAAAATGCTGGATTACTTGTAATACCTAGAATCTCCAAAAGTACAATGGGGGGCAGAGCCTTCAGTTATCAAGTTCCTGTCTTGTGGAACCAGCTGCCAATTTGGATTCGGGAGTCAGACTCAATCTCTGTTTTTAAGAATAGGGTTAAAACCTTCCTTTTTGATATAGCCTACAATTAGGGAGGGATCATGTGTCTCTGAATCCTCCCTTAGTTATGCTGCTAATAGGTTTAGACAGCCGGGGGACCTCCAGTAATTGCATTGAGCTTCACTCCTTTCTTCACTCTCAATGAAATATTTTTTTTTTTTTGCTGGTCATTAACATCTGTTTGTTCTTTCCCATAGATTGAGTCCCCATTGTGCTGTTTGCTGTCTACATGTCTGTTCTTTTCATCTTCTCTAGCCCCTCACCCCCCAGCCAGTCGCAGCAGATGACTGCCCCTCCCTGAGCCTGGTTCTGCTGGAGGTTTCGTCCTGTTAAAAGGGAGTTTTTCCTCTCCACCGTTGCCAAGCGCTTTCTCACAGGGGATCGCCTGATTGCTGGGGTCTTTCTGCAATTGTGGGGGTCCCCTCTACAGTTGAAAGTGCTATGAGATGACTGTTGTTGTGAAATGGCGCTATATAAATAAAGTTGAATTGAATTGAATTGAACTTAATCGGCCTAATGATGACATTGTCCAGTGCCCTGAAATGGCGGGCCATTAAATCGACCACTTTTTCATAAGTGTCTGCATCTCCAAGAGTGCTCAAAATTCTTTGTCCCTCCATTCCCAGGTTGTGTACTAATAATGCACGAGTTTGCAGCTTCTCCATTCTTCCCAGATCCAGCGCTACCATGTACATCTGAAAAGCCTCATACCAATGAGGCCACGGCACAGACAGCTCCCCCGGGAGCTCTAGTAATGGACTAATTGGTGTTCCACACGCCTCCATGAGTTTACCTCTCATTGCCAAATGTTATGTCGTAACTTGTAGACAAGGATGAGGCCAGGAGTGGTGCTGAACATTGCTTTATTAAACAAGCTGGGCTCTGTATATCCGACCACACATGCAGCCACTTGGCAGTGGAAAGACGGAAGAGACCACCCCTCTACCAGTAGCCCCTCTTATACCACCGGAGATGGGTGAACCGGAAACCGGGGCCACCATCCCGTACCACACAAATAAGAGCTCCAATATGAACGGTATCTGAACACTGAACAAATACATAATATAAAGATTATTCAAAAATGGATTTTGATCTCCAAAAGGAATTTGAGAGACTGGTTCATGTCTCTGTCACAGCAGGTGTTTGGACTGTGGATAACTGGATCACTGCATATTGGATTAATCCATAAGGTAAAGGTAAGATAAACAGAGACAGCTTTATGCAGTGTTGCCAACTCTCACTCTGTGGGTTAGGAGCCACTTTGTATGTATGTTAGTATGTATTTCTGTGTGCTTTACCATACCCATAGCCACTGCTTTCTGGCTGGCAGCGGTGAGGCAGCCCCTTGGGCTCATGCTGGTGTGAGTGCTGTATAACTATCTGCCTGTCCGACCACGCCCCCTCTCTTATTGCCGTCAGCTGTTCCCACTCCCATTTGCCATCTCCCTGCTCCTCACCCAGGTGTGATCAATTTACCATCCCCAGCAATGCGTGTACTTTAGGAGCCTTTTGCCAGTCACACATTGCTGGGTCATTGCACTAGACATGCGGTTGTTAATCGCCGTGTGATAGTCGACGTCAAAGAAGGATTATTCTCACTCGGTGCTTTATGTGGACTACTCGGACAGCTCCAGTCCAGTGAGTATTCCACTGGTCAACACCAAATTTATTGTCAAAGTTTTTTTTAGCAGATTTAGGACAATTTTGATGTGCTGAATCCAAAAATCATATTGGTTTTGCTCAATGAGGTCAACTTTTTGAATTATGGCCACATGTTGTTTTGTAGGTTTTTCTTTACATGTACGGGTATTTTAGCTTTATATGATGCAAAATTCTTTTTTATGTCTTGAAATTCTCTGAATTTTGAACAATGATGATGTCACATTCAATTTACATGTACTTACCTTTATATAAAGTACAGGTTTTTACTTAGCACCTGATCGAGAGAAACGGATGTCATTTTCGGATTCAGTGGTGTAAAGTTGTCTTAAATCAGTTGAAAAAACACAGACAACTTACAAAAAAATTATTTTTGTGACCCTGTGTGATCTGTGTGTGTTTTCCCCGGTGGTCCTCACCAACTGACTGTTGAGTGTCCTGGAGGACTCCTTAAGCTACTGTGGAATATATGACCTGGAACTGTTTGTCAGTTGCTGTGTTTAATAAATGTGTGTGTGGTGTAAACCCAGCACGTAAATCCTCATCCTTTCACCCCTTCTCCATGCGCTGTGGAAAAGTGCACGGGGAGTTCATGACAGAATGACCCAGCCCATTAAAAGGATTTAGCGGGTTACACCCACACAAACCTTTTCCCCTTTTTGAACTGTTTTTCCACCCACCGGTTTTTGCCCCACTATGCCTTCGGTGCGCCGCTGCCACGCCGGCCGGAGGAAACTAGCGGCGAGGCATCCCACGGTGGAGGAAGAATGGGTGGCGACCTTTATCCAGGACTTTATGGATGAGGCCCATAAAGCCCGCGGACCCAAGGCAAAGTGGAGCAGCCTGGACGCAGTGGAGGGAATTTTGGAAGCGCATCCTGGTCTCTGGGATTACCCTCAGTACGCAGACCTCGACTTCGGTCTAGGCGCTTCAATGCATGTTTCCTGGTGTGGGGAGAGCGGCGATCCTTGCGGAGCCCAAGTGGGAACACGCTTCACATTCTGCAGCCGTTCTCTCTCCCACTTCATCATCAGCGTTGGCCATCCAGAAGCAGCGTCATCCCGCGAGGAGACGCCGGGAAAAGCCCTCCTCGCCTTCGGCAGCCATCATCTCCCCTCCAGCTGTCATGAGGCCTGCTAGGGCTGCCTCCGGAACGCCCACCTCCATTGCCATGGAGACGGCTCCTCCTCCACCAGTTGAAGAGGGCCGAATCACCGTGGACACAGAGAGGGATGACAGCCTGCCAGGTGCAGCATTAACATCAAAGACCGGGATGACAGGCAAGTGTCTTTCATTTATTATTATCATTTTGATAATAACAAACCTTGTCTGTCTCCCGGGAAAGGGACCCAGTTTCGGCAGTCTGCTGGGCTCCCTTCAACAGCTGCAGCCTATAAGTCCTTTCCTACCCCCCTGTGTCTTCTCCTTTTTCTTCTGAGCGTCTGTCGGTCCAGGATCAGAGCCGTCGGACAATGGAGGAGCCAGTGGCTTTGGAGGATCCTGCTCCGGAGCCAGCACAGAGGTGTTTCCCTGTGGCCACGCCGGTGGAGTCCCCTGCTTCTTCTCCCGGGCTGGCGCCCGCTCAATCCCCCGGTGTGCCGATGGATGAGGAGTGGTCAAACCTGCTCGCCGCGCTCAACCACCGGGTCGAGGAGGAGCGTCGTGAGAGGGAGGAGCAGAGACTGGCCCTGCTCGACTGCCAGATGGAGGAGGAGCGCTGTGACAGGGAGGCCCGCAGACGTGCTTCCTCGGCTGTGAAGGTTCCACCCTCTGCTCCTGCTCAATCTCCGGGCGAGCCGACGGACGAGGAATGGTCGAACCTGCTCGCTGTGCTCAACCGTTGGGTCGAGGAGGAGTCGGATGAGGATTCCCCAGCGCTCGAGCTCCTCGTGACCACTCTGCTTCCCTTTCCGGAAAAGACGGAGCTTCTCGGCATGGCTGACTCGCTGTCCAGCGCGGTGCTTTGCATCCCGGACTATCTGGTTCCTGAGCCATCTGGGAGGAAGAGGAGGAGGAGCTCCCACCGGAAGAGACCTCCGGTCTCGCCGGCACAGCACAAGGAGGAACGCCTGGAGGGGGGAGACGTCTCGGAAGCCGCTGAGGACATCTCGTGTCAGGAGGCCAGGCAAGTTATTTCTCCTTTAACTTTCATGGTTGATGAACAATTTTGCCTGCCTCCTGGCGAGGAGACTCGGGGTGTGCAGCCCCCTGAGTGCTCCGCCCCAGCGGCATGTAGGGCTCCTGTACTTGACCTCACAACTTCTTTCTGTGTGCCCCTACGAGCCGACAGGTTCTGGATCCATGTCGCTCGGGGGGACAGGAGCCGGAGGCCCAGGGGGATCCAGCCCAAGGGCCAGCGGAGAGGTTGTCCTCGGCCGCCACACTGGATGAGCCGGTGGCGTGGAGAACGGCGCACGGGAGTACCATGACTGCAACCACCATCGCACCTGCTGCGGGGGCCGCCACAGCAGAGTCACTCCTCGGACAAGACCTCCAGCCAATGGGACCCAGAATGTCATCATCGGCATTGTCAAAGTCCTGGAGTCCGTTAGAGTCCTAGCTTGAGCGCAGGCAAGTAATCTCTCTGGTAGTTCATTTATCAATGATTGAGGGATCTTGATGGCTCTTGGGGAGGAGGGCCAGTTGCAACTCCCAGCCGCATCTGGACTCCTCTCGCCGGGCTCTGCCACTGCCGGCGACCCTAACCATTCCTCCTCTCCTGTCCCCTTCGAGCTCCTTCCTAGGGCCGCCGGAGAGGAGCTGCAACTACCTGGGCTGCTTATGGACGACGACACGGGTCCAGTTGTCCCGGAGGAGGTCACTGCGGGTGCAGCAAAGCCTCAGCCGGAGGTCACCACGGGCGCAGCGGAGCTGGCCCGGTTGGGGTCCATCACAGGTGCAGCTGTGGCCCAAGCCGGGACCACCAAAGGTGCTGTGGATCTGCCCGAGGACGCCGTGGCTCCTTTCTCCTCCCTGTCCGACACTGTGGGGGTTTCCTATCTACGGTCCGGTTACCCCCCTGTGAGCCTTCTGCTGGGCAGGCCACCTCCTGCTTCATCTGGCTGGCCCTGGTGGCTTTACAGTGCTGGCCGACCGCCTGAGGGACATGGGGTTCTGGCCAGATGGCCCGTGCATTCTGGCAGGCCACCAGACTCTGTCCGCCAAACTGCCTGCTGGGCCTGGGACCCTGGGTGGCCTCCTGAGCCTCCACATCTGTGGACTTAGGAGGGCTATTGTGGACCCTGGGCGGGGTGTTGTGTTCCCACCTTTCCTGTTCCCCCTACCTCCCACCCAGGTTCGTGTTGTTTGTTCCTGCTGGGGGGGGGGGGGTCTGGGATGTTACTTTGGGTTTCTGGGAATCCACCCCTTAAAGAGGGGGCTCTGTCAGGAACCGAGCTGGCTTGGTTTCCCCTGGCTAGGTCCTGGCCTCTCTGTGGGTTAGGTGCCACTTTGTATGTATGCTAGTACGTATTTCTGTGTGCTTTACCATACCCATAGCCACTGCTTTCTGGCTGGCAGCGCTGAGGCAGCCCCTTGGGCTCACGCTGGTTTGAGCGCTGTCTAACTATCTGCCGGTCTGACCACACCCCCACTCTTATTGCCGTCAGCTCTTCCCACTCCCGTTTGCCATCTCCCTGCTCCTCACCCAGGTGTGACCAATTTACCATCCCCAGCAATGCGTGTACTTTAGGAGCCTTTTGCCAGTCACGCATTGCTGGGTCATTGCACCAGACATGTGGTCGTTAATCGCTGTGTGATAGTCAGCGTCAAAAAAGGATTATTCTCACTCGGTGCTTTATGTGGACTACTCGGACAGCTCCTGTCCAGAGAGTATTATCTGTGTGTGTTTTCCCCGGTGGTCCTCACCAATTGACTGTTGAGCGTCCTGGAGGACTCCTTAAGCTACTGTGGAATATATGACCTGGAACTGTGTGTCAGTTGCTGTGTTTAATAAATGTATGTGTGGTGTAAACCCAGTACGTATATCCTCATCCTTTCACCCTTCCTCCGTGCGCTGTGGAAAAACACATGGGGGAGTTCATAACAACTACAAGCTTTTCTGAAAAGTTGGCACCTCTGCTTTATGTCCCACACACTGACACGTGCAGCAACACCAACATAAAAAAAAAACTGTCTGTGAAGCTCTGCCTCAAACAGTCTGTTTTCAACCTACCATTAAAAAGCCCGTAAGGAAATCCATTAATTAAATTATCTTGCTATGTGTTTCAAGATGATTTAAGTATGCATTTAAAAGTAACGTGCAGGTTGCTTTTCCAAGTAACTAATTACTTTAATATGCAGCAATTGGGAAAGTAACTCAAATACTTTTGAAAAGAAGTAAATAGTAACTGTAATTAGTTACTATTTTTGTCATGGACGGGATTGTTGTTCCAACTCCAGTCCATGATCTGTGGCTGTAGTCTCCTGATTGTTGTTTATTATTTCCAGCTGGCAGGTTATTAGAGCCTTGAGCCGGGGCTCCCTGCAAGTCTACAGCCACACCCTCTCCTCTCTTTGCCAGGCATCCATCAAGCTGTCTATTGTTATTTTCTTTTGCCCATGCACACTTCTCATACATGCAGTTATATACACACACTCATTCTCACTCACACTGCTTGCATCATTCAGCATACACGCACGCACACACACACACATCCTCCTGACACATACTGTATATACACACGCTTACTTGCACACACACATTCATTATCACATCATGCTTCAGCTGCTGCCACACCTGCATCCACTCGTCACTCATCTGGTCAGGGTATTTATGGGTGACAATGTGAGCACTCGGTGTGGTGCCATTAGTCAGTATTGATGACCATGCTCCTCGGTTGGTTCCTTCTCCCTTTGATTGTTTGGTTGTTGTTTCCACAGCTAGTTTGCTCCAACCTGCATGTAAGTCTTTTCCTCATAATTTACTGCCCTTCCCTTCCGCTCTGGTTCCGCCTGGAGTGCGTGGGGCTTGCCAGCGGAGTTGTAGCCAGCCATCTTCCTCTACTCTTATTTTTGGACTATACTCATTTGACATTTAGTGTATGTATGTCTTTCTGTTAATGAAACACGTTCACTTCACCAGCGACTGGGCTCAGTCCTTTTCACCTGTGCCACCACCACAGTGAGCCCAGCGGTGAAGTGACATGTCATTTTTTCATCTTTTTGTGTGTGTGTGTTTCCACTCACCTGGTTGAAGCTCGTTATGGATGTGGCAGGACGGAGCTACCCCATGCATCTCGGGTGGGAGTGCTGCCGAGCCCTAATGGAAGTTGATGGGCTAATTTCCATGGCACGCACTTATTCCACCCTGGAGGATGTGATATGGTACCTGGATCTGGCGGAGGCAGAAGCTCGCCAATGCCCTCAGCTCTCGAAGCACCCAGAGGGAGTTGAGAGGATTTCCCTTAAGGCAGCGCTGCGACGTAAGAACAGTGGAAGGGTGAGGAAGTCCCCGAAAAAGCCCGGGCTTGCATGAGGGAGAAGCGCTCCCGGGGCTCAGCTGTCTTCGCTCCTCGCCAGCCCTCAACACCCGTTCACGCTCCAACCAAGACTACTCCAGCTTCACCAAAATGACGTTGTTCTGTTTCGGTTTCCTGGAGGAATAATCCAGCCCCTTTGACTGCCTTTCTCCTTACACTGCGCTTGGCTATCTCCACAGCGGATCCTCATTCACGGGCAGTCCCATCTGCCAAATCTTCCTCCACTGCCGCTGTGAGACCTCCCCCCTTGGTACATCTTCAGACGGTTAAGGTGCATTTGAATTCCTCACTGGCGGCTCCTGTTCCTGTGGCGAGAGGGGCGGCTCCTCAACGGTCCACTGAGGGACCTAACACCACCTTTGTCGCACAGAAGGAGGACCACGCCCAAACTACAGCAGCAGCCAACATCAGGATCCGGGAGAGCAGGGAAGTTTTACTTCATTCTATCCCTATAAATAATGAAATGCCTTGCCTGATTCCTGGTAGGGACACTCAGGGAAAGCAGTCCCCTGAGTTCTCCCCACCTGCTGCTGTTAAGAATGGCTCACCAGCCCTCTCTATGCTCTCGCCTTTCTCTCCTGAATATACGTCGGCACTCAAGCCGTACCGCCAGGACCAGGAGGAGCCAGAGGTCCAGGAAGATCCTTCCCCCGCAGCAACAGTGAGCCAGACCCCAGCCACCACACCAGAGGAGTCACCAGCATGGATCATGATGGTTGGGGCTATAGAGACTGCCATTACATCACACCTGCTGCGGAGGCTGCTTCAGCAGTGTCAGCACCTGAGCTGAACCTCCAGGAGGCTGAGCCCGTGGGAACATCGCCTAGATCGTTGGAGTCCTGGATGGCGGTGGAGCTTGAGCTAAGGCAAGTGCTCTCTTTTGTCTTTCTCCTTTCCATAATAGAGCATTTTTGCCTCGCTTTAGGTGAGGAGAGCCAGCTGCAGCTGCACGCTGCACCTGAGCTTGCCTCGCCGGGCTCTGCCGCTGGTGGTGACCCTGACCCTTCCTCTTCTCTGTTTGAGTCCTCTTTCAGGGTCGCTGGAGAGAGTCCATCATCATCAGACGAGTCAGTGGATCCAGGCTCACCGCTGTAGGTCACCAGGGTTCCTGCTGAGGTGGTTGTCAGGGGTACTCAGTTCCAGCCCGGGGTGCCTATGATCGATCGCCTTCTGGCTCGGGTGCTCATGTGGGTTGGTTGGCCCATGGTCAAGGTGGCATTGGGGTCAGCAAGGGCCCAGCCAGCCTCCTCCATGGGTGCAACCATGGCCCGGTTGGGATCCACTGCGGGTGCAGCAGGGGCCCAGCTGGGTTCCACTGTGGGTGCAACCATGGCCCTGTCAGGGTCCTCCGTGGGTGCAGCACAGGCCCAACCGGAGCTCACTGTGGGAGCAATGAGGTCCCAGGCTGGACTGTACTCATTGGACATTTGGTGTATGTATGTCTTTCTGTTAATAAACCATGTTCACTTCACCAGAGATTGGGCTCAATCCTTTTCACCTGTGCACTGCGGCGCACGTACGTACATGACAATTTAGTAACTTGCCCAACACTGGTGTCCACATATACCTCTTGAGAGCCAGCAAGCCATGACTCATGCCAGCAGCAAGCCAGCTGCTCTGCCAGAGCCCTTCACACAGCCATGATCATGCCATCACCTCACTGGAACTACAAATCTCCAATCAGGTTCTTAAATAAAGGCTTAGCTCATCCACCCCCACTGCAAAATGGTTGATAACATAGACAGCAGTCAGAGGCCAACAGTGCTCAGCCTTGGTGCAGTGAAGGCAGCCTCCGCGGACCCCACTCGTGCCCTCTCGGCATCCCGAGATGAAACAAAGAGTCGGTCATCTCATACTATGTGGATGGACACTGCATTTTCGGTGCAAGCCATTTTAATGTTTCCACTGTGTTTGGCTGCTTCCGGAAAGCGCTGAGTGCTGTGCTACTACTGCTACGGATTGCACAGTCACATGACTATGCACATGTGACACGTCTTAATGGGGCAATATATGAAAGCTCACATACACACACCCACAAAACAGGAAGAAGGGAAGAACCAAAAAAAACAAAACAGACATGAGCAAGATTGTGTTGGTTAATTATTTGGTTAAACGCCCAGCCTTATGTCGTACCTGTGTGTCTCATTTGCAACAAACATATTCTTGAATTCAGTAATATTCTGGGGACCAGATGGCAAGCTCTGGTGGGCTGGATGTGGCCCACGGGCCAGCAGTTAACATTCACAGGTGTACAGCAACACTGAAAGAACTGGAGGAATTTCTGGCAAGTACAACATCCTTATAAGTGTCGTGGGTTCAAGCCCCAGCTTGGTCATACCAAATACCAAATAAAAACAATCCATCTAGTTCAGTGCTTCGCATGATGGAATGGGGGAAGGAAAGTTGGTCATGACATCTCCTTGCATGTGAGCTGCCTCTCCAATTCTGGAGGAAGACCGAAAATGTAATTTCATTCTACTGTACAGTCTTGGCTGTATGGATTGAATGACAATAAAGTTGGCTTCCTTTCTCTTGTATTCTTTGTCTGGGGTAAGGTTGTGAGAAGGAACCCTTTTCTTCCAAAGAAAAATACAAATTGAAAAAAAAAATACACCAAGTATCAAAAGCATTTGGAAATGCTTTTGATACTTGGTGTATCAAAAGCATTTGGAAATGTGCCATGCTTGAAATCAAGGTTGAACTTTCTGACCACAATTCCTAAAGGTATGTTTGGCACAAAAATAACACTGAATTAACAAGAACAGCATGCCCATGGTGAAGCACGGTGGTGGCAACATCATGCTTTGGTTTGCCTTTCTTCAGCTGGAATTGGGGCTTTAGTCAAGGTGAAGGGAATTATGAACAGTTCCAAATACTAGCCACTTTTGCCCAAAATCTTCAGCTTTCTAATGGAGAGGAATTTAACTTTTCAACACAGCAATGGCCCTATGGATACATTTTAATCAACAAAAGAATGGTTTCACAAGAAGAAATTTATAATTTTGGAATGGCTCAGCCACAGCCCAGACCTACTGTAAATCCAATGTAATAATGAAGCTGTTGTTATTCAGCAGATCAGCCAACAGGTGGCACCACTGGCTCCTCTTTAGAAGACAGCACCACTCTCTCTATCAGAGATCATTTGTACTGCTGCAAATGCACTGATGTAAAGCTCAGTTCTCAAATTCTCAAACTTCTTTCCATAGAAACCAAAATTACTATAACAGCAAAAAAAAAAAAAAAAAAAAGTCCAGGAAACAGTTTATTCATTCAGTATACAAATCTCAGTGACATTCAGGACATTTTTGTCTTTTTAATTATTAGAGACACCATCAAACATTTATTACATTCACATCTTGAAACTTTAATGAACTTTACTGACATCATCGTTGATATGGAAATAACAGGGAAACAGAATTTTATATATATATAATGCTTACATTTTATAACTTCCTGGCATTGTGAAAAATCTAATATATGCTCTTTTTTTTGTATTTTTGATTTTCTTACAATTCATGTCTGCCTTCAATCCATAATTTTTACATTCATTGTTTAATGACCTGACATTACAGCCAGTATTTCAGTAAAGTCTGTGTTAAGGAAAAATTAACATTAGCTATTTAATACAGCAGGGAAAATAAGTATTGAACACGTCAATATTTCTCTCATTAAACCTATTTCTAACAGAGCCACTGACCTGAGATTTTCACCAAATATCAGTAATAATCTAAGTAATCCATACATACAAAGAAATCAAGGCAACTGTTTTCACAAAACAAGTTATATTTAATAAAGTGGAATGACACAGGGAATAAGTATTGAACATGCATGGTGACAGTCATTTAATATTTAGTAAAAAAAAAAAAAAAAAAGCCTTTGTTGGTAATAACAGCTTCCAGATGCCTCCTGAGTGATTTTAGACCATTATGCCACTCTGATCTTCACTTCATTCCATAGATTTTCAATTGGATTCAGGTCAGGTGACTGACTGGGTCATTTTAGCAGCTTTATTTTCATTCTCTGGAGCCAGTTGAGAGTTTCCTTGGCTGTGTGTTTGGGATCATTGTTTTACTGAAATGTCCACCCTCATTTCATCTTCAGCATCTTGGCAGATGGCAATAGGTTCTGATCAAGGATGTCTGTGCATTTGTCCATTCATCTTTCCTTCAATTATATGAAGTCTGCCTGTACCATGTGCTGAAAAACACCCCCATCTCATCTCACACCATGATGCTCCCACCTCCAAACTTCACTGTTGGTATGGTATTTTTGGGCTGATGTGCAGTGCCATTTCTCCTCCAAACATGCTGTGTGTTGTGGTATCCAAAAAGTTCAATTTTGGCCTGATCTGAACAGACTATATTCTCCCAGTATTTTACTGGCTTGGCCAAATGTTGTGAAGCAAACTTTAAACGAGCATCAACATGGTTTTTCTTCAGCATTGGAGTCTTTCGAGGTGAGCGGGCTTAGAGCCCATTACTTATTGTTTTCTTTGAAACAGCAGTACCTGCAAACTCTAGGTCTTTCTGGACCTCTCCACGAGTGATCTTTGGCTCTTGGATAACTCTTCTGATAATTCTTTTGACTCCTCTGTCAGAAGTCTTGCGAGGAGTTCCTGGTTGTGGCCAGTTTATAGTAAAATGATGTTCTTTCCACTTCCAACTGATGGCTCAAACAGTGCTCACTGGAACATTAAGCAGTTTAGAAGTGTGCCTGTAACCAATGCCATCATTATGTTTTGCAACAATAAAGTTGTGAAGGTCTTGAGAGAGCTCTTTGCTTCTATGCATCATGTGCTCTTTGTGGTGTGATAATCTGATATTCTCAGACTTTTTAAAGTCTGTGGATGGTGGATAGGGTGGATGGTGGGTGGGCTCGTGAGGGGCGCTTTGGGATGTCACTTGACATGTGGATCAGTGTATTATTATTATTATATATGTTTGTGTACATGCATACAGGGTCTGTACAAGATGCATGAGAGTAAGTGTGAGTGTGGCTGCCCCATTGTGCCTGTGGTGCTGGTGAGCAACAGGACCCGTCCTGGGTTGCATGGCCTGGCTCCCCTCGCCCTGGGTTGGGATCTGGAGGCAGTGGGTGGCTTCCAGAGCCAGTTTGGGAGCTGGCTTCTGGGGCAGGGGGGGAATCATACATCTTATTGGATGCACTTAGGGTTTTGGGGTGGGGTATGCTGTATGATAGTGAAGAGGATTTTTCTCTCTACTACTGTGCCTTTGGGCCGCCCTCATCCATCCATCCATCCATCCATCTTCTACTGCTTAATCCTTTCGGGTCGCGGGGGGGCTGGAGCCTATCCCAGCATCTTTGGGCGAGAGGCAGGGTACACCCTGGACAGATCGCCAGTCCATCACAGGGCCAACACAGAAAGACAGACAACCATTCACTCTCACATCCATACCTAAGGACAATTTAGAATCCCCAGTTTTGATGCCAATTAACCTAACTTGCATGTTTTTTGGCATGTAGGAGGAAACCGGAGTGCCCGGAGTAAACCCACGCAGACACGGGGAGAACATGCAAACTCCACACAGAAGGGTCACCGATGGTCTGGGGGTGGGATCGAACCCACGATGGTCAAGGGTGGAATCGATCCCATGACCTTCTTGCTGTGCTGCCACTGTGCTAACCACTGCGCCACCGTGTCAATTTTAATTGCACTGTAGACACTGAGGGCTTCGGGGGATGGGAGCTCTGCTACCAATAGCAATGGGTAGCAATGTCTATCACACTATCCCCCCAATTTTAACTGCAGTTTGGTAGTTTACACACCTGCACCCAATGACACCACACAAATAACACTCACTCATCACAATTTGTGCATGGGGGTGGGGTTTTCCTCCACCCCCACTGCCCTCCTTCTGTCAGGGGCCTGGGGCCTGGCTGGTGACCTGGGGCCCGTCATCCTGTCGTTATCCCAAGGCACTACCACGAGTGAATAGGTGCGAGCAAGGGAGTGAGCAAGAGAGAGTGAGTGAGCAAGTGAGAGCAAGTGAGTAAGTGAGAGCGAGGGAATAATGAGTAGTTATGGTGGTGGTGGATCAGATTTTTGTGGTGCTTTGCATGTCGGGTGGCATCTCTGGGCATTTGCAATTGGTCCATTGGTCGTTCGCTCCGGGCGGGCATTGGTGGTGGTGGGCTGCTTCTGTGGCTGCAGCTGCCCTGGGGCGGTTGGCAGAGGTGTTTCTGGTGGTGGTGGTGGTGGGGGGGGTGTTGCTGTGACCTGCTGCCCTCTTTGTATGTTTCCTGGCAAACCATTCACACGCACACACTCACTTTGCGCATGCTCTCATACATGCGCATGCACACACATGCACACACACATGTGCAGATACCAGACTCGTGATGAGACCTTTTCAGAAGAAGAAACAGTTTGTCTTCTGTTTGTTTCAGTTGTGTCAGTTTGTTTGTCCCCCCCCCCTTCCCCATTCCCCCCTGTCGGGTCTATCATGGTTAAAACAATTTGAATAAAGTATTAAAAGTTATTACAAGAGGAGTCTATAAATAATATACAGTACATAGATATGTGCTGTATATTATTTAGCTGCTTAACAGGACAAGGGGGAAAAATAAATAAATAAACTCGCCTTTTTTCAGGGGGTGGGGCTTAAGTAAAACATTAAAGCAACAAAACCGAGATAAAAGACATTTCAGTTATTTCGCTCTTGATATGTCTTATAAGTTATGAGCAACATGCTACAGACATGTTAACAAGAAAAAAAAAACTAAATTTTTGGCAGAGTATCACTTTAAAGTATGTACTCAGATTTTTTTTTCAGCCAGTTCTAACTAATGTCTTTGCAAAGCTTTATACCTTTTCTCCTGTAGTGTGTAACTGATTTTAAGATCTATAGCACTGATGATGAAAATATGTTGTTTTGACTTTTTTTCCTGAAAGCTGCACTTCCGCATATTTGAGTGTGGGCTGTTTATTTTTTGTGCCTGTTGTATATGTTGTTGTTGTAATATATTGAAAATGTTCAGTTTTAATATTGCACTGGAAAGTATTTGAGTGTTTTTTGTTTGTTTTAGGGTTGGGTGTGGGGGGCACCAAACAAAAATTATCCTTAGGGCACCCAAATAGCTAGCAGCGACTCTGATGTAACCAGATACTGAACCTGGTAGCGACCAGTGTGAGCAAGTTGTGAATGAAGAGGTGTCTGCATATTTCAGCCCAAACTGCCGTGGGAGTGACGCTGAAGAGGCTCCATATTATTCACATCCCACACTGACTCAAATACAGGGTATATAACCTTTATTCTTTCATTGAAACTGATAAGGAAACTCCTGAAAAACTAATAATCCATGGCTAGATGAATGGATGATACGTACACAACTGTGGTTCACAATAAAGAATTCAGCATCATTGTTACTGTGATTTAATTGATGCAGTTGTAGCTTTACAAGTGAGTCATTTTTCTCCATTCAGACATGACCCAGTATCCAGCAGATGGGCCAAAGCAGCCACAGCTGAAGGTATTTCCTCGAATGATCCAAGGTGAGAGGAAGAGGGCCTTCAACAGAAATACCCACAGCATCCATGGATTGAATACTCACACAGGTGGAACAGTGCATGCTGCTTTGCTTGCAGACACTTTTCACTTTTCCTTTCCTAGTGCTCTTGAAGCACCCTTCACAGCAGGATGAGGATATTTCAACTGGAAAAAGACTGCTTCATATACAAACCTGTGCTTACTGATAAAGTTTATTGTTACTTAGACTCCACAGATTGTTTTTGATTCAATGTGCCCCTCACTTACCTGAGAATCTGCCCCACCCTGCTCCCCTCATGAAAAATTTTCTCGACCCACTGCTGGATATGAAAAAGATCTTTGTTTGTTTGTTTATTGTTTAGTTATTTTACCTCTTGTTAAAACTAAGGATATAATCAACATGATATGCAACCACATCATTGTCACCTTTTTCATTTTGTCGTATGTTTAAATGCTCTTTTATGAGGCTGTGGATAAAATGTGATTTTTAACAAATTGTCATGATTCTCCGTGTGCCATTATGCAGCGCAAGGAGGAAGGAATTAAAACCCACGTGCAGAAGTAGTTGCGTGCACTTCATTGAACAAACAAATAAAGTTCAGTCTGGCAAACAGTTATGATTATCCAACAGAGGGATGAGATTATAGTCATGGAGGACACCAGAAAAACAGGGACGCCTCTCGGACGCTCAACAGCCCGAGGGAGAGGATGCCTAGCGCCGCAGAACAGCTGAATGGCACAAGGAAAAAGGCAAACATAAAGTTACGGGCTGGAGTGGTCCGAGGCAGTCTGTGCTGTTTGATGAGAGCAGGCAAAGCAGGAACAGCTGCTAACACCAGGTAACCAACGGTAGTCAGGTAGCGTTAGAAAAGACTAAACAGTCAAGCTGAAAGTAACAAGTAGGGAGTGGAGGCTAACATACACAGAGGGAACAGCGACTGTGTATATTGCGCAGTGATCTGGCGATCTCTTCCCACTCAAACAGAGCTAAAGTAATGACAATACTAATGAGGAAAGAGACCGCCGGTGTGGAAGTGTGTGGGCTGGACTGAATGGAAAACAGGTGTGCATGAGTGAGTGTCTGAACATGTGAATGGAGGCATGTGTGTGTGTGTGTGTGTGTGCATAAGGGAAAAACCAATAATAAAGAACAGCTGGTGACACTGATAGGAGGAGGGGTGTGGCCGAGCTGTCAGGGAGCGGAGGACCCAAAAGGCTCCCTGAAGTGCCTGAAGGAAAATAAACAATGTAAAGAGACAAAATAGCCACAGTGTCAGAACTGGGTTTGGGACCACCAAACCCAAGTTCATGACAACAAATGACTTTATAATTAAAAAAAACCTCCCAATCTCCACAGTGTTGGCCCGGCTCATGTCCACCCTGTGGTCTGCCTCTTTTTCTCCTGCTTTGCAACTACATCTTCAACATCTTCCTTTGTCCAGTATATTCACTGTCCCTCGTCTGCACATGCCCATCATCTCAGTCTTGCCTCTTTCTTTTTCTCCAAACTGCTCAGCCTGAGCTGTTCCTCCTGAGCCTAAGCCTGTCCCTCCTAGTTACTCCAAATGAGAATCTTAGCATCCTCAACTCTACCTCCAGCTCTGCCTCCTGTCTTTTTGTCAGTGCCACCATCTCCAAACCATACATCATAGCAAGTTTTACAACCGTCTTTTACATCCTTTTCACTCTAGCTGCTATCCTCTTGTCACAAATCAAACCTGACACTTATCGCCACCCCTTCCACCCTTCCTGTACTTTCTTCTTGCCCACTATGTACTATGTACTGTCCATTGCTTTGGATGGTCAGACCAAGGTATCAGAACTCGTCCACATTCACTTCCTCTACTCATTGCAGCTTCACTGCTACACCTGCCTCCCTCCCATTCACACATGTATTCTGTTTTCCTTCTACTGACTGTCATTCCTCTTCTCTCCAGTGCATACCGCCACCTCTCCAGATTCTCTTCCACCTGCTCCCTACTCTCAGTATAGATCACAATATTTTGCCTGTGTACAACATCATGGTTCACAGAGAATCCTGCTTGGCCTTGTCTGTCACCCTGTCCATTACCATAGCAAACAAGAAGGGGCTCAGATTTGATTTATGATGTGATTACATTCTCTGCTTGAATCCATCTGTCACTCACAGCTGTCTTGGTGTTCTCATACATGCCCTGCACCCCACTCCTGCACTTCTATGCCACTCTTGACTTCTTCATACAGTACCACACTTCATCTCTTGGCAACCTAACATATGCTTTCTCTAGATAAGTGATTTTCAGCCACTGTGTTGTGAAACATTTTCATGTGTGCTGTGGGAAATTGTCTAATTTCACTTAACCCCTCAAAGATGAAATTCGTCTCAAAAGGCTTCCAGTCTGAATGAAGCCAAGGTGGCGTGTATGCCATGAATGCATATTCAACACATACCCACGAGTAACACTGTTTCTCCTCATATGACTTTTTGTGATTGTGATGATGACTGTTGCAGTGATTGTTCAGAAACATGTTATAATTGAATTTCAGAGCCCCTGTTTCAGCAGTAGCAGGTTCAATAAAATAATCTACATACCTGAGACCAGAAAATTTGTTTAATTACTATCATGCCCAATTACGCCTAATGTCACTATTTTGCATCATGGTTAACTTTATATCTATTGTATGTGCTATATTCAAATTAACAATTGCTATTTTATTCCATGCCAGTCGAAGCCCAAACGCTCCCCTTTGGGCTTCGACTGAAGGGAGTAGAAAAACAGTAAATATACATATATACACAGTATATATGTATACACAGTGCAAGAGCATTGCAGTTAAATGGTATTTACAGATATTCAGTTCAGTTGAATTACCTGGCAATATTTAAATGTAATTAAGGTTGAAATTTGTAGTATGATAATATTTAAGTGCCTTCATTATTTTCACAAGCTCTATTAGTAGTAAGAGACAGGAGCAGATTTTGTTCTTATGAAAAGTATGGCTCTACTGACATGCTGATGAATTCAGAAACACATGTAAATTTTCTTCTATGAACAGTTTTGCTCACATTTCATGACTGACACCCAATATATCTCCGTTCCTTGTCTCCATCATATCACCCAACTGTCTCCCTTTACTAGCCATAGTCCCTACATTTAAAATCCCCACTCTCTTACCTCTGCTATACACTCATATCTTTCTTTCTCTCTCCCTGTGTCCAACTTTGCTGAGCAGTATGACACACTTCAGCAGTTTGAGCTTAAAATGTGCGTGTAACAAAGCGGTAAAAAATTGACTTTTGTTAATTTTTCATAGTATTGTGGAGAAAGGAGGCAGGCGAGGCAACGAGCTGGACGACACAGAAACTTTATTCTTTCTCCAACATAACTTACAGCAAAAAAAGCTCCCCAGTCTCTGTGCATTCCTCTTTTATATCTTTAATACCATGCATCGAGACTCGGACTTCCGACCATCATACATTATGTTTAGAACAAAGCCTGTGTGGCTCATTAACATGACATAATGCCGGCGCTGCTCTCACACCCTTCTTCTCCCAGCGCTCCGGCATTTACTCCTATCCCTGGGGGGCGCATAGTCCTTACTGTCCCATCTGATACCCCCCGGTGACACCTCCTCTTTCGGTCCATTGTTCCCTGGGTGGAGAAGTCCAGCACCATGCCCCCACAGTATGTTATTTTATATGAAAATACAGCCTACTCTTGCCTCAAAATCACTTACCTGAATGGACTCTGCTCTGCACCCTGACCCTGAGGCAAAGCCCACACCTCATGTAAAATAGTACAAATCAGAATATAACACTCATTGATTAGCCAGCCACCACCATCTGACACCCCCCACCCCCTTCCCCGCCCCATGCTGTTCTGCAGTATTACAGAGTTGTGAGCTCTCCAAGGGCACCGGGAAACAATGTTTAGAATCTTATACAGTGGTACCTCTACTTACGAACGTCTCTACATACGGAATTTTCAGGTTACGACACGCCTCAACGGGAAAATATTGCCTCTTGTTACGAACGAAATTTCAGGATACGAAAGGCAAAAAAGTACGCGCTCCTCGCAGCTCCCGTAGTTTACCGAACGTAAACATACCTGTAGCTGCTCTGCCATTGGCTATCGCCTAGCATCTTCCTGGTATCCCATTGGCCACGAAGTTTTTTTTTTTTTCCAAAACTTTATTAAGAACAAGGTGAAAGTTTTACGTGTGTGTACAGTACAGAATTAACATTTATTCGCTATGGGCCCCAAGAAAGTGACAGAGATAAGTGGAAAAGAAGAGAAGAAGAAGAGAGTTTTTTTGTCCATACAAACAAAGAAGGAGATAATCGAAAGGTATGAAAAAGGGATGCGTTTGGTTGATCTCGCCAAAGAATATGGCCGTAATACATCAACGATCAGCACGGTATTAAAACAAAAGGAAGCACTTACAAGCCGACAAAAGCAAACGTCCTTGGATCAGAACATGAACCAAAGAAGGCAAAAGGTGACGACGTCGACGACGATAGCAGTTAAAAGGTAAATGAACATAATTTTTATAATTCTTTCTCTTTTATTATTCTCTTTTATTATTCTTTCTCTCATTTTAAACTCTCATTTTATGTTTATTGTGCAGTAATCTAATTGTAACATGTATTTGTTACGTTTTGATGCGTTTTTATGATTTATAAAAAATTTATGCCCGAATTTTGGGGGGCTTGGAACGGATTACGGCATTTACATGTAAAACGCGTCTCTACTTACGGAATTTTCACGTTACGAGAATACTTCCGGAATGAATTAATTTCGTAAGTAGAGGTACCACTGTATTTTGCATCTGATATGATTTGGACATTGATAGATTGACACTGCTTTTAATTATTTTAATTTTAACCCCTTGACGCCTGTTGTCGCGAATTCGCATCAAACCGCTTCCGCTCCAAATGCAACCAAAATATCGTCTGTATTCCTCCACTTCCAGTTGGAGCACTTCTAACACATGCCTAGGAACCTTTTGCAATCATTAGTTTCTCGTAGGAACGGTCAGAGACGGAGCACCATCCATTTCCTGATTGCTAGGGTTAGGGTTAGGGCTAGGGTTTGGGTTAGGGTTAGGGTTAGGGTTATAGTTTGGCAGTCATGAGAGTTGAAAATACTGAAAATAACTTTGTTGCATAAATAAAAGATTCTTCATACTTGAGATGGGAACAGGTGCTTTTTTTTTACCATTTTTTTTTTACCATAGATGCCTGTTTTCGCTAATTTGCATCATACCTAAAATTATATCTATTTTATGTGCTATAGTCAAATTAACTTTCTCAACTTAATTTAGCATCTACTTGAAAGCAAAAACACAAGTGAAATTTTTTTTTCATAATTGGAAATAAATTCAGGCGTTAAGGGGTTAATTATAACTTGAATCAAAGTTTAATTCTTGACAATTAATTATTAAGTTTATAGGGTTTACACTCTCAATTCTTGATTCAGACAAATATAATTCAGAGCCATTGAATGAAAACTAAGGTTAGAATAACAGCAGACTATTTGGACAAAATTCTTACACGTGGTCTGGACCACGTTAGAACTAAACTAAACTAGTTAGTTAGTTAGTTAATTCCCTTCACACCATGTTGGTGTATGGGGCGGCGCCTATCTCCGTTTCTCTGACCCTAGGCCACACAGCTACTGTAAGTAGTGAAAGCTACAGTGGGGGGTCAGTCCTCTGGTAGCTCTGTGCGTAACTTTACTTTCCCCATTCCATTATGCGGAGCACCACGCTAGAAGGCAGAAAGTACCATTTTTATATGGTCTTTGGTATGACCCCGCCGGGATTTGTACCCCTGCCTCCCAGGTGTGGGGCGGATGCTCTACCAACTGAGCCACCACTCCGGTAAACTAAACTACTATACTAAATTTCAAGATATTATCAGATTGGTGAATCCCACAAGTTCACTTAAATTGACCTTACATCACATTTAAAAAGGCACGACTGAGGCAAGGCAGCTGAGAGTTTCAGCAGCCCTGATGCTTTCTGGGAGTTTGTTCCACATGTGAGGAGCATAAAAACTCAACGCTGCCTCACCATATTTGGTTTTAACTCTGGGCACAGATGGTAGGCCTGACCCTGAAGACCTGAGGGCTCTGGGTGGTTTGTATTGGACCAGCAGATCTGAAATGTATTTTGGTCCTAAACCATTCAGAGCTTTATAAACCAACAGCGGTATTTTGAAATCTATTCTTTGACAAACAGGAAGCCAGTGTAAAGATCTGAGGACTGGAGTTATATGGTCCACTTTCTTGGTCTTAGTGAGGACTCAAGCTGGAGCGTTCTGAACCAACTGCAGCAGTCTGATGGACTTTTTAGGGAGACTTGTGAGGACAGGGTTTCAGTAGTCCAGTTTACTGAAGATAAATGCATGGACAAGTTTTTCTAGACCCTGCTGCGACAGACCTTTAATCCTCGCTATGTTCTTTAAGTGATAATAGGCTGACTTCACTCGTCTTAATGTAGCTGTTAAAATTCAAGTCTGAGGGGGGCGCTCGTGCGCAGTAATGGAGTAGACGTGTTTTCACGAGGCTCCGTCGCAGACTTCTAAATTTTGTTTATCTTTGCTACACCTACTTACCAACTTTTTGCCTACTTACTGTCAGAGCTGTCTCTAACTAACCTCCAATCATGCCACCCAAGAGAGATGAGGCAAAATCATCAAATTCAGCCTCGGCTAGCGCTAGCAACGAAGCTATATTAGCTGCAGTTAATAAATATGGCGCTGAGCTAGCTAAAGTTTCAGCGCAGATGGAAGAGTTGAAAAAGTCCGTGGAGGGTCGCTTAAGCACAGTGGAGACGCATTTGGGCATATTACAGAATGAACATAATCAGACTGAACAACGCTTGGATAGCACGGATGTGGCACTCTCTGACGCAGATGTTCGCATCACGGCACTGGAAGCTAGCTACCGTGAGTTGCAGGTGGAAAATGGTCGGCTCAAGGCTAAGCTAAATGACTTGGAGGGGCGCTCGCGGAGGTTAAACATCAGGATCGTGGGGATCAAAGAAGGAGAAGAGAAGGGTAATCCCACAGAGTTTGTGACACGACTGCTACCGGAGTTGCTTGGCCCGAATAATCTGACCAAGCCCGTTAAAATTGACCGTGCCCACCGCAGCCTCAAACCTAAGCCTCCGGACAACGAGCGCCCACGGATGATCATCGCCAAAGTCCACAATGACCGCGACTTGGCCAATATTTTTAAACTCAGCAGACAACAGGGTCCACTCCGTTATCAAGGCAATAAAGTGTACATCTTCCCGGACTACACGGCGGAGGTTGCATCACAGCGTCAAGCCTTTAACAACGTCAAGAAGAAGCTGACTGATGCCGGCGCCAAGTGCTCTCTACGGTTTCCTGCCAAACTTCAGGTCGTTCGCAACAGTGAAGTTAAAGTGTTTAACACTCCGGCGGATGCAGAGAGGTTTGCCAACTCCCTGACAGACAGTGTATAACTGGCGAAGTGCACATTGTTTAAATTATACAGCTGTTGACGCCATTCTAATACTGCACTTTATTCTGCATTGTCCTTTTTTGATGGCATATTCTAAGTTAATTATATTGTCTTTGTGTGTAGCTTTTTTTTCAGTTAATTGATTTACATTAGAAGACTGCGCGGCTCCATTGGTGGTTTGCTGAAACGCAAAACTGTGTCCGTTACCCAGCAGTCTCCCAAGTATTAGTGGGTTTTGCCGCATTGTTCCTGTTTTTTGCGGCGTTAAGGGAATGGGTTTTTATAATATGTTTTTCTTTTTTAATTTGTTCTTTGTTTGGTTTGTTTTGCCTGCCAGTGTAGCCATTTACTGCCTAAGCCCATATATTTTTTTAAAATTTAATTTTTTTTTTTTTTGAATGCAAGCTGGTTCCTCTGGATCAGGTGTGAGTCATCTCACGTTCACATCATGGAACTGTAGGGGTTTGGGGAAAGCTCTCAAAAGAGTAAAAGTATTTTCACATCTGAAATCATTGTCCTCTGATATAATCTTCTTACAGGAAACCCATATTCCCCCCACAGAACAGAGACGGTTGAGAGCCTTATGGATATCCCAGGTCTATCAATCTACCTTTTCCTCAAAGGCCAGAGGAGTGGCCATCTTAGTGCGCAGAACTATACCTTTTGTATTCAAGTCTATGGTGACCGATCCAGGTGGGAGATTTGTGCTTGTAATAGGTACCATAAACTCTATGCCATTGGCCCTTTTAAATGTATATGCTCCAAATTTTGATAGTCCGGATTTCTTCTGTAAAATTTTTCGTCTTGTTGCAGAACAGAATAACTGTAACATTATTATAGGAGGTGATTTTAATTGTTTCCTAGACCCTCATCTTGATAGATCTTCCATTACAACTGCTCCCATGTTAAAATCTGTGCCAGTCCTAAATAATCTTATTAAATCGCTAAATTTAGTGGATATTTGGAGGCATCAACATCCCTTGGACAGACAGTACTCCTTTTTCTCCCAGGTACATGGCAGTTTTACTAGGATTGATTATTTTCTCGTTGATTCCAATTTAATTACCAACGTTGTTAGTTCAGATTATAACAATATTTTAATTTCTGATCATGCCCCTGTGTCTGTTAAAATAAACTTCAACATGCTTGTGCACTCATATAATTGGAAATACAATCCGGCATTAAATTCAGATAAAGCTTTTTGTGAAAGCATCTCAAACAAAATTACAGATTTCTTACACTTGAATGATAATGGTGAGGTATCTGATTCCACATTGTGGGAAACATTTAAATCTGTTATTAGGGGTGATATTATCTCGTACCAGTCTTATAATAAAAAGGTTAAACAGAAGCGTATGTCTGAAATACAGGCCCAACTCCCTTTGTTGGAGGAATCATTTCGTATCTCAAAATCAGATGAAATACTAAAGAATATTGTATCTGCAAGACTTGAATACAGCCGCATTCTTGGTGAGCATGTTTGTAATCATATACGAAAGCTTAAACAAAAGCAATTTGAGCTTGGTGATAAAGCACACAGCGTACTCGCTAGGCAGCTGAGAGGTGTTCAAGCTGAACGGGCAATTTATAAAATTGTATCTAATGGAGAACTAATAACTGACCCTTTACAGATAAATAACACTTTTTATGAATATTATAAAAACTTATATACCTCTAAATCATCGTCATCAAAGGAAGATATATGGGGGTTCTTAAATAGATTGGATATGCCCACATTGAGTGAAAATGCCAAACAACAGTTGGATGCTGACTTCACATTAGAGGAGATCAAAGCTGCCATCCGTTCATTTCCAAATGGTAAGGCTTGTGGCCCTGACGGATTTGGCATTGAATTTTATAAAATTCACATTGATAAACTTGCTCCATTGTTGCTTCGTATGATAAACTCTTCCGTGAAGGAAGGATCATTCCCAGAGACATTATACGATGCGAACATTTGTCTACTGTTGAAGAAGGGTAAAGATGAAACAAATCTAGCTTCTTATCGCCCTCTCAGCCTTTTAAATAGTGACCAGAAAATTGTTGCAAAAGTTTTGGCAAACCGCTTGAACGAACACATTGGTTCCTTAATTCATAGTGACCAAACCGGGTTTATCCCCGAAAGGTTTGCATTTTCGAATACTCGTAGACTTCTGAACGTCATGTATTCTAACAACCCACCATATTCTGCTGTTGTCTCCTTGGATGCACAGCAGGCCTTCGATCAAATTGAGTGGGAGTATATGTTTATTACTCTTAAAAGATTTGGCTTTGGTGACAGATTTATAGCTATCGCAAAAATGCTTTATGTACATCCTAGATCATATGTACTTACTAACAACAATAAATCTGCCCCATTTTTATTACATCGTGGGACCAGGCAGGGCTGTTGTCTATCGCCAATGTTTTTTGCTCTGGCGCTTGAACCACTTGCTGTTGCCATCAGGATGGAGCCTGAAATAGTTGGGTTTAGATATAGCGCATCTGAATGCACTATTGGCTTGTACGCTGATGATGTCATTTTGACACTGTCTGACATTAAACAGTCTCTTCCACCTCTTCTCGAGATCATTAGGGAATTTGGTCAGTTCTCTGGTTTTACCATTAACTGGGAGAAAAGTGTTCTCATGCCTCTTTCAGATGGTCTAGATAAAACATTTCTCAACACATTACCTTTTAAAATATTAAATGAGCACTTTGAATATTTAGGAATCACCATCCCTAGGAATCCCAAACTTATTTTCAAATTGAATTTTACAGAACTATTAAATAAGATTAGGGGCATGATTGAGAAATGGAAATTACTACCAATTTCTCTAATTGGACGAGTAAATATTGTCAAAATGATTGTACTTCCTAAATTTATATATTTATTTCAGAATCTGCCAATTTTTCTTACAGCATCTTTTTTAAATTAGTTGATTCTATTATTATCTCCTTTATTTGGGCTGGCAAAAACCCCCGTGTCTCTAAATTACATCTCCAAAAACCCTCGGTCGAGGGTGGTCTTGGGTTGCCTATTATGAGACATTATTATTGGGCCTGCAACGCTAGGGCCTTGGTCTTCTGGTCCCAAGATAATCATAATGTGGATCAAATACCGTGTTGGCCTGCACTTGAATCTCATAACTGTCAATCCCTCATTGGTACATCTTTATCTGCTTTATTATTTAGCAAGGTCGACGTCCCTCTGAATGTGTTCAGACATGACTTTGTGCTGTACAATTCCTTCAGAATTTTGAAACAAATTAAGAAGATATTGCATCTTCCTGACCTTTCTATATATGCACCTATATGCCAAAACCCTGCCTTCAAACCAGCTTTATCTGTCACCATGGGTTGAGATGCCGTCTCGGCACTGAGCCCATGTTTTCCCTCATCCCTGCCTCCCATTGAGCAGCGTCTCAGCTGGCCCCCAGCTGGCAGCATTATGGACGGCTGGGGCCAATTAGTCTTCATCAGCTGGGGCGCTGCCAATGAGGATAAATAGGAGCAGCCTCGATGACTCGGGGCTGCGACATAAGCACTGCTAGGCTGAAGCCCCTTCGTCTGGTGTCAGCCTCAACTCCCCTTGCAGCATTCCTGTGTTTGTATCCCGCTGTGAGGATGTACGTCTTGCTACCCCCACGTCCGGTACGAGCTGCTTACCTCTGCGCTGTGCAACCTGTGAGTGTACCTCTGCATGAGTATCTGTGCTCTCCTCATCCCTTATCCCTTACCCAAAATAAACCATCTCGACTCACTGGCTTGTCCCTGGCTCTGATTGCCCGGCTCCCTAGAGCCGGATATGACAGTATGTCGCAGCCAGAAGAGTTGCCGGCGGCCGTGAGTCGCTGTGGAAATGTACCTTTCTGTCCGGGTGTCAGCGCTGCTAGCATGCCGTTTCCCAGGAGTCACTTCCGGCGCCAGGGCGACGAGCTAAGGTCCATCTCGGAGGCTGTCGACGGGACATTCTTCACCCTGCACGACGCCTCCAACGCGAGACGCTGGCATCCGGGCCGTGCTGAGGAACTCCTGGACTGTCACCCTCACTCTCTGTACCATCTGGAGGACAGTGCCAGGATAGACGTTGCAGGTACACAGCGAGAGAAGCTCCACGGGGTGGATGGAAATCCCGGCAGGGAGTCGAAGTGGGCGACGTCTTTCCCCGCTTCGGAGTCCCGTTCCTGCCGCTATTCCAGTCCGGGAGTTCGCGCCAACCAGAGGACTTCCCCCGACCTGCGCCACGTCACTCGGGATTCCCTTCTAGGAGCCGCAGCTGACAGCAGTTATGTCCGGGGTCGAGTGGCTGTCGCGAGCTCTACTGTGTTTCCTGTCACCACCTTCAGGCATGTGGCGGCGGCAGTGAGATTGATGGTGAGGACTTCAGGGCTACGAAGCTTTCCCGTGCTCGACGCCTTCCTCGTCTCGATCTCCGATCTGGAGCGGCGAATCCTGGGTTTCCCCCTCGCTTCGTCCCCTGGGAGTAGTCGTCATCACATCGCCGAGTCACCTCTGCACGAACCTCGTCCGGATCCAGTTCTGGGTCATCGTCAGGACCGTTCCTCCCACGCAGCTGTCATCCCTTCGCCTCGTCAGTGTGGAGATCCTACAGCCTCGTCCCCTGAGCCTCGTTCCCCCGCTGTCATTCCTGGACATTCGGGCTGGCTCACCCCGGCTGTTTCCCCCTCCTCCTCGACGCGCTTCCTGACCGCTGTGTGTGCCTGGAATCCCGGCCTGGTGAGCTCTCTGCTGGAGACAACGCGAGCGATCCTCAGACGAATTCCCGGGGGGTCCTCCGTTATCGCCGGGCGGGGAGAGGAAGAAGCAGATTCCACTACAGCAGGCGATACTCAACCTCCAGGGGGCAGGCAAGTCATTGTTTTTTCACACCTGCTTAATGATTTGCTCTGTCACATCCCTGGAGGAGAAGTTCAGGGTTCGCAGCTCCCTGAACTCTCCCCACCTGCTGTAACCTGTTTTCCTAATCCCGCATCCTCTGTGTCTCTCTCCGCCGAGCGGTCCCCGGCTCCGGGTCAACGTGGTGGGATATGGAGAGGGCCTGTGGTTCCGCAGCTACATTGCGGACGGAGGAGGGGGACTGACTGCTGCGTGGAGTCTACGCTGACGACTGAGCGTCCCTGGGTCTCCACGGAGGAGCGGTTCGGTCCAGCGGGACGAGATTCTTCTGGCTTCACGCCGAGTGGGTCGTCGGCGGGGTTACCTGAGCTGGAGGGATCTCAAGCTGCGCTGACCATCGTGCTGGCTGCGGGGCCCGACGCGGCTAGATGGGAGCCTGACAACGACCTCCTGACGACGGATCCTGGATCTTCGCAGTCCTGGACGGCGTCAGAACCCGAGATCAGGCGAGTGCTCTCCTTTCTTTTCTCTCTTTTTATCTTTGAGCACTTCAGCCTATCTCCAGGGGAGACGAGCAGGGTGCAGCCGCCCGCTGCGTCTGAGCTCGTCTCGCCGGGTTCTGGCGCTGCCGGTGATCCTGATCCCGGTTCTGTTTTCTCTTCTGAGCCTTCTTCCAGGGTCACCGGCGAGGAGTTGCTGTTCCTCGTGGTGCTGGAGGGTCCGGGTTCAACGTTGGAGGTCGGTTCTGGTGCAGTGTCCAACGTGGGTTCGCCCGAGACCCAATCGGGGTCCAACGTGGGTTCGCCTGAGGCCCGATCGGGGTCCGACGTGGGTGCTGCCCCAGTGTTGTCCAGGTCCGGTGAGGAGGTGGCCGTTTCCCTGAGGCCCGCCGCCCTCGTCATCGGCTCTCCCCTGAGCCTCTTCCACCGGGATCCGCTCTGACCCTTCGTCCGTCTCAACGGTCCTGGTGGTTGAGTGATGCGGGTCGACGACCCGACCCGCAAAACTTTCGGTTCGGTGATCTGGTTCCCCCCACTGGTCTGTGTTTCCCTCTGGGCAGCCTGGTTCGGCTGCCGGTGGACTGGATTCCTGGGATCTGGGTCCAGAGTTCGCCGTCCGAACACTTCTTCCCCTGATTCGCCAGCTGGACAATGGGCGGGGAGATCTCCGGAGCCATCTCGGCTATTTTTGGACTCTGCCTGCCATACACCTCGGGTGTCACTTTTTCTTTTATCGTTATTAAGGTCACTTGGGTGTAATGTCTGTCCTGTTGGTGGATGTGTATTTATAGTGCTGTGCGTTTTCCTTCCCTCGTACCCAGCATTTTATTTTTTGTACCATGTTTTTAGTCTCGTTTTTGCATTGTAGAGTTATGTTTTGTTCCCTTTCAGACCATACTCTGCAGTTGCCCATTCATTCCAGTCACTTTCATTTCTTTAGGTGACTGTGGGTATTTATATATTCATGTGTGTGGGTTTTTCTTTGCCTGCACTCAGTATTTCTTTTTTATGCCCTGTTGGTTCATTATAGAGTCATGTGCCTTGTTTTCCGTAACACCATGCTCTGTAATTGTCCATTTGTTCCAGTCACCCTCACTTTTCTTGGTGACTGTGTATGTACTTATATTGGTGCTGTGTATTGTGTTTTCCCTTTATTTGACCATACTCAGCATTTTTTGCCCTGTACCTTTTTGGTGGTTTTTTTTTTTTTTTCTTGCTCTGGGTCACGCATGGTTGGTACTCTCTGGGTAGTATGTAACCGGCGTGCTGACCCAGTTCTTCTCCCCATCTGTACCTGGGTTAATTGTTCTGTTGTCAGTATTGTATTTGGGTTTTTCTTTCCCGCTACCCTACATTGCCCCATTGGTGTTGTCCTTCCCTTGGCTTCTTCCCCTCCGGTCCGCCTCCCTTCCTCCCACCCTAGGTGGGGGGGGGGGGGGCTGGGATGTTCCTGGTCGTTCAGGAGCCCGACCTTGAGGGAGGGGCTCTGTCACCATGGGTTGAGATGCCGTCTCGGCACTGAGCCCATGTTTTCCCTCATCCCTGCCTCCCATTGAGCAGCGTCTCAGCTGGCCCCCAGCTGGCAGCATTATGGACGGCTGGGGCCAATTAGTCTTCATCAGCTGGGGCGCTGCCAATGAGGATAAATAGGAGCAGCCTCGATGACTCGGGGCTGCGACATAAGCACTGCTAGGCTGAAGCCCCTTCGTCTGGTGTCAGCCTCAACTCCCCTTGCAGCATTCCTGTGTTTGTATCCCGCTGTGAGGATGTACGTCTTGCTACCCCCACGTCCGGTACGAGCTGCTTACCTCTGCGCTGTGCAACCTGTGAGTGTACCTCTGCATGAGTATCTGTGCTCTCCTCATCCCTTATCCCTTACCCAAAATAAACCATCTCGACTCACTGGCTTGTCCCTGGCTCTGATTGCCCGGCTCCCTAGAGCCGGATATGACATTATCAGATCCTGTGTTCAGGCAATGGTCAAATAAAGGTATTCTTTTAATAAAGGACCTGTATATCAATAAGGACTTTGCATCTTTTACACAATTACAAATGAAGTTCAATCTCCCACCTTATCATTTTTTCAGGTACCTGCAGATTAGACATTTTGTACAACAGTCTTTAACCCATGTTGTCAAACTTCCTGTACAACATGATTTCTATGAGGTTTTGAGAAAACACCCAACCTCCAAGCATTTAGTTTCAGAATTCGTTAATCTTTTCTCTTGGCCAACGTCTTCGACCCATGTCAAGGAGGCATGGACGAGGGATGCAGGTATAGAGATCTCAAATGATCTATGGGAAAGAGCCTTAGTTGGTATTCATTCATGTTCAGTAAATGCCAGACTTCAGCTAATACAATTTAAAGTAATACATCAATTACATTACTCTAAGACCCGCCTTAATAGACTTTTTCCGACCATTTCACCACTATGTGACAAGTGTAAAATAAGTGATGGTACTTTATGTCATTTATTTTTCTCCTGCCCCTCGCTTAAAAATTTTTGGTCTCAGATTTTTAATTTGTACAGTGTCATATATAAAAAAGTCATAATACCTGATGTGTTAACAGTAATACTTGGTTGTTCAGATCAAACTTTGCTCTGCTCACAGTCACTTCAGCATGCTATTAGGTTTGGCATGATTGTTGCGAAGAGGGTCATTCTGAAAGAATGAAAGGCCAATACGCCGCCCAGTTATATTAACTGGCTTAATGATTTGGCATCCTGCTTGTACCTTGAAGAGATTCGATATCATTTGTCTAATACTCAAGATATGTTTACTAAAATTTGGGGACCATTTATGGATCACATTAAGAAAAAGAAGACTCAGCCTGTAACATGAAAGGATTGTATCATGAAACTTGCTTAGCATGGACTGCTTACACTTTTGTAGTTATATGGGCTTTGTGTAACAATCACTTATTTCATTGTGTATTTTCTTGAGCACTGGCAGTGTTTTTTTGTTTTGTCTTATTTTCAAAAAAACTGAATAAAATATATATTGAAAATTCAAGTCTGAGTCCAGAAACACATTCAAATTTCTGGCTTGGCTGTTGGCTTTTCGCATCACTGACTGAAGCTGAGTGCTAATTTTGAGTCTTTCTGCTTTGGCCCCTGTCAAAAAAAATTATGTGTATGCATATTATCATTTTATATAATCCAATCAAGTGTATATATATAACTGTATGTAACTGTCTGCTGAAAAATACTAAAACTGTCTGTGTATTAGAAGTTTTGTACATGATGCATGAAGATTGAAGTTGTTTTTTTCTTGTTTTAATTATGTTGAAATTCCAGTTGTCCTTTGATGGCAGATTTATGCACCTGCCTTAGAGAACAGCTACTCCCTAGAGCACAGGGCCATCCTGATAACATGGGACTGTTGCTCCTCAGAACACAGGAAGCAAAGCCCTTTTTTGGAGCTGTTCCCCTTCCTTCAGTGTCAGCATGTTTTATCTGACCATGTAACTGCTGTGTGTGTGTGTGTGTTTGACTATGCAACTGCTGTGTATAAAATGACTGAACTGAGAGGATTACCTCCAGTACTGATCTCCTGTAACCAGGTTTGTGCTCCTTGCATTGCAAGTAAACAAAAGCTCATGAGAAATAGAATTTTGTGTCTTGAATCTTTATTGAGGTAACGAACTAATATACGATCACTTTTATGAGTTTCTAGATTCCTGACATACGTGGTGCCGTGACCCGGATGGACAACAGGCTAGAGGGTGCCAGAAGCGACGCCTTCTCTGGGTTGAAATCCGTGCGCACGGTCTGACCACTGGTCAGCTTTGGAAACCCGCTTTCTGGGAACTCCGGAGGAGGACCGGCGCCCTGGCTCTCCCTAGTTGACGTCCATCCTCGATAATAAAGAGAAAGAAGCTAGCAGTCATAAAGTAAGTGACGTCTTTTGTTATTAAGTGTAAGGATACAGTGAGTTTCCTGTATTACGGTCAGGGACCATAAAAGTCAGTATACACTCAAGACGTTACAAGAATCTCCTAATCCATCCTGAGTGAGTAATGTAACAAAGAGCCACAAGAACCTTTTTCAAAATCAATAAGTGAGTGTCGCTCATAAGTCTGAAAAGAGTGTAATGGTAGAAAAAAATGGTCGGGGACCATAAGTAAGTTGCCAGGTTTTGAATACATGTAATGGTAATATAGCGGCGACTATATTTTTCCTGACAACAAGGATAAAAGGTTTATTTAGGTTGTGATACCTGGTCTGGGACCAAAAAAGAATATCGGGTCGTCTGGGACGTAATGGTAGTGTGTTGAACCGAAATAACACACTTTTCCTGGTAAAATACTTTAATTCCTGTGGAATTAACAAAGGCTAAAAATGGGTAATTGCGCAGGAAAAACAGAAAACAAGAAAAAATCTAAACAAAAGAAAAAAGAAGAAACGGCATGTCGAACAGTTAAAAATTATAATTACCGTTTAAAGGAAAAAGAGCAAATATAGGATCCTGAAAAATATTTAAATAAATGGGAAAAAGATTATTCTTTCAAACCCACGCTGAATGTGGATGAATGTGCGGTCCTAGTATCAACTGTAAAACTTATAACTAAAGGCAATAAGAAAGGGAAAAGTAAGCTAAGTTCTGAACTTAAATGTGCCAATCTCAGGGCAATGGTGGCTATAGACGCCAGAGCCAAATCAGATCAAGGGAGAAAAAATGATGAAAAAGAAAAAAACAAAAAAAACCAAGGTATAAGAGTCAAAACAGCGAGGAGCCCTTAAGTCACGGGGAGGAGGAAGCACATCCTCCCCTGTCTCACTCAACTTCTGATCCTAAGGAGGGTCCTTATAATGCATTAATGAAAGAGGCCAGAGAAGTTGAACAAAAGTATCTCCCTCAAAACAGTGAACACACATCAGCTTTTCCGGTGATTGTCAAATCTGTAAAGGTGGAAGAGGGAAAGCCAAAACAAGACAGGCTGTATTTTAAACCTTGGACCCCCCAAGAAATAATTCAGGCGGCCAAGAGCATACCAAATCCTGAAGAGGATTTGACCAGGTGCATTCGGGAGCTTAAAGATTTGTTGTTAATACACTATTTAGGTCCCTCAGAAATGTTTAAAATACTGAGAACTGTGTGTGGTGAAAAAGTGAATGAATATATAAATGAACATTTTGATCCTGATTATGAAGACAAAATTGCTGGGGTAACATTTTTAAAGGATACGTTGATGCAGAAGAAAAAGTTAAAAGTAGGACAGTTCCACTGCTCCTGAGCAGTGTAGAGGGTGAGGAGGAAGTGTTTGTTGCACGGATGGTGCAAGGTGGGGCTAGACCCAAGACAGGCAGGTCAATGCAAGTAAATGATGGAAATCAGGATGTTTGTTTTAATTGTGGCAAACCTGGTCACTGGGCCCGTGACTGCAGGTTTGGCCAAAGAGGTGGATTTGGAGGCAGGGGACCAAGTAGAGGTAGAAGAAGATTTCAGAATGATCAGAGAGGCAGGTTTCAGCAAGGCAGAGGAGGTAAAAATCAAAATGATTATGGAGGTGAGAATAGACAAGGACCCTCAGACCGAAGAGCATGACTAACCGACTGTGACAAACTCTCTTCTGAGGACAAACAGACAGTACTGGACCAACAGAAAAGACTATCTGAAGTGTTGACAAGGCCTAATGAGACTTTGGACTTGACTATGTACAGCAGTGCGTTGTTTGCCCCTACAATATGGTTACTAGTGAATGGAAAGGAGGTTGAATTTCTTTGTGACACAGGAGCCACACGCACTACTGTTCGCAAAATCCCCAAAGGTGCTAAATTTACTGGAAGAACTATTAAAGTTCAAAATGCAGGAGGTGGAACAACAACTGAGAGCCTTTATGGCCCAATTACATTAACAGACTCCTCCACAGGCAAAGTATGTATTTCAGAAGTGGTTGTGGCACTCTCCTGCCCAGTAAATTTACTCGGGAGAGATGTATTATTCAAACTTGACATTACATTAGGCCCAAATTTAAAAAATAAAAGAAGGATGACTACACTGATTTAAAGGACTCTGATTTTACAGATGTGATGTTTATATGATTTTGCACTGCGGGATACATTTATAATGGTGTAACAACATCATATTTCAGAAATGTGACAGCAATGAGGAATGTGCTTCTCCTGATTCAGCGGTGGCCAAGCTGGGTCAGGGTGAACTACATTGCACTCCATAATTTACCAAGGAATGTATGAAATAGGGGCATTCCTTGTAAAACATTAAATCAAATTCTAATTGGGCAAAACGTCCGCCTTTCCTTTGACTGAAAGGGTGTGACACAATATTTCAAATTCAACCTATCTGTGTTCAACTGGACAAACTGATCTTATTTATCAATGCTGAAGCATATCAAAAATGCACAGATAGTTATTTTCTTTTTCTTTTTCTTAAGTAGAATTTGTAAACTATTTCAAGAGATGTCACAAAAAGAAGCTATAATTATTGAAATCTTATTTTTGAAGGAACTGGGCTACCTGCAAATTTTATTTAAAATTAAAATTGTTAGCACACTTCCTTTCAGTAAAATCAAACAAATACCCTGTAACTTTGCTGCATGTGAGTCTCCATGTATCAAAACAAGGGGTATCAAAGAAATTAATTAACAAATAATTAGCAATCCTCAGAAAAATAGATAATGCATAAAAAATTATCAATAAATGATTGATGATGAATTCAATTCAACTTTATGTACATAAGCGCTTCTCATTTCATTTTCTGTAGTACCCAGGATAAACATATGGCTACAGTTATAACTAAAATACATGCTGGGCAATACAGACCACTTTTTATTATTCATGGGATAATACAAATAAGAAGATCATGCCCTCTATTATGTTGTGAAGGGGGTTTTGCAGCAGGACAACCATTCCATATTGTTACCAGCTAGACTATTGTCGTACACTATAACCTTGTTGTCACAGCCCCACCTTAAGCTTGTACCAAATTCCTTGTGGTTATTTACTGATGGCTCATTTAAAAAAAAAAAAAAAAAAAAAGAGGGCAACAGAGGAGCGAGCGGTGGTTCTCTCTCCCATCAGCAAGGGGGGGGGGGGTGAACAGCAGCTCTCTCTCTCTACTTAGCAAGGGAAAAAGCGAGCGACAGGCTTGCTTAGTAAAAAATAGAAGTGTGCTTATGCTGTAACAATGTTGTCTGGGGTCCTGATTGTGTAAAAATTCCACAACCTGCATCACCTCCAACAGCTGAACTATTGGCTACTAACCTGAATGTAACTTATCTGTACAGACAGTAAATATGCTTATAACGCATGCCACCTGCATACTGTTACCTTGAATCTGCGGGGGTTTGTCACCTCCACAGGAAAACCAGTAAATATCAATAGCAATTATTGCAGCTACATAATGTTTTGATGCTACCACGTTATGTGGCAGTTATTCACTGCCCTGCCCACACTAATGGCACTGACTTGTTTAACTGCAGTAATCGCTTGGCTGATAACGCTGCTCACTGTACTGCTATTAATCTTTTAGGAACCATCTGTTTTATTAATGATATTGATGTTTTAAAAGATTGTTAAAATAATATGGACCTTCCTCCTGTTTCATATGTAAATAATTAGATATACATTTGGCTTGCCTGACGAAAATTTGCTCTGCCACCCACATTATATAAATGAGCTGTCCTGGTGGCACATGGCCAATCATGTGCCAACAGGAGGGAAATCAATGAATGATGAGGATGTTGGAAAAACTGTCCTAATATTTTGAAAGAAGTAACAAAAACATGCCAAAAGTGCATCATTTGTTTATAAAATAATGCTCAAGGCGCAATGGAAAGCTACAATATTGCTTGGTGTTGACTAACACCTTCACAAAGTGGACAGAAATTTGTCCCACATCCTCAGCAAATGCCGCATTTGTGTGTAAAACTCTAGTAAATTATGTTTTTCTGTTTTTGGGGTTCCAGAACTGATTTATGCAGATAATGAAACTCATTTTACAGCACAAACAGTTCAAGACTTAATCCAAGCTGTAAGATCAAATTTCATAGTATCTACCACCCACAAAGTACAGGTTTTGTAAAAAGAAAAATGGTACAATCAAACAAAGGCTGGAAAAAAAACTATACATGGAAAGGGTATTACTTGGCCAGAAGCCCTGAAATTAGTCAGACTAACCATTAACTCTATACTAGACCTAAAGACAGGATTATCACCTTTTGAATGTGTTTTTCACGGTCCTCATGCATTACCTGACCTCTCACCACTAACCACGCCTAACAAATACACAGATCTTGGTGAACATCTCAGGGAATGTTTTGATCCTGTCAGAAGCTCTCTCTCCTCCACAGAAAAAAGCGGATAACCCGTTGCAACTTGGAGGCTATGTAAAGAACCACCACCGACAACACTGGACACTCCCACTCCCACTGCAGTATGTATTGCTGAATGACCATCTTGGATTCACGTTAAAAGACTACGGGTGCCTATAAGGGAACTAACTAACTTGTTTCCCTGAGTAAGTCCAGTTACAAAGGGGGCGTGTCCTTTTAAGGACAAGGCCGTCTCAACCCTGGTGAAGAAAGAGGCCCGGAGGGGTACTCTCTCAGGTGGAAGCATGGCACCAAAATTATTGATGACTCTGTGTTCAGCACTTCTCCTGACAGTGGGGTGGTAATCTCTTTCTGATTTAAGGACAAGGAACCTACGAAGCACGGACAATGAACAATACGTGGATTATATGCATAACCTGTGGTACCAGACAATGGTGGTTTCAGTGAGAGGACTGGGAATCAATACTTCTTGCTATGTGTGTTCATTGCTACCCCATTCACACAAGACTGCAATACCCATGATCCCTGCTCCACTGAGTGAAGAGGAAACACCCGGAGCGACAATAGCGATGAACTCTCTGTTTAATACAAGCAGTAATGTTGGACATTGGTTGGTGGGTAAACTATCTGGAAAACAGAGAATTAGTGATTTTAAAGGTATTATGAGTACTCTTTTTCCAATGTATGGCAGTGCTCTAGCTATACCCCACATAAATGCATTAGCATGGACAATGGAAAATCTGACTGTATTAATGGAGCAAGGATTCACAACTTTAAATGAAGAACAAAAATTAGCCATTTGAATGATATTTTACACTTACAGCATGGGTTAGATGAAGATAAAGGTTGGGGCTTCTGGGATTGGTTTCAAAGTAGAACTTGGTGGCAGATTCTTTTGAAATAGTTAACCCCATTGATTGTGATATTAATCTTATTCTGTGTGCTTTTCATGTGTGTCATTCCCTGTATAAGGTCCATAATAAATAGAGCTCTTGCTCAACACACTTTCATGTTACAATCTGTTATGCTCCAAAGAGAAGTCCCTGTACAATATACTGCCTTGAGACAACAACGTAATGGTGATTGTGATGACAGAACCACTGTTTAGATTTGGAAGTGATGCTCAATGAATGTCAATGTAGAAAATCGTGAGAAGATACATTGTACTGATGATTGCATGTGATTTAAATTGATAAAAATGATAAACAGGAGGGAATGTCAAAAAAATTATGTGTATGCATATTATCATTTTATATAATCCAATCAAGTATATACAGTATATAACTGTATGTAACTGTCTGCTGAAAAATACTAAAACTGTCTGTGTATTAGAAGTTTTGTACATGATGCATGAAGATTGAAGTTGTTTTTTTCTTGTTTTAATTATGTTGAAATTCCAGTTGTCCTTTGATGGCAGATTTATGCACCTGCCTTAGAGAACAGCTACTCCCTAGAGCACAGGGCCATCCTGATAACATGGGACTGTTGCTCCTCAGAACACAGGAAGCAAAGCCCTTTTTTGGAGCTGTTCCCCTTCCTTCAGTGTCAGCATGTTTTATCTGACCATGTAACTGCTGTGTGTGTGTGTGTGTTTGACTATGCAACTGCTGTGTATAAAATGACTGAACTGAGAGGATTACCTCCAGTACTGATCTCCTGTAACCAGGTTTGTGCTCCTTGCATTGCAAGTAAACAAAAGCTCATGAGAAATAGAATTTTGTGTCTTGAATCTTTATTGAGGTAACGAACTAATATACGATCACTTTTATGAGTTTCTAGATTCCTGACAGCCCCCAAAACTATTATTACCTCCACAGGAGGTAATGTTTTTGCTGGTGTTGGTTTGTCTGTCTGGCTGTTAGCAACATTACTCCAAAAATTCTGAATGGATTTTGATGAAAAATTCAGAAAAGGTATCCCTGGCACACGGAACAGATGATTAGAGTTTGGTGGTGATCTGGATCACGATCTGGATCCAGGAATTTTTTGAAAATTATTTTATAGATTAATATTGTGCTTTTCATTTGCGCAGAGTTATGTGCAGAGTTACGTGCATGACCACGTACCTCCGCAACCCGAAGCAGTGTACTCTTACTACCAAACTCTGCTGAAAAAGTAAAACAGCTTGGAACAAAAAGGAATGTGGTCTCCATCCACATATTATGTGACAATTGACATTATTTCATCTGAAGACAACAAGAAAAATCAAGCAAAGTGTGTCATTTAAGATGGAGTTTGGAGTGTGTGCGGGCGTAACTGGTAGACAAGCTAAAGATGTCTTTGAAGCCACATGGCCCACATGGTATGTAACACAGTAAACTTCAGCACTGGACAATATTTAATTTTTTTGCTTGTGAGATCGCCTGTTCTATTATGCATGTTTACTACGCATCGCAGTGATATGATGCCACACTTAATTATGAACTTTGTCAGTAAATTGTAAGGGAGAAGAGAGTGTCATAATCACCCCTCTGGGGTGTGAAGACAGACTCAATCACTGGGTGACGTTTTGGCATATTTATTGACAAAATAAATACAGCTCGAGGGCTGACAACAAAAGATAAGCCGTAACGGCAGGTACAACTTATAAATGAAGACAACAACGGAGTGACGTGACCAATAATGACGAAAGCGCCATACTGAGGGTGAGGAGCAGTGCTCATAATTAGAGAAAACAAAGCTAAGTCTGACCTCGGACACAGTCTGTCACCACTCGTCGCTCACGGGCATCCACCTCAGCTGCGCGCACACCTGCATCTCATTAGTGCGCAGCTACTTATTCCACCTCGCCCTGAGCTTCGGCCTGGAGCCGTCTGTCTCCCTGCGTACTCAAACCTTCAGCGGATTACCTTTCCTCCAGGCCTGCTGACCACGTTCTCGACACGTAAGCTGTCAATTGTTGTCTTACCTGCCTGTCAGCCTTCCCCTGTGCACAGGTGGATTCCCCAGCGGCGGACGCTCTCTCCTCCGCCTCACCGCTCCTCTGCCACGCTGCTTCTTCTCGGACGCACAGCAGGACGCTGTCTCCCAGGCTTGGGATCCTGCCAACGCCAGCCACCACAGTTACTGCAAGTAAGCACATAACTTTGTCATTCTCCTGTGTGGTTTGCCCAGCTAACCCTTGTTCTCTTCTCGCTCATAGGGTTGCCTGGCTGTACGGCGTGCTGCTCTGTCCTGACCTGCACCCTCCACCCACAATACATTCTTATCCCTCACACATGCATCCATACACGTTACACTGGTTAAAAATAAAGCTTTCAAATCTGCCTGAGCCTGCGTGTGTGTTTCCTGGGCCGAATAATATGTCACAGTCCAAGGACGGATAATTTTTTTCACACATGAAGAGTTGTTCAGAACTCCTTACACAAAGATATAGAGTGATGAAAATCAAGTCAGTGGCGGTAATGCACCTGTAAGTTGGTTGCCAACCGCCAATCAAATCTAAAAGAAGAAGAAGAAGACAAAGAAGCCTGATGAGGGAGCAGCCTTGAATAACTGAGGACAAACGAGGACCAATAATGCAGAACAGGAAATGAATGAATGAATGAATGAATGAATGAATAAATCTTTATTTCGGATAGATTAAAAGTAAAGATTAAAATAAGAAACAGAATAATATAACAAAGGGGGAAAGAAAATCCAACAAGGTCAAATTAGACAATAACTCCTCTGATTATACAGTTCAACATAAGTTATCCGAAATGGGTGATGGCTGAAGCCACAGCTTATATTGCCCACCCATATTCCATCCAAGAATTCAAAAGAAAAACAAAACAAGAGCGATTACAATTCAGAACATAGCTAAGACAAAATGTGACCAAAAAAAACTAAGCAACAACACAACACAGACTGGATATGACAATCCTTATGTGATTTTACATGTCATCTTGTATGTATATATGTTTGAAGTATTTCTTCCTTTAGTTTTTGTTTAAATTGTCCAAGCGTTGTACATGATTTTAATTCAGGTCCAAAAGTGTTCCATAATCTGACTCCTTGCATTGAAACACATTGTTGCTTGGTGGTAGTTCTCACTGAAGGTTTTTGAAATATACATGTTCCTCTGAAATGATATTGTTCTCCCTTATTTGGAACAACTTTTGAATATTTGCGGGCAGTGATAGATTCTTCACTTTAAACATTATTACTGCAGTTTTAAAGTCAACCAGATCTTTCAACGTGAGAGCTTTTAATTTAAGAAAAAGTGGGTTTGTTGGTTCCCTGTAAGCAGCTTTGTTTATTATTCTAATAGCTCTCTTCTGAAGCATAAAGACTGGATATATGTTTGTTTTATATGTATTTCCCCATACTTCAGTACAATATGTCATGTATGGGAGTATTAATGAATGATACAAAGTATACAGTATGGGTTGATTCAGCAAATATTTCACTCTGTGTAGTATTATTGATTTAGATATTTTACCTTTAATATAATTAATATGTGACTTCCAACACTGTTTATTATCAATTATTACTCCAAGAAATTTAGTTTCGGATACCATTTCAATCTCTATACCATTTACACTGAGTTTAGATACTAAGTTGTTGTGATGTTGTTAAAAACTATAAATTTTGTCTTACTTAAATTGAGCGTTAATTTGTTTGAATCAAACCACAGTTTAAGCTTTCCTAATTCCCTTCCGAGTGTATCCAAAAGTTGTTCCAAATTGCTTCCACTGCATAATAAATTAGTGTCGCTGGCAAACAATATTAAATCCATTTTTTCCAAAACTTTACATATATCATTTATATACATATTGAATAACTATGGCCCCAAAACTGAACCCTGTGGGACTCCACAAGTAACCTTCAGTAACTGTGAGTTTTTGTTACCAACACATACATACTGATATCTATTCTTTAAGTAACTACATAACCAGGACAGTGCTACCCCCCTAATACCACAATTTTGTAGTTTCTTTAATAATAAATTATGATCCACTGTATCAAATGCTTTTTTAAGATCCAGGAATACCCCAACTGAATACTCTTTATTTTCAACGGCAGTTGATATTTTTTCCATAAATTCCATTAGAGCAAATGCAGTTGTCCTCTTGTGTCTGAACCCATATTGCTGCTCACACAATAAATTATTCTTCAGTATGTAGTTGTCAGTTCTCTCACAGAATATTTTTTCAAGTATCTTGGAAAATTGTGGCAATAGTGAAATTGGTCTATAGTTTGAGAATTCCCCTCTGTCACCCGTCTTGTATATCGGAATTACTTTAGCTATTTTCATTGCATTGGGAAATATACCTGTTTGGAGAGACAGGTTACAGATATACGTCAGTGGTTTCACTAAGCATTCAATAATAGTTTTGACTAAGAGCATGTCAATACTATCACAGTCCATAGATGTTTTACTTTTAAACGATTTAACAATTTCAATGACCTCTCTCTCGTCTGTGTTCTTTATGAAAATGGAGTCTTTTATAGCAGTGTTTTTGCTTATTGTATCACCTGTAGGTGTTGTAATAGGTATTTCTTGAGCCAAATTAGGACCAATGTTAACAAAAAAGTTATTAAATTCATCTGCAGGTGAAACTGCATTCACACTCGTGAATGAGTCGAGTCGTTTTATTATTTTTTGAAAAATTGGTTGTGTAGCTTGTATTTCTGTTTTTATTTCCAAGAATATTGTTAAGTATTGTCCATGTATTTTTAATATTGTCTCTGTTTTTCTCCAGTTCTTTATCATAATAGTCTCTTTTACTACATCTTATTATATATGTTAACTTATTTTTGTATGTTTTATACCGCTGCTCTGCTTCTTTTGTCCTTTTCTTTAGGAAAGCTTTATATAATAAATTTTTCTTTTTACATGCCTTTTGTAATCCTTTGGTTAACCATGGCTTATCGACAAATTTATGTTTAAGCTTTTTCTTTACTAATGGACAATTTTTTTCATCAAGAGTGGTTACAATGTTCATAAATGTGTCATAGGCTTCATTTACATCTGATACATAGACTTTTGTCCAGTCTTGCTTCAGCAAGTCTTCTTTAAAAGAACTGATTGCATTTTGTGATTTGTATCTGAACGATTTTAAAAATTTTTCTGTATTGGCCCCCGTGTGGTCATGGATAAGTGCAAAGGCTGGCAAATGGTCACTTATATCATTTATCAATAATCCACTTTCTATTTTCTTATCAATAATATTAACAAACAGGTTGTCAATAAGTGTAGCAGTGTGAACTGTGATTCTACTGGGATGTGTTATTGTGGGATATAGACTCATACTGTACATAGAATTCATGAACTCTGTAATTACATTTTGTTGATATGGATTTAGTAAATCAATATTGAAATCTCCACAAATTACAACCATTTTCTTACTAGTAATATTACTGTACAGCTTGACTAATTTATCTCTGAATGTCTCAATGCAAGTTCCTGGCGTTCTATATATGGGTGTTTTTATTTATTAGGGGTCCAATGTGTGACATTGGTGGCAAAATTTAAAATTGATCAAATCTGCACATGAAATTGACTAATCACTATCCAATTGTGTCAGGTTTATGAAACTATTAACTATTTTCGTAATGGCATTCGCATTCAGGAACTCTTGAGGATGAGCGCTCACTTCAACTACTTGTAAATGGAGACGTAAACGGGACACTCGGGCTTTTGTTTCCCCGTGTGCCAATGCACTTTGCAATGGCACACATTTTACACGAAACAACTTCAACACTTCCAGTATTTTTCACGCATCAAAACTCATCAACAGCTACATTTTCATGACATATTAAGATGTGATAACGTGTATACATACCTTCAAATTCTCCCTGTTTGTTGGATAAGACGTAAAATCACAAAAGGCGTAAATGCGGGACACGGAAGTTTGGACCTTCGATAACTTCAATATAAAGTGACCACGGTTAATCCTCTCCACATGGGTTGAGCACATCCGGGGTAGAGAAAATAAAAGTGCTTTCCCAGGGTGCTCACCTTGCCAGACGGGGCTGCGCGCGGCCGACCAAGACCGAAGACGTAAATTTTTTAAAGGACACCATATTCGATGTGTCATAAATGTTTGAGATTTTATTGAAATATTCTACATCTGAGCTTCACAAAGACTGATCTCCTTTTTACGTGTATGGTTTGGAATTTGAAAGGTGCAAAGTGAAAAGCATCAGCACTTCCTGTTTTCTGGTTACTTTACCAAATACGTAACTTGCATGTTGCTGCGTAAATTTGGGGACACGGAAATTTACGTCGTACGAGTAAATTTGCAGGGGTCGCCGTACAAAAACCATAGATCCGATCACATTGGGGAATGTTTTATTTTGAATTTGCATTACAACTCTGTTATCTCTTGCATTTTGAGTAGAAAGAGTTACTCAGAGATCACGTTACAGTACTTTGAAATTGATGCGATTTTCATGTCACACAAAAACTGGGAAAAATGAGGGGACACGACCAATAGTTTCGATTCTAACGGCAAAATCAATGATTTTTTTTAAAATTGCAATGCAAGTCTGAAACTCTTTTATGTTCCCTTGCATATTATAAAAACGAAACCGACATCTGCAAATTACAGAAAAAGAGAGAGCGCTTGAAAGTCGGATACCCCTGATATAGTGCACTGGACCCCTCCCCCAAAAAAACACCCATATACAACTTATAATTAGATTTTTTGTTTTATCTTGGTCAATCTCAACAGTAACACATTCCAAAATCCCTGGTAGTGCAAAGGACATTCCATTTACAAGCTTACACCTATACAGGTCATCAATATACAGTGCAACACCACCACCCTTTTTTTGAGATCTGTTAATATGAAACATCTGATATCCCTCTATTGCCATCAGGGGAGCCTGCTCTTCATTAAGCCAAGTTTCAGAGACTGCGAAAGCTGTAAATTTTCTGTCAAGCTGTTTTAAATAGTCCTGAATCTGTGGAAAGTTTTTGTTAAGACTTCTGCTGTTGAAGTGTATTATTGATAGTTTACCATCTAGTTGCACTTGACTTTTGAATTGCTTTTCAGTGTAATATTCAGAATGATTACGAATATTATTGAAAAAGTGGTTATCAGGATCAATATCATTCTCCATCTCTTGTAGTTTATGTTAGGCATAATGGCATATTTTCAGAGTTTGAATTTCCTCACTCTGTGTCAAATGACTTCCTCCAACTGGGGATAATTGATTAGACGTCTACTCAAGTCAGTCATAAGTTTTGTGTTTGTTTTGTTTAGTTTTTTTTTAAAAGTATATTGACATGGTATGTCAAAAGAACTATTCTTGCCATGTGTGTGGATATGGATTATCATAGTCTCTTAATTTTCTTAATCAGTGTTCATCTATATTTATTTAAGTCAGTAAGATCTCTGATTATTATACTCTTTGCTTCCTCAGGTGTTCCATTTAGATTGATCCAAACTCTACAATTTCTTGTCTATGTTGCCTGTATCTTATTTTGTCTTTTCAGCATCCGTGCTTGCCGTGCTATTTCAGCATTAGTTTTTGTTAGATGTTCATTTAGGTAAACTTCCGTTCCCCGTAGCTTTCTGGCCTGCCTCAGTATGTCATTCTTTACCCTTCTGTTCACAAAACGCATCACAATTGATTTCTTTGTTTTATTATCCTTTCTGGGTAAAGCATGACAGGCTGAAATTGCATTTGCTTCAACCTTTATATTTCTACTATCAAGGAACTGAAGCACCTGGTTTTCCAGGGAGACTGATTCACTCAGGGGAGCCTCTTCACCTCTCATTCCTGCTGTAGCATGAGCATATAATTGATATTTAATGTCTAGTCCACTTATAATTACATCATCCATACGAGAACATTGTTCAAGATCCTCGACACGTTGCTCCAAGTCTGCAATTTTTTTGTCTTTTTCCTTAATTGTTAATTTTAATTCTCGGACTTCTTCCATTAGCCCTAATTGTTTAGCCAAGTAACCAATAGTAGCCAAGTAACAAGTAGCCAAATAACCAAGGATGCTGTCACAATAAAGGTCAAGACAGGAAAGATGAATGAAGACAGGGATAATCGTAACACTAACTAAGGTTAAACAAACTGAAGGTGAAGGCATGATTAATAATAATAATAATAATAATAATAACAGTGAAAATGATGAAAATACTCTAAGTATACAACAACATAAGGCGTGGTGGGCATGGTCACAGACCATGTCCCTTCTAGTGATGTTAAAACTGAGGCCTCAGGAAACAATGAACAACTTTGAAACAATTGTGTCATGAGCGACACAGTGTTATTAAACATCTAATAAAGACGGCTCTCTCTCTCTCTCGCTCCACACACACACACACACACACACACACACATATATATATATATATGTAGAGCGAGCGAGAGAGAGAGAGAGAGTATGCAGGGTTTGACATTAACACATTAAGACAGCTACACTCTAGAGCCACTTTGGCCATGTGCAACCATGAAGGGGTGTCCCAATCCATAGGGGTAGGGGTAGTGATGTTGCTCGACACCGCCCACTCAACACTGATTCCAGCAATATAAAGTGGAAGTGTCATGAGCATTTTTTTTAATTTAAAAGAACAAAATACAACATACAAACTTTCGATGAGGATAAAGGTTACGAAAGATTTACAAAATCAGAACTTTCACAAAAAAATATACAATCAGTGACATATTTTGAGACCCAGAAAGCAGACCCAGACCCAGAAATCAATTCAGTTATCTTTATTGTGTAATGTGTGTTTGGGTGTATGCGTGTGTGTATGAATATAGCAGCCGGGGTGAGCAGAGCACTGTACAGCCTGGCAACCCTATAGCGAAGCAGAGACAGGGGGACTAGTAACCACACACTGGTGGAACTGTGCTGTACTGTTAGCCTTACTGTTGGCAAATTGGAGATCAGCTCAGGTTTGGTCCCGAAGGCTCCGGCCACGAAGACAGCGTCTTCAGCCCCAGTTGCAGAGGGTATGGTAGAAGGAGTGGTGAGGTGCAGGGAGTACTCGGTCTGGCGCCAGGTGGAGGGGGTCCGCCGCCATGGATTTCCACCTGTGCACAGGGGAGCAAGTGTGGAGAGATGATAGCGATGAGAGAAGCTTACTTGGCGTCGGGGAGTGGAACTCCCAGGAGGACGACGAGATGGAGGTGGTTCTCTTGGAAGACGAGGAAGGAGAGGAGTAGCCTCCGGAGAATAATGAGGTAGAGAGTAATCTTGGCGATTGACGAAGTGGTGAGACGGTCTCATCAGACCAGGGAGAAAGACAACTCCGTGCAGACCTGAGGCCAGCACGGCTTAAATAGTTCAGCTGTTGAGGAGAGCAGGTGTGCGCGCAGCTGTGGAGAATGAGTCAACAGGCAGGCAGAGCGAATCACCACAGTACTTCCCCCCTACGTGGCGCCTCTCGGCGACCGATGTAACATACCCGGGTACGTCCGGTGGAAGTCCCTGATGAGCTGAGGATCCAACAAGAAGGAGGGACACACCCAGGACCTCTATTCAGGGTCGCAGCCCTCCCAGTCCGCCAGGTACTGTAGGCTACGACCCCGGCAACGGACGTCCAGGATGGCATTGACCTTCCACGCCGGGTCGCCATCGATCACAACTGGTGGAGGTGGCGTCTTGGGAGGAGGACACAGAGGACTGGAGCAGAATGGCTTCACCTGAGAGACGTGAAAGGTGGGACAGATGCAGAGGGAGGGGGAGAGCTAGGCGCACAGCCACAGGATTCACAATACAGGTGATTGCGAATGGCCCAATAAAACGCTGAGAGAGCTTTTTCGACTCAACCTTGAGATTGATATTTTTTGTGGAGAGCCATACCTGTTGACCAACCCGGTAGGGTGGAGCCGACGTCCTGTGACAATTGGCGATGGTGGTGTTGTGCTCCGCTGTGTGACACAGCATGGTCCGGGTAGCCTTCCACAACCGACAGCAGCGTCTCAGGTGGGCTCGCACAGAGGGTACGGCGATGTCTCCCTCCTCCTCGGGAAATAGCGGGGGATTGTAGCCCAGAGAGGCCTCGAAAGGAGACATGCCTATGGCCTACGACACGGTGGTGTTGTGAGCGTACTCAATCCATGGCAGGTAGGTACTCCAGGAAGCTGGGTTGGCAGTGGTGACGCACCGTAGTGCTGCCTCCAGTTCCTGATTAGCACGCTCACATTGGCCATTGCTCTGCGGGTGATACCCCGATGACAGGCTCACCGTAGCCCCCACGGCATTGCAGAAGGCCTTCCACACCTGTGACACAAACTGGGGCTCATGGTCGGACACGATGTCCAGAGGGATGCCGTGCAGCCTCACCACACGGAGGGTGAGCAGATCCGCGGTCTCCTTTGCCGTGGGCAGACCCTGCAGGGGGACATGGGCTGCCTTAGAGAACTTGTCCACAATGGTGAGGATGACGGTGTGGGTGTTGGAGGATGGGAGGCTGGTGACGAAGTCCAAGGTCACGTGGGACCAGGGCCTGCCAGGGATAGGGAGAGCATGCAGCAGGCCGGCCGGAGGAGAGAAGGACGTCTTGCCAGTGGCGCACTGGGAACAGGTGCGAATGTACTCCCCGACATCCTTCCGGAGCGATGGCCACCAAAAAGTCCTTTGTAGGAGAGCCACAGTGCAAGCCATCCCTGGGTGACACAGAAGTTTGGAGGAATGGGCCCAATTAATCACCTTGCCTTGAACGGCAGATGGAACATACAACCTCCCCAGCGGTCCCCCGCCCGGGTCTGCCTCAGTCTTCTGCACTCTCAGGACCCTCTCCTTGATACCCTACGAGAGGGTGCCCATGATGCATGATGGGGGGATGATGGGGTGCGCTGATACCTCCGCAGCATCAGAGGCGAATTGCCTAGATAAGGCGTCGGGCTTGGTGTTCTTGGAACCGGGGCGATAAGTGATGGTGAAGTCAAAACGGCTGAAAAACAGGGACCAACGGGCCTGACGCGCGTTCAGACGTTTGGCCGTCCTGAGGTATTCCAAGTTCTTATGGTCCGTCCAGACGATGAACGGCTGGGAGGCCCCCTTCAGCCAATGGCACCACTCCTCCAGTGCCAGTTTGACTGCCAGGAGCTCCCTGTCCCCGATGTCATAGTTCCTCTCCACTGGAGAGAGATGGCAGGAGAAGAACGCTCAGGGGCAAATCTTGTCGTCTACCGCGGAGCGTTGAGTTAATACAGCTCCAACACCAGAATCCGATGCGTCCACTTCAACCAGGCACTGCAGCGTGGGGTCCACCTGTGCCAAGATCAAAGGAGAGGAGAATTGGAATTTTAAATCCACAAAAGCCACCTCAGCCTCCTCCTCCGTCCACCGGAAGGGCACCTTGGAGGAGGTGAGACGAGTAAGAGGAAGGGCAATAAGGCTGTAGTTTTTAATGAAACGGCGGTAGAAGTTGGCAAATTCCTGAAACTGTTGAAGCTGCTTCCGGGAGGAGGGAGTCAGCCACTCTACCACTACTTTTACCTCGCCCGGGTCCGCGATGATCTCGTTATGTGAAATGATGAAGCCCAGGAATGACGTGGCTGAAGTGTGGAATTCACATTTTTCCGCCTTCACAAACAGCTTGTTCTCCAGCAGCCGCTGCAGAACTCGCCTCACGTGCACCTGGTGTTCATCAAGAGACTGGGAAAAAATCAGGATATCATCAAGATATACAAAGACAAATGAGCCCAAAAAATCCCTCAATACGTCGTTGATCAGAGGTTGGAATACAGCGGGGGCGTTGGTCAGCCCAAATGGCATGACAAGGTACTCAAAGTGCCCGCTAGGGGTCTGGAACCCTGTCTTCCACTCATCACCCTCCCGAATCCGCACCAGATTTTAGGCATTGCGAAGGTCTAATTTGGTAAACAAGGAGGCCCCCCGGAGGGAATCAAACACCGTACTGATGAGAGGGAGAGTGTATTTATCCTTGATGGTAATGTTGTTGAGCTCACGGAAATCAATGCACGGTCTCAGCGAGCTGTCCTTTTTGCCCATGAAAAAAAATCCCACCCCCACTGCTGAATAGGAAGGCCGAATTATACTAGAGTTCAAGGACTCCTTGATATACTGTATGTTTCCATAGCCTCCCGCTCCGAAACTGACAGGCTGTACAGCCGACTAGATGGTAGTGGAGCTCTGGACCGGAGATTGATGGCACAGTCATATGGGCGGTGGGGGGGGGGATAGGGCTTGGGTCTTACTAAAGGCAGCCCCCAGGTCATGGTATTCCGGGGGAACTTTGGACAGGTCAGGCGGAGGTGTGTCAGGGGCACCGAGAGGCACAGATGGCGAGCAAGCAGTGGACTGAAGGCATGCACTGAGGCTAAACGAACTCCACGAGACTAAATTCCCAGAGCGCCAGTCGATAGTGGAATTGTGCAACCGGAACCAGGGGTAACCTAAGATGACCGGAGAGGTGGAGACCGGAAGCACAGACAGCCTGAGCTGCTCCTGGTGATTTCCAGACATGATCACTGATACCGGGGCAGTTTGCTTAGACGCCATGGCCAGTGGGACTTTGGACAGAGCGATAAGTTGGAGAAGTGTCCTCAATTGGTGGCACAGAAGCTCCAAACGGGTTGCCAGTTCCCCAGAGATGAAACTCTGCTCGGCCCCTGAATCGATGAGTGCATGTGTGGCTACCTCCACTTGGTTATGAACAAAACGGATGGGTAACATGAATTTAGTGAGGGGATTATCTTGGCGTGAGTCCATGAGTCCCCTACTGTGACGAACGGACTCCCTCTTTTGGCTGTATGGGACAAGTAGCAAGTTCATGTTCCTCGCTGCCACAGTATAGACATACCCCTAACTCCCGGCAGAGCTGTTTCTCTGCTGGAGGTAACCTATGGCCTACTAACATGGGCTCAGGGGAGTCTAATGAATCAGAGGGTGGTAGGGCCAACAGGGGGCGCTGCGGGAAACGACAAAACTGGGTACCGGAGCGACTGGAAGTCTTACGCTCACTGGTCCGTTCCCTCAGTCGGCTGTCTAGGCTGATGGCCAGGGAAATGAGCTCGGTTAATTTACTGGGCTTTTCCAAATGGGCTAGCTCATCCCACAGGCTAAGGCTAAGGCTACAAATAAAAATGCTGCACAGAGAGGCATCCTCCCACCCCACCTCCGCAGCTACCACCCGGAAGTCGACAGCGTAATCGGCTACAGATTTGCTACCCTGCCCTAAGTTAAGTAGCCGGGAGGTCGGTACGCTATCACGGTCGGAGTGGTCAAACACCTCGTTAAATTCATTCACAAACTGGTCATAAGTTAATGTCGCATAGTCAGCCCTAGCCATGACCGCGTAAGCCCAAGCTAACGCCCACCCCTCCAGGAGATTAACTACATAGCCTATGTGGCTGTGACTGGTCGGGAAATCCCCTGGGACCCGCTGGAAAACTATCCCACATTGCAACAGAAACCCCCTAGCCTCCCCTTGCTTACCGTTGAAGCATGTGGGCGTGGGGACTGATGTCAGCCGGGATGGTGGAGACATAGCGGGAATGGAGCTAGCTGGAGCGGCTGGACTACCTGAAGCCGGAGAAAAGGGCTGGGAACCTGACAGACGATCCAAGCGAGAGTTTATCTGAACCAGCTGGGTAAGTATAACTTGTTGTTGGTGTGATAATTGGTCAATTTGAGCCTTTAAGATGTTTACCTTGTGCGCGAGCGCGCTGTCTGCTGGGTCGTTCTGACAGAGTCGTACTGACATGTTTTGAGACCCAGAAAGCAGACACAGACCCAGAAATCAACTCAATTATCTTTATTGTGTAATGTGTGTTTGGATGTATGTGTGTGTGTATGAATATAGCAGCCAGGGTGAACAGAGCACTGTACAGCCTGGCAACCCTATGGAGAAGCAGAGACAGGGGGATTAGCAACCACACACTGGTGGAACTGTGCTGTACTGTTTGCCTTACTGTTGGCGAGTTGGAGATCAGCTCAGGTTTGTTCCCAAAGGCTCCGGCCAGGAAGACAGCGTCTTCAGCCCCGGTTGCAGAGGGAATGGTAGAAGGAGTGGTGAGATGCAGGGAATACTCGGTCCGGCGCCAGGTGGAGGAGTTCCGCCGCCACAGATTTCCACCTGTGCACTGGGGAGCAAGTGTGGAGAGATGACAGCGATGAGAGAAGCTTACTTGGCATCGGGGAGTGGAATTCCCAGGAGGACGACGAGATGGAGGTGGTTCTCTTGGAAGACGAGGAAGGAGAGGAGTATCTTCCGGAAAACGATGAGGTAGAGAGTAATCTCGGCGATTGATGAAGTGGTGAGACGGTCTCATCAGACCAGGGAGAAAGACGACTCCGTGCAGACCCGAGGGCAGCATGGCTTAAATAGTTCAGCTGTTGAGGAGAGCAGGTGTGCGCCCAGCTGTGGAGAATGAGTCAACAGGCAGGCAGAGCGAATCACCACAGTCAAACTTCACATTCCAATTAACAAGAAAAAAAGGGGTATATTAAAAGAGAGAGAAAGAGAGAGAGTAAAGAGTATTGTGTTGTTCTTAGGACATATTATGGTGTGACACGGATGGTGGCTCCACCTTTCCGGTTCCGCCACCACCTGGAGTATAAGAGGGCTTTGCGGAAGAGGGACGGTCTCTTTGACCTCACCTCTGCCTGGACGGAAGTGTCTGTACTGTGCAGTGAGCTCATAATAAAGTCGTGTTCAGTTCCACCTTCAGTCTCGTCATTGACCCTCGGTTACCGACATAACATTTGGCGACGAGGATAAAAGTATGGACGCGGGAGTCGCTACCATTCGGCCGTTTCTGGCACTTTACCGGCGAGCTGCCGGTCCCTTGGGCAAGATGGCTCACCGTGTTCCGGAATTTCTTGGTGGCTCTAAACCTTGGTGAACTGAAGAGGATACGGGCTCAGGCAATATTGGTTCATAATTTGGGTATGGAAGGAGAGCGTATCCTTGCTACCTTGGGTTCTAGTGATAGCTTTGAGGACGTTGTTGAGCTAATGGCATGACATTTTTGCGCCCCTGAGAATGTCATCATCTGGAGGATTCAGTTTCGGCAGAGCCGCCAGCGGACCGGCGAGTCAGTACAACGTTATGTTGCGGACCTGCGTCAGCTGGCCGGGGACTGCCAGTTTGGAGCATTGGAGGAAGAGATGGTCCACGACCAGTTGGCGGAGCATACACTTTGCTCAAAGGCACGGTCGAGGCTCCTCACGCACTCTGGCGAACTGACATTAGCCATGGCTGTCGAGATAGCTCAGCAGTGTGAAGAGGTGGACAAACTGCCATGTGACCTTGGTGAGAGAGCTACACTCTGCCAATATGAATCACAGTCAGCGGCACAGGCTGTGGACCCAGACAGCGATGATAGCGTGCAGGATACGGAGGAGTATGCTACTGCTGTGAAGATAAGGTCCGCCCCGGGATCGCCCAGGTGTTTGGGTTATGGGTCCACCAAGCATTGTTATAAGGCTAGAGAGTGTCCGGCAAGAGCAAAACACTGCAGCAAATGCAGACTTCTGCATCAGTTTGCCAGGGCCTGTAATAGGTTCGAGTGAGGGGAACAGCGGCGCAAAGTGGACTCCCCTGCTCCAACTCCCACGGTCATCCACACCGTCTCCTCGAGCACCGATGGTCGTACATACTGTATGGTGAAATTGGACGGGGTGGAGGTGCCACAGCTGACTGACACAGGCGAGGTGAGGTCCGTGTTGAATCGGCCCACCGTGAGGAGTTTCTTCCCATATTACCGTATAAGAGGTCATTTAGAGCCGCTGTGTGGGTATGGTGGAAAAAGATTGGCCACAGTGGGATCGGTGGAAATGACGGCCCTTTACAAGTTGGTGGAGGTGTCCAATCTGTAGTTTGTGGCGACCGCCAGTGGTGAGAACATTATGGGCTGTGACCTTTTTTATGGACTGGGCTTCACCATCACCAGCGGTGTAGGAGAGGACTGGTTGGGCTGTGGTTTGTGGGGCCGGCCGATTCCTTGAGTGGTGGATGATGCTGTTTGGGATGAACCTTGGCCTAGTATTCTGAAAGATGAGCAGAACCAACCCCACCCAGGGCCATCACGGGAGGGTTCCGGTGCCAGAGCCCAAGTAACTCTAGCTGAGGGAACTGGGCGGCACGGTGGGATGCCCGTGATGACGGGTGGAGCCGAGGGGATGTCCCATTCTGCTTCTGGAGTTTGGCTGGGAGGTACTAAGGAGCAAGGGGTAACAATGGCTTCGCTGGCGAAGAAAATGAAAATGAGCGGGGCAGGACCGGCTGGCATGGTAAAACAACGTGCCACACAGGGACACTGGAAGCCGAGTTGAGCTCCTCTGGGGGTCGCTGATGTGGTCCGACCCAGAGAGGAGGCCCGGCTGAGAGGAGTTCTGGGCAAACGTAAGCGGCAAGACGACCAGGGGCGGCTGCAGGTGGTGGCTGTTCGAGAGGATGGCTATCTTCAACTATCTGATGGCTCATGGTGGCATCCCAATGAGCAGCGGCGTGCCAAGCAGGAGAAGGAGGTTTGGGCTGTGGCGCGAGCCATTCCTGGGCGTGAAGAGAAGGTGCACCGGAGGGGAACTGTTGGATGGTTTTCCGGGGGGGTCATTCCTTTACTGGGGCAGACTGATGTCTGGGGGTAATGTGTTTATTGCATGGTGTTGATATGAATCATAATTAAGTTGTATGTTGGGTTTGTTAATGGGATTATTTTGGTGTTTTATGTTTTATTTTAGGAACACGGCAGTTTTTTTGGTTTAATGGACTATATTATAACAGAGACGGCAGAATAATCCGTCTGGCCGTGTGGGGGTGGAATGGTAGTCCACCTGTTCCTCCCCAGCCTTAGTTGTTCTGTGTGACTGTTATAGGCCTTGATATATTTCTGTTTAATTTAGTGCGTGATTCGGGTTCTAAACGGGGGGGGGTCTTGATTGTTTGTGTGTTTTGGACCATTTTGGGGGGGGGTGTTGTGTTGTTCTTAGGACATATTATGGTGTGACACGGGTGGCGGCTCCACCTTTCCAGTTCTGCCGCCACCTAGAGTATAAGAGGGCTGTGCGGAAGAGGGACGGTATGTCTGACCTCACCTCAGCCTGGACAGGAGTGTCTGTACTGTGCAGTCAGCCCATAATAAAATTGTGTTCAGTTCCACCTTCAGTCTTGACCATGGTTACATGTACATGAATAAACCGGTTATGATTGGATTTCTGGAGTTATCTGATTATTCAAGTGGACATGTAACCAGAATAATGCAATAAAGGCCTTCTGACTGGAGTCATTAACTTAAGTGGTTTAGCCTCCAATAATCATGTAGAACGGCACCGAAGGCGTTATTTCACAAATGTTTTTAATTCAGCGATGCAGGAAGAAAGCAGGTGTACATGCCAGTAGTCCTGGCTGTGTGTGTGTGCCACGTACGTGACGTGATGACGTGATGACATCATTCTACATCCCCCTTCTTTAGTATAGAACTTTGGTACAAAGAGAACACTATTGACTCTTGGATTGGTATGAGAAAACATGTCACATTCCTGTGAGGGTGAGTATACTGTGACGAATAAACAACTAGTAAAATAACTTTCAATGGCACCACATAACATACCTATCTTGAGAATAAACTAATGCCTGGCTTGCAAATAAAATAAATTCCCGTGACACAACATAACTGATTTAATTTGAAAATGAACTTATGCCTGGCTTGTAAATATGTCTATATTTCAACACGAAACTACAAAAACATCAGCTTCAGTAAATGTCACAATCAGTCTGTATTGTACTTGGGATTAGGCTTCAGGAGTCTACCAAACCTGGAACGGGCCAGGGGGGTCTCGGTGACTTGTGGGAGCGATGGCTCTCCGAGGAGGCCAGGCGTGTGGTCAGTGTGCGCAGCAGGAAGCCTGGGAGGAGCGTGCACGGCATCATGCCTGGGAGGAGATGCGGGTAGACTGGGCACAGTCTCACTGCTGGTCTTCTGTGTTGGTGAGTCTGCCGGTGAGGCTGGATCTGGTTCTGGTTCTGTTGGTGGTGGTTCCGTGACTGGCAGCAGGTGTCGCCGGTTCCGGCGGTATTCTTTTCCTCCTGATTCCACCACGTAAGACCGTGGCTCTGCTGCGATTCTTTTGATGATGCCAATTTTGTCATGTCCTTTCTCTGTTTGCAGGCGTACTACTTGGGAGCTTTGGAGCGGGGGAAGTGGCCGGCTGCCATGATTGTAGAATCCTTTTTGTGCTTGCCTCTTCTTTGACAGGTGGGTGTGGATCGACTCTGGATTCTTGGACATTGGCTTAAGCAGGTGCCTGCTGATGGGAATATTTGTGCGTGTCTCTCTGGACATCAGTCTTTGTGCAGGTGAGCCCAGCGTGCCGTCTCGTGGGACATTTCTGATGCTCAGAAGATTGAGGAACAGGTCAGTACCGTCTCTTTTGGATGTTTCCAACAGTCGTTTTGCACTCCGTACGGCTCTCTCTGCCAGCCCGTTTGCTTGATGATACTCAGGGCTGCTGGTGACATGAGTGAAATCCCAGCTTTTCGCAAAGTCTTGGAACATCTGACTAGTGAATTGTGTTCCACAGTCTGACAGCAGCTTGTGGGGGACTCCGTGGACTGAGAAGTGACGTTTCAGCTTGTTAATTACACATTGTGATGTGATTTTCTTGACTGGATCCAGTTCATACCATCCTGAATAGGAGTCTACCAGGACCAGGTAGTGCTGGCTGTTCCATTCGAACAGATCTGTTGCCACTGTTGACCACGGGAGCTCTGGGACTGTGTGTGGTTGCATTGGCTCCTTTTGCTGATGTGGTTTAAGGGCATTGCAAGTGCTGCATGACTGTACAAAATTGTCAATGTCTCTCGTCATTGTGGTCCAATAGACTATGTTGCGTGCTCGCCGCTTGGTGGCTTCAGCACCGGGGTGTCCTTTATGGAGCAGCAGGAGATATTCTTTGTGCAGCATTTGTGGAATTGTTGCTCTTGTACCTTTCATGATTATTCCATCTTCCACACAGAGCTCATCACGGAATGGGAAGAATTCTTTCACTGTGTCGGGTACTTTGCTCAACCTATCTGGCCATCCATGCTTGATGATGTTGCTCAGGGCCTGGAGGGCGGTGTCTTTCGCTGTATGTGTGCGGAGTTCTTCCTGACGACTGGATGAGATGTGCTGCACCGTCATTACCTCGAAGTCCTCACGTTCAGTGGCATGTGAGGCTATGGCGTTGCTCGGTGCACGGGACAGCATGTCTGCCAAGTGCAATTCCTTTCCTTTCTTGTAAACTAGCATGAGGTTGAACTTGTGCAGCTTCAGCATCATGCGTTGTAAATGCGCAGGCGCTGTGTGGAGAGGTTTCTTCAGGATGGAGACCAGGGGCTGATGGTCTGTCTCCACGATCACTGGTTTTCCGTATATGTAGTCATAGAATTTGAAACAGGTGAAAACGACAGCAAGCAGCTCTTTTTCAATTTGTGCATATTTTCTTTCTGTTTCAGTAAGAGTGCAAGAGGCATATGCGACAGGACTGCCATTCTGGAGACATGCACCACCAAGGCCATACTGCGAGGCGTCACATGTCAGAGTGACTGGTGTTTGTACGTCATAGTACCGGAGTACTGGAGGTGACGTCACACACTGTTTCAGAGTGTCAAATGCATTTTGTTGTTGTTCAGTCCAAGTCCATGCTGTGTCTTTATGCAGGAGCTGGTGGAGAGGTGCTGCAATGTTGCTGTGGTTTGGAATGAACTTGCCCAGGTAATTTATCGTACCCAGGAAGCGTTGTAGAGCAGCTTTGTCCTGGGGGGCCAGGATGTCAGTGATCGCTTGGATCTTTGCTGGATCGGGTTTCAACCCTTGTTCAGTGAAGACATGGCCCACGTAGCTGACTTCCTTTAGCTGGAATCTGCATTTTTGGGGGTTCAGCCTTAATTTCACGTTTCTTGCCCTGTTGAGCACTTTTTGAAGGTTCTCGTCGTGCTCTTTAAGATTTCTTCTACCGATTATGATGTCATCAACAATTATTGCGCAAGGGAGGCCGGCAAATATTTGCTCCATGGATCTCTGGAAGACCTCAGACGCTGCATTGATACCATATGGCATTCTCAGGTATCGATATCGCCCAAATGGAGTGGCGAAAGTGGTGAGGAATGATGACGTTTGGTCCAGTTTGACCTGCCAAAAGGAGCTCTTGGCATCAAGCACAGAAAACACGGTTGCGCCTGCCATTTGTGCAGCAACTTCCTCGACTGTGCGCATGGGATGATGGGGGCGCATAATTGCTTCATTTAGGTCTCTTGGGTCGATGCACACACGGATCTTGTCAGTGTCCTTTTTGTGTGTCGCTACCATTGAGGATACCCATTCAGTGGGTTCTGAAATGGGTGTGATGACTCCTTGCTGCACCATGTTTTCCAGTTCTGCTTTCACTTTGTCCATCATGGCAACTGGAATGCGGCGAGGGGGCCGGATGACGGGTGTCACATTCTGGTCCAGTTTCATGTGGTAGGTTACTGGGAGTGAACCTAGTTCGCCATTGAAAAGCTCAGCATAGTTATTAAACCACTTTTGAGAGGAGCTCGGTTCGGTCACGTTCACCTGGAAAACCTGGTCTTTCAGAGTCATCAGGTCCATCTTCATGCAGTCCGGGAGCCCTAGCAGTGGTTGCACTTTGCCGTTTACTACATGGAAACGCAGGTTGTAGGATCTTTGGTCACTGGTCTGGCACTTGAACAACACAGTCCCCTCAGTGTTTATCACCGTGCCTCCATAAGCGATGAGCCTGGCCTTGTTGTCTTTGTTTATTTTTTCTGCGTTTCTCACATACCTGAATGCATCCAGGGAGATTACGTTACACTTTGCGCCAGTGTCTACTTTCAGTTTGAGTGTCTTGCCATTGAGTTTTACATTGCAGTGTAGTTCTTCTTTCACATCATCAGTAGACAGTGTGTTTATCTTATTTGCGGCTGGTGACAGCCCGTTGATGTCGAATGATTCAGAGTCCTCGCCGTCACTGTCGGAGTCTGCTTGGGCTATTTGGTTGACAGGTTTGTACTGCTTGTTTCTTGCTGCCGATCTGCAGTAGTTTTTGAAATGGTTGGGCTTTTTGCAGTAATTGCATTGCTTCCCATATGCCAGACAGAGTTCCTTCTTCGCTGGATGTTCATGTCCACAGTTGGTACAGCTTATGTAGTCTGATTTGGGACTGTAATGTTCTTTGTACTGCTTGTGGCGAACTGTTTTTTGCATTCTGCGGTCTTGGCGTATTGCATCCACATTTGTTGAACTACGTGGTGTTGTTGCTAGAGTTTTAGTATGTTGTTCTGTTTGTTCATTGATTTGGCATATTTTGATGGCCTTTAGTAGTGTTAAATCGCTCTCTCTCAGTAGTATCTTCCTCACGCTATCGGAGCTGATACCAACAACCAGCCGGTCACGAATTAAGTCGTCATGCAATGCTCCAAAGTCACACGTTTTAGCCTTGTTTCGGAGTGCGCTTACATAAGCCTCTATGGTCTCACCGGGTTTTTGGTTCCTTGTGTTGAATGCATGTCTCTCCATTGTGATGTTTGTCTGTGGACTGCAGAGGTATCTGAACTTTCTTTTTAGGCATTCTGGATCCTCCCGTGACTCTGCCGGACGGATCTCCTCCCCCTCGTTATTCCGTTGAGCTGGTGCATAGGTGAACGTGCGTTCCCTTTCAATAGCCTCGCTACCTGCCAAATTGAGGAGTATGTAGGCTTTGGTTCGGTTGGGCTTGTCGTTGTGGGCAGCCGCGATGAAAATGTTGTATTCTTGTTCGAACACTCGCCAGTTTTCTGCAATTTTGTCGTTGAACACAAGCGGGTCCGGATGGCGGAATCCATCAGCCATGCTAGCGTTAGCTGGGGGAGGCACACGTGTACCACAGAATACGCTTCTAACGTCTAACTAAATAATTAGTTGACTTACTGGGTCTATGTAGAGTTCGGCAGGAAAATTAGTTTCCGCTGCTTTACTTCTGACACCATGTAGAACGGCACCGAAGGCGTTATTTCACAAATGTTTTTAATTCAGCGATGCAGGAAGAAAGCAGGTGTACATGCCAGTAGTCCTGGCTGTGTGTGTGTGCCACGTACGTGACGTGACGACGTGATGACATCATTCTACAAATCAGTTAATTCATTGCATGTAAACATGATAAAACTGATAATTGCCATTATCGGTTTATTCCCAGTAATCAGTTTTTTGTGACCATGTAACCGGGGTCAATGACCCTCGGTTACCGGCATAACAAAGAGCACAGCAGTTCTCTGGTAAATAATCTTTTTTTATTATAGTAATAGAAGCTGTCCATTGTCTCTTGCAATTTTTTTGGCATCATGAGCAGTGCATCGAGTGGTGTTTCAGCACGCCCACAGTCACTTGACCGTAGCAACCGAGGCCTCATTACGTTGGTCACATCACGTGACTTGAGGGCTAGCTGGAAATTTGAGAGGGTTCTATTGGAATTAGTTTTTTGTTTGCTTTATATTGTTTGTTCCTGCCATCCAATTTCGAATAAACCTTGGATGGGCAAATGCTAAAAAAAAAAAAGTATTGAGATTTTTTTCAGGTTTTCTCTACTGAGATGCAGTTCTGACACTCAGTCAGCAGATGGCATTCTTTATGAAATGTTTCATAACACTGTGTCAATCATGAAGCTGTCGTCTCAAAGTTCATTGTTTTATAAGGCCTCAGTTTCACCATCACTAATGCATCTATGTGTAATATTTAGCACATGTAATGTGTTGTTTAATGTTACTAAACCTAAACCTAATTCTAACTTGTGTAATACTGTCCCTGACTTCCACTCAAATAGCGAATGCAATGATGATAACAAATCTCCTCTCAAAAAAACCTCAGTTTGAGTGGTGTTCAGACCCCTTTTAAATCCTTCACTATTGACGTATGCAACGCCCAGCCCTCTCAAATTTCTCGGCAGGTCTCAAATCACATGATGTGACAACGAGGCCTCGTTCGCTACAGTCACGTGACCGTGGGCATGTTGACACAGTGCTTGACACTCTGCTTGCAATGCTTCCGTGTTATATTGCTTGAATCAATGTCGAGTGGGTGGTGTCGCACATAACATCACTAGTCCCAACCCTGTCAGAGAGGAGGAAAAATAAGAAAATCAACCTGAAAGATTCAATAAACCATGATAATGATTTAAGGTCGAATTGCCCAACCCCAATGTGTGGTCAATACAGTTATGACAGTCTTGTTACCACTGTCAAGGAGATTATGTAATCGGGGTGGTTTGTCTGTCTGTCTGTCTGCTTGTTTGTCTGTTAGGAGGATTACGCAAAAACTACTGTACAGATTGATGAAATTTTCACCATAGGTAGCCCTTGGACCAAGGATGAACCCATAAAATTTTGGTGATGATCTGAGAGTGCATACCTCCACCAAGGGCCTTGTTTGTATTTGTGCAGCAGGATTACACAAAACTACCGGATGGATTTGGGTGATGTTTTCACCAGAGGTGGTCCTTGGCCTAGAGAGGAAGCCATTACATTTTGGTCATGATCCGAGAATGCATACCTCCACCAGGACTCTTATCTTCTTACAGTGTGTTAGCAAGAATCCTCCAAAACTACTGGATAGACTTTGATGCAATTTTCACCAGAACTGGCTCGTGGCCTACACACGAACCCATTACATTTTGGACGTGATCCATGAGGGACGGAAGGAGCCTTGGTGGAGGTATGTGCTCTCTGAGTGATGTTTTAGTTTCAGTTTTGTCTTCATTTAACTGAAGAAAATTCTGGCGCATCCACTCTTTAATTTGATCAATGCATTTGATCAGGGTTTTAGCTGGACCACAGTCTTCTGGTGAGACGGTTATGGAGATCTGTGTATCATCTGCATAATTATGGTAATATATTTTGTTGTTTTTTATAATTTGACAAACAAATCTGTCAGTACTAATGGATTCATTGTTTAAATTTTGGCAGGAAAATGATTTATAGCCTATTTCCCCAAACTCTGAGGGCAAAACATTTGAGTCTTTGAAAACACTTTGCAATATTCACATTTTTCCCCATTATTTACAAATCAGAGATTAGTCATTGAGAAATTTTCATTATCCAAATCTGACATTTTTGGAAGACATTCAAGGAATATTACATGAGAGAGAGAGAGAGAGTGTGGTGTAAGTGATTATATCATAGCAGTAATTTGATCAGAGCAGCATTATACTGTTGGGTACCGCTTCACACCCTCTCCTCTATGGAAACTCAGCTGTTTGGTGGAGGGACACAGTGGGGACCACTGTGCAATGCTTTGTAGCAACACATGTTCTTCAGTACAAAATATTCAGAACTCCTTATGCAGGGATGCAGGGTGATGATAATCAAGTCAGTGGCGGTAATGCACATGTAAGCTGGTTGCCAACCGCCAATCAAATCTAAAAGAAGAAGAAGAAGGAAATATACAGTTGTGTCAAAGTAGAGCGCTGTCTGATGCAGACATGAAGCAGTATGAATAAGTTTGAGAAAGTGCTCATTGAATCTCAGTGAGGTATTTGAATTGTCAGTGTTATTAAAATGAGCACAGGTCTTCCCAAAAGAGCTGAAGCCATTATAGCTACAAAAGGTTTCTTTCCACAAGGTTTAGGAGTGTGTTGATGGGAATTTTTTACCATTATTCCAGAAGCGCATTTGTAAGGTCAGGCAAAGTGCCTGTCAATGTAACCCATGTCTTATTTTTGCATTGTGTTCTGAGTTCTTCAACAAAAGGACAGGAAGAAGCTCGGGATCTCACATGTTTCTTTACTGAGGTCTGCGCAGTAACAGAGAGACATGCATGAGCTGTGTGGAAGCAGCTGCCGTGCTCATCTGCTCCAGTCATAGCAAAAACTGCTCTGCTGTAGTAGTCTGCTAATACAGACTCACTGCTTTTGTCACCCTGTAGCTGGGCTGCAATAGACTGATCATTCTGAATGGCTAATTCTGAGATTAGGTTACTCAATTCAGCATGAGTTGGTATCTGTGGGGATTGTAACTCACATGGGGGAACCTGGACACATGTGGAATACAATCTGGGGGTTCTCAACCCACCCACCCCAGGTGTCTGAGCCCCATCCTTAAGAAACCACCCTCTAATCCCTTGAGTAGGAGCAACTGGTTCCATAAACACAAATATCAATATAGTGCATACACATACAAACTAGAATACTGCAGAAAATTGCAAATAGATCAAATTTTCACGTCACGTTAGACCATGCAATATAGTGATTAACTGTCACCAACCGAGCCCTTGTTTTCTGTTGGCTCGGTTCTGATCGTTCTTGGTGGCTCAGGCATTGGGTTTATCATGTATTGTTATCTTTTGATTTCTTGTTGCTTTCATGTCCATTTATTGTTTCTTTCCATGCCTGTAGCTGCTGCTCTGGCTGGCGATCGTTAGGCAGCTGTTTGACCCACTTCCTGGTGGGCGCTGTCTAACACTTGCCAGTCCGACCACGCCCCCTCTCTCTCTCTGACAATCAGCTGTTCGCCCCGGTAATCATTTTTCCCACGCCTCGCCCAGGTGTTGCCAATTTGTCATACCAGTGATGTTTGCACTTAGGTGGCTCTTTGCCAGTCAAACACCACTGGACCATTGTACGTGCCACACGGTTGTTCTCCGCTGTGTGACCATCATGTCTCGGAAGGACTGTTTGTATGTGCTCGCTGGAAGACTGGGATTTCTCGGACTGCTCCGGTGCTGTGACTAAAACTGTTAGTGTTTCTGTGTGCAGTTGTGCTGCTACGCTTTATTGGTAGCGTTTCCTTGTGCAGCACAACTGCTACGCTTTGGCACTGCCGCCCAGTTGTTTCTCCCCGTCCTGTTGTGCGTCCTGGAGGACTCTAAGTTTACCCGAGCTGTCTTGTCGTTTTGTATTGTCTGTTTGTGTATCAATAAATGTGTGTTGGGTGTAACCCTGCACTTAAGTCCATTCTTCCTTCTCCTCCTCCGTGCACTGTGGGAAAGCGCACGGGGAGTTTATGACAATTAAGTACTGTATTGTAACTGTAACTGACTGAAACCACTGGGACAGTCAACTCAGGATGCAGGAGATGATGAGCTCCCCACAGTGATCGAGGTGACATCGATGCTCAGGAGATCCTTGGGATGTATTAATAACTGTCCTAGTTTTTGTGTGGTTTTACCACTGTGTTTATTTTGTGGTTTTTCATGATCCTTTGGATTAGTTCTGTTATCCCTCGGATGTATGGTATAGTTATGATATCCTTGTTTTTGATTTTGGCTTTTGGCCTGTGTCTTGTTTTCTGTTTGTTTTCTTTGTTTCTGACTTGCTGTTTCCCTTTGTTTATGGCCCATATCAGATATTGGCAGTGTGTGAGTGCATGTCTTATGTGGGTTTCCTCCTCCTGTCTGTCTTCCTGGTTTGTGATGATGGTGGCCCATTTGTATAGTGCCCTGACAACTGATAGTTTGTGTGCTGTGGGGTGTTCTGATGTCCATAGTAGGTACTGATCCATGTGGGTTGGTTTCCTGTAGACTGAGATTTTTATACTGCCATCATCGTAGTGGTGGATTTTCATGTCCAGAAAGGCTATGGTACCATTTTCTTCCTCTTTGTGTGTGAATTTTATGCTCCCAGTGCTGATGTGTTGTTCAGATGGTCTGTGAGTTCTTGTGTGTGTCCTTTTTTTTTTTTTAATTTTCTCCAATGTGTTGTCCACGTATCTCTTCCAGAGGGTGGGTTTGCATTGTATGGGTGCTGTGTTGATGGCTTTATTTTCCAGATCCTCCCTGAAAAAGCTTCTCATGATAGCTGATAGTGGGTCTCCCATTGCAAAGGATTGGACAAAGGATGTTGAAGATGGAGCTGCCAGGCAGGAGGAAAAGAGGAAGACCACAGAGAAGATTCATGGATGTAGTGAAGGAGGACATGGAGAGGGTTGGTGTTACAGAGGAAGATGCACGGGATAGGGTGAGATGGAGGCAGATGATCCGCTGTGGAGACCGGTAAAGTGAGCAGCCAATACAAGAAGATTTGTGAGGTCAGGCACTGATGTTCGATGAGAAGGCCTGGCTCACAGTCTCCGCTCTAATTCATTCCAGAGATGTTCTATAGGGTTAAAGTGTCTGTGACACAATGTAGGAAGTATGGCTCAATATTCAGTGTAAATTTATCTTCACTCGTCCACATAGTTGGTCCTGTTGACTTAAAATGCCAAATAAGTGGAAAAATATTTCTAAGTGAATTTAAATTTAGCGCCATGTTGCAGTAACGCAATATCCGGAGACTCGCCTCGTTTCTCGTCTCCTTTGAGTGGTCTTTGTGACTAGAAAAGCGCTATATAAGTGCAGGTTAGTTAGTTAGTTAGTTAGTTTCCGGATATGATGTCATGAGAGGAGTTTAATCTCGGCTGATCCGTGTGCTATCAATGTAAACAAGCTGTTTAGCTTCTGTATCAGCGAAGAAATGCCGAAACGTTGTGTGGCAGCTGGGTGTTCTAATTGCCCCAGTGAACATATACTGTAAGCCTGTTTGCATTCCCAAAAGATCCCGATCTTTTTAAAAAATGGGCAAAGCAAGTACAGAGAACAAGGGGCAAATAGCAACCGACACCATCTTCTGTACTCTGTAGCGATCATTTCACTGCAGACAGTTTTGAGAAGGCGCCTGCTATACAGGAATCTTTAGGCTTGAAAGTTTGTTACAAACGGGTTCTAAAACCAATGATATCAACACATCAAAACAGCGCAGAGAAGCAACAGTGCTTATCTTCAAGCGATATTTTTCAACCTACATATATGTACATTATGACAGTAAAGACCAATAAATAATGTTGTATAACATATGATTCAAGACTTTTAACAATTAGGCAATTTTTTAATTGTTTTGTTTACAAACCCGCCAATGTGACCAGAATTTCCCAGCCAAGAGAAAAAAAATTAGCACACTTGATTTTATTTTATTTTTTCCACCAAAAGTAAAATCCTCCCCTGTGAATTTTGAAGCCAAGTGTTGACTTTACTCCAAATGGGATGACTTTGTGTTAAAAAATGTTATAAAAATGTTATATTACGTTTTTCAGTTTTCATTTTTATAAATCTCATTGCCTACTGAAACTGATTATCTGAGCATTTTTCATCAAATTAATTGATGCCAAAATTTCTTTAAACCAAATGATTAAATAACGATCGCCTTATGTGGAAAAAAAAAATTACATAATAATAATAATAATAATAATAATAATAATAATAACATAAATATATGCAAAAAACCAATGCCTATGGTTGATATTTACAACATAGCAAAGGTACATGATCAAAGTTGGACATCCAGTTCTTTTAGATCTATCTGTATATTACCATTCAGTGTTTTGGAGGCGACCTATGTCCATCTCTAACCCTTCACCGTTGGACCCTTCATCCTCTGAAACGTGCGAGTCATCTTCGCTTCCTGAATGATATGGTTCAAATAAATAGGGTTGCAGTCCTTCGTTAGAACCAACTCGCTCCTCTTCATCACTCAGTCCTGGTCCTTCCTCAAAAACTATCACCAAATCGCTCAAATCTTCACTGAAATCGCTCACAACTTCCTCCGCTTTAGTGTACTCAGCTATGCTTGTTTACATATTGGGTTCCTCTCATTACGTCACAATATGGTGGCGCCGTTTGACCCAATTTCAACAAATGAACATCACAATCTGCTGCATCACGATGTAATTTATGGTAGTATATGGAAAAAAAATTTATTGAATTTTTTTGTCTACACAGAATAAAAACACAGCAGTTCTTCTTTCTAATGATGTCTTGGTTGAATTATGTCACAGACTCTTTAAGGTCAGGACAGTCAAATTCCACCACACCAAACTCACTCATCCATGTCTTTGTGGACCTTGCGTCACAATGAACCTCTGGCACTGGCAGGCAGGGAAGAATGGACTCAGGCAGAAGTGAAACCTCCAGTCACAACAACATTTATTAACAAAATACCCAAATAATGACAGCGCGAAGGCTGTAACACAAGAAGAGCCATAAAGGCGAATAACATTCACAGGGCACAAATTCAGGACAGGGAAACCAGAAGGGATAACTGACAATGACGCCACAAAGAATGCAAACTCAGACTGACATATATAGAGAGTCCCTCCAGGATTTCATGATGTTGCGATCGCATCAATTCACATGAAATCAACCAGTCAGCGCAACTATTGCATGACCTTGCAGCTTTGTCCAATCACCGCAACTTTCCTGCAATTTTGGCCAATCCTTGTCAACTTCCACCACTTTCACCAATCAAATTTGTCTCTAACTGGCACTGAAACGCTCAGTCTAACTAATCAAATGCATTGTTGCACCGCGTTCACTTCCATGTTTACAGTGAATAGTGAGTTTATAGTTTACAGTGAGTAACGGAACACATCTGCAAACAGAGTGTCTGATTTAAAGAAAAAACACTCACCCGCGAGATTTTCAACACCGTCCTTTCCTCCGTCTCACCCAGCCTGCCTGTGGACGCCTGGCCATGTCTCTATTCTGAGTGTGTGTGCGAAGCACTGGGTTTGTGTTGAAAAACATGCGCCTGGCCCAAAAGCACCCTGTCGCGGGAGCGAACGTGAGGAGAACACACTACACTACAGCCAGTGTTTGAACATTTATACATCTTTAGAGGTAAAATCATTACTACATCTGGTCAATGAGCTTTAAAACTGTGAATCTCCGATGTGGACTCTGGACGGACAAATGGGCCCACCCATCCCCCCCCCCCCCCGCTGTAAATGAAAGATGTGTGTGTGAAGACCGACATGCAGCAGACAGACAGGTCGGCATGGAAAGAAAGAGAATATTCTCTGTATTTTTTTTTCAGAAAAACACCGACTCCAATAGCCAATACAGTGCAACAGAATAATTTATTTTTTCCTCTCCGCTTGGTACCGAGTGGTTGGGGACTGTAGGGAGTTTTCAAATGAAGGTGCTGCCAATAATTTCCAAATCTCTACTCTTTAACATGCATTCAATGCAGTTAGGTGTTGTAATGGATATTGTGTTAATGTTTGTATTTGCTGTTGCACAAGAGTTTTTCTGTATAGCAGAAGTTTCTGCTTAATTTACAAATCACTATAATAGTAAATTTTTTACAGTCATGTGCTTTTCTTGTATTGTTATATAGAATATCACTGCAGTAAACTGGGAAAAAGCATCTACTTTAAAATTTTGAATTCTTCCCACAACTTTTAGCGCAGAAAACACTCTAAAAACATTGCAACTTTTATTGCAACCTTTTAAAAAGGCTCCCGCGAATTCAGGCTTTTTGGCCTGCAACAATCAAAAACATCCCACAAAATCCTGGAGGGACCGTATAGAGTAACTAATAATTACATGGACGCAAGACAGCTGGGAGGCAATCGGGGCTAAACAGCAACACACGTGAGGGAAAGTGGCTATGGGTATGGAACACACAAGGCACTGGGAACAATAGGTAAACAAGTACAGGGGGTACACACATGAGACATCCACACAAGACCAGGAGGGACACAGAACAGTAACAACGGGGACAATGGGGACACCGTGTCAGATGAAGGACCGAGGACACAAAGGACAATAAAAATGACAACAGGGGATAAGCACAGTGGACCAGGGGAAACACAGAAGACACATGATGCAAATAATAATAATCATAACAACAAGGGAAAACACAAAGACATCAAAATGGAACTTAAAACATGGCCTAGATCATGACACCTTGCTCTATGCATTGGTACCCAGTCACCCGGAGGGGTGTCCCAACACTTTTGGCAATATAGTGTATGTTTTGATTTTGCAATAAATATTAGTGTAAGTTTTAGTAAACTGAATAAACTTTCGTAAATTAATAACTGACTTATTGACAGTTATGGGAACTAAAATGTGTGAATCAGACATCCTCTGACCCGACTAGCCACTCTGGTTAAATCATACAGGAGGCATTCAGCACGGACACCAGAAGGAATGTTGTGCTGGATCACGCCAGCAGCGCTCTCACAGCTCTGGGTTTTATTTTGGTGGATAAGTGACAGTTTAGAGGAGAGAAAGAAGAGCACAGAGCTCAGCTTTCTCAGCAACTCAAAAGCATACAGACAAAAAAAGAAGAAGAAAAGAAGCTGAGCAGGGGGAAAAGCTGGTCATTTGGTCATTTGGCTGTGACGTGATTGCACTGGTAAAAAGTCCTGACTTTGCCCAACCCTTTCCTCACTTCGTTTCTACATCCATCTCTCCATCCCTCCCCCTGCATAGCCTCCCATCTGCTTTTTCTCTTGCTGCTTGTCAGCAAATGGGCAAAACTTCTCTTTCATAGTGTGAAGTGTATACGTGGAACTACTTTTATACCAATCAACAAAGAAGGCCCCAGTGTTTCCTGTCTGCAATACAAGGTGGTCCCACCAGTGTGTGTGTGTGTATGTGTGGGGGGGTGTATGTGTGTGTGTGTGTGAGAGAGAGAGAGAGAGAGAGAGAGAGAGAGAGAGAGAGAGAGAGAGAGAGAGAGAGAGAGAGTCAACTCTCCACTGGGAACACAGGCTGGTCGTCATGACAACAGTATCCCTCCTCCTCCTCACTCCTTTCCTCATCAGTTTTCCCACAGAACAAAACCAACATTGTATTCCTGGGTTTCTCGCTTTTCGTGTGTGTGTGTGTGTGTGTGTGTGCGCGCGTGCGCACGAGAGAGGGAGCGAGAGAGAGCGAGACTTCAGGTCAGATTAGTTTGTGTTCATTGAGCTTGTGCTTTGAGAGTCACAAACGCACACTTGTCACTCTTTATTCACTCAGACTCATTCTGCTGATAAGAGGGCTAAGTTACACACATGCACTCTTCTGGACAAGTGGTACTTCAGGTCGGCAAATTTCACATGGTATGTGTGAGGTTTGCACAAATGATGTAAAAAGAGAGTGACAGTGCTGTCAGTTTTCAGCAAATGAAAATTGTGAGAAAGAGACAAAATGCAGGCAAAATGCATATATATTGGGTTGGAAATTACCAGAGACCCCACAATACAATTACATCATGATACTTGAACCACAATACAGTATTATCACAGTCGTGTGATACACTGGGTATTGCGATATCATATACTGCTCAAAAAAACTAAAGGAACACTTTGAAAACACACCAGATTTTAATGGGAAAAAATAAGCTGGATATCTACACTGATATGGACTGGATAATGTGTTAAGAATGAAAAGATTCCACGTCTTTTGATGGAAATGAAAACACTCCAAAACTTAAAGTGAAGAAATTGTGGCAGGCTAGTCCATCTTACTCAGATTAAAAAGTGTTCCTTTAATTTTTTTGAGCAGTATATATTGCGATTTCTCATCACCTATCTTTGCCTTACCCACCTCCCACCTAGATCTATGTCACTCCTTTCAGTGCTGACCTCGCCAGACATTGAGCACTGACCACCGCCTAGTAAAAGGAAAAGGCATCTGGTTTTTAGTACCCTGGTACAGAAATAATTAGGGCCTCAGCACTGAGAGGTGCACCGTGACACAGTGTGCACCAAAGGTGCAAGACCCTACTTGATCTGCTGGGATCAATATTATTTTACCGGGTGCTTTATAGACACATTTTTGAGGGTGTAAACATGCACGAAAACTCAGTTTTTTGCGAGGTGCTGAGGACTCGTGAAAAATTGTATATTTTACCACAATTTGAAATGGGCGTGACCCAACAGTGTCCCCTCAAACATCAATGCCCACAATATAGTTTAGCCAATTTGCACAAAAATCACAGTGCTGATGAAACAGCTTGATGCAAACAAAAAAGTCTGTTGGACTCATGCCCTAAATCAAACAGGAAGTCCACCATTTTGAATACCATTTTGCAAATTTTCCAGAGTATTTTTGTGGCCTAGCTCCTCTGAGAGCTTTCATCGCAGAGACTTGAAACATTGTTAATACCATCTAAAGGGGTCAAAATCAATCAGAAGTTATCAAAATGGTGAGTTTTCATCAGACAGTCTAGGCCACAACCCCTTTGTGAATTTCACCATTTCACCAAAAAAATTTAAATGGGTACCTTTCCCACATATTTCAACAGATTGGCACCATACTTTCAAGTTTGATAGGGGTCTGGACCTGAACACATCTATCCATCCATCCATCTTCTTCCACTTTTCCGGAGGTCCAGGTCACGGAGGCAGCAGTTCAAGCAGAGAAGCCCAGACTTCCCTCTTCCTGGCCACCTGTTCCAGCTCTTCAGAGAGGATACCAATATGTTCCCAGACCAGCTGGGAGACATAGTCTCTCCAGTGTGTCCTGGGTCTTTCCCGAAGTCTCCTCCCAGTGGGACATGCCTGAAAGACCTCAAGTGGGAGACGTCCAGGAGGCATCCTGATCAGATGCCCGACTCACCTCAGTTGGCTCCTTTTGATGTGGAGGAGCAGCGGTTCTACTCTGAGCCTCTACCGGATGACTGAGCTCCTCACCCTATCTCTAAGGGTGAGTCCAGCAGTCCTACAGAGAAATCTCATTTCAGCCGCTTGTATCCGTGATCTCATTCTTTCAGTCATTACTCAAAGTTCGTGACCATAGGTGAGGGTAGCAACGTAGACTGAAGGGTAAATTGACAGCTTAAGCACATGTAAATGGAAAAATTCATGAACAGCTGTTAGTGTTAAAACCTTAACTCCAACTTTATCAAGTGCCTTTCAAACTACTCCAGTGAATCTGGTTTGCCTCTGTTGTCTGTAGGGACACCAGGTCTACTTGCCCGGGCTAATTGATCCTGCAAGCTACATGGGTTGCTGCCCACCTCACCTCTGCTGATATTTGAATATGACAACAGGGATAAACGCATGAGGAAGTAGGTGTCACCGTCATCACGTCACAACACAGCGACAGGAAGTGGAAAGGAATCTGACTGTCGCCAGCTGCTGCCGAGCCGAGACCGGCCCACCCTGGAAGAAAAGCTGTGGGAGACATATTGGAGTGGACGACTGCACTGTGCATGTCCATGTGGTGTGCAATCCTCCACTCTGTACTCGTTTGTCCATCCCTGTTCCCCGCATTAATGTGCACCGTGTGATCCTCCGGCCTGTAAAACACACACCCACTTGCACGATTGATGTGAGTCTCAAACCTGTGACCTTCCTGTTATGCAACTGCAGCCCAGAGTTGGTTTCCATCCAGTCTGTCCCAGAGACACTTTTGCATGACCAATGGAGGTCTAGTCACTTGTGCATGTGTGTGTGTACTTCATTAGTGAACAGAGGCGGTCTGTTCGGTGGTTTGTATCAGAGGGGTGAGCTCTCATCACTACTAATGAGAACAACATCACCAGCCTCCTGAAAACGCTCTGTTCCTCCAAATCTGCAGGAGCCTTTCTCTCTTTCTGCTTCTCTCGTCTTTTTGGACCCCACCTCCACGATTACTAACACATTATTATTAATCTTAAATTAGCTTTTTAAAGGTGGAGGCACTACATGTTTGGATATTTAGCATCTTGATTTTCTTTTACCCAGTTTTCAAAGTATATTAGTGGACTAAACGCATATTGTCCAGTTGTGTCCTGTACTTTTATATTTTTTTCAAGGTGCCTTTTAAATTTGTAAATCCCCTCTATGGGTTTCTGAGGGTAACCAGGCAAAGATGGGCAAAGAAAGATCCTGACACCGATTACAAAAGAGTCCAAAGAGTTTGGGTTTCTAAATTAACAACTCTGGTGTGTGCAAAGAAAGAAAGTGAGAGTGTGTGCAAGCGTGAATTTGGGTCGGTATCCCATGGTGACAGGACAGTCGTGGGGTCATTGATATGCAGAGGAGCAGAGGCTCTGCTAAGAGAAAACCCTCATCTCTTCTAGGGAAGAGCAAGGATTCCCCTGCATTGTTTGAAACAATAAAAAGCACAAATGTCTAAAAAACTTTGCAAACATCCACATGATTCTCTCTGGGCAGGAAAACAGCTAAGTTAAATGTTAAAGTAAGATACGAACTTTTTAATTACACATGTATTTTTTAGGCTTCCAAGTGAACTTCCAGTACCTGTGTAATATAAAAAATTATGGAATCACTACAATTGGAGCAGTATTTTTCAACCTTTCTGAGCCCAGGAACCCTTTTTACATTGAAAAAAATCTTGCAGAACCCCACCAATTTGGTTTGAGACCAGGTGCACATGACATTTTTACCAGAAACTTGCAAACTTCTGTTACAGTTTGGCTGTCTGCACAAACAACATCTGGATTTTGGTGTGAAAGTGTAAAGGTTTGAAATCAGTCTCCTGGGTGGAAGGGTTTTGCTGGCACTGTTTTTCCTCCTCCATGTGCACGGAGATACTGGGGAAAGGTGACATCAAAGCCCCAATTTATAATAGATTTCAGCCAGTCTCCACACAAAAATGCCCACTGTTATGTCCACAAACCTGGGAATGACCACAGACGAGTGAGCTGTGCTGGAACTGAACTTTATTACAATAAACGTTACTGGAACAATACATACGAATGAGCATTCAGCTCCTAACTAGTGCTGTGTCGAGAGAGCCAGGAAAGAGGCCATAACATGGCTGGCTGTTTCCTTATATAGGCTGGCATGATGATGGTACCAGCCGGTGACGTCATCACACCGCTACTTGTGATTAATCCCTTATATCACTTTCACCCCCCCCCACCCTTGGAAAAAACAGAGAACACTTTAATAATAGTAACCCTCCCCTATTTGGCATTAACAACAATATTTAACAATCCTAACTAGGGTTAGCGGGTGGACCGCCGCTCAACCCGACATGACTGAGGGGATTAATCTGCCACTCGTCTTGGCAGCTGTGCTCCTGACTAAAGAGTCACCTTTTTTTCCTCTTACAGTCTTCCATGGGGAAGGCGGTTCTGCTGGAGGGGCCTTGTAGCGGGCCCGTGGTGGACACGCCCCTGGAGGCACCAATTTCAGCAGCAGGCCTGGGCGCCATCCCTCTGGAGCCACGGCACGTATGTTAACAATGTCCCAGCCTGGATCCCACACGAGCTGGATCAGCTCCAACGCTGCATCTTGATCCGCAGCAGCTGCTCTCACCTCCTGCGAACGGCCCGCCCGCCATCTCGATCCATCCACCATCTGAACAGCGGCTGGTCTCCGCTGCGCGGCAATCTTCATATGTGTCAGTGGTAGAGGCGATGTTAGGGCCCACTGTGAGCCTGGTTGCTTGGTTCCACAGACCCGAACCCAGTTCATCACTGCGCGTGGTGCTCTGTATGGCTGCACTCGGCACTATGTTTATAATGGTGTGGTACTCATGTTTGCTGTGGGGCGTCCGTTGGGTTGCAACGTTTCCGTCGTTGCCAAGTTGGTCATGGACTCTTCATCCAACACTATAGCGGCAGTCCCTGGAGGCCAATGCTGTTCATGGATCATGAAGACATCCGGTGTCTCTCCTGTGTCACTTACAATCATGGATTCTTCACCCGTCGGCTCAGCCGTGGCTCCCGTAGACTGGCGCTGAGCGAGGATACTGAAGCACTGCAGTTCGTCTTCTCCCTTTCCTGATGTATGTGGTTGTGCTGTGTCACCATCATCACAGATAACATCCATTCTGGGTCGTTGTGTCTCGGGGTTCTCTGTGTGTGTGGGCTCTTTCCTGCAACTCCACAGCGGCTCCCATAGACTCCTGCTAGGCATGGATCTGAGGTGAGTCCAGCCACTGCCCCTCCTCTGGGCAGCGCTCCTCCTGTGCACAAGGGGTGGCAGGTTTCTCGTCGGCGTCATTCCCAATAAACGTAAGCTCCCTCTCCTGCAGCTCTGCAGCAGTTCCCTGCAGCTCACGCTAGACGAGGAATGGAGGCAAGTCCGATTGCTGCTCTCTCTCCATGTCGTTTTCACTCTGTGCTGTATCCACTCTCTACGCTACATTCGCTTTCTGGGCTGTGCTCTTCAGCTGCACTCACGTTTGCGAAGTCTGGATATAATGGACTTGGACCATCAATGGTCTGCTTGGGAACTGTGAGAATGAAACCCAGTTCGCAGAACAAATCCCACCCCATAACGTTATCACCCTGGCGTTTCACCTGGAACCAGAACGCTGGAATTTTCCTTTCGCCATACTGCACTGCAAGGGTGATGTTCCTGCCGGTCATGGAGCATTCGTCGTCCGGCAGTTCCACCGCATCAGGTCGCCAGGGAGTGAGCCTCCTAACCGTGGCCTCATTTACTAGGGACTGTGAGGCAGCGGTGGCCACCAACATTTGGTACACTGATGCCATCTAGCTTCACCACACGCTGCAGTCCTGACCAGCCTTCAGGGCTCACAATGCTGACACCGTCTCCATAAGGTGTAGGGTCGACGGGCTTAGCTTTTTGTCGCCGTTGGCACAACCCAATGTTCTGCGCCACCACGTTGGCGGGTGTAGCAAAGTAGCTAGCTAACAGTTCCACAGCATCATCGAACGAATCTGCTGGTCCAATCGTATGAAAAATTTTCCCACCTTCCATGCCCAGGTTGTGGACCAGTAGTGCCCGTTTCTATCCTTTGTCTAACTTGCCCAAATCCAACGCTGCTACATACGTTTCAAAAGTGTCAAGCCAACGTGGCCATGGAACAGGCGGCTCACTGGGGTACTCCAAAAATGGTCTCTGTGGCCTCAAGCACGCCTCCATGGTTTAATTCTCGTCGCCAAATGTTATGTCCACAAACCTGCAAATGACCACAGATGAGTGAGCTGTGCTGGAACTGAACTTTATTACAATAAACGTTAATGGAATGATACATATGAATGAGCACTCAGCTCCTAACTAGTGCTGTGTCAAGAGAGCCAGGAAAGAGATCATAACATGGCCGGCTGTTTCCCTATAGAGGTTGGCGTGATGACGATACCAGCCAGCGATGTCATCACGCCACTACTTGTGATTAACTCCTTATATCACACCCACATCTATTAAAATTTAAGCTTGATGTGTTTATAGTTAGGTTAGATTAAAATAAAAACTTTTTTACTTGTAATTCTTTTCTAAAAGTTATGATTGAAGCCTCTTCCAGAATATCAAATATTCTAACTAGCTGAAATTGTGACTTGCTCACTCTTGTTGTCCAATTTAAACAAGAGCACTCTGAGGCGAATGCAGTATCCCCTGCCTCCATTTTCTTTGAAGCGTACATCATTTCTTTCAGTCGTTATTGTGTTTACAAGAGTTAGGGAAAAATGTGACCTGACCTTTGACCTTAAGGTCATCCAATCAGAACCAAATTGCAATATACACGTCCTCTGTGTATATCAAACTGTCACAAATCGCCCTTTCCAAGAGCTGCACGAAGGGCACCAAATGCACGCTGTGAGTTTTCAGTGTTTATTTACACAAACACAACACAAAACACTACACTTACAGGTGCAGGAAAACAGGAGGATAGGCACGCGGGGATGCCGGGGCTCAACGTCTGCAAAATACAAAGGAACAGTCTGGAGATGCCTGGCTGAGACACTCGGGCACGTCAAGGAAAAAGAGAAAAACGACAGAGCTCACCCCCACATCCCCAACAAGAACATACAAGAATTCAGAAGAATCCAGAAGGACACGGCAACAGGAATCGTTGCCGTTGTCCTTAAATAAGTCTGTGGAAATTGGCAGATGACTAACAGGTACGGATCAACGAGCAGGAAATAATCAAGTGAACACTGACAGCTGGGGTAGCCTGTCAACCGGTTTGACAGGAGGAAGTGACTAACCAAGTAAAAGCACAGACCAGGAAGAAACAAAAAGTAACTGACAATAAATAAGAACTCAATTCAAAACCAAATGATACAATAGGAAACAACCCATAACGGTGGGGACAAGATAAAAACAAAACCCAAAATAATATCGACCAAACTAATAAGTACAAAATAAACAGATACAGAAATGCAAAAAAAGACTATAATAACCTGGAAGCCTAAGCACGGTTCCCCACTCGTGCTCAGCCTCATGACACAAACCATGGTACCAAGTTTCATAAGAATCGGAACAAAGCTGTAGAAAAAGTTAATTTCACAAGACAGTTACTGTCTATGAAGTGAGGTGAAGCAGGAGGTCATAGGTCGGGGGCTACAATTGCCGCAAAAATCATCCGATCAGAACCAAATTGTAATATGTGCATCCTCGGTGTATATCAAACCGTGGTACCAAGTTTCAAAACAGTCGGCTCAAAACTGTAGGAGGAGTTGATTTCATAAAAGTGGGGCAGCTGGACGTACGGATTGACCCATAACATAATCCCCCTTTGGTCTTCGCCCAAAAGGCTCTTTGACCGGCAGGGGATAAAAAGTGAAAATATAAATATTTTTCCCTGGGATGGGGGGAGGGGTGATCTGGCATTTGTAGTGATGCTAAAAAAATTGCATTTTTTTCTCTATATTCACCACACTATGACTGGATCATCACTAGATGATAGCAGGGGATGACCTTTGCACACTTTCTGTACTCACCGGCTTCATTGATCTGCTCCCCCTGTTGCCATCTGCTGTTCAACTGTTCCAGTAGGTACAGTAGCACTAGCTGCTAGCTGCTATGACTGTGGAAATGTTAAAATATTCCTCTAGAACTCTGGAACCTCCTCAGCTTCTCCAGCCGAAACTGTCTGGTTATCATTAAATCTCTTGGACTCTTGTGTCACCCCAAATGCATCCATAGGGGCTCTTGCAACTTCGCTCCAGCTCTGCTTCCGAGAATGAGAATGATGTCATCAAACCAAACCTCACGTGCGCACATGCACTTTGTGGCTGTTCATACTGCCACCCACTGACATGGAAGAGCCACTACAGGCATTCGTGAACATCAAGGGCAGAGTATTTAAAAAAAACTGACCAATTAAGAAGTGAAATTAGACAATTTCTCGTGGACACACAAATATTCTGTCATGGACTCCAGTGTTATGTCCACAAACCTAGTATTAAAGGAGATGGACAAGGAGGTTGCACTGGAACACAGCTTTAATGTAAAGTGGGTTGCACTACAGGGAACGCAGAGTATGCAGAGTCATCCTGGGCAAAGAGGACGCCCTGTATTATAGGGTGGTGTGATGACGCAACCGGAAGGCAGCGTCATCACACCACACTTCACAATAAACCCCCATCACATTCTCCCCCGTTACAAAATAAGAAAACACATCTAATTAGAACCCACCCAAATTTGGAAACACAAAACCCTAAACAAACACACTAAATTAAAAGCAAACCTAAAATCATAAAGAACACAAACTTAAAACTAGAACCTGTGGGTAGACTGCCACACAGTCCACATGGCAAAGTGGGTTATTCTGCCACTTTATTTTGCAACAGCTGTGCTCCTAACTAAACAGTTTTCAGTCTTTTATTTCCAGTCCCCCATGGTAATGGTGGGTCAGGCGGGGAGACCCTGCAGCAGCCCCACAGCAGAAGCGCCCCTGGAGGTGGCAGACCGCCGAAGCAAGGACCGATCTTCGAGACACAGAAGCCTGGATACCACACCACCTTTGACAGTTCCTGCATAGCCTTGCCACCCGAAGCGTCCACCTGGACACACTGCAGCTGGTTCACATGCCGAACTGAACCGTCCATCAACTGGAAACACACCGTTCCCAACTTCGCCACAATCCTCAGTGGCGCCTGATGTTTTGCTGGCTGTGGTCTGGCTGGTTGTCGCCCTGGTTTTTCATCAGCCCAAAGCCGAACCCAGTCCATGACCTGGAACAATACCTTACTCGGTCTGATGTGCTGCTGTGTACATGGTAGCTTCATGTTCTCATGTTGTCTGGCCCCTGTGGCAATGCAGCAGTCACCGTCGTGGCAGCAGACCTCCCACCCATCTTTGGGTGAAACCCAACATGGGCGCTGAAGGTGTCCAGTGCCTCCCTGGTGCCGCTCATCAGAACATGCGCTCCACCCACCAATTCGGCAACCCCTACTACCTCTGGCCAAGCACACCCACTGAAGTTGTCCCGTTTCTCCACTGAGCTTGAAGTGGGTGCCTCAGTGCCAGTACTGTTTGAAAGCACCTCGTCCCAAACCACGACGTTGTCGTCCACCGGAACCAGTGAATTCCAATGACCACACCCAGACCATTCAGTCCCAGCGCTCTCTGATGGGGAAACTCAATCCGTAGAACAGGTCACACCCCATGATGTTATCACCATGTGGTGCCACCTGGAACGTGAAGTCATGCACCACTTCAGTTTTGTAGTGAACCATCAACTCTTCAGTCCCATATCACAGTCTGTTACCGGCATAGCACTAAGTTACTCCTGATCCTGTGGTATGGGAAAAACTTTTTGACCATGGCCCAATTCAGCATCGACCGCACCGCCGCCGCGTCAAGTAGTAATGGCAAAGCAACACCGTCCAGTTCCACCATGCAATAAGAATACCCATTGGTGTTGGGACGTCACCGAGAGGATGGTCATTGTAGGCGGGTGGGCTGGCTTCTTTGGTGGGCTCCATGGTGCTGGAAATCGGCACACTCTGGCAAAATGATTCAAGTGCCCACACTTACTGCATCGCTTCCCTCTTGGCGGGCACACTTTAAACTGGTGCATTGGGGACCCACAACCCCCGCAAACGGAGCTTCTCGGGGCAGACCTTTTGCTCACCATATTAGCCTCATAGTCCTCGTCCATACTGTTTTCGTCCTCCGGGTCCACCACATTTACCGACGTAGTCATCTCCCCCACAGCTTCTGTGACTGGCACCAGTTTGTCTCCGAAGCTAGCTTTTCGTGGCCTCCAACTGGAGAGCTAGTTCGACAGCCCTAGCTAACATCAAGTAATTAGGTGCCATTAGCAACCTAGCACATAGCCCAGCGTTACATGTGTGCTCTGCTAATTGGTCCCACACCATCTCGTTCTCCAACTGACCAAAACGGCACTCATTAGCTAACTGTCTAAGATCAGCGATGAACTGTTGAATTGGCTCACCGACCCTCTGGCGTCTCTGACGAAAGCGAATCCGTTGTACTGTCACACTGTCTGGTGTGGTAAAGTGGTTAGCAAGTAGCTCTACGATGTCCTCGTATGAGTCTGTCACGGCGAGCGTCCAGAGAATCATTTGGCCTTCGATACCCAGGTTGTGGACAAGAAGCGCTCGCGTCCTCACCTTGTCTAGCTTCCCGAGGTCCAAGGCCGTGACGTAGGTCTCAAAGGCCTCCAACCAGCGAGGCCATGGCACCAGTGGTTCACCGGGAAGCTCCAGGATGGGCCGCAGTGGTGTAACACATGCTTCCATGGTTTAATCCTCAGTCGCCAAATGTTATGTCCACAAACCTGGTATTGAAGGAGACAGATGAGAAGATTGCACTGGAACACAGCTTTAATATAAAGTGGGTTGCACTACAGGGAACGCACAGTATGTGGAGTCGTCCTGTGCAAAGAGGAAGCCCGAATGGCGGACGTCTCGTATTATAAGGCGGTGTGATGATGCAACTGGAAGGCGGCATCATCACACTGCACTTCACAATAAACCCTCATCACACCCAGTTGAAAGACAAGATCTTAGAGAATGCTCAGTCAGGCGTTTCATTTGGTTTAAAAGAAAAAAACAGAAACAAAAAACAAACATGTCAGCCTCAGTAAAACCTTAAAAATCATTGTAATCAACCCTTTCTTGATCAAGTAGAGAAAATAATGTTATGGAATCTGATGGAAAAATTCTGTGCTACACTGAGTTATATGAATTTTCTGAATATGAATATGAATATGAATTTTTCTTTATAAAGCCTAATGTGTATACCTAGGAAAACCTGTTACCATATTTGGAGTTTTTGAGTAGTGATAATAAAAGATTGATGGATGCTGATGTGACTGTGAATGTTCAGTTCTATCACTGACTGTATAGCTTATCACTAGTGTTTTCTGCATGGATTCAGCAGAATCAGAATCAGAATCAGAATCAGAAAAGATTTATTGTCAAGTACATTAACAGATCACTGATAACATACGAGAGAATTTGACTTGACACAGAAAATGACCTGCATTTCCAGTGACACGGCTGCATCGGGGACGCGCCTGCCAACAGGATAGAGGGTACAGATAGCATAAGAATAAGAATAATACAAGGAACAATAGGAAGGAGCAAAAAAATCATTGATTCAGAATACTGGTTGCATAATCAATCAATATTATGATTACAAGGAAAAAAAAAGCTCTCAATGCACATTCGCGGACAAGTTTCACAGGACACAGGACACAAGAGAGCAGTGTGTGTGTCTTTATTTCAGTTCGTGGATCAATATGTGTGCACTGTTGATGCAAAGTGTTGTGATAATAGGAGAACAACAAGGGCACTTGGCAGGAGATGTTTTGTCTGGCTGCTCGCCAATCGTCCTTGCGATTATCTGAGCAGGTGCTGTCCAAGGCCTTGTGCTCGTTGTTTTGAAAACACAGACTGCAGACAGCCAGGAGGAATTTTCATGGGGAAATTGGGCCAAATAGGACTGATCACAGAGAAGGAGCTTTTTATTTCTTCTGTAGATTCAGTACTTAATCCTTCATTGCGGGGCTTTGAGTCCGTCGTGGATAGACCTGAGCGTGAACATGATGTAATCCACCTTCCGAGACAGTTCTCCATTTGTTGCTATCAGGGTCTTCTCCAATTTTTCAATTTGACAGATGCACCTCGCCTGGCCAGCATTTTGATAGGTTGTATCCATCTTCAGCAATTTGCGGTACACCAGGACAATCCCAGTTCCAATCAGAAAGATCCCGATCACCATTATTACGAAGACATACAAATCTTCAATATCTTCGATAGAGAGATTAGTGAGACACAAGATCCTCCAATTACTTGTGTCACGTAAATAGCCCGCTGGAGCCGTTCCTGCGGGGCAGACAGCTTCCCCCGGAGCACTTTTCCTTGTTGAAAAAATAGTGTCAATTGTGTTCAAAGCCCAGCTTATTAACTCCATAATTTCTTTCGACGGTCGCAGTTAGACGCAGACAGACAACAGCAAGCTGGGATCCAGTAGTTGGGGGGGAAGGAAAAAAAGTCAGAGCAAGAGAGAAGGAAAAAGCGTCTGCTCTCTTGGGAGGGCGGAAGAAATAAGATACAATCTTAGTCATAAATGAAATAATCAAGAAGCTCAGCAAACCTTATCACACTGAGTCATGAATGAACTTATCAAGAAGAGACCCAACCCCGACGGTCTCTTGGATATATATTAGCCAGAAACACTCTGTTAGTTAAGCCAACGCACTGCAGCAGTCTGTGAGAGCTGTACTCTGTATTGTCTTCCGCTGGCCAGTGCAATTAAATTTGCTGAAACTCTGATCCAGCCTGGTTTTTCACTGAGGGTCTTCAGGATTTTTCTAACATACTTGGCACCCGAACAGGGACTCCATATACCTGTATCTCTCCTCTGCTTCCGGTGTTTTTGGACCACGAACAGCTGTGTACGGCTGTGGGGAAAGCTCTCCCCCCAACTGGGGCCAACAACCTGGTTTTTGTGGAAGTGGAGGCACAGTTCTGAGATGCTAGGAGCTGGTGAGTGACGGAGTTAACCTGCAGGTGGATCACAGTGAGTAAATTTAATTGGTAAATAGACACCCGGTTCGAGTCCTGGTGACATAACGCACGGCTCAGGAGACGCACACACACAGGCTCAGAGAAGTTCAAATAGTTTATTAGCAACAGGAGTGAATGGATGTGTGTCTGCGGGATGTAAATGTATTGGTGGTGGCGTCTGCTTCGGGCACAGAGGCAGGAGACCGTACAGCCGGCAACCCTATGGGAGAGAGCACAAGGAGAAAGGGTGATGGGCACACACCAACACAGGAGGAGAATGAGCGAGAGAGGAGCTTACTTGGAAGAGACAGATGACTGGCACCACAAGGACGGGACCCGGTAGACAGCCATCTGCAGGACTCAGTGCAGCAGCGAGGAATGGGCGAGGGAGGGACGTTGTCCGCCGCCGAGGAATCCACCTGTGCACAGGGGAGCAGACTGGGAAGGAAAGGAGGTAAGGACTTCTTACCAAAATGTTGCGCTGAAGAATAGGTTTGACTCACGATGATGAGTGACGAAGTCTGACGGCTTCAGGCCGAAGCTCAAGGCGAGGCGGCTTATATCCCTCGCCGCTGATGACGAGCAGGTGTGCGAGCAGGTGGCGCCGCTGATGAGCGGCGCGGCGTGACACCTGGTGGGTTTGAGAATACGCGTAAAAAGTTATAAACCAAGCGTTTGATACCGCAAAGTCCAAATCGGGTTTTGGGCGAGGTAGAGGCTTGCCGGTCCTGGTTCGAGTCCACAACGGGAATGCACATTTCCACTGCGTAAGTGGACCTGATAGACGTGCAGAAAATCAATGTAAGGTCTTCTTAACATCACGAGTGGGCACTGATTAAGAAAACTATCAATGTGAGATCTTCTTAACACCACGAGTGAGCATTGATAAAAGGGTTAACCTTAAACAATACAGGTAAATTGCATTAATATCACAAGGATAAACTCTGTGATAGTAAGAACCAAAATATCTTAAGGCACAAAACAGGTCTAAAACAAAGTAAAAATAATCCTTGAAAAATATATACACTATAAAATGATTGCAAATTATAATAAAATAAAATAAATACATCAAATAAATAACTGCAGTTTGTTTGTCCGGTCATTCATGTGTTTGTTCATGTGTGTTTTTAATGTTTTATGGGTTAGTTTGTGAAAAAAAAGAGAGAAAAATGAATGTGTTTTCACAGCGGCAGAAGACAATTGATGATGAGAACTATGGGTTGCCAGATCTGCTTTTTATAAGTGGCTTTGGGATTGCTTACTAACGTGTGTATGCTCATTTGAGCTTGATATTCGACCTTGCTATTGTATGTGTGTGCGTGTGTGTACAGACTAACTTGTTTTGTGCTGAAGCCGTAATAAGGTCACACTGCACTGGGGATTTTGATATGATGAAATATATTAGATATCTCAAGATAATTTTAACAGTAATTTCCTTTTGTTGTGCAGTTTGTGTGAGATTTTGCTTGCTTTATGATAGTTTTTACTTGTGTTAAGCAATTTGATCTTGTTTTATTGGTAGATATTTTTTTATTTTTAACTAACATTATTAATTGCCAAAATTTTTCGCTTAAGTAAAATTACCTGCCAGCAGAGCAAGAAAATTTGATTTTTTCTTTTGTTTGGGATGCCTAAAGGTAGAGGCAACAGTGGCTTCAGATGGAATATGGGGAAAAAAATCTTAAAGTAAGAGTGTGAGCCCTTACAGCAATTCCCATATGTAAAAATATAAGAGGCAAAAATGTGGTGACGAAAGTGTCTGGCTGGTGCCTATCTGCTCTGAAATGGGTTTTCCAGATGGAGGATCATTTAGTTTCCTTCAATTACATTATCTGAAAAGAAAAGCTAGATGAGAAAAAGCAGAAAAATGCAGAATGTATGATAAATTAAAAAAAGAGCTTCTTCCATCTAAATAAATTATGACATTATGTACATGAGACCCGAAAAGGATTAAGCGGAAGATAAAAAGTAAATTAGTTTTGTAGGACATTGTGTGAGAATGTGTTTGTATGAAAATGTGTGACAAATTGTACACACGAAGGTGTAACCGTAAAAACAAAAAGCCAATTTGCTAACTATATAGTTGAAATTTATTTTGCCAACGGTATCTGGTTTGAATCAATTAGAGGTGTGGGCTATTAAAATGCTCGTATGACCCCAATCATTAGAGCAAAGTCAGAAGGATTTGATATAAATAAATAAATATTAGAGGGGGAAAAAAATGAAACTAGGGCCGTATGGATGCATTTTTCTTCAAATGAATGTGTGTTCTTCTTTTGATTTTATTTTTCTCTTCTCGACATACCTTTTACGGGTTTTTTTTTTAACTTTTTGTGTAATAATTCTGTGGCGCACATTTTACATTTTATTTCCACTTTTATTGTTGTACTTGTGACTTTATTTAAAGTCCAAGGATGCAGAAATGCATATGGCCCTCTGAATCTGAGCAGAAAACATGTTTTATTCTATTTTATTTTGGTTTATTTTAGATACATTATGGTTCATAAGACAAACATGAAACTCCCATCACATTATTATACACAAGCAGCTGAATTAATTACTCTAACTGAGGCTTGTAAATCAGGCCAGGGGAAAGCACTCACAGTCAATACGTTTTTTGCACAAGGCCACACAGGACATCACACCTCAACATCTCTTCTTTTGACATTAACAGAGCAACTATCACATGACATGCTCTCTAACACCCAGGAAACATCACCACAAGCCGCAATTTACCCCTGATAAAAAAGGGGGGGGCAGCATTTAACGACATAATAGTATCATTTATCAAGGTATATATTATAACCTAATCTACCCTTTTCATTGTACTTAATAATCTTATAATTCTACACATTTTTGACCAATTTCAAAGAATCATATTTTGATTGTATTGAGATAGTCATCTCACAGACTGACACCCAAAACAGAGAAACAGTGGCATTTTATTTAAGTCCTAGTTTTAATTTTCATGTGGATGATATATGAACAGAATGTACATCTCAGGAATCTTTTTCTCCTTTGTACTTTTTTTTTGGGGGGGGGAGCAAACTGAACCGTAGCAGGCCAGTACTATCTTCATCGTCTCACCTCAGCGTCATCACCAAATCCATCCATCAACCAGCACTACAGCATGCACACTTCCTGAAGATAACAACAGGCCAGGATTGATTTGCTTGTGGAAATGGCCTGTAACCAATAACTGCTGAGTGACAAAGAACTTTCTTGCTAAGTCACCGGCAGGTGGCTGAAGACAACGGCAGGTCAGGATTGCTTTGCTTGTGGAAATGGCCTGTAACCAAGAACTGCTAATTGACAAACAAGACTCCACCTCTGTATGCTTCCTTTGTGGCAATCGCCTCCAACAACTGCTGAGTAATATAACCTCAACTCTGTAAGTGGGTCATGGACATTCTCTGCTCTATGTGTGTGTGCCGAAGATAACAGCTGAGAGCCGAAGAATGACAAAGACAACGATAAGATGGACATTCTCTGGGTGCTGAAAAGAGGGATGAATGGACACTGCTTTGTCATGCTTTGACAAGATGGCGCCAGTGTATGGGGCTGACCGTCTGTCTCTGACAGCTTTGCTTGTTTTTTTTACTGTTTTTAACCATTGGCATTCAAGAAATCAAGTCCTTACTTGTGTATGACCGCCAAACATTGTTGGATCTTAGACTTCCTGCCAAGGATCTTATTTCATCTCATTATGGTGGACAGAAGCCTCCGCTCCCGTCATATATCTCACCTTACCTGTATCGGGCCTCAGCCCCTCTCTCCAAGCGAAGGCGGAGGTGGAGGCCTCACCGTCGCCGTGGGAAACGCAGTGGTCGGCTGGTGAAACTGAAGGCCCGCCTGGCACATTCCTTCTCTGTTCCCCAGAGTCCGGGCGGATTATGTCCCTGAGTTTCTGTGTCCTGGCGTTCCCTGGATCCTGCTGATGCCTGCCTGGTCCCTGTGACTGGCCTTGGTGAGGTGATCCGGCCCCGGTGCTGCTACTTTCCCCGGCCCCGCCAGCGTGGGGTAAATCCCTGGCACCTGAGACTGCTGCGGCACGTTTCCTGTTCTGCTAAGGCCCAGGCTCCAGCTCCAGCTTGGACTGGCCTGGTAAACGCCAGATCGCTGGCAAATAAAACTTACATCCTGAAGGATTTCATCAGCTCCCGGGAACTGGATTTCTTTTTCGTTGAGGAGACCTGGCAGACTGTGGGTGAACTCTCTGCTCTGTCCGAAGTTTTACCCCCAGGTTATTGTTATTTTAATTCCCTGCGGACAACAGGATGAGGAGGAGGAACGGCAACTGTTTACAAAAATGACTATAAATGTAAGCAGTGCTTTTTACCTTCTCCATTCTCCAGCTTTGAACTGACTTTCTTTGAGGTGGATTGAATAAACCCTGTACTGTGTGCTGTCATACTGTATACTGTACAGACCACCCAAATATAATAAGGACTTTTTAAATGACTTTGCCATTTTCTTGGCTAGTATTGTTACAAATTATGATCGTGTTCTTATCGTTGGAGATTTTAACATACATGTGTGTTGTCCTGATAAGCCGCTGGTGAAAGACTTTTTAAATCTCGTTGATTCTCTAAATCTGCTGCAGTCCGTGAGTGGTGGTGCTACACACAAGCACGGACACATGTTAGATCTTGTCCTCTCGTATGGCCTGTCTGTTGTTAATTTAGAAATCTGTGACACTGTATAGTCCAACCATATGCCTGTATTATTTGAGGCTGATCTGTCACGCGCTGCAGCTAAAACTTGCGCTCCATCTCAGCGCTGCCGGGTTTCTAACCCTTCCACTGCCGGTCGGTTCTCCGCTGCCTTTGACCAGCTCTGTGTCCCTCCGGCTCCATCTCATCTGTGAAGGAACTCAGCTCCTGGTTTCACTCCTCCTGCCAAACCATCTTGGACTCTGTGGCTCCACTGAAAACCAAGCAGCCTCGATCCAAACCTGAGCCGTGGTTCAATGACAGAACTCGTGCAGTGAGACAGGAGTGCCGCAGAGCTGAACGCAGATGGAAGAAGGACAAACTGCAGGTGTCATTGCAGATTTTAAAAGACTGCTGGCGTCAGTATCAAAATACTGTCAAGCAGGAAAAAAGCAAATATTCTGCTAATATTGTTTTATCTCATTGTCATAATCAACGTGTTTTATTTAACACTATTGACTCTGTTCTCAACACCCCACAGACCGACTGTTTGGAGCCTCCTCTGAGTTATGCAATGATTTTATGAACTTTTTTATTGATAAGGTGGCCAACACCAGGGCTCTCATCTCACCACCTGCCTCTGATCCCTCTGTCTCTGTCCCTTGTTCTGCTGTTTTTAATCAGTTTGAACCTGTGACTCTGTCATTTCTAGAGGACGTGGTTGGCCACATTAAGCTCTCAGGGTCTCCCTGTGATGCTGTCCCTCCTAGACTTTTTAAAGAGGTGCTTCCCAGTATAGACCAGTCAGTTCTCACCATCTTGGACTGCAGCCTGTCATCTAAGATAAGATAAGATAAGATAAGATAAGATAAGATAAGCCTTTATTAGTCCCACAATGGGGAAATTCCAGGATTGCAACAGCACAGGGATAGCAACACTCAGAGCAACAATCAGAAGGCAAGAGAAAAACAAGAGCAGTGAGTATACATATGTACATATAAATATAAATATATATATATAGACACACAGTGCGGAGCATTATAGCTAGATGGAATAAATATATAAACACGCAGTGCGGAGCACTGTAGCTAGATGGAATAAATATATGAATATATAAACACACAGTGCGGAGTATTGTAGCTAGATGGAATAATATGTAAATATATAAACACACACAGTGTGGAGCATTGTTGCTAGATGGAATAAATATATAAATATATAAACACACACAGTGCGGAGCATTGTAGCTAGATGGAATAAATATGTAAATATATAAACACACACAGTGTGGAGCATTATAGCTAGATGGAATAAATATGTAAATATATAAACACACACAGCGTGGAGCACTGTTGCTAGATGGAATAAATATATAAATATATAAACACACACAGTGCGGAGCATTGTAGCTAGATGGAATGAAACAGCACAACCGTCTACTTAGTTACCCTACATGGTATGATTATGTACCCATACATATTCTCACCCTCCATAGCTACTGGTATTTTCCTAGTTGTATACCGGAGGGGACCATTGTGTAAGTCTATTGCGTCTTTTGCATTCAATACTATTAGGTTGTCACGTCTTTTTGCTATCTCTACGAGCAGCCCTGCTTAGGTTGTACAGTCTGACAGCCGTAGGTAGGAAGGACCTGCGAAACCTCTCAGTTGTGCACCTAGGATGATGTAGTCTGCTGCTAAAAGAGCTCCTCAGTGCGATCAGTATGTCCTGCATAGGGTGGAACTCGGACTCCAGCAGAGATGACAGTTTAACCACCATCTTTCTCTCTCCCATCTCCTCCACTGGGTCAAGGCGCTGCCCCACGACAGAGCTAGCTTTCTTGATCAGTTTGTTCAGTCTCTTCCTATCGGCTGCTGTAACGCCACTGGCCCAGCAGACCACTCCAAAAGTGATGGCTGATGCCACCACCGTGTCATAGAATGACTTCAGCAGCACCCCTTCTACACCAAAAGACCTGAGTTTCCTCAGTAGGAACAACCTGCGCTGTCCCTTCTTGTAGAGTGCGTCGGTATTGTGTGACCAGTCTAGTTTATTGTTCAGATGAACACCCAGGTACTTGTAGGATGTCACCATCTCGATGTCTGTTCCCTGTATATTTACTGGTGCTGTGAGGGGTTGTCCTTGCCTGCGGCAGTCCACCACCAGCTCCTTAGTTTTCCTTGCGTTGATCTGGAGGCAGTTCCGATGGCACCAGTCCACAAAGTCCTGGATAAGCCCTCTGTACTCAGCTTCATCTCCGTTGGAGATGAGGCCAACGATCGCAGAGTCGTCAGAGAACTTCTGTAGATGGCAGTGTGTTGTGTTGTGTGAGAAGTCTGCAGCATAAAGGGTGAACAGGAAGGGAGCCAGCACCGTTCCCTGGGGGGCCCCCGTGCTACCGATGATCGTGTTGGACACACAGTCCCGGGTTCTCACAAACTGAGGCCGGTTTGTGAGGTAGTCCAGGATCCATGATGACAGGTGCTGGTCCACCCCTGCGCACAGCAGCTTGTCCTTCAGGATCATCGGTTGGATGGTGTTGAAAGCACTGGAGAAGTCAAAGAACATGATCTCACTGCATTCCCGGGCTTCTCCAGGTGGGACAAAGAACGGTGAAGGAGGAAGATCACCGCATCCTCCGCCCCAATGCCATGCTGGTAGGCGAACTGGAGTGGATCCATCGCTGGTCCCACCAGGGGGTGGAGGTGAGCAAGGAGCAGTCTCTCTAGGGTCTTCATCTTGTGGGATGTCAGGGCCACTGGTCTGTAGCTGTTCAGATCTTTGGGGTGGGAAGTCTTTGGTACAGGTACCACACAAGATGTTTTCCACAGCTGTGGCACCCTCCCCAGCTTCAGGCTCAGATTGAAGATGTACTCCACAATCCCACACAGCTGGTCTGCACAGGACTTGAGGAGCTTTGCGCTGATGCCGTCCGGTCCCGACGCCTTCCTCGCCTTGATCTTCCTCAGCTCCGTCCTCACCTGGGTCTTAGTGAGGGTCATATTGGTGGGCTGTGTGTTGGGAGTGGGGGGGTGTTGGTGGAGTGGGGAGTGGGCAGCAGGACTTGATGTCTTCAGAGGCAGCAGTGGTTGTTGTGCAGTCAGGGGGAAGGACGGTTGGTCAAACCTATTGAAAAACAGGTCCAGATTGTTCGCCCACTCCCTGCCCCCCGTGGCCTGGGGGGAGGTATTCTGGAGCCCAGAGATGGTTTTAAGGTTTCTCCAGACCCCGCTGATGTTGCTCTGTTGCCGCTTGTCCTCCATCTTCTTCCTGAAGCTGTCCTTGCCTTCTATGATCTTTCTCCTCAGCTCCCTCTGTACAGACTTCAGCATCTCCCTGTTCCCCGACCTGAAGATCCTCTTCTTCTCTCTCAGAAGTGTTTTTATCTCAGGGTTGATCCAAGGTTTGTTGTTTGAGCAGCACCGTATGGTCTTGGTGGGAACGGTGTTGTCCACACAGAAGCTGATGTAGTCCGTGATGGTGTGAGTGAGGCCATCGATGTCCTCACCATGTGGATCGCAGAGCTGCTCCCAGGCGGTGGTTTCAAAACAGCCCTTTAGAGTGTCCATTGCCTCCTCAGACCATAACTTCACTGTGCGCATGACCGGAGGTTGTCTGTGCACTAGGGGTTTGTACACCGGCCGGAGATGAACCAAGTTGTGATCCGATCTCCCGAGTGGGGGGAGTTGTGATGAGGTGTACGCCTCCTTAGTGTTTGCGTAGAATAAGTCCAGCGTTCCGGTGTGGTTCCTGCAAATTTTAAACATGCAGTAGTACAGCCCTTGATTAAGAAACCTTGTCTCGATCATACCATGTTGGCAAATTTTGGGCCTATTTCCAAGTTGCCATTTCTCTCAAAAATTTTAGAGAAAATTGTCTATATGCAGCTGAAATGTTTTCTGGATGAACACGGTATTTTGGAGATTTTTCAGTCCGGTTTCAAAGCTCTTCATAGCACAGAGTCAGCCTTATTAAGAGTTTTTAACGATATTCTCTTAGCATGTGATTCAGGTGAATATGCTGTTCTTGTGTTGCTTGATTTAATTGCTGCCTTTGACACAGTGGATCATCATGTTTTAATTTCCCGTTTGCAGCACCTAGTGGGCATTTGTGGCACTGCTCTTAACTGGTTTAGGTCCTATCTGGCAGACAGGACTTTTAAAGTTAGCATGTCTGGGTTTGAATCCTCTTCTGCTCCTCTGCCATACGGGGTCCCATATGGGTCAATTCTAGGGCCCATGCTTTTTTCTCTGTACATACTTCCACTTGGTTCTATTTTTAAAAAGCATGGTATCTCTTTCCACCTGTATGCTGATGATTGTCAGATTTATGTCCTTCTAAAACAAAAGGCTGCCTCATCAGTAAATTCACTCCTGGCATGCATTGAAGACATAAAGTCTTGGATGGCCCTAAACTTCCTAAATTTTAATAATAAGAAGACCGAAGTGATGGTGTTTGGACCTAGTCGCCCCTGTGAGTCCCCTTCTGTATACTTGGGCCCCCTTACTCCTTATGTTAAATCCACAGCTAGGAACCTTGGTTTTATCATGGACAATGATTTTAAATTAGACACGCAGATTTGTTCTGTGGTAAAATCCAGCTTCTTTCATCTAAGGCGTTTAGCAAAAGTAAAACCCATTCTCTCTAGACCACACCTGGAAACAGTAATCCTGTGGAGGAACAAAATAAGTTCAGGCTTGAAGCAACGAGCTGAAGTTTTCAGAGTTTTATTCCTCCATCATCATGAGACACACTGTAGCGCTGTGCGCTGTGCTGTGTGTGTGTGTGTGTGCATGTGTGTGCTCTGTGTGTGTGTCCTAGTGAGGCATGTAAAGTCAGCTCTTTTATACAGACAAGAGAGAATGCATGGCACATTTACATATTGATATACATATCAGTCAATACATATCAATCGCGTGATTAACTTGCGCCGGACTTCCTCTCCTTAATCCAGGGATGTATAACAATAGTCATTGTTCTGGTTATCCCCCTAGGGGCTCTCTGTTCGTGTGCAATCCCTGCTGAACGTGAATATTATCAGTCTGCATTGAACTGGGTGCCCACACGGCTCCACCCTCAGAACGGTCAGAAGGGGCTGTGACACCCCCCCCCCCCGTCATTTGGCTCCAGCTCCGGTAGAACTGTCGGAGGGCATGTCAGTCCGTGAGAGGGATGGGGAAGGGGTGGAAAAGGGCAGTGGGCGCACGGGCTGGTGTGCAGTTGTGCGTGCGTAATGGAACCAGACGGCGATCGGCCGGCTTTAGGGAGTGAGGTGCGGGAAAAGCTCAGTGCAGGAGGGGGGGGGTGGGAATAAGCGAGTGCCGGCCTGGGACGTCAAAGGTGTCTGGGCCGCGCAAAAATTGCGTGTGGATCCGCGATGGTGAGGGACTTTCCCGTTAAGCCTGGCGGAGATCCACCGCGGCTGTGAAAAAAACATTTTATCTGACTCCTCCCGTGGCTCGATCCAGCGAGGATGTGGGGAAAGTGAGCGGCCAAATTCCCCGAGGATGCGTAGTGGCTGTGAAACAACTGCAGCTGTGTGAGGGTGTGAGGCGGTTTGGCTTTTAGGTGCGGGGAGCAGCCCTAAAGTCATCGGGGAAAGCAATCGGCTAAATTCTCCTTGTGCACCGTGGCTGGAGAAACCCATACAAAGTCCTGTGTGCGGGCTGCACGTCCGCTCCAGGTGCGCGAGCAGCCCTGAAGGTTCCGAGGGCGCCAATCGGCCGTTTTTCTCGGGCATGTGCAGTGGCGGAGGACGCTGTATCAGTCTGTGGAGCCGGTTTTGTCCTGTGCATGGGGCTCGCTTGGTGCAGTGACCACATAACTGGCAGTTGCACTGTCCTCGTAATCCTGTGGAGTGCACGTGGGAGGTCCGCTGTCCGGAGTTTAGTCAGAATCGGGGAGCTTGGTGGAAATCAGCGCAGTCGGCGTCGATGATTGTCCCTGTTCAGGCTGTTTTCTTTGTTCACTCGTGTCATCCATGGTGCGTTTTGATCCCAGCACTGCGCTCCGGTGAGGATGAAGAGGTTGCAGGCATTCTCTGGTCCTCTGGGATCCACAGCATGGTGAGAGGGAGCAGACGGTCATTCTCCCTCGTCAGGCCACCAGTATGGAGGTAAAAGATCAGGCAAGGTTCGTACCATGACATGTGCTGGGGCTTCCCGTCCGGGTCGTCTCCAGGGTGTTTACCTCGTGTTCCATTCTTCGTCAAGGGTCACCAGTGTGGAGGAACAAAATAAGTTCAGGCGTGAAGCGACGAGCTGAAGGTTTCAGAGTTTTATTCCTCCATCATCATGAGACACACTGTAGCACTGTGCGCTGTGCTGTGTGCGTGTGTGTGCATCCTAGTGAGGCATGTAAAGTCAGCTCTTTTATACAGACAAGAGAGAATGCATGGCACATTTACATATTGATATACATATCAGTCAATACATATCAATCGTGTGATTAACTGGTGCCGAACTTCCTCTCCTTAATCCGGGGATGTATAACAATAGTCATTGTTCTGGTTGTCTCCCTAGGGCAGGGGTGTCCAACCATGTGCCATGGAGAGCCAAGACCCTGCAGGTTTTCTCTTCTACCCAGTCTCTTCAGCAGGTGTTTTCACTTATCAGCAATCAGTGGGAAGAAGTTCACTGAAATCTGCTGTTGAAGACACTGGTTGGAGGTAAAACCTGCAGGGTCTTGGCTCTCCATGGCACATGGTTGGACACCCCTGCCCTAGGGGCTCTCTGTTCATATGCAATCCCTGCTGAGCGTGAATATTATCAGTCTGCACTGTGCTGGGTGCCCACAATCCATGCTTTTATTTCATCTTGGCTGGATTACTGTAACGCACTTTACGCCGATGTCAGCCAGTCATCTCTTTCCCGTCTGCAGCTGGTTCAAAACGCCGCTGCTCGTCTTTTAACAGGTACACTTGGAAGAGATCACATCACACCCATCTTAGTTTCACTCCACTGGCTGGCCGTGTATTTTAGAGTTCATTTTAAAATTATTTTATTTGTTTTTAAATCCTTGAACGGTCTTGCTCCACCTTACCTCTCTGAGCTTCTGCATCCTTACGCTCCCACCTGGTCCTTTAGGTCAGCTGAACAGCTGCTTTTGGAGGTACCAAAGGCGAGGCGCAAGCTCAGAGGGGACAGAGCCTTTTCGATCATGGCCCCCAGGTTATGGAATGATTTACCCCTGGACATCAGACAAGCACCTTCACTGTCCATTTTTAAAACACGTCTTAAAACACATTTTTACTCCCTGGCCTTCGACCCAGTATGAGACATTGATTTTATTGAATGAAATGGATTTTTATTTTATTTTACCTTTTATTTTATTTACAAATTTATTTATTTATTTTTTTACTGTGGTTCTTGTGTTAGCGCCCTTTGTGTTAGTGCCCTGCTTTTATGTTCTCTTGCTGTACAGCACTTTGTGTAGCGAGTGTTGCTTTTAAAGTGCTTTATAAATAAAGTTGATTGATTGATTGATTGATTGATGGTTTACTAGCCCAACAGAAACCCTGTGGTAAAATGCACCTACACCAACAATTTTTTATTTGTTTGTTTGTTTTGTTGCTTGTTTTACCTGTCAACATGATATATTTTTATACGTAGGACAATAGTCAGACAAAGTACATACACATTTGACACATAGTTTACAGTTATGAGTGTACAAATGCACTAGTACACAGTAATAAGTATTTCTTAAGTAATCACACTTTTTACTAGCACAAAAGAATAATAATAATAATGCCCTCATGCCTAATTGATTAAACACCAGACAGATTACAGGCCAGAACTGAAGTAGACAGATGAGTGAATGTGTGAATGAGAGAACGAATGCCTGACGAGCTGCAAACCAGAGAGAGAAAGGTGTTTAAACCACCGGTGTTGATAAATTTCAATCAAAAGTTATGTGCAAAATTATTTAAAATGGCAGCCAATGAGTTTGAGATAATGGTTAACCTTTTAACATCTAAATATACTTTGGTTACTCGTGCCCTTCTCAGATTTCTGCCTTCAAGGGTGACTACAAAATAAATTTGGAAAATGACTGTTTTTCTCATTACAGGACAAACTTGAGCATGGATTGTGGAGAAAATCTTGAAAAATTGGCATCCAGAGGAGGCAGTCCTGTGAACTGTATGATTAATTAATTTCATAAAATGTTGATCAACAAAATAGAAACTGCAAAGCCTAACAAGTAATTAGAGTATTTTCACTACATGGCCATAAATTGAAATGAGTAAATTACAATTTGGTTTGTAAAGCAAAGATTAATCTGACCTATGTGATCACATACAAAAATTTAAAACAAAATGATTATTGAATGACTGTATTTTAAATTTTTCAGATAGAAAAAAAATGCTGGGATAGGCTCCCGCCCTCCCGCGACCCGAAAAGGATTAAGCGGAAGAAGATGGATGGATGAAAAAAATTACATTGTGGTGAACCAATACACTGCGGACAGACATTATCTCTCACCCAGAAGCAGACAGAGGGGCTGAATAATGGACTGGGGGGGATAGCACCCCACAGAGGTAATTACACCAGACTCTAAGACGCCTCCGCCTCCTGCTGCTTTAAACTACAGCACAGGGAGGCGAATGTATGGTAGGAAAGTAACATGTGTTATGTTAATAGTGCCACACAGTCCTTTTGCATGTAACGTGCTATTATAATCTTGCCACTCACGGCCTTTGTCAGACCTAATGAATATGCGCCAGCTTCAGTTCCTACGCGCAGGTCAATAAAGCTATATAGAGAGCGCAGAGGAACTGAGGCAAAGCTTTTCCAGACTAGGCTCTTCACGGCCCCAGCGCCCCCACGCCCACCCAGGCTGTACATATGATAGAGGGTTCAATAAAGAATCTGTGACGACCTACGCTCGTGCCTCACCTCCACATACTTTCCCTCTTATCCTCTACAACGTCACAATAACAACAACAAGCATGACGCTTGTATACAATAATAATGTTTTTTCTTTCTGAGACACTGAGACCTTAGTTTTATTAGAATTATTTTTCTAAGTGATATTCAGTGTTTCACAAGATGTTTTGACACCATGGTTAAGTAAAGATAATATTGACAAAGGATCTTTTCTATCAGCATGCTTAATCAAAATACAGGCACCCCTGATGACACACTGTCAGTGGGAGAAGGCCTCAGGACGATCTGAATGAAATATAGTTTGATTCTAAAGTAAACTGACTTTTGACATTTTGAAGTTTGATATTTAGATACTGGACTTAGATGACCTGATTATTACATTTAGAATGACTTCAGATGACACTGATAACACTGGTCAACACCAAATTTATTGTCTAAATTTTTTTTAGCTTAATTAGGACAATTTTGATGTGCTGAATCCAAAAATCACATCGGTTTTGCTCAATCAGGTCAACTTTTTGAACTATGGCCACATATTTCTTACGTTTTTGTTTACATGTACGGGTATTTTTGCTTTATATGAAATTCTCTGAATTTTGAACAATGATGATGTAACGTTCAATTTACATGTACTTACCTTTATCAATGTCTACTATTCAATTTACAGTACAACTGTACAACTGCTGTACAACTGCTTATAACTTAACATAAAAACTTGACCTGGTCGAGAGAAACAGATGTCATTTTCGGATTCAGCGGTGCAAAATTGTCTTAAATCAGTTGAAAAAACACAGACAATTTACAAAAAAAATATTTTTGTTATGTTGTGTAATCCACCTTCTGCTACTTTTTCTGTTTGATGTTTGTTTGTTTGTCCTGAATTGTTCATGTTTGTCTACCTCCCCTTGGGGTGATGTAGGGAAAAAAAGGGGGGGTACAATATCTGGAATATACTTTAGGAGCAGCTTCCTTATTTGTTGGTCTTTCCCTATATTCTGAAGTTTGGCAAATCTTATTAATTTAGAGCCAAAATTGATTAAATTTTGGTTGTTTCAAGATACATGTAAAAGAAGACAATGTTTTAAGAATCAAAGTTGTTGGAGATTCACGATTATTGATATAGGTTAAATTATTTGGCAAGCAAACAAATTAAATTATAGCTAATATAACTTGAATATCTATCTATCTATCTATCTATCTATCTATCTATCTATCTATCTATCTATCTATATTAAAGGAATCTTTGTATGCCTGATAAGAATGGGAATTTCTAAATGAATAAATTAGTAAGTTAAAAGGGTATGTTACTGAATCCATTGATAACTTGGTAGGATGAATGAGGAACTTTGTTGAATTTAAACCAAAGTTGATGAATTTAATGACCTTTTAACAGATTGGTAAACACAGGGAAAAAAACGAAGCTGAAGAAAGTTAAATCCTGACTTAAAAGGTGAGTATATTATGGGTAAATGAAATCTAGAAAATTACTGGTTTAAACATTCATTATAGGTCTGACACTCTATTTAAGCACAAGGACACACACAAGAAGACATGGATGCACCCAAGATCCAAGCACTGGCACTTATTAGACTACATCATAGTCAGGCAGAGAGACATAAGGGATGTATTGGACACCAGAGCAATGAGAGGCGCGGACTGTAGTACTGATCATGTTATGCTGAGATCTAGATTAAGGATATGGAGACGAAAACAGCACTGCAGGACCGGTGCGAAGCCACCATGGAAGCTAAACACTAGTGCACTGAAAGGCCAAAAGAAGCAGGAAGAACTTACACAGGAAATGGATGAAAACTTGAAAGACTGGGACAGCACTGCAGGACGGGTGTGAAGCCACCAAGGAAGCTAAACACTAGTGCACTGAAAGGCCAAAAGTGTCATATCTCGAGCGCTATTTTGGCCGCGCTCGGGCTACACATCATTCCTGTCAGGCTTTGACAGCGGTGTTGTCATTCTGGCTCCCCGGGCTCTAATTGGTCAAACGCTCGGGAGTTCCCTGCTGTCAGAGCCTGAGCAGCTGTGCTGCATTTGCGGTCGTTAGCAGCCGGCTTTAAATGCCGGCGCCAGCGGCTGCATCGGAGGGCTGTCTTGTCAAGCATTCGTGTCAGAGTTCGTGTCATCATTCGTGTTAACATTTCCTTAATGTTCATCCACGGTTCTCCGCTAAAGTAAGTGTGTTTATGGTCTTAGTTATTGTTAGTATTCCTTGCCCTTTCCTTTGTCTGATGACGAGCGAATGTCCCTCGTCTCAGCTGTCATTGATCTGTGTAATGTTCGTAGTTAATCTTGCCGCTCAGCCCATGCGGCTAGCTACCTTGTCCTAGCCTTGAACTGTAAATAAACCTAAGTGCAACTTAACTGGTCTGTGGCGTCTTATGCTGGCTCGTGAGGGCCAGACCTGACAGTAGACAGCCGCCAGAAGGAGACGCCGTCCGCAGTAAGTTGCATTCAGGAGAACTCCGCTCTTTCCTGTCTGGGTACGGCGTACTGGAATTATGCCGTCGCGGAGGGGTCACACTTGGGGTTCCAGCGACCAGCTGACCAAGGTGCTGGAGCAAGTGGATGAAATCCTCATCGCCGCCTCCGACCTCGATCTTAATCCTGATACCCTCATCGCCCCTCCCCTCCTCGGCTATCAGCCCGATGTACGCTGGTACCTAGACCGGGCTGAGAATGTGCTCGACCAACTGTCTCCCCGCTACGACGACCACCCAGAAGTCGATACGATGAGACTGGATATCGCCGCCCAACGCCGAATACTCTGGAGGTACGAGGAAGAAGAAGCCCAGAGGCGGAGGAGACGGAATCCCCGCTGCCCGCTTTGAGATCCTGATCCCTTCCTCGATCCAGTCCAGGAGTTCGCACCCCTTGTGGCCCGTCGAAGACGTCGGCGTCGCAGCCAGAGACATTCTCAGCAAAAGTCCCGTCCGGATCCTGCTCCGGATCGCTGGTATGACCCCTTTAACCAGACAGCTGTCTCTTCAGCGTGTCACCAGGAGGGAACCCCCGCAGCCAGTCTCCCCGAGCTGTCTTCCTTTGCTGATTCGCCAGTGCCTCTTGCCCGGCCCATCTTGGCTGTTGCCCCCTCCTTTCCGACATCTTCTTCAGCTGCTGATTGTATGAGGAGTTCTGCCTCGGCGAGCCCCGCATCGATCCCATCTCGAGTGGCCCCCCCTCTTCCTTCCAGGGAGCCCTCTGCCACCATCCGACGGGAGGAGGAAGGAGCAACGTTCCCTGCAGCAGGCACCATCCCTCCCCCGGTGTTTCAGATCCAATCAGGGTCCGACGCGGGTGCAGCGTCGGCGGAATCAGAGTTCGTCACCGAGGTGGTTCAGACCCAATCGGGGTCCAACGTGGATGCAGCGTCGGCGGAATCAAAGTTCGTCACCGAGGTGGTTCTGACCCAATCGGGGTCCGACGTGGCTGCAGCATCGGCTCAGTCAAAGTTCGTCCCCGGAGGGGTTCTGGCCCAATCCAGGCCCACCGTGGGTGCAGCGTCGGTCCAGTCAGGATTCCTTACCGGATTGGTTCCGGCCCTGCCAGTGTCTGTTTGTGTGGGATCCGGAGATGGTGCTGCAGATCCACCGCCAAATAATCTCAAATTAATTCCCTCCCCTCGTCATGTTTCTCCCTCCCCCGCATCTGGAACCGCGGGAATTAATCATAGTTGGCCCGGTTCTCCCTGGCTTTCCCCCGCCGTTGGAAGACCGTTGCCGATCCCTCTCCAGTCGTCTGGTTGGCAGGTGGATGCGGGTCAACCACCTGGAAGCCTGGTCTTCCCGTTTGGCTTCCGGGGCCGGCCTCCCAATAAACAGAACTGTACATTTGGCGCCCTGGTCCGGCCGCCGGAGGCATGGTCATCTTTGGCCCGGGATTCGGGTAGGCCACCAGAACACGTCCCGCTGCCCCTGTTAGCGGTCTGGATGCTGGGGGCTGGGAGGCCTCCTGAACTGTATATTATGACTGTCATCCTGATGTGCTTCTTCCCCCTTCTTTCGCCCCTCAGTAGTTTCTGTGATTTTGAGGGGTTTTTTGGATTGAAATATTCCACAGGCAGGATTATGGTGTATCCCGATGTGTGACTTGGCCATTGTTTTTTTTTCCCCCCCCGATTCAGTCCTGCCTATATACCCAGTTTTTTTTGGCTTTAAATGCCGGCTTGGCTTTAAATGCCGGCGCCAGCGGCTGCATCGGGGGGCTGTCTTGTCAAGCATTCGTGTCAGAGTTCATGTCATCGTTCGTGTTAACATTTCCTTAATATTCATCCATGGTTCTTCGCTAAAGTAAGTGTGTTTATGGTCTTAGTTATTGTTAGTATTCCTTGCCTTTTCCTTCGTCTGGTGACGAGCAAATGTCCCTTGTCTCAGCTGTCATTGATCTGTGTAATGTTCGTAGTTAATCTTGCCTCTCAGCCCATGCGGCTAGCTACCTTGTCCTAGCCTTGAACTGTAAATAAACCTAAGTGCAACTTAACTGGCTTGTGGCGTCTTATGCTGGCTCGTGAGGGCCAGACGTGACAAAAAGAAGCAGGAAGAACTTACACAGGAAATGGATGAAAACTTGAAAGACTGGGACAGCAACAACTCAGAGTATGACATAGAAGAGAAATGGGTAACACTGAAGGATATGGTGTATCAGACTGTGAGTGATGTATTAGGCCACCATGAGAGGAAACATCAATATTGGTTTGATGAGCATGATGAACATCTGAAGAACCTACTAGAAGCAAGGAATACAGCTAGGCAAAAAAACCTACAGTGTAACCCAAGGTCGAAGAAGAACTACTCAAAGGCTCAGAGTGAGCTACAGAAGTACACCAGAGAGATGAAGTCCAACTGGTGGGATGAAAAAGTGGAGGAACTTCAAACTGCAGCAGACAGGAGGGACGTGAAAACATTCTTCACAGGTTTGAGAGAAATCTACGACCCTAAACCAAGAGGATTGATCCAACTAAAGTCTATGGATGATGAAACAGTTTTGCAGGAGAAAGACAAGATCCTGGACAGATTTGCAGACCACTTTGACCAACTACTAAACAACCTTGGAGATCTCACTGAAGAGGCTCAAGAAGCTCTAGTGCAGCGACCAGCTGTATCAAGTCTGGATGAACCACCAAATCCTGATGAACTAATGGCAGCTATCAGGACAACACAGGATGGTACAGCTCCAGGAAGGGATGGAATTCCAGCAGAAGTGTGGAAATTTGGTGGTGTTCAGCTGACCAACTGTTTGCACAAGCTCATCCAAGAGATATGGGATGCCCAGAAAGTACCTCAAGACTGGAAGGATGCAAGTATTGTGCCTTTGTTCAAGAAAGGTGACAGGAAAGATTGTGGAAATTACTGAGGTATATCACTGCTAGCCACTGTTGGTAAGATTCTCTCACGTGTACTAACTAACTAACTAACTAACTAACCTGCACTTATATAGCGCTTTACTACTGCGCTACTACTGAACAGACTCAATGAACACATCTTGCAGAGTGTACTACCGGAAACCCAGTGCGGCTTTAGAAGTGGAAGAAGCACAATGGACATGATTTTCTGCTTGAAACAGGTTTAAAAAAAGTGTATCGAACAGAACATGCCACTTTATGTAGTCTTCATAGACTTCAGTAAAGCCTTCGATACTGTTTCACGACAAGGACTTTGGCAGGTACTCAAGAAATATGACTGTACAGAGAAGTTTGTCAGCCTGATTGAGGCACTCCATCCAGGTATGCAAGCAAACTTGGGAATGAGTGGTTCAGTATCTAAAGACTTTTCAGCAAGCAACGGGGTGAAACAATGGTGTGTACTGGTGCTTACACTCTTCTCGCTATATCTGGCAGCCATGCTTGAGGTGGCCTTCAAAGACACTTCAGAAGGAGTATACATTCAAACAAGGAAAGAAGCAGACTTGTTCAATGTGGCACAATTGAATCGGTGAATTCAAAAGGGGCCCAAGTCCCCTTTGAAAAAGTGTGGACTTGGGCCCTTTTGGAATTCACCGATTCTATTTAAAGCCAAGAGTAAGACATTGATAAACGTAGTAAGAAAAATGCTCTTTGCCGATGACAGTGCTCTAGTTGCACACAGTGTGGAAGATATGCAATCTTTAGTGGAGAAATTTGCAAGAGCAGCTAGCCAATTCAGCCTCAAAATCAACATCAAGAAGACCGAGTGCCTTTATCAACCACCAGAGTTCCAGTTATCAACATCACTACCAGAAGAGATCAGTGTTGGTACAGAGCCACTAGTCAAGTGCAAGACTTTCAAGTATCTATGCTAGGCTGGAGGATGCACTATCTCTCAGAATGGGAAGAGTGAGCACTGTGTTTGGAAACTTGAGGGAGAGACTGCGGAACAATCGACATGTCAATCTGTGTGAAATGCAAAGTGTACAGAGCGACAGTACTGGCTACTCTATTGTACGGTGCTGAAACTTGGACTGTCTACAGAGTGCAGGTAAAAGAACTCCACACGTACATGATGAAACACCTTCGAGCCATAATGAACATCTCATGGAAAGACAAGAAAACCATCATAGAAGTGTTGAAACAAGCTGGTCTATCATCAATGGAGGTCATGCTAATACAGATGAACCTGAAATGGCTCGGACATGTTGAGAGGATGGACCACCTGTGTCTCCCTCGACAGTTACTCTACTCACAGTTATCCGAGGGCTAACGCAATCAGGGTATACCAAGGCTCAGATTTAAAGACACTGTAAAAAGAAACTTGAAGAAGCTGGATATAGACAGGAGTTTCTGGTATAGGAAGGCTAAGGACAGAGCTGTGTGGAGGAATCTGATCAGACCTAAATGAAACAGTCATTGTCACCCATGACAGACTGCTATGATGATGATGACTACCAAATTGGGGGGGGGGGTCTTAATTAGATGTGTTTTGTATTTTGTAAAGGGGGGAAGAATGTTATGAGGGGTTTGATTATGATATGCGGTGTGATGATGTCACCTTCCGGCTGTGTCATCACACCTGCATATATAAGGGAGCAGCCGCCATTAGGGGCTCTCTTGCCCAGACGACTCTGCACACGGTATAACCAGTTCTTCATTAAAGCTCAGCTCCAGTGCAACCGGAGTGGTGGCTCAGTTGGTAGAGCATCCGCCCCACACCCGGGAGGCAGGGGCTCAAATCCCAGCCGGGTCATGCCAAAGACCATATAAAAGTGGAACTTCCTGCCGTCCAGCTTGGTGCTCAGCAATAATGGAATGGAGGAGGGAAATTTGTGGTGGCGCCTTGCATGGCAGCAGCCCTCTGATTCTACACTTGGGGTGTGTGTGTGATTAACACAGTAGAAAACACAATCTCGTTCTACTGTACATGATTGGTTGTACAGTTGAATGACAATAAAGGGTGATTTAATTTAATTTAATATCCTCATCCGTCTCTTTTATGCCAGGTTTGTGGACATAACACAGAGGGTCCCTTAAACTATATGGACAATATACAGTATGCCAACTATCCAATACGTGACTGTGGTATTTGAAGATGGAGGATTTGCAGCAGAACTTTTTTCTGTTCCATAAAAGACTGAACAGATCAGTGTAGGGGATCCTCCTCCATAATCTGTCCAGCAATTTGACAATGTACGAAACTGATTTTGCTGATCTTAATGTGAGACAAATTACTGCTAAACAGAAATTAATATTTTACCTTTAAGATCACTAAATGTAAGAATTTTACCGCAGTTACCAATAAAGGATCTGTACAAAATCTATCTCAATAGAAAAAAAAATCATAAAATAGATTTGGAGATTAAATATCTGCATGTAAAGATAGAGGGAGAATGATGTTTGTTCAGGAAATAAAGAAGGTTTGTTAAAAACCAATTAGTGATGGTGTGTTTTATTAAAGGTGATGTTAAGTGACAAGTTATGTGATTCTCTGCATTCACACTTCTGTTTGTGGATGTGGTTCCTCTTAAGTTTAAATAATCTAAACATACCCCCAACATAACCTGAACATAACCTAGTCAGAAGCAGGTTATGTTCACAGCCTTTGTTACCATAGTTACAAACATATTCTGACTTTTTGGCATCAAAAACTCAGTTACCACATGCTGAGTTAAGTTACCCAGGTAAGCCACTAAACCTGCTTTCTGAAATGCCACCCAGATTTGGTGGGTACAGTGGCTGCTGTGGACCCTCTCTGTCCTACTACCCGAGATGAACAGAGGCGGCGCTGTCTAAAGCCTGTGGTGGGATGGAACTGGCAGTCTGGAGATCTGAAACTAGAAACCTTTCTACTGTGACAAAGTATTGTGTTGACATGCATAATCTATCATGTCTGTGTCCTCAGTCATCTTCAGTCTTCTTTACAAATTCACACACATGCATGTGCCCTGTTCTGGTTAATGGAACAACCCAGCTCTTGTTTTTCTGGTAAACGTGTTAATCTGAGGATAGTTACATGCACACTATCCACATATACCCCGTAATATACAGTGGGGAAAAAAGTATTTAGTCAGCCACCAATTGTGCAAGTTCTCCCACTTAAAAGATGAGAGCGGTCTCCAATTTTCATCATAGGTATACCTCAACTATGAGAGACAAAATGAGAAAAAAAAAATCCAGAAAATCACATTGAAGGATTTTTAATGAATTAATTGGTAAATTCCTCGGTAAAATAAGTATTTGGTCAATAACAAAAGTTCATCTCAATACTTTGTTATATACCCTTTGTTGGCAATGACAGAGGTCAAACGTTTTCTGTAAGTCTTCACAAGGTTTTCACACACTGTTGCTGGTATTTTGGCCCATTCCTCCATGCAGATCTCCTCTAGAGCAGTGATGTTTAGGGGCTGTCGCTGGGCAACACGGACTTTCCACTCCCTCCAAAGATTTTCTATGGGGTTGAGATCTGGAGACTGGCTAGGCCACTCCAGGACCTTGAAATGCTTCTTACGAAGCCACTCCTTCGTTGCCCAGGCAGTATGTTTGGGATCATTGTCATGCTGAAAGACCCAGCCACGTTTCATCTTCAGTGCCCTTGCTGATGTAAGGAGGTTTTCACTCAAAATCTCACGATACATGGCCCCATTCATTCTTTCTTTTACACGGATCAGTCGTCCTGGTCCCTTTGCAGAAAAACAGCCCCAAAGTATAATGTTTTCACCCCCATGCTTCACAGTAGGTATGGTGTTCTTTCTCCTCCAAAGACGACAAGTTGAGTTTTTACCAAAAAGTTCTATTTTGGTTTCATCTGACCATATGACATTCTCCCAATCCTCTTCTGGATCATCCAGATGCTCTCTAGCAAACTTCAGACAGGCCTGGACATGTACTGGCTTAAGCAGGGGGACATGTCTGGCTCTGCAGGATTTGAGTCCCTGGCGGCGTAGTGTGTTACTGATGTAGCCTTTGTTACTTTGGTCCCAGCTCTCTGCAGGTCATTCACTAGGCCCCCCTGTGTGGTTCTGGGATTTTTGCTCTCCGTTCTCGTGATCATTTTGACCTCACAGGGTGAGATCTTGCGTGGAGCCCCAGATCGAGGGAGATTATCAGTGGTCTTGTATGTCTTCCATTTTCTAATAATTGCTCCCACAGTTGATTTCTTTACACCAAGCTGCTTACCTATTGCAGATTCAGTCTTCCCAGCCTGGTGCAGGTCTACAATTTTGTTTCTGGTGTCCTTTGACAGCTCTTTGGTCTTGGCCATAGTGCAGTTTGGAGTCTGACTGTTTGAGGTTGTGGACAGGTGTCTTTTATACTGATAATGAGTTCAAACAGGTGCCATTAATACAGGTAACGAGTGGAGGACAGAGGAGCCTCTTAAAGAAGAAGTTACAGGTCTGTGAGAGCCAGAAATCTTGCTTGTTTGTAAGTGACCAAATACTTATTTTACCAAGGAATTTACCAATTAATTCATTAAAAATCCTTCAATGTGATTTTCTGGATTTTTTTTTCTCATTTTGTCTCTCATAGTTGAGGTATACCTATGATGAAAATTGGAGACCTCTCTCATCTTTTAAGTGGGAGAACTTGCACAATTGGTGGCTGACTAAATACTTTTTTGCCCCACTGTATTCCAAATCAATTGAAGACACAGTAGAGAGAGTTTTTCACTGCACAGAGGAAAAAAAGGTCCATGGGATTACAAAATTATTCAGTGGATCCTCCTTTTCTTCAAAGCTTCAAAACCACTACCTTCTCCACTTTTGAACTCAGTTGACTGGGAACAACCAACGTCTTTTGCCTTATTCTGTGTTGAATTACTTTCTGGACAGAGTTTGAGTTAACTGAAAATTGTCCTTCATTGACATATTTTTTCAGCAATGATAGAAAAATCTGAAATCTGTCAGTAATTTTGACAGATTACACTGAGGGTAATCTAATTAAAACAAATTAAAATGACCGGAAAGTATTCACGATGCTTCACTTTTTCCACATTTTGTGATGTTACAGTCTTACTCCAAAATGGAATAAATTCATTTTTTTCCTCAAAATGCTACACACAATACCCCATAATGACAATGTGAAAAAGTTTTTTTTTGTTTGTTTTTGCAAATTTATTAAAAATAAAGTACTAAGAATTCACATGTACATAAATATTCACAGCCTTTGCTCAATACTTTGTTGATGCACCTTTGGCAACAATTACAGCCTCAAGTCTTTTTGAATATGATGCCACAAGCTTGGTACACCTATCTGTGGGCAGTTTCCTCCATTCCTCTTTGCAGCACCTCTCAAGCTCCATCAGGTTGGATGGGAAGCGTTGGTGCACAGCCATTTTCAGATCTCTCTAGAGATGTTCAATTGGATTCAAGCCTGGGCTCTGGCTGGGCCACTCAAGGACATTCACAGAGTTGTCCTGAAGCCACTCCTTTGATATCTTCGCTGTGTGCTTAGGGTTGTTGTCCTGCTGAAAGATAAACCGTCGCCCCAGTCTGAGGTCAAGAGTGTTTGGAGCAGGATTTCATCGAGGATGTTTCTGCGCATTGCTGCATTCATCTTTCCCTCTATCCTGACTAGTCTCCAGGTTCCTGGTGGTGAAAAACATCCTCACAGCATGATGCTGCCACCACCATGCTTCACTGTAGGCATGGTATTGGCCTGGTGATGAGCGGTGCCTGGTTACCTCCAAACATGATGTCTGGCATTGATGCCAAAGAGTTCAATCTTTGTCTCATCAGACCAGAAAATTTTGTTTCTCATGGTCTGAGAGTCCTTCAGGTGCTTTTTGGCAAACTCCAGGTGGGCTGCCATGTGCCTTTTACTAAAGAGTGGCTTCTGAGAGTCGGACGCTTCCTGTGGTAACGTATCGTCACTTCCTGTGTTGCTGGCTATTGTTGTGGTTTCCTCTCCTGAGGATTATTGCGTTTAATTGTATTTTAATCATGTTTTTCTATCTACCGTCACCTCTCACTTCTGTTTAACAAGCCTCTTGCACTTGTGTGCGCACTCAGTGTCACCTAATCACCCACTTTAGCCTTCTGTTCACCTTTCATCGGTGTTTGTGTTAGCTTCGGGTTAGCCACTAGCTATGGCTACTAGCTTTCTTCCCCCTTCTTCTCTGGTGTGCTCGCTCTGTCAAATGTTTAGCTACACCTCTGCCTCTTTTAGTGAAAATGGTAAATGTAATAAATGTTGACTTTTTGAGGTGCTCGAGGCGAGGTTGTGTGATTTGGAATCCGGCTCCGCTGCACTGAAACACCGTCTGTGCCAGTTAATAATGATGGACTCCCCTTAGCTGCAGCGGAGCTCCCTAGCATAGGGCGGCCTGCTAGCAGTCCCCTGGCTCCAACCTCTCTTGAGCAGCCAGGAGAGAACGGGTGGGTGACGGTGAGAAGAAAGCATAGCCGCAAGCCCCTGGTACACAACCAACCTGTTCATGTTTCTAATTGCTTTTCCCCGCTCAGCGACACACCCGCTGAGGAAAAAACTCTGATCATTGGCGACTCTGTAGTCAGAAACGTGAACCTAGAGACTCCAGCGGCCATAATCAAATGCATTCCTGGGGCCAGAGCAGGCGACATTGAGTCAAATTTGAAAATGCTAGCAAAAAGTAACTGTAAATACTCCACAATTGTTATCCACGCCGGCATTAACGACATCCGACTCTGGCAGTTGGAAGTTACAAAACTTAATGTGGAATCAGTGTGTGACTTTGCAAAAACAATGTCTGCCTCTGTAGTATTCTCTGGGCTCCTCCCCAATCAGTGATGGGGAGGGGCCTATCACTAGTGATGACATGTTTAGCCGCTTGTCATCCTTCAACCGCTGGCTGTCTGTGTGGTGTCCTGCAAATGATGTGGGCTACATAGACAATTGGAACTCAGTTTGGGGAAAACCTGGTCTTATTAGATGAGACGACTTCCATCTCACTTTGGATGGTGTGTCTCATTTATCTAACAATCTGGCATCATTTTTATCCAAATTTCCCAAACCTTGACAACTTAGAGTTAGGACCAGGAAGCAGAGTTGCAGTCTTACACGCCTCTCTGCAGCTCCTCTTCATCCACCACCCCTCAACTTAGCCCCTGTCTTCCCCATCAGAGAATCATTGTCTGCTCCCTCCAAAGTAAATAAAAATATAATGTATAAGCATCCCAAAGTGATTACAAAAAAAGTTGGTAAAACTCAAATTAAACATGAATCCTCTAAATTGAATGATTTGGCCTCTCTTCCTCCTCATAATTTAAAAATTAAATGCGGTTTGTTAAATATTAGGTCTCTAACTCCCAAGTCTCTGCTAGTCCATGATCTGTTAATTGATCATCAGATTGATTTAATATCCCTTACAGAGACTTGGTTAGGGCAAGAGGATTATGTTGGTTTAAATGAATCATCTCCCTCTGGTTATTTTAAACTGTCAAAATCCCAGAAGTTCTGGTCATGGAGGAGGAGTAACAACAATTTACCATTCCAAATTACTAGTTAATGTAAAGCAAAAAACACAATATAATTCCTTTGAGGGCCTGGTCCTCAGTATTGGGCATTTTAGCAGTTTTAGGTTAAACCCTATTTTATTTGCCACAGTTTATCATCCTCCCTCAGCCTACTCAGAGTTTTTATCCGAATTTGCTGAATTCTTAGCTGATTTAGTGCTGAAATCAGATCAGAATAATTATAGTAGGGGACTTTAATATACATGTAGATGTAGATAGTGATTGCCTTAATATGGCATTTAATTCAATATTAGACTCAATGGGGTTTTCTCAGGAAGAAGGAAATTCTACCCATTATCTCCACCACACATTGGACCTTGTTCTGACACATGGCATTGAAGTAGAAAATCTGGTAGTGTCTCCTCATAACCCTGTACTGTCAGACCATTGTCTGTTAACCTTTGATTTTACTATTTCTGACTATTTGGCTCCTAAAGAAAAGTATTACTATAGTAGATGCCTCTCAGTTGATGCTGTTACCAAATTTATGCAGATGGTTTCCTCTATGCCATGTGTCAACACAACGGAGATAAGCTATGGAGAGCTTGCTTCTTCTGTAATTGATAGCATGGTAGATAGTGTTACAGTTTCTCTGCATCAGACTCTAGGCATGTTGGCCCCTTTAAAAAAGAAAAAGTCTTATCAGAGATTTTTAACTCCTTGGTTCAACACAGAAACTCGTAGCTTAAAACAGAAGACTCGTCAATTAGAAAGAAAATGGCGCTCCACTAATTTAGATGAGATCTATTTAGCTTGGAGAAATCATCTTTTAATTTATAAAAAATCTCTTGGAAAAGCTAGAACGAGTTATTATTCTGCATTAATAGAAGAGAACAAGAATAATCCCAGGTTTCTTTTCAGCACTGTAGCCAGGCTGACAAAGAGTCAGGACTCTGTCAATCCTCGCATCCCCCTAGAGCTTACGAGTCAGGACTTTAAGAACTTTTTCAATAATAAAATTTCATCTATCAGCGATAAAATCAGTCAGATTCTTCCCACCGTTAACTTAAATACAGTAACTACTACAACTCCTTCAACTGATATCTGTTGGGATGAGTTTACTCCAATTGACCTTTTAGAGTTAGATAAAAATAATTTCCTCATCTAAGCCTTCAACTTGTCTTTTAGACCCTATTCCTACCAGCTTATTTAAAGTCTTCCAATTTATTGGTAGCTTTAGTCTTCAAATAATCAATTCTTCATTAACATTAGGCCATGCACCACAGGCTTTTAAAACTGCTGTAATTAAACCCTTACTCAAAAAGCCAACGCTGGATCCAGGAGTTTTAGCTAACTATAGACCAATCTCTAATCTGCCTTTCATTTCAAAAATCTTAGAAAGAGTTGTTGCTACACATTTATTTTACCACTTGCAGGGAAATGGTTTATTTGAAGAGTTTCAATAAGGGTTTAGAATCCATCATAGTACTGAAACAGCCTTAGTGAAGGTCACTAATGACCTCCTTATTGCATCTGATAATGGACTTGTTTCTGTACTTGTCCTTTTAGACCTTAGTGCAGCTTTTGATACTATCTATCATAATATTCTACTTGATAGATTAGAACACTATGTTGGACTTAATGGAACTTTGTTGCAGTGGTTTAGATCTTATTTATCTGATAGGTTCCAGTTTGTTCATGTCAATAATGAGTTTTCTTCCAACTCAAAGCTCAGTCATGAAGTTCCACAGGGATCTGTGCTAGGCCCTACTCTTTCTAGTTTATATATTCTTCCTTTAGGCAACATTATTAGAAAGCACTGTATACATTTTCATTGTTATGCAGATGACACACAATTATACCTGTCAATGAAGCCAGATGATAGTAATCAATTAGCCAAGTTAGAAGCCTGTCTTAAGGAAATCAAAGCTTAGATGACTTGTAATTTCCTGCTATTAAATTCAGATAAGACTGAAGTCACTCTAGTTGGTCCAAAAAAAAAAAAACCTTAGAAAAACCTTTCCAAATCAAACTCTTAACTGGGATGCAGTTACTCTTTCTCTGAATAGTTCTGTGAGGAACCTTGGAGTTATTTTTGATCAAGATCTGTTTTTCAATTCACATATTAAATTTGTTTCTAAGACTGCCTTCTATCATTTGCGTAATATTGCCAAGATTAGGAGCATCTTGTCTCAGAGTGATGCTGAGAAACTAATCCACACTTTTGTTAGCTCTAGATTAGATTATTGTAACTCTTTATCAGGTTGTCCTAAAACATCTTTAAAAAGTATTCAGTTGATCCAAAATGCTGCAGCAAGAGTTTTTACAGGTACTAGAAAGAGAGATCATATCTCTCCAGTTCTGGCCTCCCTTCATTGGCTTCCCATAGAGTTCAGAATTAAGTTTAAAATCCTTCTTCTCACTTACGAAGCTCTAAACAATCAGGCCCCTTTTTATTTAAAAGATCTGATACTACCCTATTATCCTAACAGAGCACTAAGCTCCCAAAATGCTGGATTACTTGTAATACCTTGAATCTCCAAAAGTACAATGGGAAGCAGAACCTTCAGTTATCAAGCTCCTCTCCTGTGGAACCAGCTGCCAATCTGGATTTGGGAGTCAGACTCAATCTCTGTTTTTAAGAATAGGGTTAAAGCCTTCCTTTTTGATTTTGCCTGCAATTAGGGAGGGATAATGTGTCTCTGAATCCTCCCTTAGTTATGCTGCTAATAGGTTTAGACAGCCAGGGGACCCCCAATAATGCACTGGGCTTCACTCCTTTCTTCACTCTTAATGAAATATTTTTGCTGGTCATTAATATCTGTTTGTTCTCTCCCATAGATTGAGTCCCCATCGTGCTGTTTGCTCTCTACATGTCTGTTCTTTTCATCTTCTCTATCCCCTCACACCCCAGCCAGTTGCAGCAGATGACTGCCCCTCCCTGAGCCTGGTTCTGCTGGAGGTTTCTTCCTGTTAAAAGGGAGTTTTTCCTCTCCACCGTCACCAAACGCTTGCTCACAGGGGATCGCCTGACTGCTGGGGTCTTTCTGCAATTGTGGGGGTTTCCCCTACAGTTGAAAGTGCTATGAGATGACTGTTGTTGTGAAATGGCGCTATATAAATGAAGTTGAATTGAATTGAATTCTGTCTGGCCACTCTACCATACAGGGCTTATTGGTGGATTGCTGCAGAGATTGTTGTCCTTCTGAAAGGTTCACCTCTGTCCACAGAGGAATGCTGGAGCTCTGACAGAGGGACCATCAGGTTCTTGGTCACCTCCCTGACTAAGGCTCTTCTCCCCAGTCGCTCAGTTTAGACAGCTGGTCAGCTCTCAGAAGAATCCTGATGGTTCTGAACTTCTTCCATTTATGGCTGATGGAGGCCACTGTGCTCATTGGGACCTTCAAAGCAGCAGAAATTTTTTTGTACCCTTCCCCAGATTTGTGCCTTGAGACAATTGTGTCTTGAAGGTCTATAGACAGTTCCTTTGACTTCATGCTTGATTTGTGCTCTGACATGCACTGTCAACTGTGGGACCTTATGTAGACATGTGTGTACCTTTCCAAAACATGTCCAATCAATTGAATTTACCACAGGTGGACTCCACTTAAGCTGCTGAAACATCTCAAGGATGATCAGTGAAAACAGGATGCACCTGAGCTCAATTTTGAGTTTCATGGCAAAGGCTGTGAATACTTATGTACATGTGGTTTCTTACTTTTTATTTTTAAGAAATTTGCAAATATCTCAAAAAAATACTTTTTTCACGTTGTCATCATGGGGTATTGTGCGTAGAATTTTGAGGAAATAAATGAATTTAATCCATTTTGGAATAAGGCTGTAACATAACAAAATGTGGAAAAAGTGAAGCGCTGTGAAGACTTTCCAGATGCACTGTAGATGATGACAGAATTTTTACAACCCTGTCTGCCAAAATGACAGGTAACAAAGACGTCTAGCGCAACCTCTGCTTCCTGAAGGTATTTTACACATAATCCTTTCCATTGTTTCAACTGACAGCTTTCTTGTTAGGGCTATTTTTCCCGTCAATCAGCCAGGTGCAACAGCTTATTAAGGCCTGCAGCCATTCTCTTTTAATGGCAAACTAATTCTTTACTTGATCTAAAAAAAAAAAAAAAAAAGACATTAATTACATCAATTCCATTTAATTTTTTTAAAAGTATGTTTTACAAAGCCAGAATGGTAAGCTGTTAAATAAACAAAGTTTATAACACACATTGTTATTTAAAAATTGAGCCAAAATTGAAAAAAAACAAAACAAAACAAAACAAAACCCAAACCCCTCAATATTCAACAGTTTCAGAATAATTCTTCCTTAAAGCCTTCAAATTTGATCTTTTTACAGGAATTTGTTAGTGGAAGTTCTTATATGTGTATTTCCATTGTTCTTTCCCATCAGACAAAATAATTTTGTTTTAAAAGAAGTACAGGTGTAATATCAACAATGGAACATATGGGTTGGATTCCCCACCAAACTAACCACAGAATTACAGACTGTGTATTTATTTACAATTGTTTAATTCATAAATTATGTTAAAGGTATTTGGGATTGTATTTTCTTGAAAACAAATGTTTTTAAAAAAATCAACAAAATGTTTAGAAAGGTGGAGAATTAAAGTGTTTATAGTCTTCAAAAAAATAATATATTGATGAAAAAATAATTTTACAGGTCCAGAATAATCAAAATATTTACATCTGAGCCACTAAGGGTGTCACAGCCAATAACACAAGTAGGTCGCCACAAAAGAGTCCTCGCTTGAAATGGCTCATAGTCACCAAAGAACTGAGGTTGCAGAATAGCTTGTCCTGCATGTTGATATTGCCTCTACCAACCAGTACAATATTACAGTGGTACACGAGTAAGTGCAACACCTACTGGCTAGGAGGTCACAATATTGTCTCTATCACCTTTAATGTATTGTGCTGTGCAAGACAAATTCATACGTATTAAACAAAACTTCCAATGCAACACTCTGTTTGATTATTGTTTCATATATTACATTCAAATTTTACCCAAATTACACAGCCTGTCTTTTATCCCATCCCAATATGTCAAGAATTTGGGGGTCATTTTATACTCTGGGCTTGGTTTTATTCCACACATTACAAATATAGCACAAGCAGGATTCTGCCATCTAAAGATCATAGCCAGAGTCCGCCAACTTGTCTCTCGAGCAGACACAGAGATACTGATGCATGCTTTTATCACCAGCCGTATTGATTACTGTAATTCCCTGCTCTCTGGTCTTCCCAGAAAGATAATTTCAAATCTGCAGTTATTACAGAATTCAGCTGCACGTGTTCTGACGAGGACCAGACGGCAGGCTCACATCATGCCGGTTTTAAAGTCACTGCATTGGCTCCCCGTATCCTTGAGGATTGATTTTAAGGTTCCTTTACTGGTTTATAAGTGTCTGCATGGTCTTGGGCCTTCTTATTTATCAGAACTGCTTTTAACATATGAGCCCCCACGGTCCCTGAGGTCCTCTGGCACTGGTCTGTTAATTATCCCAAATCGTCAGAACACGCGCCCACAGTGAGGCGGCTTTTAGTTGCTACGGCCCACGTCTGTGGAACAGCCTGCCGGAGAACATCAGGGCTGCCGAGAATGTTCATGTTTTTAACAGCAGACTCTAGACCTACTATTTTAACTTGGCTTTTGATTAGTTTTCTATTTTAATTGTCTTAAGTTATGATTTTAAATCTACTTTATGATGTTCTGGTCACAATTATTTATTTTACTAATTTATGTCTGTTTGCATTTAAGTGCTGTTTTGTTCTTTCAGCTATCTTAACTGTCAAGTTATCTTATTATTATTTATCAGTGATTGTTTTATTTTTTATCACCCTGTCCAAGCTCCAGCGTTTCCTCATCGAGAGCACTTCCTACAGGGAATTGTGTCCATTTTCTGGCTGCAGAGTGCTGGCCTGTGATTGCCCTGGTCTACCCGGCCAAGGGGTTTGCACACTGTGGCACCACCCCTGCAGTGTCGACCCGTCGGACTGGACTCGGGTGGTCTCAGAGGCGGTGTCCCTGTAGCTGCGGACTCGGCCCTTTCCCTGCTGGCGCTTCCTCACTTGGATCCTCGGTGCCCAGTCATAAGTCTCACAGAGGAAAGTTTGTGTGCGTGTGTGTGTGTGTATGGGGAGGTTGTGTTTTATTCTAATGAGTGAAGCACTTTGTGTTGCAGCTTTTGTATGAGCAGTGCTACATAAATAAAGCTTTGATTAATTGATTCCTTTACACTGAAAAAAACAGAAGGACTTTTTAGCTTATTTCCCATTGAATTTCATAGTTTCACTTCAGACGGAGATACACAAGTAAGCCTGAAGTACAATGTTTAAACCTTCCTGACCATGCCTTTTTATACCCCACAAAAGAGAAAGGTTGGTATTTGAGAAGTATGCATAATGGACATGAAGGCATGCTTACCACTTATGTGTGAAGAAAAAATATATTTTTATTTTCACCCAATAACATTCTTTGGTATAAACCACCACGATTAAAAAATCAGCAAATATTCAAAGCCAGTGTAGCTTACAAAAAAAATATAACCTACTGTTTGTTATTGCTTTTTTTTTTATGTTGGCACGCCACTCCCCAGTCTGAGTGCACTGCTCCTCCAGAGACAGGAAACCCCTCGGTGTAGCCTCTTCATTTAACACCTTTAATTCAAATTTCATCTTGTGTTTACATTAGTCAGTCACCAAACTCTCCATTGTGATGCATTGAGACAATCGCCGCAATTTTCCTTACTAAATGGGAAATTTTCAACCCTGTGTGTGTAATTTAGTACCTTCTATTTCGGATCTGAGTAAATCTGGCTCCGTCCAAGACAGTAGATCGTCTTGGGCTGAGCAGTGAAGCAGAACAGGCACCAGTTCGAAGGAAAGCAAGGCTTATACAAGTGTATCTCACTGCATTATAATATTGTGAAAAAGTAAATTGTTTTGCAATATAATTCCAAAAAATAAACTTTCATATATTCAGAATTCATTACATGCACATTAAAATATTTCAAACCTTTTTTTTATTTATTTATCTATTTTGGTTGTAGTTTTTGAAATTAAACTACAAATCATGATATTGTAGTTTATTGAGATACACTTGTACACTAATTGTACAACCACTGTCACAGTTACTGACAGGCCTAGCAATTTATTTTAAACAATAATGTTGCGTTGGAAGTTTTGGTTAATATAATTTCAGCTACAGTAGTAGTGAAAACATGATAACGTTGCTTGATTCAATACTTAAGGCACACTCTCACTGGTGCCAGGTGACTTGTTCCATGCAAAGTGAAATGGCCCTCTGTTCCCCAGTCAGCAGGTGGCCTGCACTGGCCCTCACTCGCATTGTCTTTTGTTTAGCACGGTTCCCTCCTGTGCTCACGGCTGAGAAAGTCGTTGCCGCTCACTCTCAACCGTGTGTGTGACTGGAGGCTGGACCAGGTTTCCCCACAGACAGAGTCATGGCTTGCAATGTGAGCTGCTTTTTCTCCTTATCCCTATCATTTCCTCCTCCCTTGTCCCTATCATTTCCATGAAGTGGTACAGTATATTAATCATATAACATCACAGTTGGTGTGGCTGCTTGGCAACCTCTGTGGCTGAGTTGTCAGTAGTGAGGCATTATAACATTCCGGTTATAGCGGCAGCCCTATGTATGTATATATCAAACACATGTAACGTGCACAGGTGCGTGCTTACACTGCATTTGCATTCATTCTGTTCCACAGACTGCCTCTTTCAGCTGTTCCAAAGCTGGGGAAATTTTCCATTCTGCAGAACAGTAGGGAGCGATCGTACTCATCAAAGGCTCCAGACTTGAGGGGTCAAACCTCGGTCAGTACGGAACAGGCTCGACAGTGTGAGTGCACCCTCAATCAAGGTCAACATACAAGATTTTAGGTTTTCTGATTTACGATTATATTGTTTGAATTCACTTGTTATTAACAACAAAAAATAAAAGCAAAGAATAAATCCCCCATTATGGCGGATACACCAGGGAAAGAAGTCAACCAAATCCAGTTATAAACAGCTGATATGCACCTTTTGTTAAAAACACAATGAGGCACAGTTAGATCTGACACATATTGTCATACCAAGAATTCAACATTGTGACACAGAGTATTACAAAGGCATTCTTGTGACATCAACAACCTATTTCATACAATGATTTAAGTAATTACAGATCTAACGTTAAAATGAATTCATATCGTCTTTTCCTTCGTTTGTTCTAGTGGTTTGAGTTTGATAGTCTGAGAGAAGCACTGCATTAAGATTTTTAAAACTACAGTTTAACCTCCTGTACAAAGAGACCACTTCAGTACTGAGAAGCCCTGAGTCCTGTTCAAACATTCCAGATATCCTCTTTTTAATGATTGACCTTTCTTCCACCTTTAGTGACTTGCATACATTCCTACGGACTAGGATAGTAACTTCACTAAGTACTGCATCCTCCAACCATAGAAAACTTCCATTAATTCCCTGATTTTCCTTCCTATAGGACACACATTTATTTTTGAGCTACATGATACAGTTTAATTCCTTACTACCATGGGTGTGACTACTGCTACAAATATTTGAAGGTATAAAGATTTAAAGACAGATAAACTTATTAAAGTCTGTTTTTCAGATTAATTAACAATGAATAGAATAATGAATGAATTTTTCATCTTTCCAATTCTTCATCTTTGTAACATCAAATAGGACAAATTATATTATCAGGGGCCAGTTGCATCTTAAGGCCTTAAAGGAGATCTATGTAATGTTCCAAAAATGTTCATACATGTTTATGAGCCATGTGTTCATTAAGTGAGCAGCGTACCCAGTCTGCCTGCTTGCGGTGATGTGCATGCTCCTACTTCTTGGTTAAGAGTGAGGACCAGTATTCTACATAAAAATACTTCTTTATCATTTATGCCACTTCGTGTTTCTGTTGAAATCCCTAGTTGGGCAATACATTCAGGCCGTTTCACGAGAAGTGCAGAAAGACATCTATCTGTACCCGTCCCAATTTGCCCCTTAGCCCTACCCCTTTGTTTTCCACAAAATGGAGGGGTAGGGCTATAGGGTAGGGGGAGAGGTGAACTGGGACGCACCCTGTTTCAGGTGATGTCACTTCCAGGTCAAAATGGGAAAAGAAAACAGTCAAACACATCCACTCAAGGACAGCATGCGCCTCAAGATTGGCAAGAATCTGCACTACAATGATAATATGTAGCTCATGTTCGCTTGGAAACCTTACTCAGTACGTTGGTACAGAGAGGGGCTAATGTTAGTCACAACATCTCACATTAGCATCCCATTCAGGGCTTGACATTAACACCTGCCAGCCCACCACTGGTGGGTGGATTCCACCAGTGGCGGGTAAGACAGCAACTCCCACTAGCCACTTTGGTGGGTGTAGTTTTCTCAAGCAACATCTAAATAATAAGCCTATTGCTGTGTGAGACTACGGAACTACAACTCCCATAAGCACTATCTGCGCACACACAATGTATTCTCATTGGTCCACTGTCGGTAGCAGCAGCCCTGGTACACAGGAGAAGATGCTCAGCGTGCTGGGTACAGCTGAAGGTGCGGATGGTCTGCTCTGCAGTTCAGTTAATTTTATAGCCAGTCTGGAGAAATGAACAGAAAGCAGCTGCTCTAAGTGATCAGATCATGGGATAACTGCTCCTGATGCCCCGCCCAGTGGTGAGAATAACCTCTGCTCTCTCTCTCCACATAAACTCCTTCCTCTGTGGTTAATATGATTATTTTTAGAGCAAGGAGCTCCCGTTAGTCATGCAAGTTTTCGTATGACGGAGAGAAAGAGTGACTAAACTTTATGTTGCTGTAAAGAGCAAATGAAGCTTTTTCTGAGGTGAACTTTTGTTTATTTGTGATTATCTATGATATCTGTGATTTGTAGCTATTTCATGGAAGTAAAACTTGTAATTATGTATTTTTAATGTGCTGGTCCAGGGGTGTCAAACATGCAGCCCATGGGCCCATAACGGCCCACCGGGAGGGTCCAAGTTTTTCTCTGAAGTTACAGCTTTCTTTCTAGTAAATTTCTGACTTTTTCTACTAATTAGAATTATTCATGTAAATTTGAAAACACAACCATGGCAGCTCAGACCGTGCACTGTTTCCTCAACAACAAACCATGGATCACCAGTGGCCTGAAAGCACTTCTTAACAAGAAGAAAAGGGCTTTTTAGGTCTACAGACAAGGAGGAGCTGAGAAGAGTGCAGTGTGAACTGAAAGAGATGCTGAGGAGGTGCAAAGACAATTGCAGGAGGAAGATAGAGGATAAACTCAGGCAAAGCAATGTGAAGGATGTCTGGACGAGAATGAAACACATCTCTGGGTGTAAGGGGAGGGACAGACAGACATTGGGGAGCCTTGAGAGAGCTGATGAGCTCAATCTGTTTTTTAATAGGTTCAACGCACCATCTGTCACCCCCACAACACAGCCAGACCCCCACACACCCCTCCCCCTCCTGTGCAGTACCTCTCTCCCCCCCCTCTTCTGAGAACATCAGCACCAACCCCCACATCACTGTGATTATGGACCAGGTTAAGAAACAGCTGTAGAGACTCCGTCAGAGGAAGGCTGTGGGCCCTGATGACATCTCCGCCAGGATCCTGAGGACCTGTGCCAACCAGCTAGCTCTGGTACTGAAACACCTGTACAACCTGAGCCTGAGTCTGGAGAGAATACCGGTGCTGTGGAAGACGTCCTGCCTGGTTCCTGTGCCCAAGAAGTCGTCTCCATCGGACCTGAATGACTATCGACCAGTTGCCCTCACATCTCATGTGATGAAGGTCCTGGAGAGGCTGGTCTTAGCCCACCTGAGGCTGCAGGTGAAGACATGTCTGGATCCTCTGCAGTTTGCATATTAGCCCCATTTAGGAGTTGAAGACACTGTCATCTACTCCATTTGCAGATAGATAGATAGATAGAGAGAGAGAGAGAGAGAGAGAGAGAGAGAGAGAGAGAGAGAGAGAGAGAGAGAGAGAGAGAGAGAGAGAGAGAGAGAGAGATGTACTTTATTGATCCCAAACTGGGAAATTACAGAGGATGGCAGAGGAAACACTGTGAGAATCACATTCTTTGATTTCTCCAGTGCGTTTAACACCATCCAGCCACTGCTGTTGGGTGAGAAGCTGCGGGTGATGGGGGTCAACAGCTCTGTGATCTCCTGGATTACTGACTACCTGACAGGCAGGCCACAGTTTGTCTGGCTGGGCAGTGTCTTGTCTGATGTGGTGGTTAGTGATACAGGAGCTCCACAGGGGACTGTACTTTCTCCTTTTCTCTTCACCTTATACACTACCAACTTTCAGTACAACACAGAGTCATGCCACCTGCAGAAATTCTTTGATAACGGCTGTTGTTGGGTGTATAAGAAGGGGAGAGGAGAAGGAGTACAGGGCACTGGTAGACAGATTTGCGGAGTGGACCAGAATCACCTGAGGCTGAACTTCAGCAAGACCAGAATGATGGTGATTGACTTCAGGAAGAAGAGGACGCCTTCACAGCCATTGTGGATTAGGGGGGAGGATGTGGAGGTAGTGGAGGACCACAAATACCTGGGTGTCATGATCAGCAATGGACTGGACTGAAAATCTAACACCAATGCTGTGTACAAGAAGGGGATGAGCAGACTCTACTTTCTGAGGAAGCTGAGATTCTTCAACGTGTGCAACAAGATGCTGGAGCTTTTCTACCAGGCTATTGTTGCCAGCGCCATCTTCTTTGCTGCTGTCTGTTGGGGTAGCAGTATCAGAGCCAACGCCACCAACAGATTTGACAAGATTATCAAGAAGGCTGGCTCTGTAGTTGGTCACAGGCTGGAGACCTTTGAGAATATGATGGAAGTGAGGATAGTGAACAAACTGTTATCTATCATGGACAATCCTGATCACCCCCTCCACCACACACTGGACAGACAGCAGAGCCCTTTCTCCAGCTGACTGTGACAGCTTCGCTGCTGAACGGCCAGGTACAGGAAATCTTTCCTGCCATATGCTGTTTCACTGTACAATAACTCACTCTAATATTAAATTCTGGTCATAACAATGCTGCCATACTGCACCTTGCAGTGTAATTGGTACCTCACATTGCACCCTGTGCCTGATAGTTCTGCATTGTACAGCAAGTACGATGTATCTATCTATATGGGTCATCACCTGCGATGTACATAAATTATCTATGCAAGTTTACTTTCCTGGGTAATTCCTTTGTCTATTATGCTGTGTGTGTTTCTGTCGTTTTGGTTGTCTACTGTCATGCTGCTGTTACACTGTAATTTCCCAGTTTGTGATCAATAAAGTCTGTCTGTCTGTCTGTCTGTCTGTCTATCTATCTATCTATATTTGAGACATTTTTCTCCTTAAGATGAGACATTTTTCTCATCAGTTTTCTTTTTCTTATTTTTTTCTGGTGAAAACAGGTAGTGTCAATTTAGATTAAATTCATCAGCAACTACTAATGACGTCGTGCAGCCTTGAAGGGGTGTCCCAATTCATAGGGGTAATTTTCAATCCCTACTCCTTGGCCTTTGATTTCAAGGATCAAGGGGTGGGGGTAGGCAAAAGGGAAGAGGTACAAATGAGAATTTGGATAGACCCCAAATCTACCCATACTTCACTCTCATATTACAAATACTGTATCTTTCTTGACTGTTTTACAGTATTTAATCCTGTTAATAATTATACTGTTTCGCTTGCTATTTTTTATGTACTGTATGTATAAGGGTTATTTACATTTAAAAACATTGTAAATTTGGTTCAAGTAAAATTTAGCATACAATAGTCAGATTTGATCTTATTAAACATAATTTTCCAACCACAAAATTGTGGCTAGTGAAAAGGCTGAAGGGCTAGTAACTTTGGAAAATCACTAGCCACAGTGGCCGGTGAGCAAAAAAGTTAATGTCAAGCCCTGATCACATCCGATGTTAATTGGGAATTTAACGTAATTTGTTGTCATGGGTGGAAAAATAAATTAGCTTGGAGTTGGCACGCTTAAGCTGCTTTGCACAGTGCTTTCATTAATTTCTGTCAGCATCTTGTCTGCTTTTCTACTGTGTACTCTTCCACCTAATTAGGGAATGGCTGTGCCCATGACTTGCGCTCGTAGGAGGGGACTCATTTAAAGTGGGTGAGATTCAGCGCCAAGTTTGGCTTGTTGGTATTAAGGTGCATTTTATTCCAATACACTTTGATCAGCAAAAAGCAGGTCTGAAGTCAGCATTGCATTATCTACTGTATTTCAGCAGCATGTTTAAAAGGTATGTACCCGTTACTACACCGGAGCTAGAATTTCTCAATGTCCATTATTTTGACAGACATAATGGACATAATCCCGTACGTGATCTTTCATTCATTCACTGCCGATCTGTGGACCCCGCCTCTTACCCAAAGATGCTCGAATAGGCTCGAGCCCCCGCCACAACCTAAACAGGACTGCTACTAAGATGAATGAATGAATTTTAAACTTACAGACAAGTACACAAACTAAGCATTCATTCACTTATTGTCTTCTTAGGTGATCAGAATGTGGGTCAGTCTTTTTTTAAATTAAACCATCGGTGTGTGACATAAATCCGGACACAGGCTGCATTATCCCCAGCGCAAAACAGATTTGTCCTCCCCATTTAATTGCTGTCATATTAGTATTACGCTTTAGCTCTTGCGCCCCCGTTTATGAATGAGAGCAAAAACAGCGGTTGGTTTATTGCGTGCTATATCCAAAACACACCTCTGAATAATTAAGAGCCTGAACCCTTTGTCAGTCTTGGTTTCACGGACAGATAGCGCTGTGGAGTACTGTGCCACAGTTCTGTGACTGTCATGTGACGTGGCCATAAACCATAATAAATCCCCAGTTGTACTAAGTATTCCACCTCACAAGGTGGCAGACACGTATAACTTACTGCTCTTGCCTTGGAGGACTAATGGCACCATATAACCATCCAAAAACCTCATTTGTAGACACCAGAGAAGAAGAGTTTGTAAACAAATGTTGATGTGCTTAATCGCAAGGTGGAGGAGGCATTTGCTGCCAAATTTGCCAACTATGATTCTAAAAAGAGATTATTTAGCTTATGAAGGTAAATATCTACATTTTGTTATAACAGAGGGTGGCCGAAGCTGCTTGATGTTCACCTGCCATGAACCCCAGTGCCACGTGACTGGACAGAACAATCACGCCGGCTCCGTGTCGTCCTATAAGATAAATTGCGGAGGAATAAAAGCGAAATTGAGGTGGAATAATCATAAGAGTTT